>JARHVA010000306.1:0-1200000 GCA_037957365.1 Torreya grandis
CTCTCTTCCATGCTAGATGTTCTCACTTTTATGGGGGAGAAGAGGTTGTGTTTGGTTTGCCATACCACTAGGTCTCCCCCTTGAGTAAATTTATGAGTTAGGATTCTCCTCATGTTTCCTAAGTCCTGTCAAACTCCCACTAAACTTTTAGATCACCCTATAGGAATCATCTCAGGCTTTTTATAATCAATATGGAAACTCTTAGGGTAGAAATGGGTGAAGGTGGGGTTGGTAGAGATAGAGGTGTAAGGTGGAGGCATTGGAGGAGGAGGAATAAATGAAGTAGAGGTAAGGAAGGATGAGAATAATGGAGGAGGTGGAGGCATGGGGGGAAAAAGGCGGGGAAGAAAAAAATAGGGAAGCCCATGGGAACATCTAAGCATGACATTGGCTTTGGATTAGATTGATCTTTGGGATCATGACACTAAGGAGAGGATGAGTGCTCAGAAGGAAAGAGTAAATTAGTTGGTTAAATTCAAATCCTTGGGCACCCCAAGATAATGGAAAAGTGAGGCCTAAAAGGCACATGATGAACAATAAGGGGTGAGGATTTAGAAGTTAGCTTTTGCTTCTTCTTTAGCCTCTTACACATATCAACTTGTGTTGCAGTACTATAAGGAGTTGTGGTGGGTAATGGTGGTTTGAGGATGACTGTAGAGTCTAAAGGGTGACTGTAGGTACTATCAAGGTGGTTAGGTTGATGGAATTGTTCACACAATTACACTTGTCATTAGGGGTGCCATTGAAGCTATATAATTGGGATCATCGAGAGGTGGTTGAACTTGTGAAAAAGAACAAAGGAGGTGTTGAAGGCTAGATAACTGTAGTTCCTAAAGGCACAAGGTGAGCTATGTGGATCTTTATTGATAGAATGGGTTAGGTGGATGGAAATTGGGATATGAGGATGTTGTACATTGCTAGAGCTAGAGGTACTTGAGGGAATTATGGGGGATTCAAAATGGGAAAAAAGGGAGGCACCACCTGAGTGGGCCTAGTATGAAAAGGGAACCCATGGGTAACTCTATTAGGTTATGGAGGGATGATCGAAGGTGGAGAAGGGATCTACGCAGATGCCTATTGTTGGTAACATTTTGGGTTCGACTCTAGGTTATTATTGATGTCAAACTATAGCATCTATGTAGCCTGTAGTCAAGCTACCTAAACTACAAAAGGTGGTGGAGGCAGAGTAGAGACCTGAGGATGTTGATACTTTGTGGAGGAGAAGGATCTGAGACCCCTTAGATGATACTCCTTGAAATGTCAGGTGTCATTACTAGGCTATTCTGAGTGGATGGTTTGGTTTACACCTATTTCCCCCTTTTATTCTTGGCTTTAATTCTAACCAACACCTCTTTGTCATCTATAGGGTTAAGGTGGATATCATCCTCTTTGTTAGGCCTCATGGACATAATTGATATTAATCTGAGATTGATATTTTGCCACATAGACCCTAACAACACCATGTACATGCCATTCTCTATGATTTGCTTTACCCAGGGCATAAGAGTCCCTGCTCATCACTATTTTTTATAATGGAGGCAAAATTTTTATATATGTGGTGGCGAATGGTGATTGGGAAGGTTGGGTAAGCCTTCTATTATTAGATAAGGTAGTGGTTGAAGATGTCTTTTATCAACTGATAGGCAATCTCCTAATTGGCCAGTTGGTCCAAAAATTGGTAGGTCAAGTGGAGGGGACCTTGAAAATACCTACTACCTAGATGGTGGTGTCATCCTTATAGTACCAGTAATCATCAATGGGGGCAAGATATTTCCTAATTTCATTAGGGAGCCATAGGCATGGTTGCCTTATTGATAATCATATAAACCATTAGGTAGAATGACTCACAAAATTCCCAAATGTGATTCTGATAATGATGGATATATGGATTGTAAAAGACTACATGTACCATAACACCCCCAGGGGTCCAAGGTGGAAAATCAAAGGGCTTGAACATGATTGTACTATAGACAACATCCACAAGATAACTCATCATATAAAAATTACCACCGCTTCAGGGCTCTATAACATAATGCACTTGTCAAAATTTGATGACATCTTTGAGTGTAGGGATCTCCTCACCCTTGAGGATAATAGAAAGTAGGGGTACCTAGAGGAGATCGACATGCAAACAATCACTTGCCCTGAATAATTGATCAAGCAGGATCATCCTGACATAAACTCCTTCTTTAAAGGTGTAAACAGTACAAGAATCAATGTCTTCCTTGTTAACCCACTCGACATTGGGGATCTCTACCTAATCCTTCAAAAACTCATAAATATTATATTATTATCCCACACATCCATTGTGGTTATCTCATAGGATACTGTGTACTTTGGGAGGTTATAGTATGGTTTAAACGTAACTCCTAAGATGTCCAGAATCTTGTGACTGGAGCCTGCAGAGTACATGATATGGGCATCATAATGTACTCACTTGGATTTGAGGAGCATATTTCCCAAGATTTTAGAATAGGGAAAACCTTTGGTTTAGTTTTAGCCTTATGTAACCCACATTGTTCATATGTCCTAAGGGCATCTTAGAACTCGACTTAATCATCATCGTTGCTAGAGGTAGACTTGGGCACAA
This sequence comes from Torreya grandis, assembly GCA_037957365.1. NCBI lineage: Eukaryota > Viridiplantae > Streptophyta > Pinopsida > Cupressales > Taxaceae > Torreya > Torreya grandis. The sequence continues at coordinate 2,591 of JARHVA010000306.1, forward strand.
CTTCAATCGCTTTGAATATTTCATTATAATGATTGGAGCAGGTTAAATTCTTGAGGAAGCTAGTGTCTTTATATCCAAGTTCAACCTTGGGGCTAGAGGATGAAGCAGCCATGGCAGAAAGGGGAAATCCTGATAACAATTAACTCTAAACAACAAGGGCACGAAGGGCACATGAATGAATTGAAAGTGAGGAGGTAAACTCTGGGAAAGTAGCAATGAATAATAGTAAATTAGATTGCCTTGGGGAACTTATAGGGATGTACACATATCTCTTGCATTGATGGAAGTTGGCATCTCACCTAGCATGATTTCAAGTTTGAGTTGATGGCAGGATCCACCTATTCATTTCTTGATCTGGAATTAACTTAGAGATTTTAGATATATGCCACCTACTCAGATTTTATGATCATGATTAGGTCTTTTAAATTATCTAATTAGGGCCTAGTTTCCCATTTAGTTAATGAGAGGAGTGTGGTAGGAACATGACTACCTTTCCCTTGTGGCATCTTAGTTTTCTTTAGTTCATGCCAAGTGTCCATCTCTGGTTGGTCCTATATATGGCTAGTACCACTTAAGCATGGACAGGTGTCACATTTTACTTGTCGAAGAGATAAAATGGGCCATCTATGGCATTAGAGTGATGTGTGGCATCTTATGATTGGTTTCTAAATGTAATTGTACTTTTTATTAACCATCTTAGGCATCTTATGCCTTTTTTGCTAAATTTTATGTGTCACGTGGTGTGATTTGATAGGTTGGGCTCTCCCATGATTTGACATCTTTGATGAGTCCAAGAGATTGACAACTCTAATATGATCCATGTGGCACTTCCTCATTTGATTGGGCTCTCGCAAGCTCTAACATATATGAAAGGTTTGGTACACTGACAATTCCAACATGATCCACGTGGTGCTTCCTCATTAAGTCAGGATCTCTTAGGCTGTGACATCTCTAACAGGTCTAAGAGAGTGATAACTTTGATAGTAGGCCATGTGGTACCTCTTCATTCGGTCAGGCTATCTCAAGTTTTGATAGGTATGAGATACTGACAATTTTGATAGGATCCATGTGGTGCTTCTTTATTTGGTCAAACTCTCATGGGATCTAACATTTATGACAAGTTTTAGAGACTAACAACTTTGATATCTAGGTCGCATGGTGCTTCTCATTCATCAGGATTTCCTGTGGGATTTCATAAAAATTACTAAGTTAAAAGAAAACCATGCAAATAATTAAAAGCTTACTTGCCTGCAAACAAAGCTTTAAGAGGTGTTAAGTAGGAGTTTGAGAGACTATAACCTTGGGAAAACCAATCATAAGTCCAAATCTATAGAAAACATGATTAACATAATAAAATATTTATAAGTATGAAAAAATCCTATGATTTTTTAGAACATAGTAAGGATTGGACTATGATTAAACATCAAAGGACCATAGGGATTTCTAACATAGACTAGCTCTTCATCACAAACATTGTTTAAGCACTCAATTTGACCAAGGCAAAATAGGAGTTCAGGGATTATAAAGGTCTAAGAGATTGAAACTCTAGGAAGCCTTAAGTTAATAAACTTTAGAGGGGTCCCCCACTTTTTGAAGAAGGGGGTTGTGTTGGCCACAATAGTCTCGTATTAATAAAATCTACCTAATCTTATTATAGACCGAAATGTCCCTCTTTGGGGATGAGTATGGGTATTCATAGTCTAAACCACACTTCTTATATTATTTTTAAATTCTTGGGCATGAAATTACATGTACCTATGTTAATGTTTGTGTCATTTTCTATGATTCTTATCCAAATATACTATTTATTTTTATCTTCTTTTGATTTTTGATATTACTACCCCTTGATTCATTTATTAACACCGTTATGCTCCGATGCCCCTTGTTATTATATGTTCTTGTGTTCCATATTGTTGCCTTCTTTTACCCTTCAAAATGTGTTGTCTTTCACCCCTAATTCTCATGCATTTTAGCTGAAATGATTATGTATTTGTCTCTAATGATGGGCCCTAACCTAGGTCCTCTTATCTAAGGTAGTCTCTATAATTTCAACTTCCCATTGTAAGATGCTTTCGTGTGGACCATACTCCCCATTTGATTTAGGTTTGTTGAGTTGTGATATAGAATTTAATGTTATTTAAGTATGCCCATCTCCCTTCATTCTTTGTTGCCTTCATATTTTCCCACTCCTTGTTTATCTTCTATAGCTTCAAAAAGATTAAGTCTTCATCTAAGTAATAGTGTGAGCCTCTCAACATGTATTTATTATACTCTTATTTTATCTTGAAAGCTCACTATTGTGACCCAAATATGCCTATCTTTCCTCCCTCTCTCAACATACCAATTCTACTTGATTGTATGATTTAACCTTATCGATCTGAAAGGAAGTACCTTGTCAGGTTGCTTGTTGTTGGTAGTAAACTATGAAATGTAAAATCACAAAAGTAATGTGTAAGTTCCAAGTGTGCAATGTAGAATATTTTATATGTAATTTAGATTTTGGTTGAACATCAAAATACTATAGAAGATGGAAAGACTCCTTGAATGCTAGAATGGAAAGGTCGTGAATGTGAAGTGAAAGAGCCTCATTGCAGTGCCATACATACGTGTATTGTAAAGAAGAAATAGTTCTAATTTGTGAAATTTAATGATATAAATACTATTTATCATTCCATTTAAAGTTTTTTGTGTTATTTTTTTTGCATGAAATTTCCATGTTTTGTTTGAATCTTTGTGTTTAGTATAGCAGAGATGTATGAAATTACCTAATTAACTGAAGATGCACCAAGTAAGCATGATTCAAATTGCCTTGAATCTGCCTAAATATTTTGAAAGGTTAACCAAATTTCACACAATAAAAAAATTAGCATGTTTTGATGTCAAATTTTATTAATTTATACTAACAATGGTGTGATGAGCGTGGAATTAAAACATGTTAAGATGGTTACAAAGTCAGAGAGATTTAAAACACTGGTTAGATGAAAGAATATAAGAATTTGTAAAAAAAAAGTTTGAAGAATAAGAGGTTGTGTTACATAAATCATAGTGGAACATATTCATGGTGAAATTTATGAAATCTTATGATGCGAGTTATCTGTACTATTAGTCACTTGGTTGTCAAGACTCGAGTATTAATGTTTCAGACCTAGACAAATGGAGAACTTTGGTTGGAACTAAGAAAAAAATGAAATTTTTTGAAACTTGGATACTTATTGGACCTATGAAATTTATCATAGGAATAAGTATACAATCAACAGGTGTATCACTTAATTTGTTGTCCAAGGATATATTACATTTTAGGCTACACACGACTTGTTTGTTCGAGGAATCTAGGGTAAATTATTGATATAACTCCCTTTATTACTAAAAATTTTTGTTGTGAAGAAGGCCATGGCTCCAATATCAACTGACATGGAGTATTCCTCTATAGGCAATAGAGGGATGCAATCTAAAAAGGAGTTAATGAGGAAGAAGTAAGGACCCTGAACCTAGACCCATAATATGAATGATGGAGAAAGTCAGAGCAATAAGGTAATTTTGTAACTTCAATGAGAGATGTGACAACACAAGATATGGAATAAATAAAGTGGTACCAAATAAAAAGGGCCAAAAATTAATTGTGAATAGGAGTAGACTAGAGACTACAAAGACTACGTCAGGAACTAGACCTCCAAGAGAATCTAGAGACTATGAAGGAACCAAAGGTGCCCCAGAGTTTGTAGAGATAGTAGAAACTATCTAGGATTTGGAAATTGGCCTAAAAGAGGAAATAATTGAAGTGATCAAGGAGAAACCACATAGAGGCTATTATATTAGTTGGATAGTAGAAAGCAATTATGGAATGAAAATATTATTCAATGATGAAACACAGTCTTTTGAATAAGCTATGTCAAGTCAGGTTTAGGGTCGAGATGGGAAGTGCAATTTTTTTCACTCCAAGGGGATACATCCCTTTTGCCTAATTTTAAATTAAAATAAATATTAAAAAAGACAAAAAAATGGATAAGTGGTTTGATGATTTTATATATAAATTCATAAAGCTTAGTACAGACACTAAGGAGTTGTTGGAAAATAAGGGTACTAGCACTCCAAAGATAGTCACATCAAATCTGAATTCACTGGTTAAAAAAATTTCAAATCCAACTAAGCTATTTGGATCAGGTGTAGCTACAGGAAATATGGCTCTTAATGTGGGAGTTTTTTTCACTCGAACACCATATGATGGTTCTTTCAACCCAAAACAGTACTTAGTAACCTAGGAAATGAAATGGTAGGCTAAGGGTGTGATTTGTGTTGATGTGAAAAGGTGTGAGCTCATAGGAGTATTGATAGGTAGAGCTCTAGAGTTTCTATTTAAAAGTAATTTGACATAATTAACCTTTTAACAAGTCAAAGATAAATTGATTGGGGAGTTCAAAATGCAAGAATGTAAGTCAAACTATTCAAGACTTAAAGGAGATTTGGTAGAAATAAGGAGAATTAGTTTGTGACTATGATAAGAAGTTCTTTCATGTGATGAACAAAGTAAACTTTTAATTTCTAAACACAGAAAAGGTTGTGTGGTTTGTTGAAGGACTATGACCTATGATTACGGTTTTCATTATATGAATTTAAATTGCTAGTAAAATTGATGCTTGATTAGGTGCGATCTGGGTTAAGCAGATAGAAGATTGTGGAGATTGTCATCTTTCTACTACAAAAAAGAAGCTAAAATGGATATTATATTGTGCAATATGGAATAATTGGATGAGATCAACAAACCCAAATTATCTATATGGTGTACTAAATGCAGTAAAGAGGGACACCATAGGAATAAATGTATTAAGAGTAAGACAAAATTCTGTGAATTTTATTGCATAGTTAGACATTCCATTAACAAATGACATAAATTGAAGAAGTACATACAACAACCTCAAAGTTTATTCTATAATTTATAGAAATCACATAACCATGATGAGAAGAATTAATGAGATCTATAGGAATTTAAGGAATATATAACCTGGGATGTTTTTGTAGTCGTAACACAATATTCTCCTACTCTAGTCTAGATGTTGGGAAGACTATGCAGGGTGGTCGAGGTCTACTAGAAACATAATCTACTACTGGGTGGATGCATCAATATCTATAGTACCAAGCCAAGTGAATTCCAAAATCACCTCACAATCAAGTAGGATGGACATCGTAGTCTCTATTATATAGAGTAGGGTGGACACCTCAATCTACACAACACTAATAAGGATGCACTTCTCATTCACCTCAGAGACAATATGGGGGATATGATGGTCAACAATAATATGTGGGATATGATGGTCAACAACAAGGTTGGGGATCTCTAAAAAGGTAAGGAGGATACATAGGTGGGTACCAAGGTGGATATCATAATCATACACAAGGGGAAAGGTAGCCTAGACAACTAATTGTCTACTACGTCTATGGTGATATTAATCACATCATATGGAATTGCCTTTGTAATCTGCAAAGGCAAACATACTTCACATATTGTAGAATGACTAGGCAACACATTAATAAGTATTTCCTTATATTGGACAAGCAAATAAAGGAAAAGATGGTGATATATGTTAACATGGTAAATTTGCATCCCAAATACCCATGTTTCTTGCAAGCTATCACCATAAATCAATATAGGGAGCAAGGACTACCACCTTTGGAAACATATCTAGAGAATTTGATCATAAAGGTTAGGCAAGCTAAGTACCCATATGTTACGAGGGAATTTTTTTTTATGAGTAAAACAACACAATTACTTCAATCAATATATATTAAAAATGTTGTAGAAGGAGATGTTGTTATAGTGGATGCATAGATATATGGATAAATTATTCACATACTCAAGTAGGATGGAGTAGTTACGGATTTAATGGATCTTGTCAAATTGGTAAGTACCTTATGTAACAAAGATATTTCATAGAATATAACCATTTTTTTCATGATTTACTAGACTTTGCAAAAATGGGGAAATAATGAACTTAAAAAGTGGTTTGGTACATAAAAACCAAAAAGCTTTAGGATGTTGATTCCAGAATGAATAGATTTCACATGATATGAACTCCCCAACATTTTGTTTGACTTTTTGAGTATAGTGAATATGATTCCTAAGTCTAAGTGGGAGGCCATTAGGAGACCATCCCTTAGTTATTAGCCTTATAACATTAAGTCTCGTAGACTATGGATGTGTGGAGCCCACTGGAAGATTAGAGGATGTGAAAATAAAAGTAGTTGATCTCAATCTATGAGGGTATTTTGAAGTCATCAACATGTAAATTGATGAAATGCATTATCATGTGTTAATCAAGAAGTGGACATATGACAGGTAGATGATCATCAATATAGTAGATAATTGGTTGGAGGCACATCAAGAAGACAACGCCATTATCATACCACTTGACAAGGTTGAGAGCAAACTTTACATCATACCTAAAGAGCCTACATTGCCTTATGCATACATGGGACATAAATAATTTAAGGTTAGCATAAAGATGAAGCTTGAAGTTGTAGGAAATAGGGAATTTAATTATTTCACACAATAGTACCCATAGTTGTAGATAATAGAACAATTTTCATAGCGACATGTCGAGATGGTAGAACTTGTTCCCCAATTCTACATGCAAGAATACAAGTCATGATCGGTGCAATATTTGACTAAGTAGGAAGTGGATCTAATGTATCAAGTAATGCCTACATACATGGACTATATAGATCCCATAAATGAGGGAACTTTACCTTAGAAGGTTGTGTCTTCCATAAGTGGCGACTCAGATACTCGTATGTTGAACTAGGCACAGGGGGACCATGAAGTAAGTCCCATGAGAATGGTCCATTATACTAAAAGAAAGTTGTGTCAGTGTTTTACAAATGAATACTTAATGTATTTTATATTTAGGATGGAACAACATTTATCAAACCAAGATTAAATAGTCGGTGTGTTAAACTATGCACTAAGAGGAATAGTTATGACTCGATGGGCAGTTCACATATCGAATCAATTATACTAGGAATAATCTTGTGAAATGGTGAGAGCCAGGTTCTAGGTTGTGAATGCTATCTTAGATAAATGACCATTATTTCAAGAGGGATAATGCCCTAAGTTGTACATTCACAAATGTGTAGATATATTGGTCATCACAGGGTGTAGAACTGAAATATTGGGTGCACGTATTCTAGCATGCGTTAGCACCTCTTCTGAACATCTAGTACATGCATTGGGAGCATAGATGTGAAACCAAGAATTGGTCATAGGTCCAACATGACTTCATACCAACATTTGTGTTTGAGGATGAGAACCCAATGGTGCATAAATCTCTGTAAAAGCTGAAACTCTTTTTATGCCATGGACATAAGGAGAACATATTGCGTAAAATCAAACTTCATATGAAGAATTAGTGATGGAGCTACATAAATACATCAAGAACTACTATGATAAAAGGGAGAAGAAGAATTTATTGTAAAATATTGTAATTTTTTGTTGGATAATGGATAATAAGTTGAATCCAGTGAAAGTGAAAAAAACTTAGATTTTAGAGGATTTATTAAACCAGAGTGACAAACAGAGGAACCTGAAGTCAATGTCATAGAAGAAAGAGAGGATACACAACTACAAAACATAAATATTCAGGAACAAGGGGAGGAATGGATATTGTGAGACTCTATTCCGAAGGTGTATATTAAAATATATCAAGATCCAGTGAGGAAGGCAGTTGAAAATATTTGTACAAACTCTATACCAAAACTTATGACCTTTGGAGATTATTGGATGCAGGAGTAGATTTCGGAGGCAATACAATTGGTGTAAGATTATGAGGATATATTTCCCATTAATTTTTAGAATTCAAGGGTATAGACCCTTCATTGGGAGAAATTCATATCAAATTGAAGGAGTGCACAAGGCCTATTAAAAAGTGACCTTATAGGCTAAACAAAAATATGAAACTCAAATTTAAGATAGAGATTAACTAAATGCAAGAAACCTGAATCATATATCCGGTTGACAAATTAGATTGATTAAGTCCCATGATGGTGTAGCCTAAGAAATTAGGATAAATTCAAGTTTTTGGTGATGATAAAGCACTAAATTATGCTTATGTGAAGGATAATTTCCTAATTCCATTCAAATATAAGGTTTTGGAGTCAGTCTAGGAGATGAATTTTAATCTTTCACAAATGGATTAAGTGGTTACCATTAAATCTCAATCAAAATAGAAGGCCAATCAAAGAATATCTTTATGACAAAGTGGAGACCATTTACATACAAGGTAATGTTGTTTGGTCTAAAAAATGCTTTGGTAGAGTTGTGGTCATTGACTTTAAAGATTTCATATATGAATTTTTAGAGGTTTACCTAGATGACGAGGTTGTTTTCTCTTTATTTAAAGACCATATTTCAAAAATATGACTTATATTGAAAAGATATAGATATTTGTACATTGAATTGAATTTGAAGAAATGTTTGTTTTTTACACCCTTTGGTGTCTTGCTATGATATGTGGTCGACAATGATGGAATATTGGTGGATCAAGCAAAAGTTATAGTGATTATGGGACTAAAACCCCCTCTAGATTCTTTTGAGCTATGATTATTCCTAGGTCATACTAGGTTTTATCATAAGTTTATATGGGAATATGTTGTAATATCAGCACATTGGAAAGATTGTTGTGTAAGGATATAAAATTTGAATGGACTAAATAATGTCAGTCAATTTTCATTGACTTAAATCAAATATTAGTCACAACTCTAATCTTTGTCTTCCCTAATTGGAATAAGTCATTTCATATCCATGTGGATGCATTTGGTATCGTAGTGGGTGCAGAGTTAACTCAACTAGGGGATGGGGGCCTTGATCACCCTATCCAATTTGTAAGTTGTGACCTTTCAACGACATAAAAAATTTATACCATGGGAAATTTTAGCTATGGTATTCGTACTCAAAAAGTTCAAGAATTATCTTTTGGGTATGCCATTTGATTTTTTCACTGATCACCAAACACTATGATACTTGGTGAACAAGCCAATGTTAGAAGGACGAATATCCAGGTGGTTGATGTTATTTTAAGAATTTCAATTTAAGATCAATGTGAAGCCAAAAAGAGAAAATATGGGGCCAGATCATCTCATTCACATAAATAATGGTGAGGATCCAAAAGCATTGAAATATTAGTCCCTATATGCTCATTTATTCTGAGTATCTATGATTCTAGAGGACATCTAAGATATAGAAAACTTTATGGATCAAGGTGTTTTCCCTACACATTACAAGGAAAAGGACAAAAATTATCTAGTCACATGAGTGTTACCTTTCAATATCATTAATGGATTCATGTATAATTTGGGTACGGTTGATGTTTTGTGAAGAGTAAATTTGGATCATGAAAGAACACAATTTATAGAAGAAGTACATCAAGTAGTTGCATCAGAATCCACTATGAGAAAATAGTACAAAATGGTTTATGGTCACCTACATTGTTCCAGGACGCACACAAGGTTTCCAAACATTGTGATGTATGTCAAAGAGTAGGTAAACCTAATCATTAGGATGAAATGTTTTTAAATCTAGTGCTATCTATGTAACTATTTGAGCAATGGGGAATTGATTTTGTAGGGCTCATAAATTTTCATAACAATGGAAATAATGCAATATGCATAATCATTATGATGGAGTGTTTTACAAAATGGGTGGAATTTAATGTAACACCAAGTTGTAGTGCCGAAAATGCACTTAAATTCTTGTATGAAAATATCATAACCAAGTTTGGGTTTCCATTAACGCTAATCAATGATAGAAGAATGCACTTAATAAACAATACCATAAAATATATGACTAATGTTTTCATGACATCATAAAAGCATGGCTTATTATCCTCAAGAAAGTGAGTAGGCTTAAGCATTGAACCAAATAATATAAAATATGCTCACCAAGATTTACAATGTTCAAAGGGATGACTGGTAAAATCACATACCTACAATCTTATGGGCATGCAAAACCAATTACAAACGTGTGATGAGGTTCACACATGTTCAATTAAAATATGACATGGAAGGAGTGATGGTTATGGAATATATAGTTCTAAGCCTACAAGTTGCACTAATAATGTGACTAGGTGATTAGGGGTTGCTCTGGGCATGGTTGTTGGATTTAACCAGAATGGAGGAAAACAGACAAAGGGAAAGCTGGACACATGAAATTAATAAATAGAGTTAAAAATCTTGGCACTATCACAACCTATGATCAAAGGAGTTTCAACAAGATTATAAAGTCTTGTTATATAAAAATAGATTGAAAACGTACACATGTAAACTACATATTAGATGGAAGGGTGTATATGTTATTCATGAAGTCTCATAACAAGGCACTATTACACTCAGAGACGTTTAAAGAATCATTCTTTTTAGGAAAGTAAACGACTATAGGATTAATCTGTACATGCAATGATCTCTTGAAAAACATGTATAAATTGAGTTCATGTTGAGTAGCATAATTTAGTTATGATTTTTGTTTATTTTGTAGTTGCTTATGTTTTCATAGGTTCTAGTGTAGATTTATATAGTTTGATCTTTATATCATATAATTACATAACATGTATCATAGTCAAATTGATAAATTAAAAAAAGAAACAACACAACATCAAAAGCACACAAGTCAGTCAAAATATTGATCAAAAGAACGAGTCTTCAATAAAATTTAAGGTGGATTAATACACAAATGATAATTACAAAGGCAGTTGATGACAAAGTACATCAACTATTGTAACATTTATAACATAGAATATTTGTCAAATGGATTTTATGCAAAATAAAATAAACACTCAATTAAATAAAAGTTGATGTGTCACATAATCAAATGCCATTAAAGGAAACATAGAAATTATGCATAAAAAATGCAAAGTCACATCTCATCAACCATCAGACTTCAAAGTGAGGAAGATAACGAAGTGAAAAGAAAATCAAGGAATTAATGATGGCGTGAGAAAAGATTTTGAGGCTAGATTTATATAAAATATAGGACATAGAGGGAAGGCACATTTTCAAAGGTTAAAGTAAACAAGCATCTTCTGAAATTTAGGTGTCAGTGAATTGTTTGAGAAAGTTTTCAACGAAATTATTTTGTAGTGAGCAGAAAATGGTGATGCATAAAATTATTGTACCAATGTCCAATGCACACAAGGAAGATATGGGTATTGGATTAGACCTAAGTAAATATAAATGAAATTATATAGATTCATTCAAATTATAGATGCAACCAACACCAAGTGGTTTCCACAACCACAAGTAGTAAGTTCATAATTAGGAGCCCTTGTACTACAAAATAGGTTGTGAGGTTTAGATGCAAAAATAATGGTTGGGTTGCATATCTTTGGACAAATATAAGTAATTATGAATCTCTTGTGTTGATATAATGAAGGCGCCATCCGTATTTTCAAGGGCATGACCATATACATCAATGCTAACACAATGGTGTAGGCTATTAAATTATAAGTGAGGGGAAAATTGTTGGCACCCTAGAAAACCAAGATTTCACCTATCCATTCAAACATCAATGAGGTGTATTCATGAGCATCAAGAGGAATCCCCATTGACCAAGTGACTGTCATGCCTATATGAGTGTTGACAGAGTACATAATGAAGAGGTACTAGTAGACCACAAAGAGTGCTAGGCAAGCTACCAAAGGAGTAATTGACATAGCACACCAAATGATTCAACTAGGGGAAGAATTCAATTGGCTAAAGTTCCTTGTAACAAACCTCATCACAAATATAGATAAGGTCATCTTAGGAACATCATAGTCCTAGTTTATGTTTCACATAATGGAAATCATCAAAAGGCTCAATCGCATTGGATGTATACTGGGCAATAAACACTTTCTCAAATCTAATTTGGATAAGAGACAAAAAAATATGCACAACTCAGGAGATTTAATAAATAGTGGATCGAGATTTAGGTGTCGATCATTTTACACTCGAGGGTGCCTATATATGTCCTCATATATTTGGGTCCATTCACTATGGTGACCAAAATACATAATGGGATCCAAATTCAGATTTATGATTTAGATAAACCACTAGTCACACCTCTCATATTCTTCGTTAATTTTAATGATGCAATGGTATAAGTCAAAAGGTAGAAGGCCATAGTTGCAAGCCTAGTACAGCCACAGTAATTGATGCCAATAAGAGTAGAGAAACTACTACCATAATCACCAGTAGAGGTTCAAGACCAATCATAAACACAAGATACATTATAGACATAGGGAAGTGCACAAGTTCAACTAGTCCCATCCAAGTGAAAGGCACCTACTCGTAGATCATCACCACCACCAAAGAGGACTCACAACACCTCTTTGTAGTGCAACGATAGGTAGATGACTAAAATCACAAAAAATTATAACTTAAAACCACCAGGAGTTACATCAAAGGAACTCTATAATTCACTATTGGAAGACATAAAAAATGATGTCTACTAGGAAGAAGAAAAAAATGAAATTTTATTTTAGAAGGTTGTTTGCACTTGCCAAGTGCATAACATGGTCCTAGCCATTGTGGTGGTGTATATTCCCCCACCACATTCATCAATCATAGTGGATACTATTAGGCACAGGGAAGAGGTGAAGTGGAGATCACAAATTATTTTTTAAGGAGTCACATTAGGCTCAGGTCCATTAGTCTCTATGATGCCACCAACAGAATCAACCACACAATAAAGAGTCATAAAAGAAACAAGGGTACAATTAGAGAGTCCCCTAAGTTTGATAACACACAAATCACACAATTCAGGTGTTACCATGCCCTCTTCACCATTGTAGAACACATGGGGACATTTTTTATAGTATAAGATGTGGAGGAGGGAGCTGAACAACAAGAAGAAGACAATGTTGTTCAAACCCGCATAGTAAAATGACATAATAATATTTTGGTTCCACCATCTTTAATCAAAACTGGATATACATAAACATCAAATGGTTATATCTTTGTCTCCATCCCCACTACATTCATCCCATTTTTCTCCTTATTCCCTAACCTCACCACATGTACCCGAAACTAATGAGCCTTTGGAAACATGGGCACACCAACAAGCTCAAGTGGATTAGCCTCCACCAAACCAACAACTAGAACAACTCAATCCATAAGAAGATATTGTATAACAACAAATGTAGGAAATTGTGAAAGCCAATATGAACATAGACAAAGTCAAGTTTGATAAAGAGAAGGCAAATAAGGAGTAGGTTAGAAAGGAGGAAAAAGAGAAAAATAAAAAGGAATGGGATGAACAAGATGCACAAGAATAAAAGAAAAAGAAAGTGGAGGTTGAGTAGGCATCCAAGGATGTGGAATATAATGAATATCTATATAGATAATAAGAACACCGCTATAAAGTTGATGCTAACATAATAACCAAAGAATCTGAAGAGAAGAAAAAAGAAGACCTATGCAAGTAGGAAGAACTCCACAAGAAAGTTGTAGAGGAATAAGCAATGAATGATGTCGTAGAGTAAGCAACAAAGGAAGGGAATAAAGAGTTGTCAAGACCAAAGAACAATAGGAGAAGAAGTGTAATGAAGAAGCAAAATCAAAATCTCAAGGTGCTAATGGTCTAGAAAAAACTATGCATCACATAACCAAGGTGAAAAGGGTTTGATCATTGATAGCCAACAACAACCATCAACCACATTTACATGATCAAGATCAACCCATGGAAGGATATAATAAAGGGATTCATAGGACAAATATTAGACTATAATACATTGGTTGTTAGATATATAAGCCCCATCCTTACTAAGAATAACATTCACCTTCCCTATAACACAAATCATACATCAGCCCATACCATCAATAATTATTGTGAATTCACTTAAACTTGCAATGAAAAGCCAAGAGGTATTGATGGATGTTACCAAATTAACCTTTACAAAATAAATTGAAGGATTTACTACCTTCCAAGAGTCCATTAAGCATAGAGCGTCAAAGATAGATTTGGACAACACTCAACATCGAGGATAACACATAAATTCATGATAGACTCGCTAAGGCACACAAGTTGATAGCTGATACATGTTCAATGTTTCTCTTATAGATCTTAGGAGAGAAAGTAATGTCATAGCTCATGGCTCTCCTAATACAAATTATAAAATATTGGGTTGTCATTCAATGATGGAAATAGTTATAAGCTCAAGGTAAAAAACTGTGAGTATAAATGGAAGCCATTTTTGAGTTGCTCAAAGCATACAATCAGGTTGTTAATACTATGATGCATTAGGAAATCCAAATTTATTCACAATATGCTTGACTAGAAGAACTAGTTGCAGGACACATGTTACAAAATCAAGTCAGGCTTCTCAAATGTTGATAAATCTAAGGAAGTCATGGAGAGCCAAATGTCTGAACCAACTACATTGGACACTATGCTTAAATAATCTCTTAATATCAAAGATAATGTCATGCAAAGGATGCACACTTAGGATAATGAGATGATCCACAACACATTCACAAGAATGCAAACATAGAGATATGTTGACAGAATGGAGTTGATATCATAGGACATCCAACTCAATATCACTCAATAAAAGCCTACCACCAAAGTCATAGAGGATGAGGATATTCAAACAATCCTATAGAGCCAAAACCCCCTACACACATTGATCAACATGGTACAATATGTTTTGGTTGATTGGTGACAATTTAATCAAGATTTGTTAGATGCATTACCTTCACAAGTTTTGCCTCTAATAGGCCACACATAATACCATTCATTGATTTTGAGTTATTATCACTAGCCTTCTTACTTGTTGCATCCATAGGAGGAATAGGAGGTGCAGTGTATCATCCAATAATGATGAAAAAACATCATGACCTTGAGACATTAGATATGTCCTCATCCTAAAACTCTAAAAGGCATATTTGGATCCATTAAACAACGGAGCTTTGCTTGTATAAAAACCACCTTGTGTTTGACTAGCCATCTTAGCTTGTTTATAATATCCTTTATGCTGTAAGACCTCCCTTAAAGGACTTGATATGATACCAAATTTTGGAAGTAAAACTACTGAGAGGGAGGGTTGAATCAGTTGTATTAAAACAATCCTCCAATTTCACTTAATATTTATGAAGCATTCATTCACTTACATACACCAATTAATGCATACACAAGCATTTATGAAAGGAAACACCATAAGGACATGAAATATATGTGGGAAACCCTCTAGAAAAATAAAACCCACCAATGCACAACTTGGACTATTGTCTTATGAGAAATTAATCAAACTTTTAGTGAGGCACCAACCCCACAAGGAGCACCAACTCAACTAGTGATTTTAGCAAGCTTCAACCTGCAAGGAGGATCCAACCCCCTAGGCAACCAATCACCAACTCAGCTACCTTGAATCTCTAATCAACCTTGGGCACCTATTGCATAATCATCTAAATATTACCTCCTCTATTTTTTCTTCTAACACTTCTTTCTCTCTCAAACAACCTATTAGACCTTCTCACTCAGTTAGCCTTCTCCTTGGCAAAATTAGATCAAATGAACTTGCTTAACACATATATAAACATAGTTAGATACTCATGGAAAATTCAGATCATATCTATGATGATATTAAATCCCTTAACCTATTCTCCAAAACTTTATGTACTTCGCTCAATAGCTCAATACTCTAACTCGTCAAAATAGGCTTATTAGGCCTTAACTTTATACTTGATTCTTTCTCATACCCATCTTGGTCAGCCAATTTGAGCCTTCAAAAATAGATTAAACACTTCATATGTCCCTTGAATATACCCTTAATAATATATCCTTATGCTTCCAACACCATTTGGATCTTTTTACTCCTTGAACCATCCAATTAGGTCTACTCACCATTAGGCCTTCTCACAGCCATAAAGTTTATCTTGCTAATTTGAACCATGTACATAACTTTGACACATAACCCACACATAAAATAACATGGATAAGATATTTATGAATTAAAATAATTCCCCAAATAATTTATTCATCACCATACAGGCCAAAAGGCCTTAGAAACACTCCTGTAAAAGGCTTACTCAGAACCACCAAACACTGTCAACAAACAATCAAAAACATTTGACTCTCCATACTTGAAAATGGATTTCCAATCAAGATAAATACACTAAAATGATCCTTTGAGAAATTTATAAAACCTTAAATGAAATTGGATCCTTAAACTTAATGTAAAATGACTCAAAAACATCATTTTCATATACACACATAAAGTTGCCTGTAGCATTAAAAACATAGTCAAGAAAATCAAATCTTAGAACACCTATGGGAACACTGCTGTTATCTTCCAATGGGTTTGTGTGAACATTTAACATCCTTAGATAATATTTTAAAATATATATTTCATGGTCATATATCAATATTGGTCTTACAGACCAATCTCACTACTTCACTCTACACAGACTTCACTATGTTAGACAAACCAGTTTGATAATAAATTTTTGTTTGAGTATAGGCATCATCAATATTTATAGACAAATAGGTACTGAATAATGATCTCATGCATTAGGATCTATCCTTAGTCCTCCATAACCAATCCGTAATCTCATTCTCATTCTCGCCTAGTTTTCTCATTGTTTTACACATTAGGCCTGTTTAGTGACATGCCAACTTCCATGACCGGTTAAACACATTTTTGGTCTGCAACTTGACCAATTTTTTTTATGGACATAAACTATAAGTATTACACATCATCCTCCATCCATTTTCATGCCTTGACCTGATCAACCCTGCTTGCTATATCAAAATTTCTTAAAACAAGGGTTTTCTTGTAGCTTTTACTCAATATCAAGATAACCCAAAACCATCTGAGGAAACCTTGAAGAGTCAGTTACATGTTTGAAACATTAAACTAGGTCAATAGGACCATTATGAGCCATAAATGACAATATATTTCCTATCGGGTCATTATAAGAGTTTTGAGAGGGTTTTGACTGGTTTCACTTCTTAGCAATCGTTCATAAAGATTTGTCCCTCATCTTCAAGACCAATGCCAATAAAATCAATTTAGGTACATTACCTAACTTACATGAAGTGATCAGGCTCTCATGCAAAGGTTTCACATGCCAACGAGTACAAGAAATCTCTTCTTCGGTCTACAACATCCTATTCTGTGCACACATGGAACCTTATCATAGGTTTTCATGCTTTCTCCTTCGGGTATAGACTTCAAACTTTGTCCACACACTTAACATGACCTCTCACACCTCTTTGAATGCTTTCAAGATATTTTACACCTTTTTAAAGGATCTTGACCCCTCATTAGGCCACTATAGGTCACTTTGTACATTAGGCCTTATACTACCAATCATACTTAGACTATGATCATGCCTTGAAACCTCTTGAACTATCTTCAAAACCTCATCCACATGTCATGTGATCTCATTTCTTTATCATATACTATCAACCTTGCTCACATATGTATCAAATGGCTCGACTCATCATGCTACAAGTCCTATGCCATTTCACTAGGTCTTTCAAGTAAAGATTAAGCCTCAAAACTAGACCTTGAGACTCATCAATAAGCTTATTTGTCTCTTGTTCATTGTTAACACAACTTAGGACACTTTATCATGCATGTACTAACCCAAATCACAAAGCTTTACCATGCTTCATGCATACATCTTCTTCATAGAGCTAGACCAGGCTACTCAAGATACCTATTACTTCAGAGTCTGGACACAAACAAGCTAGCTCCCAATGATGTCATTCTTCAAACATGATTATCTGAAGACAAGGTTACTCTCAACAAACTTTATGAGCTTTGTCACATTACAACCTTGTGCTAAGACCTCATATAGAATACAAGGACTAGTTGACCCATGTGTGCTTACCTTGTATGCTCCTCAGTACTTAGAGCTCAATCAAGATGCTTCCCTTTTATCTTGAACATGATCTTGACATGTCATCAAACCTCAAAAAAAAATACTGGGTTGCCTTCAAATTTTCTCTCAACAGAGAGACCAAACTTCTTTGTCACACACCACTTCATGAAGCATGACATCAACTTTGACTTTTGTGATGAAGGACATTCAACTTAACTTTGACATCAATGACAACATTAATGCCTTAATACCAACACTAAGAACATACCTCAACAAAGGAAACCATTATTTTTTTAGAGATTCATATGGATCTCCGAGGACCTTCATTTATCAGTGAGACACTTCAACTTCAATAGAGAACACTCAAATCGAATTCTTCACATACATATAATTCTAGGGATATTAATTCTTACTTCCAAATAATGGATTTCTGGGACTGTAAGAGAACACATATCTAGACAATATAGTCAATATTTGTAAGACAATGTATATTTTATTGGTTTCAAAATCTATTGCCTTTCAACTTTTAGAATAATTATTTCTCATTAATTTTTTCTTAGAACTTTATTTTATTTTATTTTTTTCTATGTCTTTCAAAGGTGCACATGGGAGTCCCTATATTTATCAGATTCACGTATTAGAACTCCTTTAGTCCCATTGGCCATTCTGAGCCTCTAGTGGACATTAATACACAGATTAAATTAAATTCATTGAGTGCTTAACAAATTAAAAAAACATTACCTTACAACTAACTTCTACAAAAAAAATCTCCAAAAATTAATCCTACATAAAAAGTCTATGAGACCTACAGTTATTGGGCAAGGGTTAGTCACTCCCAAAAGTAACTGTGTTGATATCGAGGTGAAGTTGTTTTAAATATGATTGAGATTATATACATGATATGAGTGAGTGGTCCCTGATTGTTAATGAGTAGGATAAGAAGGTGCCTCAACTATATGGAGAGGGTACGTTGCCTTCGCTGTATGAACAACATATGTAGAGTGTCATGGTAGTTTTCTTCTCTATATAAAATTAAGGGCCTTGAGTTATGTAGAAATTGAATTGGAGTAGGATGGATGGGAGACTGAACATAAATAAAAGAGAGTTAAAGAAAAGATGATTTGTGATCTATAATCGATTTACCAATATAATAATAATATTCTAAGAAAAAACTCAATATATTATAATCTTTATATCAATAATGCCACAGTTTTAAAAAGACCCTCCTAATAACAACATAATTGATTGATTACATGTAAATATACTTGTTTGTTCATATACTCTCTTAAAAAAAAATTAACCGATCTTAAGGTCCACGATTAGAGGGCACCTTGCCTAAGTCTAGAAGATAAGTTTTATATTTCTGTTGCGTCAAATGACATCTAATTTCGCAATGACACAACCAGGTGGTGGATAAAGAGAGAAACAGAACGGTAAGGCACATCTGGTACGACCATGGCCACGATTACACCTATCAATAAAACCAGAGCCACTCTCCCTCTCTCTCCATTTCTCCGCTCCGGAATGCCCAGGTACACCAAATCGTCCCACATTCCTAAATCAACTTAAATTAAAATTCCATGCTGCACATCCTTCTAAAATTTAGTTCTGCAGGACACCCAATGGAGTCAGGACTTCCTTTAAGCTTATCATCTCGAAATCCTCGTTTAAAATTCGTGCAGCAAAGCTCCCAGCAGGGGTATGTAAAACATAAAATGCAGTCTCTTAAATTTTTTGAAAAGACTAAATTTTTTGTCTGTTGGTATGTCTGTACTGTATAGTTATTGAGCTGTAGAATTTATAATGCAGGTAGAGAATCCCAAAGAAGAGCCAAAGCTTCCAGTTTCATTTTTAGGATTTACAAGCACTGCTGAAATCTGGAACTCTAGAGCATGTATGATAGGCCTCATTGGCACATTCATTGTGGAGCTGGTAAGACCCAATTTTTTTTGTGTGTACAGTAACCCTAAATTTTGCTTCTGAGATTATATTTGATGGGTTTTTGTAATTAATTAAGCCATTTTCTGCGATAATTCAGTAAACTATGTTTGCCATAAGTCCAATTCCAACTTTTAAATGCTTTCAGTTTCTAGTGCCCATTAGGACTGTGTATAAAGAAATTGTTGGTTTTACAATCATGGAAAATTGTAGGGTTTTAGTTTATTTTTCTGCCATTTGGGCAAATTTAAAAAATAAAATAAAATCAAACAATAGATTTGTTAATTACCATGTTTTCCGAAAAATATATTTTCCAAATTTTTATAAAGAAGGTATGGGCTAGAAAAAAAATCCTTTGTTCTTTAGCCTGTAATTTTAAAAAAAATTTGTAATGGGAAGATAAGCTGGCTTTTCTATGCTTGTGTAAATATTTATATTTATTTGAAATGTTCCCTGTTATGTATCATTAGTGTATTGCCTGAAGCAAGTCACAGAAGAAAGAAAGATAGACAATATATTAATGCCCACAAATGACCAAATAGGTCAATGAGACTGTAAAAGTACAGTTAGCTTGGAATAGAAAAATGGAGCCCTTGAAACGTCACCAATGAGCTATAAAAGAAAGTGAAAAATAGAAAATTGTTCACCTACAATATGGGAGAACAAGGAAAAATTGTTAGCGAAAAGATTACAACTCGATGTTGATCATTTGCCCCAATAGAGTCAAAAGCATCAGCTACACTACCAATTCGAAGATTGTCTCCATGACAAAGTCTAAGAATGTCATTAGGAGAATGGCCCAGGCTAAGGGGAACCAGTGATGATATGGCGTCTGATATTCCTTTGCCTAACTCTTAAAGTTGTTGAACTAGTGTTGGAGTTGACGTGGATTGTAAGGCATGTCTGATGACAGTACCTTGACTTATGCTGGTGTTGCCAGTTACCACTCTACTTTGATGATTGGCTTCAGGACTCTTGGTTGATCTTGTAGCTGATACAATAACTCTCCACCCTGCCCTAGACATATCTCCACCATCTACAAAATAATTTGCTTGACGATTTCTTCCACTTGCATCAAGGAGAGCTTGGAAGAAGGAAATAGTCTAGCAGATCGGCCTAGATAGTTATTGAAGAGTCTGTGTCTAAGAGATGCCATCTCTCAAAAGAGGAGGGCCAAACATCTCCAGTCAGGATACTTAAAAAAATGCAGATCAGTTACCTCCGGCATCACAGAATAGGCAATAATACCTCCCTTGAATGTAATGGTAGATAGAAATCCTTTGAAAACATAGGTATAACATTTGGAGTCCAAGAAACCAAAAACTAGGAATTCAAATTTGAGATGGCAATGTGAGATAAAAAACTGCCAATAGATACCACCTGACCACTAGAGGGACTATTGCAGAGAATTTCACAAACCTACTATAGGATTTTAACTAAACCAAGAACAAATCAATTCCACCATAACTAGATAACCAAGAGGAAAACAGCATCCCCAGGTTTAGTCCTACATACAAATTATATTGTTAGTAGTTGACATAACTGTACCGAACTATTTCTTTCTTTTTTTAGGAAAGCTTTGCTTTTGGATTAATATCTTCCTGGGGCTCGGTCCTGGCCTCATTTCAGTTTCCCTTATTAGGGACACATGCGTTGGAGCCTCTTATCATTCTGTTGGAATGGAACCTTTATGGGCTATACAGCAGCCGAGTGACCTCACGAGTGGGCCAGAGGCAATTGATCCACCAAAAAATTATGAAATTTACAAATTTATATCATTGATGAAATAATAACCATTGCTTTATCTCCTCAGAACTCTTATCTAGAGTGTCTTTTGAAATTCACAACACTGACTCGGCAAGAAAGTTTTTGAGACCAATCCTTTGCAGGATACAATCTGTTTTTTCAAAATTCATGAGTGCAAGCTCAATATTTCCCTAGGATATTGGCATGCAATGATATCAGTTATTAGGCTTCATGCATCCACCTAATGCACGGTACATGCGTGTGCCTTACCTTATGCTAGGAACACATCTAATAGCAAGTTTATCGTTGTTCTTATTAATTGATAACATTTGGTTGCCCTAGTGATTTTGGTTGCTAGTAAAATTTGACAAATTGTTCCCATTGTGCTTTTTGAGAAGGATGACTCTAAAGATGTGGACTGCCTGTCTACAAGTTCCTTTTGATGCTCTGGATTGATTGCATTCATCTCATTAAGTAAAATAAGCTTCTTGTGAATGTTACTGTAGATCCCATAGACCTGAAAAAATTATAGCTGTTGAACAGAAATATGAGCTGAAGTCTGTGAGGGCATTCAATAAATTGATTTGTAATACATGTGTCACCAAATTAGAATGAAGGGAATAGGTACTAAACATTAGTCCAGACTTCAAACTGACATCACCCGTTTATCATAACAATGAACGAATAACATTTCATTACTTCAAGTACAGAAATTTCAAGCTCTATTGAACTTAGTTTGTTATGCTTTCAAGAATGTCATCTTGAGTTAAATCGAATTTCAAATACATAAGGAAACGTATCTAGCATACCAGACAAATATCAAGAGCTTGAAATTGAAATGGAGAATGTGCAAAGGTTTACAATTGTTACTTCAAACAACTCACAAATCAATACGTAGTTGTGGGCAGATGCGTATCCCAAAGACTGATCTCATTGGCATTTTGATCACACCTGAGAAACCCACTAGCTAGGATCTGTTTTGATGGCGAGAGTGTTTTAGCTGCATTTAACTAGGCATTTTCCAAAACCACAACTGTTCTTGAAAAATGTCAAAAAAGGGCCTTTGCAAATATTGATGCATACTGTGATTGAAGATCACCGGGGATTCTTGAAGAATGATAAGTCAAGATTGAAGAGAACTTCGTCTGAAAATTGATTGTGGAGGCTGATTAATTTTAGTCTTTAGATATAAAGCAATAAGATCCTCAAATGAGGGCCGCTACAATATTTTTGTTTTACTATAAATCTGATTTTGTATGTATGGATTTCTCAAAATCTGCAAAGGATTATCAAATGAATGGCCACCTAAGAATATTGGGCCTTAATAGGTAAAATCTCTGATTGAGGTTAGCAGCCTATAAGTTGGCATACTAATGGAAAATGCCCTGGGTGTCTGAGAGAGTAGTTCTTAGAGAGCATACGGAAACATATGGTTTTTCCCCAGAAATCTAGAAAATGACCCAAACATGATTACACTGCAATGTAAGAGTCTTATATCACGAGCAACCATTCAAGTGTGAAAAACTGTTGTAACAGTGTGACATGATAGATTATGCAAGACCTGGCCCCAATGTAGCCTGGAATTGCCCAAATTGACATAAACTAACATCAAACTATTACGAGAGTTCTACAAAAGTCTTGAAGGTGGCTATGCATCTGAATTGGGAGCTCAGGAATGATAATCCTGACTTTATATATAATATATGCCTCATTGGGCAGACTATGTACCCGGCATACATCTGAGAAAGGATGCATTGTTTTTATTAGAAAGAGTCTCATGTCTTCTGAAGAAGCTGAAGACTAATTTGGTTTCCAACATCAAGATCAAATCTATGTTCAAGTGGAGGGACCTCGAACTGGAAATGCGATCACCTCTTACAGAAGAATATTATCTTTAAAGACTCTCGGTATCCTGAATCTAATGCAGTATACAACCAAGCCTTTAGTTATGTATCATTTCGTGACATGAGAAACTAATTATTCAATGCAGATTAGTTGACTAGATTTTTGATTTGATAAAATTAGGAGACAGGTGGGTAATGCCCAAGTTAGTTCTGAGGTTAGCTAAGCCTCTTTAGGGTAATCCCATAGTCACCTAGAGATGTGAGACAGGCTATGTGTACTGGGAGAGGGACGCCATTTTGAAACAGGGTATGGGAACAAATGATTAAGAATATGGCTACATGACATTTAAATAGTCACCAGAAGATGTGGATACGGTTATGGGGACAGGGTCTCTGTACTTGAACCTGAGTTTCCTGGTGACAATGGGTAAACCTTAAACTAAAGATATAAAGAACACCCTAATGGGGTACTGCAATCATTTTTTTTAGTTAGCTTTCTACATAGAGAGATTCTCTTCAACACAAATCATTGTTGCTCTGAATTCTATTTCTATCCTTCAGTTGACATAGTGCTCTTCTGATCTGAATTATATCTTTTGAAATTGGTTGGGCAATATTTGTTTAGTTGCATCTCTTACAAATCATAGATAAATACTCATGTTTGAGGACTTGATTTCTTACAAGGAACAGTGGCAATTGTTTGAAGCAGTCTAGGAACCATCTTCATTAACATATTACCGATATTCATATACTCCTGTCCCTTGTTTCAAAATGACATCACCGTCCCTATACCTGAACCCTATTCCAAATCTTTCGGTGACTATGAGATTTTATGAAGTAACATGAAGATGCACGATTTCCAAAGAGGAAGGCTCAGATGTTGCATATTTTTCTTTGCACCTTTGTGCTTCCAGTCATTTCTTGTCAAATTACATTTTAAATTTTAGGATGTCCATCTAGTTGCAACTTTTGTGCGTTTTAGGATTATTTTAGTAAAGCAGGCTTATTGCATATTATACTTCAGAAGCTAATAAATAAGTTGTATTCCTGTGATACAGCTGATTAAGAAGGGAATCCTGCAACTAATTGGGGTTGAGGTTGGGAAAGGGCTTGATCTGCCTTTATGATCCTTTGGGCTTAATGGTCTAGCAAATATTGAACTCCTTTTATAACATTTATATTGAGTTTTAATGTAGTGCTTACATTATCTCTTATTTTCCAGAATGTCATATCGACATCTATTTATTAAAATATAAAAACGATGCTACATCAAAAAACTATATGGCCATGTAGCTACTTGATGATTTTTCCTTGCATTCTTCCACTTCTTTTATGGATTATAGCTTTGGTTTACAATATTTTCCCTTCAGTCCAACTTTCGGACCATAAAAAGAAAGTACTGAACAACACATCAGAATTGAGGCAAATACAGAAATATGAAATTGAACAAAGATATAAAAGGTTATTCACTATTGATTACCTAGGATCAGCTGTCCTGGCCAGCTTTTGAGAATGAGAATCCAGCAATGATTTTCGCAATAATGACAAAGTTTTAACTAATTTGAAGGATCTAGTTTATGTGTAAAATGTGTGTGCTTACGTACTAACATCAACAAACAAAAGGCATAAACCAGGCATCACAAGACAAAAGGCCAAGTTCGAGCCCCTCTGAGCTCTTAATTGCACAAGGGTAAAAAGCTTTTGCCCTCATAACAATTAATTTTTTTAAAAAGAAACACAGATAACAAGAGCATCTACCTGCAATACAAAATTGTATCAACTGAAGTTGAACCTGGGACCTCCCATTTGCATGCTAGTGTGCTCTACCATTGAGCTACCGACCCTTTTTGTGACCGGGAATTTTTGGTAGGCTTTTTTATTATGGTTTGGGTGTGGCTCATTTTCTCCAACACCTTGACTTGAGCCCCACTTTGGTTCTTGGGGAGCCTAGCTTGGCTCTGACACCATGATATTTTCTATGGACCGGCTAGGGCTCGAACTTAGGACCTCCCATTTGCATGTTGGGGTGCTCTATCTCTGAGCTAATCGCCCTTTTGTGATTGGGGCTTTTTTGTTAGGCTCCTTGTTACAGTTCCAATGCGAGCTCATTTCTTCAACATTTCATAATTATGAGTACTCCTTAAAGTTTCAATGTATGATAATATAATAGCTCTAAAATACATTGGTGTGGTGTTCTATTATGTTTAGGCAAAAGTGTACAAGTAAAGTTGAATTTCAAGTTTGTACAATGAGACTTTCCTAGTATTGAACATTTATATATTTATTTTTTGTTATTACAATGCCATATATATACAATAATGTTGTCAGCAATTTACAATCGAATAGCATATTTGTTGTTTCCAAAGCTTTTCTAAATAGCTTGCATAGTAGTTTTTGTCCAAAAAGTGATCCACCTCACTCATCGTCGAAGAAACATATTTTCGTTGTATATGTGGCTCGTTCAATTTTGTCCTTGTTTATCCATTTTGCAAAACTGAGGTATGTCAATGCAAGCATGTTGGTGCTACATAAAATGGAAGAGTTTGCCATGTATTTGAATTAGACGTTCACGTGCTTCTTGTGGGTTTGAAACTATTGAACTCCATGTTGCAAAGATTTTTAGGTCCATTATGAGGGTCGAGTCTTCAAATATTAGTTTTTAAAGGCGTCTTCTTAGCCGCTTGAGCTTTCAAATCTCGTGGAAAGGAAAACTCAAAGCTATGTTGAATCTATCAAATAAACTCAATGAAGATTTGAGAAACTTGATAAATATTACACCTATATCAATTCCATTCATGTTAGACTTAGATTCAAATCATGCAATAATAAGATATGTGCACATATATGTTTATATAGGGAACTAGCACCCAAACATGCCCATACATCCATGATGTAGGAGTATCCGGGTTCACAAGCAATCTTGCATCAACCAAAAACATGAGTAGTGTTAAGCAACAATAAGTAATGTTGTAGGTATTGGGTGTTAGAACGTTCACGATATTCTGGAAAGGTATACAATCTCCCTCAAATCATTAGACCATCGATATAAGTTGCCACACACTTTTCTTTTGTGCCACAATGCCAAAAAAATTAATATGGAGCGGTAACTCAACCTCAAATTTGTGCTCCGTGGCACTTCACAATTTTTAGGCAACATGGAAACAACCTTAATAGATCATCTATCAAATTAGAACTTGGCGTGTAGTCACGATTTTGTGTGAAAATTCAAATAAATGCTACAATACTGTGTGGCACCTTGTGGTTTGAATACAACATTGACACAACCATATAAGACTATCTGTCAAAATAGAACATGGCACATTATTACAGTTTTCCTAGAAATTGCAAAATACGCTATAGGGCTCTACAACATCTTGCAATATGCAGTCAACATTTTGACAGCGTTATAAGACCATATTTCAAAATAGAACATGGCACACTGTTATGGTTCTTAGTCTAACTCTTTAGACCTCGAAACAACTACGTAGTTGCTTTGTGTTAGGATGTGACTTGCATAGTGTCAGATCTAGGGCTCATGGTTTGACAACTCACTTGTTAGGTTTTCGTACACGTCAAAGATGTCTCATAACATATGAAAGCCGAAAAGTCACAATAGGAAAGAAAAACATCTCATTAAGGGAAGTTGAAGGATTGGGACTTCCATAATGGTTCTTGGGCAACTTCTTGATAAGAAGATGATTTCCATTTGAAGAGGGGTTTGATCCTAAGAATAGAAACAATTCAAAGAGTTTAGTTATTAGAGAGTTGTAAGTAAAAGATTTGCTATAGGGTGTAGATCTATGTGGGGATTACAGGATTGAATCACATCCATGAGTGGATTGAGGTTTTGTAACATTGTGTCTATACCCTGCTAATGTTGGTGTTTTAAATTGTATGAGTTTATATTGTAACTCCTCATTGAAAGCAATAAAGAAGAGTCTTTTATTTTTTGTTGTGTGTGTGGATTGTGTGTATGTCCATTGTTGTGTGTTAAGTTCATGGGTTGCATGGTCCAAGGTTGTTTTTCGTTGGACCCTGTAGCCGTGATTGCATCAATTGTTATCAAAGTTGGCAATAACTCTGGGATGAGTGAGAAAGTGCTTGTCTTCCATCAGGAAAAAATGGGTAGAGGGCATGAGTGAAGTGAGAGAGACTTGAGTGTTCTCCATCTTGTGTAGGTGGGTACATAATTGTCGATACATCTTCCATAAATTGAATGATGGTTAGACGGTGCATATAGGTGTGCTCCATCTTGTGTAGGAGGGTAGAGAACAAAGAGTTGAGGGGAGTATAACTTTCGTAGGATTGCAATAGAAGGGTTGCAGTTGTGGGTTATATTTGCGAGGAAAGTATGAGAGAGATGGATGAGAAGTGTACAACCCAAGTGGTTGAGTTAAGGAAAATGTAGGTCCAAGTGGGCACTGAGGCAAAGATGAAGAGGAAGGGTGGCTCTATACCACTCATGTCAGATGTTGAAGCGTTGAAGGACTTGGAGACTGCAAGTCATGCTAGGCAACATGGAAGGAGATGTTGCTACTATGAAGGATGAGATGTTGGTATCCATTGAAAAAATAATGGATGCGTTTGAGAGAGGACCAACAAGTAAAGAACAATGCATAGTTGTGAAGAAAAGGCACGTGAAGCCAAAAAGAGAACCCATAAAAAAAAGAGACCAACAAACGTCATGGTGAAGGAAGAAGGTAAGTCCACATCCATTTGTTTTCAGGTAGAGAGAACCCTAAATAGCCTCATGGATTGGATAGTGGAGTTAGAGTGTTATCTTGAAGGTATTGAAGACCCGAAAAGGGTAGAGGTTGCAACCACAAGATTGGGTGGTAGTGCAATTTTGTAATGGAAAGTTCTGCAAGAAAGGAGACTCAAGAAAGGAAAGAAGAAGATAAAAAGTTGGGAGCATATGGATTCCAAGTTGATGTGGCAAGTCATGCACCTAAGAATGCAAGTAAAGTGATTGAGAAAGCTTGAGATCCTGAGGCTTGAGAGTGAAGAGAAGAAGATTGCCTTGAGAGGAAATGAGAGGGTGAAGTTGCCATATGAGAAACTCAAGTTTGTTTTGAAAACCAACAAAGAGAAGGAGGGAGGTGAGTAGCTCGTAGATGAAGGAATATTTATAAGAGGTGATAAAGATAGAGTAAGTGAATAAGGATTTGAGCAAACCTTGGTAAGTGAAGAAGATAGCAAAAAGGTGATGGAAACCACATGGTATGAGGAAAGAGAATGGGTTGAGGAAAGAGAATGAGTTGAGGAGTAAGCAACCCAAGTGGCAAAGCTAAAGAGCATGGTGGCATCCATGCAAGTAAAAATAATAGTTGAAGAGAAGAGAAAGAAGAAAGGGTAAATCAACACTATCCAAGTTAGAGATTGAGAAGTTGAAATAGGAGATGAAAAGGGTGCAAGACATTTTAAGCATCCTCGAGGAAGAAACTTCAACAAAAAATAGCGACATAAGAAGAAGAGTGTGAAGATGAGGATGAATCCTTCACATATGAAGAGGATGAATGGGAAGAAGGGGTAAAGTATTGCTACCTAGAAGGAGGAGAAGCTATTGATGATTACCATGGAGATGTAGGGGATTTAGAGGACTGCCATGAAGAATGTGAGCAACGCAATGAAGAGCAAGCTAAAGAAATCCACTTGAGAGAGGATGAAAAGAGAGGAAATGGAGAAGAAGGTTACACCCATTCATTTGAGGTTACACATAAAAGTTGACGATGTGGGAGCAACCCACATTTTGTCAGATGCAAGAGTAGTTGAAATGGGATGTCATGAAGGTCCCATGTTTGACAAAGAAGAAGAAATCCTCATAAAGGGGGATAAGCTTGAAAGAAATGGAGCAACAATATGCCTCCTTAAAGGCATAGAGGAGAAAATGGAAGGAAGAGAGTTGCATCACGAACAACTAGACCGAGAAGCTCATCAAGCCAAGTGTGGAGGAAGAGAGAGTATCCTCATTAAAAGTGATAAAACTGAAGAAGAAGAAGATGGTCAGAATAGTAGAACAACAAAAGCATGCCTCTTTGAAGGCATAGTCGTGGAGAATAAGGGGGAGCAAGAAACTTGCAAACTAATGCACTTGAACAAACTAATGAAGAGGCAAAGGAGAAGACTCTTACGAGTCGAGAGTTGAGAATAGGTGGTAGAAATCAACCAATTGTTGAGAAAGAGGAGCAACACTTGATATTAGTATCAGCTCAAGAATGTTAATAAGAGGAAAAGGATGCAATTGAAGCATCAATGGTGAAGATGCATATGGGAACCTTTGATTCCCATAATTGTGTTTTTAATTATTCATATGCAATAACAAAGAGAAGATGAGGAAGAGAGGAGCTAGATTGAAAAACATGAAATTGAGAGCATGTTAAAGGTTGAATTCGCAACAAAAGGAGAATGGCTAGAATTTGTTACGAGACTAGAGGGGTACCTTTTAGAAGATACAGGTATGAAAGAGGATAATATGCAAGCAAATGCACTAAAAGAAGCTTATGAGGAGGTTAAAGAGGGGAAAATGATGGAGAAAAGAAGAAAAGAAGACCATGAGGAACAACTAGTTTTAGTCACTGCTCCTATGTATGGAGATACGAAGAGAGATGCAATATATGCGCCATTAGAGGAAGACTTACTTTACTTCTGCTTTTTATTTTGAATGGTTTCATACATGGGTAATGGAGATAAAGGAGGAGAAGGAACTTGAAGAAGTCTTCCAAAGAAGGAGAAATGAGCTGCTTGAGCTCACAAGCTATGAAAACGTTGAGAGAGAGAGAGTTGGGAGAGCTTTTTTAAGCTCTCATGAATGGTGAAGTTACCTTAAAGATCGAAGGTGAAAGAAAAACAACATAGGAGAAGGTAAAAGCTAAAAGATTGAAATTGGTGCTGCATAGGAAGGATAATGGCTGGTTAAGGAGTTTAATGGCATATTAAACAAGAGGTGAAAAAAGAAAATGGATTTTGGTGGAGGAGGTTGGGTTATGGTGGGTTTAAACCCACAAAAGAGTGGAACAACAACATGAAGAACTTGGTGGAAGTGGACAAATAGAGGTGGGCAAAAGCCTATAAGAGAGTGGAGGAAGAGAGAGTACATATTAAAGGAGTTGGATGGACTATGCCTAAGCAATGGGCAAGGGAAAGAGAATGTTGATCGGTGTTGGTTGGAGGAGGATGGCTTGTGGTACAACTGGTAGCTAGGAAAGAAAAAAATAAATAGAAAGAAAAACTTCATAGGTACCTAACAAGGTGGAAGGGGACATTGTGGCCATTGGCGAAGAGAGTGGTTCAATCACTCATTCTACCTTTACAAATTGGAGCTCACAAACATTTCTACCTTGGGTGTATGATGCAGGGGCATCTAAGTTCACAATCAATCTTGCATCAACCTAAAATAATAGTGTTAAGTAGCAAAAAGCAGTGTTACAAGTCTTGAGTGTTAGAACATCTGTTGTATTCTAAAACCACTTTAGGATGTTTGCAGTATCTATCAGATCATAAGACCGTTGATATAAGTTGTTGCACATTACATTTGTGCCACAATACCAAAAACTTTATACAACGCTGTAACTCAACTTGAAACTCTAAAAAGTGTTACAGTGCTCCATGACACCTCATGGTTTGCAGGGAACATGGAAACAACATGTAGTATGAATTTTTAGTTTATGATCTAAATATGCAATTTAGACCCAAAACATCAAACCACCTAGGTAAGATCTAGAGCCATTAGAATTAAATGCAAATAGATGAATTTAAAATTCAAACCAACATTCTAGTCCTAAAGCTAATTGCTCCAAACCAAGATTAAACGGATCAAAAACAAGATGATTGGATTGAGATTACTTTAGACTCATATTTTTGACATTATGTTGGTATGATCAAAGATGTTGATGATGGATTTAATGATTAGATTCACATGAAAACTTTATAGATTAATGCTTGATTGCTAGTTGATCATATGGACATGAAGATTTCAAGTTAGTTTCCATGGAGGAGTGGCTTGTTTATATAGAAAATGGAGGGAAGAATCAATGGCTAGAATTAAATCTTGGGCAATTGGGAATCAATGGTTGAGGATTATCCAAGGAATTTAAAATTCCTTAGAGGATTCTAGAGGAGAGAAGGTTCTAGAGGTAGAAACCTCTAGAATCTCTTTGGGAGGGTTAAGCATGATTAGGGATATAGATTAGATAGGTGATTAGGGGGTTCTAGAGAATCTGGGGGGGCGGGTAGGCTTGTAGGAAAGCCTAGGAATAGGTAGGTAAGTGGGCTTTGAGAATTTAAAAATTTTCAAATAATGAATAAGATAGATTAGGATATGATTAAGAGATGATTAGAGGAATTAATGAAGAAGTGGGATATGACTAAGGTTAGTAAATGAAGAGGAATGAAGGGAATGTTAGATAAATGATTAGAAATGTGTGATATTAGGACAAAATTAGAGGTGATAAATTAGATAAGTGGAATTAGTGTCGACTAGTAGTAATATTAGTGACGATAAAGGAAGTGAGTGGATTTAGGTGCATACACAACCTTACAAGATCATCTGTTAAATTAGAACTTGTCATGCAATTATGATTTTGCATGAAATAAATAAATAAATGCTATAGGGCTCCAGGACACCTTGTGGTTTGCATGCAACATGGGGACAACCATACAAGACCATCTATAAAAATAAAACATGGCACACTATTATGGTTTTCAAGGAAATAACAAAATACAGGGCTTTGCAACATCTTGCATTATGTAGACAACATTTTAATGACTTTGCAAGGCCATCTTCAAACTAGAACATGGCCCATTGTTCAAGTTTCTATGTCGAGCTTCTTAAACCTTGAAACAACCACATGGTTGCTTTGCATCAAAATGAGGCCTGCGTAGTGTCAGATCCAGGGCTCATGCTTTGGCAACACACTAGTTAGGGTTTCTTACACCTGCCAAAGATGCCTCATAATGTAAGAAAGCCAAAAAGTCACAATAGGAAGGAAAAATGCATTGTGAATGGAAGATGAAGGATTGGGACTTTTATAACAGTTCTTGGATAACTCTTTGATAAGAAGATGAGTTCCATTCAAAGAGGGGTTCAATCCTTAGGAGAGAAATAGTTGAAAGAGTTCAACCATTAGAGAGTTGTAAGCAAAGATTTGCCATAAGGTGCAAATCTAAGTGGGGACTGTAGGATTGAATCACATCCATAAGTGGACTTAAGTTTTGTAACATTGTATGTGTTTGTAGCCTAATAAGGTTCAAAGTGTTTGTAGTTGTTTGAGTTTATAATGTAACTCTTCATTGAAAGCAATAAAGAAGAGTCCTTTTTGTTTGTTGTGTGCATGCATTGTGTGTATATGTCCATTGTTGCTTGTTGAGTTCATACGCTGCATAGTTTGAAATTGTCTTCATCGAACCCCCTAACTGATACTACATCAATACATCCTAAAGGGAACTTCAAAGTTGTTGGTCTTTGATGGATCTACACTTCCCCTGTGCTACTCTAATTCTGTGTCCACAACTATTTTTCGCTCATTATGTGCATATTTGTAATTGTTAACTCTTTGATTCCAAGTGTACCCATAGTTGTTTCTTGGTTTACAAGTATATTTAAAACTATTATCCTTTTGATGTATGCCACGTCTCCACTATTTTTGCATCCCATGGTGATATGGATGATGATATGTTGCAACCTTTGGAGCTCTAATTTCTTCTTCAACTTATATGGATTATTTTTTGTTGTCTTCCACTTGTATATTTGGCTCTTGAGTAGGTAAAGGGTTTGATGTTCCTTTACTATTACCCAAGTCATCCTATTGTTGCTCTTGTTCTTGAGTACTTGAAGGGTTTGACTTTCTTTTACTAATACCCATGTCTCCCTAGTTTTCTCCCCTATTCTTCTTCTTGCTCCCTCGTAGATCAATCTTCATATTCTTGATTCTATGGCTCACACATAACCTTATCTTCCTTAATCTTGATCGACTCCTTATGCCTTGTGATACCTTACAATGTTACCTTCTTCTTCGTACCAAATTTTCTTGAACTTTGTTTTCACAAAAAGATTGAGTGTTCCTGTCATCTCTATCAAAGAATGAGTTAGAACAATATCCAAAGTATCCATAGGTATAACATATAAATTTGACTTTAAAACATAATGATCCATAATAAACTTCTAATCTCATAATTATCCATAATTAACTTCAAATATTAAAAGAAAATGAACTTTGTCACCATATACACGCCCCTCTTTGGTGCACTTTGCTTGAACATGTAACCTTTAGCCTAGTGAATACTAATGAAGTTATACCTACACCTAACGTTTATGAACACAATTACATATTCCCTCTGAATTGCATTCACTAACTTACAATGTTGAAGCATCTTTGGTTGGAAACAAAATGTTTGGATCTCTTTCTTGCTCTTCTTGAGGCAAGCATGGGTTTTTTGTTCTCCTCCGCTAGTTCAACATCTTCATATTTTTCTACTTTGTCTACATCACTTTTGATTTCTTCTTCCATTTATCTAAGAAAGTATGTTCAACTTCTTCCAAAGTGAATCTATTTGTTCTCTCGACGCTATACCACCACTTCTTAGCCTCACCTTTAAGGTACATGCATATAGAACATAAATGGCCTAGGAGTTCTAGAGTATGTCCCACCTCTTTAAACACATCTTTATAGTTCAACAATCACTCCATAGTATCAATACATCACATCCATAAAACTTGGGTATATATCCTCGAATCGATCCTCATAAAATTAAGGTTTCAAAGAAACATGCATTCAATGCATCTCTTTTACTCACACAATTATGAATATGCAAACCATGGAGATTAGTGAATATATTTATTTGTAGTGTGAAAAACAACTCTAGAATGGCTACTCTAGATTGCAAGATATGAGTAATTTTCCACAAGGTAGCCACTACAATGAAACAACAATTTGGTTGTTTAGAACACAAACTTTGTGAGGTCGCTTTCCTTCCATACTACCTATAAATTTCACTGTGGTCACTTTTCATGAAGCTCTTGAAGCATTCTTTGTTATATCACAATAATTGCTTCAATCTTTTACCTATGCTAAGAGATAAACATTTTGAAAGTTCAAATGATTTTTGCTAAAAAAAAAAAAGCAAACCAAACATGTATGTCAAAATACTTTTACTTTTCCCAAATAGACACTTCGATTTCAAAAGATAAGACCCAACCATATGATAATATCACACATATATAAGACCCAACCATATGATAATATCACACATATATAAATATAACCAGATAGAATAAATCACACATCGCAAGAGATATGGTTGGTACTAATATATCCTAATATTCAATGTAATTCAATAAAAAAAACATGAGATAGGGAAACACCAAAAGGTACTAATAATGGAAGGAGTCCCTCTAAAATTGTTGTTACAAGAGCTCAATACAATCCAATGTCTTTCTATGAATCTTTAAAATAATACATGCCTCTATTTATTGTCTCTCTTTTAATCATCCTAGTTTAGGGTACACCCTTAACCCACCTACTATATACATTAGGTCAACTAATAACTAGATATAACTTGAGAGTTTACATATTTGACTCATTACAAAAGTCACCCATTGGTTACATCCTATCTTAACAAATTATATATGAAAAACGTTGGCTCTGTTATGTGTGTGGCTTGTGTGAGAGTATGCTCATTTTGTTATAAATAGGGGTTCGTCCCTCTCTATAATTTTATTTTATTTAAGAGTTGTAGGTAAGAGTCTAGTTCCATGTTGAATCTGCAAGTGCTCCCATTTGTATGTGTTCTTGTGTACTTGTTTTGCTTTACATGTACAATACATTAATAATCTCATAGTGGCCTACACCTAACTCATAATAGTAACTAGTAAATACAAAATTAATCATTATAATATGAACAAAAACATCATCTTATACTACCTATGAATTGTATACTATCCTAGCATCCCTAAACATTTGGATCATTTTCCAACATTTGCACCCCCCTCCACACCTCCTCATGGCCAAAAGGGGGTTTCCCATTTTTTGAACGAGGACCCAAAAAAAACATAATATATTGTTTATAAATAAAATAAATGACATAAAGATTATTCATCCTAGGGAGGGGCCATTACTTATGCACCTTAATTTTGGCACTTAAATGGTGCTATATTAGCACTTGAAATTTATCCCATAGTCGACTCAATATGTGTTTAATATATTTTTAAAATGTGTTGAAGTGGACAAAAAATCACATTTTGAATTGATTCAAAATATTAAATTTGAAATTCACTAAAAAAACAATTTGGTCTTAAACATGTGCATTGGGTTCTTGATAGTTTTAAATATGATGTGCCATGATGTGATTGGCTACTTTACACCATTATTGGGTACATGTACAATAATGTACAAATTATACTACTACTTTTCCACTTTAATTTGCTCAAGTATTATATATTCCTTGATCATGTACCGTCACAATTATTGGTCTTACACAACTATTGGCCCCTCTCCCCGAGTAGTTGATCACCATGTTTTTCAATTAATAAAGCTCAAGTAACGTGTATATCCAAGTAGTTTGAAAAACAATTACTGATGCCCCAAAATGCTAAGTATTGAACCAATAAAATATTTGGGTGCATGTATTACTATGAAGAACATCAATATAACCTACCAGGGATAAATTTTTACAATCGACCTTGCTTGTTAGGTAAATTTTTATGATGGTTGTATGTCCAACGCTGCCCTTCGAATGCTAGAATGGGTCTTTGTAAAAGAAGGAAACATAAAAAATTTATATATTTATTTATTATAATCTTGTAGAATTCTTGATATACTGCCCTAAATTTCACCTTGAATCCAATACAATCTTTTAATTTTTTTGATCGTATTTGATGTACACAACATAAATATGGCTATACAACCATTGAATTTTGGTAGACCATGATAAAATCCACCCAAAAATTGCTAATAAACAATCATTGTATTTCATCAACATGAAAATAAAACTAAGAAAAAAGTATAGCCACCCAACCCAATATGACTACTTGTTTTATCTATTTAGTGCATACTGATCTAAACTATGCCCAAACATTAAAACTATTGTAGAATAAATATTAAAGTAAATACAATAAATACAATCATACATATAGATATGAAATGTGCTAAATATACAAAATAACTTTCAAAATTTGACTAAGAGGGTCGAAACACAAATTCTTTGAATTAAAACTTATTGGTGCATTTTTGGATAAAATCATAGTTATGATATGTGATCAAAATATCAAGAGACACAAAACTTAGAAATTGTTCTTTGATTTGATAAATTTTAGATTTTGGCCAATTTTGACCCCTTCTTTGATTTGATCTAGTTTGCCACAAACGCTTGAATGAAGAAAAAGAAAATGGTTAGTTGGGTTTGGTAAATTTAAGGGAGTTGTAGCTACATATCCCATGCTGTAATTAGTCCCAATTTGGTTTTTGTGCATTGTAAATGGAATCTCGAGCAAAGGTTTCACCTCCACTTCCCTAGTGATGTACAATGCAACTATATGAACATTTGCCTAAACCCTTTTTTGGAACAAGTTGGTAAGTACAAGAGACTTGAAAATGATGTAGAAACAATGTTGGCTTAATGTGTAAGATCATTGATAGGGAATGATGATATCCTCTTGACAAAATAGAAATGAGAGATTCGACTTATAAGAGGCTTGAATCGGAACAACCAGAGAATCAAATAACAAAGGATGGACACAATGCCCCTATACATATATGCTCTTGTAAGGCACATCTACAAATGAGAACCCTAAAAGATAGGATAAGGTGACAATTAAGGCATAAGGGACTTGCAACTTACAAAAACATTTTGCATGGGCGGATTAAGACATAGGAAAAGACAAAAAAAATGGTATTTTGAACATTCCAAAAGCATTTAGGGTTGTATGAAGCAAATGAATAATTGATCTGTAATTTTTGAAATATTTTGCATCAAATGGATAGGCTATCATTAGTCAAAAGTGAATAGGAAGTCAAGATATGAGGATGACCTAAATTAGGGGATGACGATGCAAGGCCCAACACTAGGGGAAAATGTACAAAAAATAGCCAATTGTGTGCACATATACCAAGTGGAATAAAACATAGAAAACGTATTGAAAAATGGAGTTGTATCAAAATTAGATGTCTATGCAATGCCCCTAATTTTATGTGCATATGCGAGTGAATGCATGCATGTGTTAAAGTATAAAAATAACAAATTGAAGTATGTACCTTGACCTACCAAGGAAAATGAAGATGAAGTTTTTCCATGCATCTATCCACAGTTTGATTGTTTGCAAAACTATGGTATGCTTGAGAGCAATGACCATATATCCATAAGTGATCAATGTCCTACCATTTCAATATAAAATATAGTAATTTGAAAAACACAAATTGAAAAATGAGCACAAGAATGACCACACCCTAGTGGTACTCAAACCATGTCACACCCTAGTGGTAAAACCATGTTGATATAATTTTAAAGCAAAATTCTAATATGATTATTCCGATTATAAATTTTTAGACAAGCCCTAGACATAACTAATACTTTTCATAGAGTTTTAACAACTCAATTCTCTTTTTGATCAGTGTAGTAGACAATTGGACTATTTCTAAAGTTCTCATTTTACTTAACATTTTTGCTCAATTTTGTTTCATTTTGAAATGTTTGGATATATGCCCTCCTTTGGAGGTGAGGGAGTGTGAAACCTGCTCATATGATCACTCATTTCAAAATAAAGATTTAAAAGAATCATGTGTCATAACCTTATACCGCTGGAGCTTTGAAAATCCTAGAAAATTTGTACAAGCACATGCATAACCGTTGTAAAATATTTGGGAAAATGCATAAATCATATGTAACTATCACAAAATATTATGTAAAGCTCAACGATAAGATAGACATGTAACATGTCCAAGTGCAATCACATAGAATAGATAACATTGTGTGAAAGTCAATGACAAGACATAACTCTAGGGAGTATGAGGATTGAAAATGGGGGCAAAGTATATGTCCCACTTGTAGGCAAGGGGATAGAAATTTAGTAAACCAATGTGAAACCATATATAAGAAATAACATTGTGCAAAGCTCCATAGGTTGCTGAATCCTTATATAAGGATGAGATAGTGTGGGGCAATGTGATGTCCTGATGTAATATATTAGGAGAGATGGACAAATAATGTGTCCATGCAAAATCATGTAATATATATGACATCATACAAAGCTCAATGGGTATGTGCATACTTGTGATGATGAGTTAAGAGGGGCAAATGATATCCCTGAATGTTGCAAATGTGCCCCTAGTAGGGATAGATATAATAATGAAAAATACACACATAAGTAATATGCCCCTATAAATGCATGGTAGAGACCATGGCAATGTAGGCACCAAACATACTATACAATGAATAGTAATATGCATGATAAAGATCATAACAATGAACATAGAATAATAGTATATACATGATAAAG
Organism: Torreya grandis; assembly: GCA_037957365.1. Classification (NCBI taxonomy): domain Eukaryota; kingdom Viridiplantae; phylum Streptophyta; class Pinopsida; order Cupressales; family Taxaceae; genus Torreya; species Torreya grandis. The sequence continues at coordinate 41,453 of JARHVA010000306.1, forward strand.
ATATATCACAATCAATTATAAAAATAAATATGTAACCACACAAATTATAAATCATCACACAAAGACAAAGACACTCGACTCACAAGACATGATGATGTGACATGACATAAGTGTGACAACTATATGATCCTCTATGGATAAGGATGCAACAAAACATCAACAAATGACACACATAAGCATACACATACAAACAATCACTCATATGTAGACAATAGAATATAAGATGGAACAAATAATGTAATTGTAGACACTTAAATTTGGTAATAGACACTTTGGCAACATCAAATTCTACATACTTTGACATGGATGTTGCACATTTTTGTTCCCTAAATTTGTTTAAGTCAAATTTACTAAGTGGTGAACAACATTTAACTTTTTGAGATAAAAAATGTTAAAGCATCAAATTTTGTGAAAATGAATCAAGTTTGAAACAGTCCTTTGTAGGGCACGTTTTTGCATTGCACACATCTAGGAGGCCACATCCATTATGACCTTCAGGATGTGCAGGATGTGGAGACACACATGATGCAACTCGCATAACCTGTGACCATGTGAAAAAGTGCACATCGTGAATTGCACGTTCATGCGGTTTGCATTCGCATGGCCGACCCGTGCATCCACACGGACACACCAAACATGAAGCCATGCTTGCAAGCTCATCCTCATGTCTGACGTGCTTGCATGGACATGTAGATCATCCATGTGGCCACGTAGCACGCACGTGGTGGGTTGCGGTGGTGGTTGTGCACCAATCAGTGGTCGAAAAGGCCTATTTAAGCACCCTATAGCTCATTTCTTCTCATTCCTCCATCCATACACAATTAAGATCTTCGCTCAACTCTTGTTTTTTCTGACGAAGATGAAACTTTGTCGAAATATTGCCAAAATCTTCAATTTTATGAGTACTTCATAGTGGTGCAATTTTCAACAGCATTAGTACACATTTTTAGCATTTTCAACCTGATGGAGTTTTGCTCTGTCTAAGGCCATGTAGTTTTTTGGGTTTTCAATGTATTTGTTTCAGAGGGTTTCAGAGCAAATAAAAAGTATTTCATGAGCACCGCAGTCTATTCATTTCAACCACAACATTTTTTGTCTCTTAATCCATGTAATTTACAAACCCTTGCTGAAGTAACTTTCAAGATTATGAAATCAACAAAATTGAAGTACGAGTGTATGGGTTTTGAACCCCTATTGGTCTTAGAGAGAAATATCCCCAAAATCAACATTCTCAAATCGACCACGTTGACCTCAAACACTTTCACAAAAGGCTTCACTCAGAAAGTCCAAGTTTTATGATCATTCACCTTTCAAAAAGTGGTCTTCTTGAAGCCGTTGGCTTCCCTACCTCGGTTTAATGCTTTGATGTGGTGTTCCCCTGTGCTCGACACTATGACCTAAAAATGAAGGAGATAAGATCAAATAGTGGGGACTTGATGACAAAACTAGATAGAACGACCATGGGTATGGCTGAGGATTTATGTTCATGATACCTATGCGAGAATGGGTATGACAACAAAGCAATGCTTCTGGGATAATAATCCTGATACATATTTAACCATCATCAATGATTCATGGTTGAAACCCAAAAGATGCCTACCCTCTAAGCTTTCAAGGAACCTCTTCAGATCAGACTTCAAGGAAGAGTTATTAGACATGATAACACTTCTCAATTGTGTGGTTGAAAATAAAAGCACCATGAATTTATACCCCTGGATGTTCATGGCAATAGACATTATTTGTAATGGAAAGTAGTATATCGTATGGGGAGAAATGATCAACGAAGCCCTGCGTCAACAATTGATCGATGTAGGTTCTTTAAAACAATTATTTGTGACCTCTTACTGGGTGTACTCTTTAGCTTCACAAAGAGTATACCCTAGCGTCACTCAATGAGCTAATACAAACACATGCACACATGTATATGAGTTCTATGCTCAGCTGACTCTTGATCAAAGCAACAAACATTTCATGAGAGTCAATGATGCTCTCACAATAAGAATAGTCCAGACTTTGGATGATAATTGGGGAAGAAGAATTTTGATGAAGCAACAAAATTGATTTCTCAATATGAAAGCTATTTCATCTAATTCTAAAAATTTACTTATATTAGAGTTGGAGGATTTGAAGGATATTCTCTTTGGCTACCTAGGTTAGCCAACGATAAGATATTCTTGATTGAGTTATATAGATAATTGGGCACAGTGCACAAGCGTTGCAGGGACATACATGTTTGGGTGTTGCATTTCCAATCTTCTTGGCACACTTTACATGCAAGAATGTGGTAAATGCTCATGATATTGAATCTATCATCTCGTTTACTTTTATTCCTATGACAATCAGGGTTCTTTCAACAATAAGAGGTTCATATAGAGACACCTTGGCATTGGTGCCACCTATGAACACATTCCACATTTGGAGGGCTATTGGGCTGATTGCGCCAACAAGTTTGAAGTAGTAATGCATGACCAGGGTAGGTTGAGCCTAAAACATATCAAGGCCTTCAATGATACATGGGTTCCTGATGGCATGGTTGACGATCAAAGTGATCTCATTGATCTTATATATATTGAAAAAGTCATGGGCACTTCATTGCCAACTATCAATTGGTCTATCAAGGAGCTTTTAGGTTTGTAGGGGCGAACCAAGCATGTGTTGAAACGATCCAAGGAATGGTTCAACAAGAAATTGATGCAATTTATAGGATCAGGAAACTCCCAGAAGTCACGAATTTCAACGCCTCCAAAGCAAAAAACTACCGCAATTCCAAGGACTCGCGGGAAAGATAATGCCAGTGTTGTAATTCAGTCTTCTAGCTCTTCATGTTTTGACGATAAAGATGACGAGGATCCCATGCATCCAAAACCACATGGCAAAACTTGTTAAGAAAGAACTGTTGTGGGAAGGACGTTGCAAGCTAAAAAATCAATGATGCTACAATCCTTCTCCCCTTTCGAAGATACCTCTCTATTGATCCATAACAACATTCAATAACATCTTGCCTCTGCTCATGAAGCAACTCAACAAACAACTGCTAGTGATGTTGAGATACCAATTTCAACATTTTCAGTTTCTCCATCTGTTCCACCTCCTCCTGAAGCTTTACCTTCAAAGCAATCTTCATCACCACCTTCAAATACTCAAATGACTAGTTTCAACCAAATGTCATTTCAATGGATGCAACTAATGTTGAACAAAAGAAATGAGGTGGTGGAGCAGAAATTCCATATTTTGATGTAGTTGCCAATCTCCTTGAGACTCCTCCTAAAAGGGCAAAGACCACATTAAGGCTAGTCTCAAATCCATCATGGGCTCAGTTCGTGGAGATTGTCGAGCCAAATGTTGAAAAGAATGAGGAGGAAATGATTGTAAGCAATTGTACTTTGAAAAGAGTATCCCTTAGAGAGCCAACTCATGAGAGTGAAGTTCATAACTTGCGAGAAACCATAGAAAGGATGATCAAGAGAACTGATCAGGATGAACTCACCTAAGAACAATTATTAGGGGTGACATTTGGTCGGGTACGTCAACTATCTTCTCAATCCAGTTGAGGCAACAACAATTTCTCAGGTGGATGCTCCTCACGTTCTTGGGTTGAGTAAAGATGCCATAACTACTATTAACGAATAGAACATGGCAAAACTCTCGAAGCTTGGGTTAAGGAATTGCTCTTGAATGGCACAAAGTATATTGAAGAGGTCATAAAGTTATATGGGACAATTGATTATGAGATTATCAATATCAATCAACAAATGAAAGCCCATGACAATGAATTGAACGTCTGCGAGAATGTGAAAGAAGATGATTGACAAATGATTGACATTGACATTGATGTAATGGTTAATGCTGAAATCCTTGACAAGGCCGAAGATGATGCCTCCTGTAAATGGTCAGAATGCATCCTTCAAAATATTGAAATTTTAAATTGAGCTTTAGGTGGATTGTGAAAGAAAGATCAAGTTGGAAGAGAAAAGAAAAAAGAACTTTCTTCCACCTTGGGTGAATTGCATTGTGACCTATTGAAAGAGGACTCAACAACTCAATACATTATGGACGAAGTAAAGGCTCAGTTAAATAAACCGCTATAGGGAGAGTTGTTCAAAGAAAGTGCTTTTAACATTGGTTTAATGACTGTACTCAGTGAGATCAATGTTTCATTCGAAGAAATGAATAACTGACTAACTGAGCTGTTGGATGTTGCAAATGCCATGGTGCTAGTATTCGAAAGATGACTAATATGATGCAAACGTGTGGTGGTCCCTAAGGGGAGCGTAATCACAAAGGCAATGAAGAAGTTTAGAAAATTCAAAGTTGCCCAAGATAAGGAACAAATTAAATGTTGTCACTGCTCCAAGTTTTTCAACATCAGCGACCACCCTAAAGAAGACATCCTTGGATGGGTACTTCCTTTCTTCTATCTTTGTTAGTTTTTTATTTTAGGAAAATTGTATTTTTCCTTTTGTTTAAATCAAAAAATTAATAAAATAGAATAAGACGGAAATGTTGGAACAAATAATGTTTAAGTGGTGATATTTACCCTTAACGTTATTCAATGGTTAATAACATAAATGTATTTAATTAATTAGCATGAGGTAATCTCGTTTAAATAAATTAAATATATTTTACTATTGGGGCTTCTTGTGGAGAGGTTGGACCCATTGGTTACAACGATCCACCTATATACCCCAATATATAAAGACATTTTACCCTTGGTAAATGTCATATTTATACTCTTGAACTTTGGGAAGAATATTATTTATATTTGCGTGTGGCAAATATAGTACAGAGTTTTGTGAAGACTTATCAGAGGAGTGAGAGGAAGAGGATTTGTGTATTGGGATGTTTTTTATTAATGAATATTAACTAGGGGTTTCACCTCCAATGGGTGTTTTTCTACATATATGTTGTGTCATTGATCTATATCTTTGCTTATTAATTACGCATCTAAATCCCCTGTGTGTTTTCATATATATATAAATGGTATCAGAGCATGGTGATAAATAATTGTTTGGCAGGATGCGGTAAAAGGAGCCCAAAGACCAAAGTTAGGTATTTTTTTTAGTTTATCAAACTTGTAAGAGGAGTGGTACGGCCTTGGATGCAAATTATTTTGTTAGAAATTCATATTGCTTCATTTTTGATGCCGTGGAGTCAAATTAGTGCTTACAATCTCCATTCAAGCTATCCAGATACTATTTCAAGCAACTAGAGTTCACGTTGTCCAGATCTCTTTTTAAGTAACTAGATTTGTTTTTGAAGATTTGTGTTCCTTGGATGTGGTTGTACGACCCTATGGCATTGAAAAAAATAAAAAATCATTTGTTTGGTTTCAATTTTTTTTTAAGGCTCTGGTTGCATCACCGTGGAGTTTCAAGACATTTTACAAAATTTCAAACTTTGAGAAGGTCATTTCAAGCCCTTGAATTTTTTTCTTTCCCCCTATGGGACTCGTGTATTCCCTGGAAATTCAAATAATAGTTTCTAGTCATCAAAATTTAATTTTGAAGGGTTGATTGACATCTACAAATATTTTCAAGAAGTTTGACAAAGTTTCATGAGATTTGGTAGCTTGTACATGTTTTTGTGTTGAATCAAGCTCTCCCATGGGCGCCATGAGCAGCTATAGGTAAGTACATAGTTTGTGAAATATTTAAAAAATACTTTATTTTTTAAATTATCAAATTTCATTCAAACAAGAAGTGGCCTCCACCTTCCCTGTTTAGTTTGTCATCTAAAAGTCATTTATGTGAAAAATTTTCAATATTGAATTTACATGCACCGTGTATATATATTTAAAAATCAGTTGAAAAAGATTTAAAAATAAAGTAGTGCATGTAAAATCTTAATCAATCTACCATACGAGTTGATAGTTATCTTTTTGTTAAAAACCCGTAAAGAAGAGGTTTAGTGTTCAAAACTCACAGATACCTTTCTTTTTTTCAATTTGATTTATTTAAATTCTTCTTGAAAATTAGTAATTAGAAATTCTTTTTTGAATTACGTGCTTAGTATCTAGTGTTCAAAACCCTAATTGTTGTTGACTTTTTTCGACCATTACCAGTTGCTTTTTATGTTTTAGGGCATTCCAGATGCATTGATATGGTTTATTTTTGATTTAAAGTTTATTTTTTTCATCTTTTTAGTGTTCAAGTTGTTTTGCGACCCTTGCAATTTTTTGTGACAATTGTGATTGTCGTTTGTGTGGATTTTTTTTACATTTTGTGAATTGTTTTGAAATCAAATAAGTGAATATTATTGTTTAAACCTCAGAATATTTGTTTTTCATTGCAAAATAAAATATATATTCACATTAAAAGGTTTTTAATTTTTAATTTTTTTAGTGTTGTAGTGTCCAATTTAAAGGGAAGTTATGACTTCTCCTAATTTAGTGTTTGATAAATTTCAAATGTTTAATGGGTCTAATTATAATATATGAAAAATATGTATTAAAATCGAATTTATGCCCTGAAAGCTATGGAACATTGTTGTTGGAAAACATAAAAACCCCTGTTAGGATGATATTTCATCCCCGAGCTTACAAATACGTTTCAACAAAAAATGTAAGAAGCGATGTCGATTACTCTGAGGGGTGTTAAGGATGATTTTTTATTCCATAACGACAATCAAGGGTCTCACAATGATACCTGAAAACTTGTTAAGTCTATGCATGAGGACTTTCATCTCTCTAAGATACTTAAGTTTATTCTTGAACTGTTAACTACCCCTATGAAAGGTGATGAAAAAATTACTTTTCTTGTTCAAATTAAAAATATTAAATCTCAGTTAGATGGTTGTCATTGTGATCTTATTCAAGATAAATTTTTGTATTTTATCATTCAACTTAATTTTTATGAATAGTTTCACAATTTCATTTCTATTAATTCAAAATATCAAACAGAGCAAAATATCCCTGGTGTCACTATTCTATCTGCACTTTCGATTCAATAAGAGCAAGTGATGTTGAATTTTGATTCTAAAGAGAATGCCATTCATGCACTTCTTGCTTTCAATCTTGTTTATGAGAACAATAAGAATTAAAAATCTAACCCTAATTCTACTAATAGTAAAAATGAGAGCAAAAAATATAGGAATAAGAATAATAAATCCAAGTTTAACGGGAATTGCAATCTATGATAAATCTGGTCATAAGAGAGAAAATTATTATAAAAATAAAGACGGAGTCCATCATACAACCTAAAAAAATAACAAAGGGATAAATCTAAAAGAACTATCAAAAGATTCAAACCCAGAAACAAGATAATGCTAATGTTGTTACTTTATATGTTGTCTTATTTGTTTACAATGAAAATGAATATATTTTAGATAATGACGTGTCGCATCATGACTTGCTTATCTTATATTTTATCTAATTTAAAAGATATTTTTAAAAAGATTTATTTAGGAGATAATTTATTTGTAGAAGCTACTAAGCAAGGAAAAACAAAATTTACAAATGTTATGAAAAATATTTTTTATGTACCTAAAATTAAAAGAATCTATTAGTATGTTCTCAACTTATAAATGATAATTTTATTATAAATTTATTTAATAATAATTGATCTATTAGAAACCAATCTGGTTCCTTGATTGTTGAAGGTTTCAATAGAATGGTTTATACATATTTTCTATTTCTTTTGTCTTTCATCACATAATATGAATGAATCACAATTATGGCATGAAAGATTAGAACATGCTAATTTTAGAAGTTTATATAATCTTGTTGGTCTTTTTTTTATTTTGTCTCATCATGAAACTTGTGAGGGATGCTTACATGGTTAAAAACATACTAATCTCTTTCACAAGAATCATGATGCGAATTCTTCACATCCTTTAGAGTTAATTTATAGTGATGTTAATCGACCCCTTGAAGTTATATATCTTAATGTTTCTTTATATGTTGTTACTTTTATTGATGATCATAATAGAATGATTTAGTTGTATTTTATAAAGAAATTTGAAGTACTATCTAAATTCAAAGAATTTAAAACTATTGTTGAAAATACTTCTAATTTTTTATATTAAACGATTAAGATATGATAATGGTGGTGAATATATTAATAAAGAATCTTATTCTTTCTGTTTTAGTTATAGTATTCAAAAGGAATTAACAACTCCCTATTCCCCACAACAAAATAGTATTGTTGACAGAAAAAATCGTACTATTATTGAAATGGTTAGAATAATGTTGCATTCTGCAAATGTTCTTAAGTTTAATATTGTTCTTCGCATTTTGAAGAGAGTCTCTACTAAAACTTTGCATTTTTTTACCTCTTTAGAAATATGGTCTAAAAATAAATTCAATGTGGTTCATCTTAGGATCATTGATAGTTCTGCTTCCATCTTTGTTCCTGAAAGTAAAAGAAAGAAACTTGATCCTTACCTACTATTTTTGCATTTTTGTATGTTATAGAGATAAATTTAAAAGATTAAGAGTGTATGATCCATCTAAAAGACAAATCATTGAGAATATGAATGTTTTTATCTTTGAAATATTTTTTTGTGAGCCCTTTGTGGAACTCGCTCAATGCTCTTCGTTTGATGACCCTGACTCTCCTGGTACTCCTAATGAAGAAATAAATATCTTAGAGAAAGTTGGTCATATGTTGGATAAGTCAGAGTCTAAAGAACCCATTGCTGCCTCCACTAACACGCCCTATTTTTATATTATAAATGGGGACTCTCGTTTTTTACCTAAATCTTGATTTTCTTGGTCTCAAGGGTCTCTTTGGAGTTCTTTTGATGTCTTTGTTTGAGCCCTTCTTTGATTGATAATTAGATGCTAAGTTACAAATGATTGTTCGTGATTGTTTATAATGCCTTTGTATTTTGCTCAATTAAGTCTAAACTTTCATCTATGAACATCAAAGTCTAACTTGCAGATTTATTTTAAGTTTATGAAGTCTTGGTCCAAGATAAAATGCTTCAATATTCACCTATTTTAATGTTGGATTTAGGCTTTTGGCAAGCTTATATAAGCTTTTGGAACCTTTTTATGACTTCCTTTTGGCAAATAGAACTCATGATTATGTTTTTCACAGTAAATTGGCTAAATGTTTGGTTATGTTCGACTTTTGCGTTAGTCGATTTTATAAAAATAGTTTAAATTTGCTTTGAAAATGGATTCAAATTCATGTAAAAATGGTTTTCTCTTCGTTAAGTTTATCCATATTATTTCTTTTATTTTGAAAACTTAGCCGTTTTGATTTGAATCTCTTAGCCGTTGGCTTTTAAAATTGAAACGCTGATTGTGTTCCCTTTTTTCGCTGCTTGCAGGTTCCCACTTTGTCTTTCGAAGGCACACGACAATCTTTCGTGGCTCTCGGTGAACCATATCCGTTCGCAAAATCCTATTTGGGACTTAGTCGATTCTTCAAAAGGTTCCCGGAGCCATGTGACATCTCTTTGCCGCTTTGCGGGATTTGATCAGTTCAAATTCATACAGAAGCCTTTGACTCTTTAGATCGTCAGGATGTTTTCATGTGGCATGATTCCAACAACTCGTTGTCCCGAGCGATTATGTACAGAGCAAAATCCTCCAGACGAGTGTGTGAGAGGGACGCTGACAAGTACCTGGCCCAACAAAGAGTCAATGAGCAATGTAAAACCTTGAGCCTCTAGGTTTGGGATTGCACCACTTGGCACCATCTCAGGGCCACGACGACCCAGGAATAATTTGGTAGTGGCATAAGTTTCGTGCCCCCAAGGGCTCAGGGTTTCACAACTTGGTGCCATCCTGGGACCCCGAAGCGATGACAATATTAACCCTGGGACCATGTGGCCCCAAGAAAGTAGAGTAGAGCCCATGAAGTCAAGGGAAAGCCATGTGGCTATGGTGATGACCGAGCAAACAACAGAGTAGAGCTCGAGGACGTCGACAAACTGTAAAGTGTCAGAATGGGCCTTCTCCTAACAAGTGGAATGGAATGAGAAGTTGAGGAGGAGCCATGTGACAATGATGACATCAAAATATGAGGAGACTAAAATTGATGAATTGTAAAAGGACACGAAGAGATAATGAGCATAAAAGATAAATTTCGGCCTTTAATAGGCATGGTCTCTAATCTATAAATTATGTTCAAATTGATAATTTGTCAGTGAATCAAAAGAATTCCAACTACATCTCCAGTCATCATTGAATATTTATAACCATCCCAGTAGTGAGCTGAGCAAATTTTATGGACAAATCTGTTTATATAAGGTATGCTTTTTCTCTTTGTAAGGGTCGACATTTAATGCAAAGAAACTTTGTCAAAATCACAATAGAGTCATTTTGCTTGTGTTTGCTTTGTCTTCTTGTTTGAGAATGTTGTCCATTGTTTCTAGTTTAGAGTTTATGCCAATGCTAAGGAATTGATGTTATGCTCCGTTACTCCTTGAATGTAGTAATTATATTGTGCTTATGTTAATCTACTTTGCTTGTAAATTCTTTTTATTTGCTTCAGAGCACTTTTTGCTTTGTGTATGTAGTTATAAATATTTTGAAAGTCTTGTGTAGTCTGTTTTAGGGCTTTTGAGATGTTTATATTTAGTGAAGAATTTGTGAGTTAGACACTCAAGTTAGTGTCCTTTAGAATCTTTCCCATTGGGTAGTTAAATGCTTGTGAAATTGTTAAAACAAACACACAATGGTATAACTGTGACTTGGTATCCTTCAATTTTCCTGCATCAATATGCTTTTGACTAGAAATCTCATTTTTTGTTCTCTTTTCCCCTTTTTTTTTTATGTTTGTTTGAAAACTGAAACACCCTGCCTAACTTTAGAAATTGGTAAAGTCTAACACAATTATAGCAATCAGGTTTCAAGTTCAATTAACTGATAAGCATTCCAAGTGTAATTAAAATATATTGAACCTCTAGTGGTAGTAATTTATGCTCTGTGAATAAAATAGGTTAAACTGCTTGATCCTTGGATTGAACCAACATTAGTCTTAGAATTAACAAGAGGATATCTTTATACTATGCATTGTCTTTGCTCCTCTTTGGAACACTCAACCTCATGAGTGTTGTTGGGACATGATTTGGGGGTGAACAACAATTGGGACTAGGAGGGCTTTGAGGAACTATTTATTGATTGAGTCTTGTTGTCCCTCTGCGCTTTTTCTGTTCTTGTGCGCTGTAAACACCCACATAATAGCTGGTGTTAGGAGGGCCTTGAAGGAAATGTTTATTAATGAAGTCTTGTTGCTCCTTCTTTACACTTTCTCTATTGTTGTGTGCTTCAAAAACACACACAACGGCTGGCACTATAAGGAGGGCCACTACTGAAAGTTATTAAGATTCTGTTAAGAATTTTTGTATGATTTTAGATTTCACTAAATTTTGCTTTGTTTGATTCTACTTTTGCTTTCCCATTCAGTTGTAAGTTTAAACACATACAACAGTTGGTTCAAGAAGAGTAGTTGTGGTTGAAATTGTGTATGGTAAACCACGCTGGATCTTAGTGTGTGCATTACTAGGTCCCAATCTATCTGTGGGAGATTGATTATCTCGCCATTACAGATCTATAGAAGAACTTGAATTGCTAGAGGTAAACCTAATCCTTTAGTTACACCATTTGACTCAACCTCTCAAACCGCCCAGAATCAATGTATACCCATGGCGTTACCTATGGCTTGGCTTGTTGGATTTGCCATAAACGTACTTAGGGTTGTCCATGACTTACCTAGGTGCCTAGAGAGATATTTGTCAAGATTCACTCCTAATGTGGGAAAAAATATAGGACATGTAACATCATATAAAACTACCTTTAGAATCCTCAACGTTGAACATGAAGACATGGCTTGTAGACTATCCCCCTTCATGCTTATGTATGCATCATACGATTGGTTTTTAAACCTTCTTGAGGACTCCATTACAAGTTGGGACAATTTAGTAGTACTTTCCTTTTTCGATTTGGACAAGTTATAGATCCAAGCATCCTGTGTCAACAGTTTGCATGTATTAAATGAGAGCATAATGAGTCCATTAAGAATTACAATACCTGTTTCTAGAAGATGTATAACGGGGTTAGTCTTTACAAACTTGATGTTTAACTAGCATTAGAGATGTATAAAAACACATTGGACCTGTGGATTGCTATATTTTTAAGACGAGACTTTGCAGTAGTAACCTTACCTTTGGCATATGAAGCTATCAAGGTCGATAGACAAATAAATACACAAGGCTAAATGATGGCTCCCATTCCTAATGCATTACCTAACATGACCGCATTAAACCTTCTTCTTAAGTGAACCACAATGTTCTTGCACCTCAACCATTGTCTATAATGAATGTACTCCCAATGAGGCATGCTCTTCCAAATCAACACTTGGGTTTTCTTAACCCGATGAATAATGAGATGGTTTCCCAATTGCAAAACCAAATGATGTTATCACCTGCTAACAACACCCAAACCATACCTCAGGGGTCCACAAAGAACGAGTTGGATGCCATCCAACAAATGGTGCAAAGATTAAGTAATGACTTTGTTGGTTTGCAAAGACAAATGGGTAGCTCTGGTGCTGAGAGTTCAAATAAAAAATTCACTTATCAGAGACAAAACATAAATTACAATCATCTCTACAATCAGATCCTTCTCCCAATACGCTGCCTAAAACCAATATTTGAGAAATAACCCTTCCTAATTGGTGTCATGTGCATAACACAACCCAACATGGAGAGCTTGATTGTATTGAATCATGTAATGATGCCTGAAATCAATATTTGTGAAATATCCCTTTCTAATTGGTGTCGTGTGCATAACACAACCCAACATGAAGAGTTTGATTACATCGAATTATGTAGTGCCTTTGATATTTTCTAAAGGGAAATGGAAGAGTATGCATTAGTACTGAACCAACCTAAATCATCTAATGTTGGTAGGCCACCTAACGTAGTGATGGTATTAGAAATCATGGAGTTCCCTAGCCAAGAAGAGAAGGAACCAAAATAGAGTGCTAGTGAAGTGCATGCTTTGCAACAATTTCAAAGAAGTAATTGTTCATAAGAACCGACAACAACAACCACCCCTCAATACCTCAACTCTTTCGAACAATGATGCAACTCCCCCTGATCCTAAGGCTAGGAATGACCCTCCACCTCCAAAGTCTAATGAACCCAATGCCCATGCAGAGATTCAACCATTTCAAAGAAAAGTTGGGTGTAATATCGTGGAAGATTTGAAAAAGATCAAAGCCAACAACATGTTGCATGAGCTTGTTCAAATCATTGAGCAGCGTGTTTTTTCGCTCAAACCACTTATTGAAAAACCAATCTAGCCCAAGCCGAGAACAACTCATACCAATATGCTTATCCATAAAACAAGATTGAAGTGCCTCCCTTTCTCTTAACTATCACGTTATTCAGGGAGAACTTGCATAAGTACTGGGTAGATTTTATGTTTGGATGCATGAAACGAAAATTCTGAATTCTCCGAGATACTCAGGGGTATCTCCCAACATGAAGTCGACATTGTTGTTACCTCCACCAACTAGCCCCATTTTCATGTTGCAAATGGGGACCCTCTTTCTTTTGACCTAAACTTGATTTACTTAGTTTCAAGGATCTCTTCGGAGTTCTTTTGATGTCTTTGTTTGAGCCCTTCCCTGATTCATAGTTAGCTATATTCTAAGTTACAGATGACTATTTGTACTTATTTTTAATGCCTTTGCATTTTGCTCAATTTAGTCTAAGGTTTTATCTATGAACATCAAAGTCTAACTTATAGATTTATTTTAAGCCTATGAAGTCTTAAAGGATGCTAAAATGATTAAGTATTCAACCATTTGAATGTTGGAGCTAAGTTTTTGACAAGTTTATTTAAGTTTTTGGGACCTTTTTATGGTTTTCTTTTGGTAAATATAACTCATAAATATGTTTTTCATAGTAAATTGGTTAAATGTTTGCTTATGTTCAACTTTTTTACTTTGTCGATTTTATAAAAATAGTTGAAATCTGCTTTGAAAATAGATTCGAATTCATTTAAAAATGACTCTCTTCACTAAGTTTATCTACCTTATTAATTTTATTTTGAAAACTTAACTATTTTGATTTGAATCTCTTAGCCATTGGACTTTAAAATTAAAAATGTTGATTGTGTTCCTTTACTTTGCTACTCGCAGGTGCCCACTTTGTCTCCCGAACCCACGCAACAATCTTTCGTGGCTCTCGATGACCTTGACCCATTCACAAAAGCCTCTTTGAGACTTAGCTGATTATTCAAAAGGTTCCCGGAGCCATGTGGTGTCTTTTCACCACTCTATGGGACTTGAGCAGTTCAAATTTGTCTGGGAGCCTCCAACTCTTCGAATCGTCAGGATGCTGCGACATGGCACGATTCCAACACACTGCTACCCCAGGGGACTCCATACATAACAAAATCTTCCGAGCGAGTGGGTGAGTATGAAGTTACCAAGTGGCCTAATCCTGGTAACCTGGCTTAATGGAGAGTAAGTGGGTAATATAAAGCCTTGAGCCCCTAGGGCCGAGATCGCACCACTTAGCACCATCCTAGGAACCTGACGGCCCAGGAATGAACTGATAGTGGCAAAAGCTTCGTGACTCTGAGGGTCAGGATTTTGTCACTTGGTGCCATCCCAAGAGCCCGGAGCAATGACAATATTAAGCCCGAGCCCTCGTGGCCCTGGGAAAGTAGAGTAGACCCTAGGAAGTTGAGGAAAAGCCACGTGGTTTTGGTGATGACCAGGAAGAAAACAATAGAGTAGATCCCAGGGACATCGACATATTGCCAAGTGGTAGAAAGGGACCCGTCGAAGCGAACTAGAGACATAACGAGGAGAATAAAATGAGAAGCTAAGGAACCATATGGCAGTGATGACATAATAAGATGAGGAGACCAAGATTGATGGTCCATCTAATCATCAAAACCGTTAAGAATCCCAAAAGTATTGTGTCAAGTCTAGAAATCATAAGCAAAATACAATTGGTTCCTCACCAACTAAAAGGCCTATAAACGACATATTTTAGGCTATTAAAGGGATGAATTGATCGAAAAAACCTTGAAGTCAAGCTAGGGATGGCTCGTTCATTTAATCAACCTCTAAAAATTACCGTAGAAGCATGTGCAGGGTATGATAGAATGGCAGTGCCTAGAATGTCTCAACGACAATCGATCATCAATATTTGAGTCAGATTACAACTATCTCCCAGATTTGAATATAAAGCAGTTAGTATGGGATGAGTCATCACTTGGCGTGCACATGGTAAAAGGCTAAGAAGAGACAATGAACATAAAAGATCAATTTTGGCTTTTAATAGGTATGATCTTTGATCTGTAAATTACGCTCAAACTAGTAATTTATCAGTGAATCAAAAGAATCTCAATTGCATCCCCAGTGATCATTGAATATTTGTAACCACCATGGTAGTGCATTGAGCAGATTTCATGGTGAAATCTATTTATATAAGGGATAATTTTTTCCTTTGTAATGGTCGACACTTAGTGCAAAGAAACTGTCAAAATCATTGTAGAATCATTTTGCTTATGTTCACTTTGTCTTCTTGCATGGGAATGTTGTCCATTGTTTCTAGTTTAGAGTTTATGCCTATACTAAGGAATTAATGTTATGATATGTTACTCATTGAATGTAGTAATTAGATTGTGCTTATGCTAATCTAATTTGCTTGCAAGTTCTTTTTATTTGCTTCAAAACACTCTTTGCTTTATGTGCTTGCAACTATAAAATATTTTGAAAGTCATGTGTGCAATCTGTTGTAGGCCTTTTGAGGTGTTTATATTTAGTAAAGAATTCGTGAGTTAGGCATTCAAATTAGTGTCCCTTAGGAACTTGCCCATTAGGTGATTTAACATTTGTGTAATTATTAAACTATACACAAAATGATAAAACTATGACCTAGCATGCTTCAATTCTCAAGCATCAACATCCTCTTGACTAGAAATCTCTTTTTCTACTCTCTTTTCCTCTTTTTTTTATGTTTGTTTTAAAATTGAAACACCATCTCTTACTTTAGAAATTGGTAAAGTGTTAACACAACAACTATATCAACAAGAGTCAAGTTCAATCAATTGATAAGAATTTCAAGTGTCATAAAAAGACATTGAACTTTTGGTGGTAGAAATTCATGCTCTTTGAGTAAAATATATTAAACTACTCGGTGCTTGGATTGAACCAACATCAATCTTAAAGTTAACGAGGGGATATCTTCATCCTATACATTATATTTGCTTTTCATTTTGGAACATTCAATTCCATGAGTGTTGTCGAGGTAGGATTTTGGGATGAATAATATAACTTTCTAAATTTCATGTTCAATTTAAAAGATCTAAATAGGCAAAATCTATAATCCAGTCTTATAGTCTTGATAATATTAATAAACTAACTAGAAATCAACATTTTTATTATGCTTTAATGATTATGTATGAATGTACACTTCAATCTTTTAAAGAAATTGTTCAAGATGATAAATGAAATATTGCTATGCAAGTTGAGTATAACGTTTAATTAAAAATCAGAGTTGAGATTTTGTCCCACCTCCACCTAAAATACATATTGTTGGTTGTAGGTGGCTTTATAAAATCAGATATAATTTTATCGGTAAAATCGATAAATTTAAAGCAATATTAATTGCCCATAGTTTTACTCAAAAATATAAGATTGACTATGTTTAAACATTTATTTATATAACAAAAATAAGTACTGTTAGAATATTTATTGCTCTTACAACTCAAAATGATTGGATTATACATCACATGAATATCAAAAATATATTCTTGAATAATGATTTAGAAAAAGAACTCTATATGGCTCAACCTAAAAGTTTCACTGAGCATAACGAAGAACATTTTATTTGTAAGTTAAAAAATTGTTATATGATTTAAAACAAACTCATCAAGCTTGATATTCTAAAATCACAAGTTATTTTAAAGAACTAGGTGAACTAGATTTTTCTAACTATTATTTTGATAATGATATATTTATAGAAGTTAAACATAGTTATATTATTTTAATTGTTTTATATGTTGATTTGCTTATTATTGGTGATCTAATTAGTGTAATTCATAAATATAAATATAAACTAAATCAAATACTTGAAATGATTGATTTAAACATTCTTCATCATTTAAAAAAAAAGACTATATGTTAAGATAAACATTTAATTGTTGTATCACAATTTCAGTATTGACATAATCTTGTTAAATTTAATATACTTGATTATAAGCATGTATTGACTCATATTAAAGTTGGTGTTAAGTTTGATGCAAACAATGCATATAACAAAACTAACTTCACACTTTACATACTTGTTGATAGTTTGATTTATCTAACTATTATTAAGATAAATATTACATTTGTTGTAGGTGTTTTTAGATTCATACAATATTTATATTTGGATAATCTAAAATTAGCAAAACGTATTCTTTGTTATATCAAAGGAATAATAAGTTTTATTTTGTTTTATTCTTCCACTGATAAGACTAGATTATGTAGTTATTGTGATGATGACCACAATGGGGATATTATATATCATAAATTTACTTCTAGATATATGCTTAAGTTTGGTGCAAGGGGAAAGGGATATCACTTGGAGCAGCAAAAAGTAATTCAATGTTTTTTTCTTCTATTGAAACAGAGTACAAAAGTGTTATAAAAGTTGTTAAAAAAGTTATGTTGCTGTGAAAGTTGTTAGAAGAATTTCATTTAGATGCTTATCACAATATCACCTTTCATTGTGATAATCAAAGTTGTATAATTTTGGTGAAAAATTCAATACAATATTTACAAATTATATATTGAAGTTTATGTGTATTTTATTTGATACAAAGTTTCCAATAGTGATATTGATTTGTAGTTTTATCTTACGAATGAACAAATATGAAATATCTTTATAAAACTACTTAGTGCTACCAAGTTTTATCAATTTCATGCAATGCTAGGCCTCTCAAAATTGCTATTGAAGAGTGTGTATGACAATGTCACTTCTTAATGGTCACGCGTTTCTTTTTTTCTATACTTCTCATTGTAAAGCACTGCAATATATCATGTTCTGTGATTTCATTAAACTTCATGTGAAAGTCTTACTTTTATACCCAATACTTAGAAACTTATGTTATTATTGAGGTTTTTATGTTATAAAAAGTTTCAAATATATTTGGTTGATTATTCATGAGAAACTGTGAAATGTAGTTTTATGAAAATGTTAACCTAAACGTTCTTTTAATAATTTATAGATTGTAATTCTTTTTGTTTCAAAAGATGATGTTTTCTTGATGAAAGTTTTCAAATCTTTCAAATTTTGCATAGTATAATTCTTTTATTAAAGTGATAATGACATATATCCCCACTTAACATTAAGGGGGAGTGTTGAAACATAATGTTTGCATAATGATATTTACCTTTAAAATTATTCAATGATTAATAAATAAAATAAATATTTCTAATTTATTAATACAAAATAATCTCGTTTAAATAAATTAAATATATTTTACCCTTGAGATTGTTCGGGGAGAGGCTGGACCCAGTTTTTACAACGGTCCATCTCTACACCCCAATATATAAAGTTATTTTACTCTTGGTAAATGCCATATTAATACTTACGAACTCTGTGAAGAATATTATTTATATTTACGTGTGAAAAATATTGTACATAAAATTTTGTTAAGTGTTATTAGAGAATGAGAATGAGTGAGAGGAAGAGAATTTATGTATTGGAGTGTTTCTCATTAATGAATATTAACTGTGGGTTTTCCACCTTCAATAAAAGTTTTTTCGCTTATATGTTATGTCATTGTGTCATTAATCTATATATTTGTTTATTAATTACATATCTAGATCCCCTATGCATGTTCATATATATGTAATACATGAATTTGAATACCAAGGGTCACATGTAATGTGAAGGGTTAGTGTATTCCCTACTATTTTTATAAGTATTAGAATTGACAATTATAAAGGGACTACTTGATTTTTATTGTAATTTTGTTTGAAAGAAAGGAGAACTTTGCGTTCATTCTTCAATCTGAGAACATGTGGGAAAATTACACAAATTTGTCTTGCTTATTCTTTGTGGATGTGTATTTTTATGTCAGTACATATCTCTTGATTCAAGTGATACTTGTATTAATATCAAATAATTTTTTTTTGAAATAATTTCATGTCGCATTTCAGATGAAATATACATTTGCTTATCTCTGCATGACCCTTCATCTTCATTTCTTTTATATTTTATTTTGGTTGAAAGTAGTGCAATCCAACACCCCATTCAACTTGTAAATATTATAAATAAGTTTATATTAGATTTTTCTATTTTCAATAAATGGAAACTCCCTTCCAAATAGAGAAAAGACTTTTGTCTCTTTCACTGTTATAAAATTTTCTATTTAGTGTTAGTGCCAAATATTTTACCAACCATTTTTGGTGCACACTGTGGGGCACATTTTGAGCATTTTGTGCAACCCACTACTATCAGTGTAGTCACATGACCATCCTTGAAAATCAAAACCTAATTATTCAACAAAATCTCAATTGGACACAAGCTATGCAAGTATATATCTCTTATGATCTGTAACAGTTCATCTGGGATAATACGGTAAGTGCACAAAATTAGGAGACAAAAAGTGGCCTACTCGTGGATATGATTTTTTTAAAATTTAAAAAATCTGAACTTCTATAGATAATTTGAGATATTTACACCAAATTTGAAGATTGTGTAAGAACATGAAATGCAACATTTGGAATTTAGTTTTCAAAACACTATTTTTTAAAAAACGGTTAAGTATAATTAAGTCAAACATCTAAAATTGAAAGAGAAACTATTAAAAAAAAATAGAGTAGATAGATGGCCGTATGACGCACTATTTTTTGAGCAGAGTTTAATATTATTTGAAACCCTTTGGTGAACATTTAGATAAAATCTTTTAGCTTGTGACCTATATTTTTTTAATGAATTTTGTAAGTAAATAATCCTTGAAAACTAACAAAAAAATAGATAGTCAGTCGTGCAACACAACTAACTGCCTCAAAAAAATGATTTTTTTAATTTATTGAATGTGTGTAGAATTAGGTCTAATTTGTGACCATATAACTTGTTTTGCACTTGGATCAACAAAAACTAAATTTACATGAACATGGATAGACATGTATATTTGTGGTATGTAGTGGCTTAAAAAAATAATTTTAGAAATCAACATAGTTTAAAAGCTTAAATTAGTCAAAATTATATTTTTGGAAAGATGAGAGCATGCTCATCATGATGGTATTAAGTTTTTGAATTAAACGTGACCACGTTAATAGAAACACGATCATATTATTATAAAAGCAATAATGCGATCATGTTATTTTTTTTCACATAAAAGCATGTGAACATATACATGAAGCCAATTTTGCCCTGAAACTTATATTTAATATTTTAAATTCAAGTATAAGGAAATAAATGTAAGAATATAAATGTAAACTTATATTTGAAATTTATTTTAATAAATATAAGATATTAGGGTCATCATGTATTTGTTAGAGTTGGTCTCACAATTGCACATCTTACGATGTGAAAAATAGTTTTTCAAAATCTAATCTGGTCAATATTTAAGTATTTTTAAGATCTAAGTATTGAACATATGGATTTCATGACATAAATTTTGTAATCAATGTTCATTTTTGATAAACATATAGTTATTTTTAAGTTTTTATTCCTTTCAGATTGATTTTTAGCATTTTTGAGTCTTAAGTTTGTCAAAATTAAAATTTGCAAACCACTCAGTTTGAACTTGATCTAAAGTAATGTGATTGAGGTCGCATAGGTCATATTGATGATCTGCTCATATCAAACAACCACTTTGTGTTAATTTCACTTGTTCATCATCCCTCTCTCATCCCTCATCACTTCCTACTCATCTCTCATAACCCCTAATCACTATCTCATCATTTCTCATTATCTCTAATCACTCCCTCATTGACCCTCACTATCCCTAGTCATTTAATCACTCTTTTATCATTCATAATCATTCTTCTATTGACCCTCACTATCCTTCATCATCTCTAATCACGCATTCCTCATACCTCATCGTCTCTAATCATTCTTTCCTCATCCCTTATCATCCCTAATCACTTTCTTATCATTTATCATCATCCCTAATCACTCTCTCTTCATCCCTTGTCCCTAATCACTCCCTCATTGACCTTCTGTGATGTCCCCATTTTCACATCATGAATAAACATGGGTTGAAGATCTTTAGTCTATTTCTCATAGATTAAAGGAGCCATTTTTAGGGAATATTATTTTATTAATTATCGAAATAGTGATTTTTATCATAAGATAATTATTAATTAATAGAATATTTAAAAAGTGGGTTTTACCACTAAAATGCTTAAATAAATAAATTATTAATTTATTTATCGTAAAATTAATTTTAATTACTATTTTAATTAGGATAATTAATTTTTATATTATTTACAAAGGAGATGTTCGCATAGAAACTAAAAAAAAAAAAAGGTGTTTTATCCTCTCAAATTAGTTCACTCTCTTTAGCAGTTATAAATACATGGTGAAGGCTACAATGAAGGATATGTTGAATTTGATATTTTTTCTTCATACTTGAAAATTATTGGGATGCATGCTCAATAGAGATTCGCTACTATTGGTGATTGATCAATCTAAAATATGTCTTTTGACACTATCATTGCTAAATGAGATCTTGTTCTTGCCTTAAGGAGGGACGGATTGCTTTAGAGGGTTTGTGTGCAAGTTTATGAGGGTTTTATGGTCATTTCCTTGCATCTTGAATTTGCTAATTTATTATTCTATTTTTGCAAGTGGAGCAAACTGCTTGGGGAGCTTGGATTTAAGGTTTAAAAGTTTTAATTAATTTAAAATTTGTAAATTAAATAATATAATTTTATTTGCTATTTTTTTAAATTATTTGTGTGAATTTATGAAATGATTTGTGAAGGGTTTGAAGGAGAAAAATTAAATAATAATTTGTAGAATTATTATTTAATTATTTAACATGTTTTCAAAGGAATTTCCACTTGTAGAAGGTAATACTATTTTTTATATTTTTTTGCTATTTTTTCCAACACTTTAGAAGTGGGGCAATTGACCTAGAGGGGATATTTTGACATTTTATATGTCCAAATAGGCCATTGTAAATTTTTGGGTATTTTTTTGAGGATTGTGGTTATTTTTTGTAGGGGTTTGAAGAGGAATTTAACTCTGAACAATAGCTGTAATTTTGATAAATAATCAAAATTTTCTACCATTTTATTGTGGTGTTTGAGCTTCAAAAAATGGGTAAAAAAGATTTGTGAATTTTGAGGAATTTTTTTTTGCATTAATTCATCTTATTTGGGGACATTACAGTGGTATTAGAGCACCAATCTTATCTAGCCTATGAGGTTTTGTGTTTGCTGATTTAGATACATAGTCTATGAATCATGGAGTTAATGAGTGAAGATGAATTTAGAACAAAGCTTCACAAATTAAGAAAAAAGCTTGAGCATCCACATCATTAAAAAAATGTTTTGCTCAATACTTTAGAGAAAATAGCGAAATGTTTATCTATCATAGGACAATCAGATTCTAAGTCTATGCTTTGGGCAATGAATCCTTTGGTGGTTTATTTGGCTAAACCCAAATTTTGAGACATTTAGATTCAGATGTGAGACTTGTTGCTATCACTTGTATTAGTGAAATTATGAAGATAATAGCTTTAGAACATTCATACAGTGACATCATGAAGGAAATATTTCAGTTGATAGTTGAACTTTTTGAAGGTTTTGGTGACATCATAAATTCTTATTTTAATAAGAGGATCATTATTATGAAAAATATGGCAAATGTCAGATCTTGTGTGCTAATATTGTATTTAGAGTGATATTCTTATTCTTAAAATGTTCCAATATTTCCTTATAGCGACAAGTAAAAATCCTATATAAGGTATGATGACTTCCATACAAAAGGTGATGACCTTAACACTCAATGAAAGTGATGATCTTTATGAGCCATTATTGTCTATCTTATTGGCATATTTAAAGTTAGAAAGGAATAAATTTTTAGTTTCCTAAATGTTGTTTGAAAATTTTGCAAAAATTTGTGAAGAAAAATTAAGGCCATATTTGCTAATGGAGCATGTAGGAGAAGACAGTTAAAAAGTTTGTGAGCAACCATTAACTGAAATTTTTGTGCCACAAGAACTAAAAATTTATAAGAAACAAGGGTTGCAAGGAGAAGTCAAAAAGAGTGGATGGACAATGCTTCATGAGGATTCGTATGGAGGAATCAACCAAATAGAAAAATCAGATTTGAGAGGAGGGGATAAATAACAAAAATGTGACAATTTGGAGCATCGTTGAGTGGAAGATTGTGAGCATAAAAAATCTGAGTTTTTGAAGCAACAAAGAGGGCTACAAATGATTGAACATGGATAAATGCTAAGTACTGTGGGGTAGCCAAGTATCACAAAGTTTGAAATTCAAAGAGAAGAAGACAGAAACTGAGGTGTTCATGGATGGCCTCGTAAAGAGGTACGTTGTGGATATAAATATTGATTCTTGCAATTATTATAATAATTGTTTATTTTTGTTGCATGATTCTAGATTAGATGAGGGAGATTGGAAAGAAAAAATGTTAATCACAAGTGAGAGGGAAGTACAAACCATAACTAAGTGGAATGGCGCAAAAAGGCTTCTTGATGAATTAATGCACAATGTGAAAGGAGAATGTTTAAAGAGAAGGGTCACTATGATGGACTTGCACACAATCAAAGTTGAAATGGAGACAACAAAATCAAAATATTTTCACATGATCAAGGACAAGGATGTGGCCATCAAAGTTGTAGATGAGGCTTTAAATGTACATAAGACAATGAAGCTCAAGGTGGAGGAGCTCACCTTTGAGCTAGAATCAACTAATAACTCCTTAAAAGGTAGTCATAGGGCACTTCTAGAGACAAAAAATTAGATTGTGATGGCAAAACAATTAAGGGAACAAGAGGATGAGGCAAGGGATAAGGAAATTGAATAAGTGATTGATGAACTCCTTAGGCTTCAAGAAGACTTATTTGGGCTACTTTATGAAAAAATTAAAAGATTTAAAGATAAAAATTGAGCATTGTATTGACAATCCATTGTTTAAAATGGATCAAAGTTCGAACTTGTTGTGGAATGCAAGTGATTTTCATTGTATGGACAATCCATTATTTGAAATGGATAAGGAGGTAGATCATGGTTCCAAATTATTTTGGGATGAAAGTTTGATTTTTAGGCCATGGAAAGAGGCTACAAATTTTGATCATGAACAACCAATGAATTTAAATAAAATTTAGCCTTCCACTAAATCAGTAAGTATGACTAAATTTGAATTTTGTTTTGCATTGGAAGTGACATCAAAAACCATGGAAAAAGTCTTTTTCAAGAATAATGGTTAAGGGAAGCAAAGAAATAGGGCTTTCTTAAGCTGGAACAACCCTCAATGTATGAAAAACAGTACTTGTTTCCATGTGTATTGAGTCCAATGATTGTTGGAATTAATAATTTGAGTAATGAGATCAAGGAGGTGGAAAATTGGTTTTCCTTCTCCCTGAAAAATTCAAAATTTATTTAGATACATTCATGTTCCTTACTCTATGCAAAGAACAACTTATCTTACACGTGACAACCAAGGAAAAAAGCCAGAAAAAATGGTATGAAATCTGATTTTTGTTTCTAAAAAATTCCTGAGTTAAAGGGGCAATTACAACCACTTAACATGATCACAAAATTGCAAAATTAGGGCATGCTTCGGCTCATACAAGGATGGATGAATTCATATATTAATTCTAAACTTTTTCATAAAAAAATAGATTTAAGAGGTCATACACAACCATACATGGAAGGAGAAAATTTTGAATTTTATGACATGTTCTAGCTCTTGCATCAAAAAAAGTATAAGTAAGTTTATTTCCATGTTTATCCACATGAAAAATCAGTAATCTACTTGCTTATACAACCATGTTACCATAAAGAAAACAATGATTTAGTCCAACTCATATAATATTTTGAAAAGATACTTATGTTGGCACCTTGGGAAGGTGATGTATGAAGCATTCACAATGAGAGGATACAACCTTCTTGTGAGAATGTTTGGGATCATATGGAGCCTTCGAAAGGCTATAAGGACACTTCTAACATGAGGGGGAAGCCCCCAAAGTACAAGTACAATAGTATGAAGAAGCCATTTGAATATTTTCTTCATTAGAAAATAGATAAATGTGGACATTGCTTGATAAGGTGTGTTGGGAGACCTACTTGGATTTTGTAATTGCTTGAGAAAAAAAAATTCTGGGTGGGGAGGACTATGATGTCCCCATTTTCACATCATGAATAAACAGGTTTTGAAGACCTTTAGTTTATTCCCCATAGACTAAAGGAGTCCTTTTTGGGTAATATTATTTTATTAATTATCGAAATAATGATTTTTATCATAAAATAATTATTAATTAATTAATAAAATATTGAAAAAGTGGTTTTTACCACTAAAGAGCTTAAATGAATTAATTATTAATTTATTTGCCTTAAAAGTAATTTTAATTAAATCAATTAATTAATATATTATTCAAAAAGGAGATGTCAGCATGGGAGCTAAAGTAAGTGAAAAGAAATGTGTTTTATCTTCTTGAAGTGGTTCAACCTCTTTGGAAGTTATAAATACATGGTGAAGGCTACAATGGAGGATATGTCGAATTTGATATTTTGTTTATACTTAAAGAAAACTATTGAGATGCATGCCTAATAGAGGTTTGCTACTGTTGGTGATTGATCAATCTAAAAAGTATCTTTTGACACCACCATTAATAAATGAGATCTTGTTCTTGCTCTAAGGAGTGGGTCAAATTACTTTAGAGGGTTTGAGTGCAAGTTTATAAAGGTTTTGTGATCCTTTCCTTGCATCTTGAGTTTGCTAATTTATTATGCTATTTTTGAAAGTGGAGT
The DNA here is from genome assembly GCA_037957365.1 of Torreya grandis. Classification (NCBI taxonomy): domain Eukaryota; kingdom Viridiplantae; phylum Streptophyta; class Pinopsida; order Cupressales; family Taxaceae; genus Torreya; species Torreya grandis. The sequence continues at coordinate 67,372 of JARHVA010000306.1, forward strand.
GAACCACTTGGGGAGCTTGGATTTAGGGTTTGAAGGCCTCAATTGATCTAAAATTTAAAAATTAAATAATCTAATTTTATTTGCTATTTTTAAAATTATTTGTGTGAATTTTTAAGATGATTTGTGAAGGGTTTGAAGGAAAAAAATAAATAATAATTTATAAAATTATTATTTAATTATTTGACAGGTTTTCAAAGGATTTTCCACTTGCGAAAGGCAATAATATTTTATATAATTTTTTGTTATTTTTTCTAGTACTTTACAGGTGGGGCGATTGACCTAGAGGGCCTATTTTGGTATTTTCTATGCCCAAATAGGTCGCTGAAATTTTTTTGGTATTTTTTGGAGGATCGTGGCTATTTTTAGTAGGGGTTTGAAGAGGAATTTCACTCTGAATAACAACTATAATTTTGACAAATAATTATAATTTTTATTATCTTATTGTGGTGTTTGAGCTTTAGAAAATGGGTAAAAAAGATTTGTGGATTTTGTGGAAAACCTCTTTTGCATGATTTCATCCCATTTAGGGACATTGCACCTTCATTATCCCTCATCATCTCTAATCACTTTGGCTTATCATTCCTAATCACTCCTTTATTGATTATCACCATCCCTTATCATCTGTAATCACTCCCTCCTCATCCTTCATAATCCCTAATCACTTTTTTCTCATCTTTCATCATCCCTAATCACTCCCTTATCATCTGACATAAATATATACTCTAAATGTATATTTGATTCCAATCATATGTTATTTAATTCATTATAATTTAAATTAACTTTTTTCTAGGACTTGTGTTGTCAATATCCATTTGTGATAGTCAATTTTATTATTGAATAAATTGAATGATCTTCCAAATTTATAGTCAAGTAACACAAGTACTAGTACAAAATAAAGTCTGAATTTTAGTTCATTGAATTATATTTATTGTGAGACTGACTAGATGAAACTTTATTTGGTTCCACCTTTGGTAACTTGGTTCAAAGGATAAAAATTAAGCATAAATCTCTTGTATAATTTTCTAATTCTGAGAAGATTTGAATATATGCATTGTTATTTGGTGTTTTCCATTTCTATATGACATGAATATTGGTTAGGTTAACACATGCACTCTTTGTGTATGTAATGTATCCCAAATATTTTATCTCTTGCATGAAAAGTGAACATTTATTCATGTTATCATAAAAATGTGTTTCTACGAAATGTGAAACACTAGTTTAACATGGTGTAGATGTTCATCCCATGTTTTCTAAAGACTAAGATGCCATCAAGGTAGATTTAAAAAAATGACATGGTTAAAGGGCTTGAGGATGTCATTCAACATCTCAATAAATGAATTCGCTACATGAGTTAACCTAAAAGTCATAACCAACTAGTCAATCAATCCTTCCTTTCTTTTTATGACTATATTCCAAATGTCTAAGTATTCAACATGAACATGATGATACCCAAACTTAAGATCAATTTTAAAAAAGACTTCTACACCATGGATATGGCATACAAATTACTTAATATTTAGATGAGGATAATAGTTCTTCACGTTAATCTTGAATTAATTCACAAACTCATGTCCCATCCTTCTTTGGCACAAACACAATTGGGCTTATGGAAGGCAATGATTTGGGCATGATGTGTATATTATTCATGATTTCATGGTTCTACCACTTGATCTATTCATTCTCTATAAATGATATGTTGTATAAAGAGGTTTGAGGTAGAGGTAGTCAATGGATTAAATCGATAGTGTTGTTTTATGTACAATATGTAGGAACTTATTCAGGTGACTAAAATATATAATTGTATTCATCTAGTTAATGGTTCAACTATTTTGTCTTTGTTATTGTTGGACAAACCAAACTATGATATGGTGCCATAAGGATGTTATTACATTTAATTTTCACCATCAAGAGTATGCTTCTTACTAAAACTGACAAGATTCTTGCACTTCTTGGCACTAATGACTGAAAGCTTATGAAATAACTACGATATATGGTATTTTAATTCATGAAAATCTATCACAACATTTTAAGGATTTACTTCATAGATTACATGTTAATGGTAAATATATGGTTTATCACATGTAAAACATCACGCACCTCTAATGGTGAGATGTCGTAAAAGATTGCATCTTTAAAAAATTAGATTTTGTACACCAAGTGACACTACTAGGCGATCCATTTCTCAAGGCCTACACTAGACCATACACTAGCATATGGTTATGGATGATGCATCAATTTCAAGTTTAATTTTTAAAAATATGCTTTAAGAGAAATTAAATTCTTCTGACTGCTATTGGAAATGATGAAATGTATTAGTTCACCATTGATCTACATTTGTTAATGAAATAATATTTTTAAATCATATAATTTCTTGTTGGGGGAAGTAGAGATATTTTTAGTACCAACGATATCATTGGGTTCATAATATATTAGCTATTTACCTTTTATTAGTTCTAGATAGCTTGTACCCACTTCTCAAGCTATGGAAGTAGAGATATCATAGTGTGACACTCTTCATTGGATTGAATATTGAAGTTATATATTAAGAACCAATTTTCAATCTCGGAATACTTGTTCTAATTATTTGAAAATTATTTTCCACTCTCTGGTATGATGACTCAATCAATAGACATACAAATAAAAAGCCTTCAATATAATTTTTTGGATCATCAAATGTCCTCATATAGAAAATAATTGATTGGTTTCAAGAAATCACATACCTTGGTAATCCTCATATTTACTACCCATTTTTGGTGCTATGGTGGTTTTACTTCTATTTTCCTAGTAGATCTTCAATTATGAATTACATCATTTATAATAGGCCCATGTTTTTTCATAAATGTTAAATATTTATGTTTCAAATTTGCCTCCACATCATTTTGATCATTATGTCTTATATTTTATGCTAACACTCAACTCTCCACTTGTAGCTCCTAACATAGTTAGCCCCCAAAAAAATACCACCATCAAGGTATTGGATGGGAGTGATTAAGGATGAGGAGGGACAATGATGAATTAAGTATAGATGATGAGGGAGTCATTAGTGATGATGAGGGATGGTGAGGTTAATGATGGAGCGATTAGGGAGGATGGAGTGATTAAGTATGATGAGGGATGGTGAGGGTTAATGAGGGAGTGATTAGGGATAATGAGGGATGAGAAAAGAGTGATTAGAGATGATGAGGGATGATGAGGGTCAATAAGGGAGTGATTAGGGATATATTATAAATTATGAGGAATAGTGAGGGCCAATAAGGAAGTGATTAGGGATGAGAGAGTGATTAAAGTTGATGAAGCAGTGATTAAGGACAATGGAGTGATTAGGGATGATGAGGGATGGTGAGAGCCAATAAGAGAGTGATTAGGGATGATGAGAGAGTGATTAAAAATGATGAGGGATGGTGAGGGTTAATGAGGGAGTGATTAGGGAAGATGAGGGATGAAGAGTGAGTGATTAGGGATGAGGGATAATGAGGGTCAATGAGGGAGTAATCAAGGATGATGAGGGAGTGATTAGAAATGATGAGAAATAATGAGGGTCAATGAGGGAGTGATTAGGGACAATGAGGAGAGAGTGATTAAGGGTGATGAGGGATGAGTATGAATTGATTAGGGATGAGAGAGGGACAATGAATAATTAAAATTAACACAAAATGGTCATTTGATGTGTGCAGGTCATCAATGTGACCTATGCTATTCCAATCACATGACCATTGATCAAGTTCAAAGTGAGTGGTTTGCAAACTTCAGTTTTGACAAACTTAGGACACTTAAAAATACTAGAAAGCAATCCATAAGGCACAAAAAGCTAAAGAATGACTATATATTTACTAAAAATGGACATCAATTACAAAAGTTATGTCCTAAAAGCTTTAGTTTTAATATTTAGACCCTGAAAATGCCTAAGTATTGACTGGATTAGATTTAAAAAAATATTTTATGTGAAAAACAATAGGAACATGATCATGTTATTACTTTTATGATAACATGATCACATGATGTATTAATACGATTGTGTAATTTCTTTTATAATAACACTATCACGTTATGTATTAACACGATCACATTGTGACTCGATAATTACTGAGCCATAATGTAAATAACATGATCACATAATGTCAATAACGCAATTGTGTTATTTAATAATGTAATCACATTATATTAAATGCTCACAAAATTATCCCCCAACTCCATGCACATACCAAATAGAGTAACTCTCACTTTCACAGAGCTGCAATTATGTACTAGACGAAGAAGAGCAATGTGTTGATTTGGCCCAGAAGGTTGTTTCCCTCATTAGTGTAAGAATAGTAATAAGAATAGTACAAATATATATTTAAATACTTCAACATTATAGCTGAGAAAAGGTACACAAGGTCCTCTAAAAACAAAGGTATTTTTGATCTATTCTTAAACTTATAAGAACAGTCTAGTTTAAAACTCTCTCTTGAATGAATAAGAAGGGTAAAACCTATAAGCAAGAAATTATAAATATCTAACATATTAGTTCTAATGGAAATTAAATTTAAAAACATGGTTGCAGCTGTACCATGGGGTCCCTATATTGGGCCATTGGCCTTAGATGCCCAACTTCATGAACTAGCAAAAGGTTTATGGAAGAATTTCTCCAAGTTTATCAGTGATGGTATAAATCATCATGATGAACATATAAATAATTTCTTATCTACCTATGGTATTTTTGGTGTGGAATAGGAGGATGTGTTAGTCAAGGTATTCATGGAAATATTTATTAAAAGAGTGGAATAATGGTTTCATCATCTCCCAGTTGCTTTCTTCCCTTATTGGAAAATAATGAAAATCAAGTTTGCATAAAGGTTCAAACCTATGGAATATGAAAACTCTATTAGCGCATCTATCTGAAATAAATAAATAATATCATGAAGCCATGAGGGATTTCAAAGCTAGTACACAATATTTTAGTGGATGTCATGCCTACTGTAGATAATCAAAAGTGCTTCTTATTAAATTCACAAGTATGCAAGGTAAGTTCCTTCTTTAGAAGAAATCATCCCTTGACTTCAGTAGAAATACAAATCTAAGCCATCGAAATCGAAGATGATATGATATTAGGAATCTTAAAATAATTATTTCAAGAGTAAAGCATAAAATTTTGTAGACCCTTTAGTTCAGGGATTGGAAAATGATATATTAGCCTTGATGAAATAGATTCCCCAAACTTAAAATACTTAATACAAGGATATGCCTAGAATACCTTTTGTACCATATCATGACAATTTTTGTCCTAGAATTTATCCTCCAACTCCTTAATTCCCTATTAAATTAACCCCTGTTGATATTCATTATTCATGCATCTTTCATGCCACCATTGATCATGATGGTTGTAACTAGTTAGAAATGGATTGAATGTTTTAAATTTGCACCATTGAAGAACCACATGAAGATGGTGTTCTAGGCACCATTGATCTTGAAATTTAGGAGCCTGATGGTGACTTCATTGTAAGATATTTTGATATGAACTTGATGGTGATGAATATGATGAAAGAGTGGAGGATATGAATAGTCATTACTATGTTTTATTCACCCTAGTTCAGAATGAGAAATCAAATACTTCAAAAAAGAGTAAAGATTCAGATAAGAAAAAATCCAAAGAAGCCCCTAGGTCTACAATTGATCTTAAGTATATTCTTAATAGAGGTACTTCTTTGTCAAATTTATCAAAAGATAAGTAATTTGAAAAGGTAGGGAATCCCATATTACCTAATGTTTCCACCAATGAAGAATATGTCAGTTCTTCTTTTGATATAATTAACCATATGAAGAATACTAAGGTTCATGTTTCCTAAACTAAATACCTTGGGATGAATCCCAATCAATTTGATAGATTGATCAAGTTCATCAAAGGAGAAGGTCCCAATTCTCCTCTTCATGGAGCCCATATCATTTTGGTTGATTTTATGTTACAAAATAATGTAGTTGCCTCTACTCTCAGTAGTGAAACCCTGAGCCTTTCTATATTTTGTTATTCATTAGTGGCTTCTAATTGAATAGTTACATAATTGATTCAGGAGCATCAGATAATGTGTTGTGGATCACAATAACATATGCTTGAAGGTTTAATTGTACTAAAACTTTTGATCATCATTTTAATATGGAATCAAAATAGGTTTCATTGATTAGAAAAATAAAAGATGTACATGTTTCTCTAGATGTTTTTCCTTAGAAGAGAGTCAAAATAACTATTCTAGTGGAAGATATCTCTCCTAGCTATAAAATTTTGTTGAGTAGATCCTATGTAAATATCTCTAGGGTGAAATCAAATTGTACTGAACACATGCTATAATCTTGATTAAAAGAGTAAATGAAAATTATTGCCAAAACCAAAGGGCAAATTTTGGTGTAGAAATTGAACAATCATCGAGCAAACATGTTGTACAAAGAAACATTCCCTGGTACATATATGATGATGAATGAGAAATACCTTGAACTTCTCAAACTCATAGAGGGTGATACCAATGATGTCTAGACTTTGGAATTTGATGGAAGTTGTTCAAATGCATGTTTAGGTATTGGTGTGGTGTTAATTTCTTCTCAAAAGGAATTGCTTATTTTTATTGTAAACTCTAATTTGAATGCACTGATACATCTGAGTATGAGGCATTATTTTTAGGATTACAGATAGCAGAAGAAATGAGAATTCAAAATCTCAAAGCTTAAGGAGATGTTGAGTTGACTGTGAAACAAATATAAGGTCAGTACTAGGTGAATAATGATAGATTAAAACATTACAAAAGTAGGGTATGGGATTGTATTGAAACTTTTAAAGCTTCTCTATTAATGTTGTCCTAAGAGTTGGAAGTTATAAATTTGATACCCTTGATGTATTCACATCTTTGTTGGTTCCTCACCTAGAGATTGATAAAGAGCAATATATCATTGAAATGTTGAATCTCCCAAGTGTTCTAGACACTTTCGAGCATTGTCAAGTATTCAAAAATGATGACAAAATTATCGATTTCCCAGAGCAAAGAGATAACTTAAAAAACATGTATTTTGAAGGAACTTGAACAACATAGGGAATCTTATGTATCAGATAAAAAATATGCAAAAATACTAGAACCGTATGATGTTGAAACTAATCAATTATATGGTAAAGTCATTAAGTTAATAGGAAATAAGATCCCAAAAGATCTAGTTTCTCTAGAGGAAATGTTTGACAAACATGATCGATACATAAAAATGAATATCCAAGAAAACCCCCAAGGATCACTTGACAATGAGAGTAAACATCGATACAAAGGAAGAGACATAATATGTGCATAGTAAAAAATGTTGTTCATTTTTTTAGACCTAAGAGTATGCAACATAGAAGTTTTTTGAAGCCAGGGGTCAATCCTTGTAGACAAAATCTATGACACTATAATATCAAAATTACTAGTACTATCTTTGAATAAATCAAGAAAATGCTAGATGCAAGAATTATATTTCTTATCCATGATTACAATTGGGTGGATAACATCGTACCTATAAGAAAGAAGAATGGAGAAATTAGGATTTGTGTAATTTTTTTCAATCTAAATTAGGCCTCACTCAAAGACAATTACCCTCTGTCAATCATGGATCAAATCTTATAATCTGTCACAGGGTTTGAAATGATGTCCATGCTAGATGGATTTTTAGGATATAATTAGGTTGAAGTTGTTAAAAAATATCAATATACGACATCATTCACCACACTGTGGGGAACCTTCGCATACAAAAGGATGCCGTTTGGTCTCATTAATGCAAGAAGTACATTTTAGAGAGAAATGGATTTAGCCTTTAGTGACATGAATAAGATCATAGTGATCTACCTTGACGATATCACAATTTTTTCAAAGAAATTGGAAGATTATTATGAACACCTATAAATGGACTTTGAGATATGTCTAACACATGAGATATATCTAAATTCAAAAAAATCCATTTTGTGATAACCAAAGGTAAACTACTAGGACATGTAGTTTCCAAAGAAGGTATTAGGATTGAACCAAATTGAGTTGAGACAATCCAACAATTATCTTTACCCACCAAGCCTGACACGTATTCATTCTTTGGTAAAGTCAACTTTCTCAGAAGATTTGTTCCCAACTTTACTAAACTCACTAGACACATTGTGAAGATGATGCTTGGAAAAATCATGTTTAGATGAAATGATGATGGGAATAACACTTACAAAGATATTAAAGAAGCTATTAGCAAGGCACTAGTTTTGACCTATTTAGATTTTCAAAAGGACTTCATTGCATATTACTACTCCTCTGAATATACATTGTCTCCATTCTTGGTGCAAAAAAATGAAGGGATTGAATTCCCAATTTATTTCATGAGTTATGGTCTAAAAAAACATGAACTCAAGTACTGATTAGTTTAAAATCACATATACATCATGATAAAACACGTAAAACATTTCAAGTTCTACATCTTGAACTTTCACACCATTGTGATGGTCCCAGATTGAAAAGTGAAATCAATTTTGAGTCAAAAAGAGCTCAGTCAAAGAGAGGTGGATGGATCACCAAGGTGCAAGAGTACTATTTGGATATCAAACCTATGAAGCTAGTAATCCCTTTGTCATTTGATTTCTAAAGGAGCTATTCACAAAGAGAAGAGAAGAAAGAACTAGCACTCGTAATATTTATCAATTCCCTTGAAGAATGGTATTATGATATTATGTACTTTCTCATATAAATATCAAATAGAAATGAACATCAAACTGAAGGAAACTAAATTCATAATTTGAGACAAAACTCTGTTCAAAAAATCCCTAGATGGTACTTTCTTGCGATGTGTGAACAAAGAATAATAAAATAAATACTGAGACTTTTCATGACAAGGCCTAAAGTGGGCACTTTTTTGTTTATGTTATAGGCTTGAAATTTTTGCAAGCTCATTAGTACTAACCAACATTATTAAAAGACACACAAAAATGGGTGTCAAAATATGAGGCTTTCCAATACTTTATTAGAAAACCTAAACTCACAACATTCTTTTTGCCCAGTAGTAATTGAAGAACATTTTTAACAATGGGGGTTGGACTTCATTGGAACATTGAATCTGCATTTCAGTGTAGTACACTCATATGATGATGGTGATTGACTACTTCACTAAGCGGGTAGAGGATATTAAGGTAAGATCTATCACTTTTGAAGTTGTTTATGACTTCATAAAAGAAAACATATTGGTTAAATTTGGAGTTCCCTAGAAAATTATCATGGAAAATGCTTCTAACTTCTCTTCTGTTGAATTAATATTTTTTTGCTATGTATATGGGATCTCAATTGCACATTCATTTGACTAATACCCTCAGGATAATGGTAAAGCTGAATCCAATAATAATATCACCACCATTGTTCATAAGTTGGTTGATGTGTATCAGATAAATTGGCATAAGAAATTGTATATCTTGTGGGTTGATCAGAAACATCTAAAAAAGTAATCAGAATGTCTCATCTAATTACTCTATGGAATAGATGCATTTATTTTTATCTCTCTAATTGAAAACCTTAAGGGTAGTTCAAGATATAGAAGAAAACTATTGGGAGCCAACACACCCCATTTTTAAAACTAAATATAGGGACCCTCTTTTGCTCTAGAATTTGATCTTTTACTTCAAGGAGTCTATTGATCACATTTGACCCTACAGGTCAAATTGAGACCCCTACAGGTAAAAATTTGATTTTCATATGTTTTAATGGGTCTAATATTTGTTCATAAGGTATATTATAGGTTATTTGATGGAATTGTATATCATATTAGCCGTAGTCATTAGTCATTTTAGTTCGTATGTCCTTTTGAGTCATTTTGAGGTTCAAAATAGAACATTAAATTACTTTTAAAACCTCCTTGAGAAATTTGAAGGTTTTAAATGATCATGTCATGCTACATGTGTTCTCATATGTCTTAATAAATTGTTTGTAACTAAAAAGTGACATGATCTTCAGAAGAAAGAGCAATTTCATTTGAAAAGGGAAGAGTTTGGCACATATACGATCCAAAAGGGAATGTGACACATGGGATAAGGTAATGAGATGAATAATAGCTTACTTAGATCCATTTTCATGCTTGAATTACTCTAAAATTTTCAAAATTGAGTTAAAATTGTTATGCTCTTTTTTCACTTTTCTAAACACACATAACCAATCAATAAGTTTATGCTTGGTATAGACAGTTGAAGAAGTTTCATGTCAAATGCCTTTGTGAGGTGAAAATACACTTAGATAGATCCATTTCCATAACAATATTTCAAGGATTGGTCAACTATGCTTTATGAATCATCCCTAACAAGTTGATTGTGTTTTTTTCTTGCTAATCTATGTACCCTATAGGTTTTGTTTTGGTTTGATTAATTTTGTATAATTCAGATGCTGAGATTTACTCTAGATGATGTTGGATTCATTATTTAACTCTCCCTATGCTTGGTTTCATGTTTCAAGATTTTGGATAGGCCAAGTATCTCAGGTTGCAGGAGAAAGCACCATTCTATGTTGCAGACAGATTTTCACCATTTGTAGGTTCTTCATGCTTTGACAATGGATTCAAAGGGTTGTGATACGTTCATAATCATGTTTATAGTTTTTTATTTTTCCCATTTTCCTTAAAATATATTTTTCAAAGCAATACTCCATGAGGATACAATCATAAGAATCATACAGTCAACTTACTTTCTAACTGTCATGCATAGGTGATCTCATAGGGGAAGTCACATTGAAAATGAAGTGTGAGAGATTGTATTGTGTTTTGAAACATCCTTATGTTTCATCTTAACATCATGAGAGGAATTAAAGTGACTATAAAATCATACTGTTTGGTACGTTTCTCCAATTCATGCTTACTGTCTGCATACTAGGCAAGATGCTCATCTATAGGTATCCCATGAGAAGAACAATCATGTTAAAAGGGAGTGTATGAGCCAAATAAGGTTTTGAATGATCAATAAAGTCTATTTTCAACCCTTGAGAAGAGCCTAAAACTCCTAAGAAGATAAAGACCATGCACAATGCTCTCATTCCATTCACTATCTACAAACATGAAGATGGCCACTTACATGTGCCAACAGAGAGCTGAGGAGTTGTTTTGAGGCATTGAAATAGGTGATGAAACCTTCCTTGAAAGTTATAAAATGTGGTGTTGACCATGACATGCCTGTTTGAGAGTTAAGTTGGCTACTGTAAGTGGGAAACCATGGTAGAAGAGGAAATGACTGTATTCAGGAACATTTTCCCTAAAATTGTAAAACAAAGGTTTGAGGCTTTTGGTCAAGGTCATATTACAAGGTTACTAAGAGCTTTGGGGTATCTAAGTGACTAAAAATTGTAGCCTCTACATAGGACAAGAATTATACAAAGATTGAAGGGTAGGTAACTAGTGGAGGTTGGTTATTTAGAAGCCCCAAGTTGCATTTTTATGCACTAAATTCAAACATTGATATCTACAAGATTTTGATCCAAAAGAGACCTTCTCCACCCAGGTTGAAAAACTAGACCATGCCAACGTATGTGGATGATTCCAAATGGTGAAATTGACATTTATGACCTAAGTGATAATTTAAGAGGATGATATAATGTATTTTTCTTCCCCAATACACCTACAAGTGCCTTACCTACAGGTTTCTCTTGCCTAAGAAGTTGACCTACAACTGGTTACAAAGTTGCTACAAATCCATAGTATGAACTTAGATATGGAAAAATATTTACACATTGAGTAATATTATTGAGTTGATCATCCATTTGATTGTAAGAAAAATCAAGATTGAGTTGGAGATCTAGGTGTTTTGACTTAGTAAGTACATCTGTAGGCATGTCTTGGTCTAAAAAGACCACCTACAGTAGACTGTGAAACCATATTTCATCCTTGAAGAGAGATTATATATAGAGACACCAATGTTTTCTAAGGATTAATGTTCATAATGCATATATTAGATCCAAAAGGCATTTCAAAATGATTCCAAAGATGGTTCATTCCTATAATAATCTTGTTTTCCCCAATAATTGATAACTATAGTCAACTATAGCTGGTAGTGACCCAAATGATGATTGTTCTAGGTCTTTGGCATAACAAGTGCATAGTATAGGTGGATCAAGGGACTATGGGATATCATTAATGGTTTTAATTCAGACCTTATATTAATGTAATCATCTCTAGATGTGTCAAATACACCTACAGGCAAGAGAAATGTACAAATAGGGTCAGCGTATTGGTCAGACCTAGCTGAGTAAGAATATGGTTCAAGGTGAAAGCATGGGTATAAGAGTTTGTGAGAATTGTGAATGTACTCATAATGATTAAAATAATCTCAAAATAACCTCATGTTATTATAAGTAACACAGATAGGAGGTTCTAATCAAGTAACCTACAACCTACATCTTGAACATTGCACATAGTTTGTTCCCTAACAGTCTATTTTGGGTTTTAAGGGAGTTGGAAGGTCAGATGACCTAACCAAGGGCCCATATTTGGTATATAGGGTATTAATCACTTGGAAAATACTCTCAAATATTAATTTCATATGATGGAATAGGGGGAGTGCCTTCAATTTTGTCTCAAATAGAGGGCACTCCCTTTATGAACAAAACCTGCAGTCTTGACAAATGGAGAGAAAGGGATGAACTAAGAGTTGGGTAAACATTGATAGAAGGTGTGTGGAGTTTTAATACATCTAAAAAAACATGTAGAAATAAGAACATAAATATGGAACCCAACATGATGGTCTAGGTTACTAAGTTTGCAAGTAGGCATGCTAAGCATGGTGAGGCCTATAAGCCAAAGAGGAGGTCATTATCACTTCCATATCTAGGAGTGGATTCCAATGGACCAAGAAATGTTTATGGGGGAAAAAAGAGGTATATAATCTATTAGGATGTAAGAAAATCCATCAAAATGTCATTTTGGGATTTAAGACAACTCAACCCTGTTAGGTAAGGTTTAGGCCTAATGTCCAAATGAGAAGTGATTCACATTTCTAGCCTTAGATATGCATTTTAACCTATTGGAGTGTGTTTGTTTGGTCATGATAGTGGTGATAAAGATTTTTTAAGGTAAATAAGTTATAGGGGAATTCATTTTTGGCCCAAAAGCAACATTAAGCTTGTGTAGATGAAAGGAAAGAGCTCAATATGGCAACTTTGAATGCTCACATCTCCCTTGGCGTCTTGCATGGAGATCTAAGGAGTTTAGGGAGGTTGATGGAGGTCCTATAATTTTATATTTTAAAATATGTTTACAACTTCAACGTCCCATATTTATGAATGAATCTTAAGAGGGTAAAACATGTTTAGATTCATCAAAACCCTTGCTAGTGACTAGTGTGAGAAAATAGAGCAGTTAGTGTACCCAAATGGCATAGTTTGAATATAATGATGTTTAAAACTTGTATAGGACTCTATCAAGATACTCCCTATACTTTTGGGTTGTACATAATTGTATGATGAGGTTTAAAATAGGGTATTTTTGACAATTTTGTGTGTTTTATAGGTTCCAGGAGGAGTATGAAGATGAAACAATCTTTGAGAGAAGAATTAGGAATTGGGATAAACCCTCATGTCCATTTCATACTTTAGAAAAAATATTGAGTTTTCAAACAATAACTCTCATCACAACTAGTCAAAACTGGCATAGTGAACATGTTGGTGAAAAGTGTGAAAACTTCAAGTGGAAGTGATTTTAAGGTGTTACTCATGCTTATAAGGCCATGGAGGGTCTTTCAAAGTGTTATACACTCCCTTGTATGTATTATCATGAAAAATTGATTCCTTTTTAGAGGTTAAGTGTGTAGGGTGTGTGAAATAAGAGTTATTTTGACTATAAATGGTGATAGCTCATTTTGAAAAGATTTCATATGACCAAGACTACAACCAATTCATGAAGAGACATGTATGAAAGAATTACATCTTATTATAATCATAAAACATGTCCCTAGTCAGTTTTTGGATGTTCAAATAGTGATAAATCATGAAGGCAATTTTCTAAGCTAGTACAAAGAACTCCACACCACTTTTTATGAGTTTCATGACTTGGAAAGCCACTTGTCTCTTTTAAATTTGCATGGTCCATTTCACACCTTATTATCATGCACAAGTAACTCATTTTATCAATTTTAAAAGTGTCCTTGTGACCTTTGAACTTCTTTCTTCTCCTCTATCTCAAGTTCTATAAGAACTAACCATTTTGGCCTTTGTAATTTATGCTTCACTTTCATACATGGATCAATAAATACTACTAATTTTTACCTCTTCTATAATTGTTCATAGTGTGTTTTACTTGGATGATTGATCTTGTTTAGTGATGACTCTTGTTTCCTTAGCATGTTGTCTCATTCTCTCACATATTTGCACTTGGAAAGCTTCTTTTGTGAGGTCATGTGAAGTGTTCTATTGATGTGTCAAGGTTGAGTGAGTTAATATATTCAAACAGTACCATCCTAGGCCTCTTTTCTAGTCTTCCTAGCTTAAACATTCATCATAACCTTATAATTAAATATTGATGTGAGAAGATGCAGATTGGAGAAGTGTATGTTTGGTTAGTCTCTTATTTTCATGTGTAACATGTAGCTGGTTTGTAGTCATCAACAGATTTCATGTATCACCTCCTTTATGATAGATTACTTTTAGCTTTCTCTCCCTTTTCCCTCACAAGCATAGGTATAGTAGTGTTTAACAAGTGGTACATCAAGGGAGCTAGCCCTATTTAGAGATTCACCTCATTCTTAGGCTATCCACAGCCAAGAGGTATTTCAATTGTGCCATTTGGATGAGGAGAGATGATACATCTCCTCAAAGTGTGGAAATCCAAGTGACAATAATTTTTGGCATGTTCGATGGGACTCTTAGTCTAAGAAGTTGAAAGATTTTTGGTGTTATCTTTCAACATATCAACGTTTGGAGGCATATATCTAAACATCAATGATGACTCTGAGATTACATCAGCTGGTCAAGTAGCCCAAGTATTTTATTTGAAAATTGTTTATAATTATTCCTTGTGTTATTGCTTCTTAATGAAATTTCATGGCTGACTTTGGTGTTGAGTACCGTTTTACACAAGTTGGTGAGGTTTATCAAGCTTATGGCATTACCTATTAGCCCTGTTATGATCCTTACCAGTTCCAATATGATCCTTATCAACCCATTCATGAAGTGTATCAGTCCTATAATCAACCTTCTCCATATCTTTCTCCTAATCAACCTAGTCACTTCTCTAATCATTCAATTTCCACTTTCAAGCAAACTCTGTTGGAATATGATAAGTATATGTTAGATCTTGAAATATCAAGGGGACATGGTCAATATGTTCCTAGTTATCTTATTCATAAGGTGAGAAATGCATTAGACCTGGTTAAAAGAGAGTTGACACCTATTGAGAGAGCCAATTGGCAAAGGCTCATAAGTGAGATGTTAGATGTGAGTGGCCTAGTTTCCTCCTTGGAAGATAGGCTAAAAATTCATGATAATCAACCTCACCAAACCTATCATCCTTCATATCCACTTCCCAGAGATTTCTATTAGTCTTACTTGACTCCTACTCATGAGCCCAATAAAGATTATCAAACCCATCTTTTTCCCAATCAGTTGGAAGAGAGAGTTAGGAAGACAAACCTTGTTTTTTAAGCAAAATTTGATAGACATATTGAGTTGTACAATAAGTAGATGCATTAGTCTATATCATCAACAAAGGAAGTGAAATTTAATCTCTCATTTCTCTCTCCCATTACATCCCCACCTCAAGAAGAGATCCTAGATATAATATCCCAAGTTGGAGACAAGGTGGAGAACCCAAGCCTAAAAATATTCCAAATTTATTGAACACTTCACCCCTCAAAGTGCATCAATACCTCAAGAAGAGACTCCTAATCCTAACATTCTAAGCTAGAATAAGATAGTGGAATCATGGGTTGAGAAGGAAGATAGAAGCCTCGATAAGGAGTGTGAAGTTGAGAAAGAGCTTGATCATATGCAAGTCCCTCCCATCCTTCCTCAAGAGACCTCTTGTGTTCCATATCAGCCCTCTTGTACTCCTCATCCTCATGATGATGCCTATCGAATTCAAGAGAGACTTTTCCAAGTGAACCTAGCCAAATAAATTGAAGAGATAGAGTCAAAGATGAAATTGCTAAGTCAAGGTGTGATGGAAGGTTTAGATCAAAAAGAAGATACTATGCTTAAACACACCACATCTAACTTCCTTCAAGAGAGTGTTCAAGATAAATCAGATGTGAATGAATTAATTATCAAATGGTAGGAAGAAAACCAAGCTATTTTATTCCAAGGTCTGCCTCTCCTTCCTCAAGAGATTCCAAAAGGATCCCCTACAATTCATCTTCGATATGATTTTGAGTCCTATGTGCCACCTCCACCAACTAATTCATCTTATCCTCATCCCATTACCCTTTTTCTTGATGAACCTGTGGTATGGGAACCTAAAGAGGTGTATTTGGTTAAGGAAAATTTAGAATTATTGCTTGAAGAAAGTACAACTTCTTGGTAGCCTCATTGGGTTAAGTCACTTGATTTCAAGATGCCTAGTCTTGGCATCACCAAGAAGGAGAAGGATATTTAAGATCTTACAGCCCTTGAGATGTAAAGTTAGGTTATGATAGCTGTGATACAACTTGAGAGCCCTGAAGAGGTCCTAAATGCTGAAAAAGAGGTGAGTCCTTGTGTTGAGTCTTCTTATTTGGTTGATAATGAAGAAAGCCTTCCTTATGTCAAAGAAGAAGTCTTGGAT
Organism: Torreya grandis; assembly: GCA_037957365.1. NCBI lineage: Eukaryota > Viridiplantae > Streptophyta > Pinopsida > Cupressales > Taxaceae > Torreya > Torreya grandis. The sequence continues at coordinate 84,109 of JARHVA010000306.1, forward strand.
GAAGTCCTTTTGGATTATAAAAAATATGATGAAGGAGCTTCTCTTGTTATTCCCCCTCATGATGCTGATAAAAAAGATGAGGATTTGTAGTAGCAATTTGAAAACATTTGCAATGAGTTTGAATCTCTCAAGGGGTCTATAACTTCCTTGGAGTTGATTGAAAGTGATGGTAAGCAAGATGATATTTTTAAAAATTCCATAGATGAGAAAGAGAAAATTTCTCCTTAGCCTTTGAAGGTCAAAACAAGTTTATATTGGCCACAATCTTCTAAGAAACAAGAAACCACTCTTGAAATCATGCCTACAAAGAAGATGAAAGTTGATCATGAGATGAAGAGTGGGCAGCAATATGAGGTATGTGTATAAGGCTAAGAAGAATAATTTTACATTGGAGACCTATTTGAAGATCGACAATTTGAGAGCATATCAAGTGAAGTGCTAATAAATAGGTCCCATCTATTAAGTATCTAACCTAAGGAGCAACATGCTTGGCACTATCATTCATCTCATGAAGAAGGAGATGCAAGGAACTTTCCTTTTGATCCTAGAAAGGGAAGTATGCTTAATTTTTAGTTGTACATAGTGGTTTATTTTTCTGATTCCTCTAAGTGATTTGGGCACATGTGTGCCTAATTCTTGTGTTTGCTTTGCTTTGTGTGTGTCTTTTGTTTTGTGTGGTTGAGGTAGTCAAGTGGTTTTGTGTTGATCAAAGCTTGTGGTCAATGGTTAAAGGTCTCCTTATTTTGTTTCAGACTTCATATGACTCCCTAAGCTTAATAGACTGATAAGCCTACTGGTCTTTAGTATAACAAACATACTACCCCTATGAGTCACTAATTTGTTGACCAAATTTGACCCTACAGGTCAAATTAGGACCCCTATAGGTAAAAATTTGATTTTTATATGTTTTAAGGGGTCTAATATTTGGTCAAATTGAGATCCCTATAGGTAAAAATTCAAATTATAGGTCATTTGATGGAATTCTATATTATATTAGCCTTTGTCATTAGTCATTTTAGTCTTTATGTCCTTTTGAGGGTCAAAATAGAGCATTAAATGAATTATACAACATCCTTGGGAAATTTTAATGTTTCAAAGGATGATTTCACACCCTGTGTCTTTATATATATTAATCAATTATTTGTAACTGAAAAGTGATAGGTTTTTCAGAAGAAAGAGTAGTTTCATTTAAAAAGGGAAGAGTTTGGCACTTGTATGGCCCACAAGGGAGTGTGATAGGTGGGATAAGGTAATTAGATGAATATTAGACTTATTAATATCTATTTACATGCTTTAAATATTATTAAAGTGTCAAAATTGAGCTAAAATTGTTCTGCTCCTATGCTACCTTTTTAGACACACATAACTGATCAACAGGTTTGTGCTTGGTACGGACAGTTGAAGAAGTTTCAGGTCAAACACCTTTGGGAGATTAAATTATACTTAGATATATACATTTACATAAAAATATTTCAAAGATTGGTCAACTGTACTTTATGAATCATCACTAACAAGTTGACTGTGTTTTTTTGCTTGCTAATCTATGTACCCAATAGGTTTTGCTTTGGTTTGGAGAATTTTGTATATTTCAGTTGATGAGGTTGATTATAGATGATGTTGGATTACTTATATAATGTTTTCTATGCTTTTTTTCATGTTTCAAGGTGTTTAGATAACCCAAGTATCTTAGGTTGTAGGAGAAAACACCATTTTGTGTTGCAAGAAAATTTTCATCATTTATAGGATCTTCATGATTTGACAATGGATTTAGAGGGTTGTGACAAGTTCATATTCATGTTTATAATTTTTTCTTGGTATCATTTTCCTTCTAATATATTTCTCCAAACAATAATCCATGAGGATACAGTCATACAAATCTTATAGATAGCTTACTCTTTAATTGTCATGCACAAGTGCTCTCATGAAGGAAGTCATGTTGAAAAGGAAGTGTGAGAACTTGCGTTAAGTTTTGAAACATCCTTATGTTTCATATTAACATCATGACAGGATGTCAAGTGACTATAAAATCATACTCTTTGGTACATTTCTCCAATTCATGCTTATTGCTTGCATACCAATCAAGATGCTCATCTACAAGTATCCCATGAGAAGAACAATCATGTTAAAAGGGAGTGTATGATCCAAATAAGGTTTTTCATGATCAAGAAAGTCTATTTTAAACCCTTGAAAATAACCTAAAACTCATAAAAAGACAAAGATCATGTGCATTGCTCTCATTCCATTCACTATTTGCAGACATGAAGATGGCCACTTACAGGTGTTAGCAAAGAGTTGAGGAGTTGTTTTGAGGCATTGAAATAGGTGATTAAACCTTATTTGGAAGTCATAACATGTGGTATTGACCATGATAGGATTGTTTGAGGGTTAAGTTGGCCAATATAAGTGGGAACCATGCTAGAGGAGGAAATGACTATATTCAGGGACATTTCCCCAAAAGTGTAAAACAAAGGTCTGGGGATTTTGGTCAAGGTCATATTAAAAGGTTACTAAGAGATTGGGTTATCTAAGTGACTAAACCTTGTAGTATCTAAATAGGACAATATTTATACAAATATTTAATGGTATGTAACTAGTGGAGGTTGGTTATTGAGAAGCCCAAAGTTGTATTTTAATGCACTAATTTCAAGCATTGATATCTACATAATTTTGATCCAAAAAAGACCTTCTCCACCCAAGTTGCAAAACTAGACCATGCCAACATATGTGGATTATAAAAAATGATGAAATTGACATTTATGACCTAAGTGATCATTTAAGAGGATGATATAATGTATTTTTATTCCCATAGACACTTATAGGTGCCTTACCTATATGTTTCTCTTGCCTAAGAAGTTGACCTACAACTGGTTGCAAAGTTGCTACAAATCCATAGTATGAGCTTAGAGATGGAAACATATTTGCATGTTGAGTGATATTGTTGAGTTGATAGGCCATTTTATTCTAATAAACATCAATCTTGAGTTGGAGAACTAGGTCTTTTGACTTAGTAAGTACATTTTCAGGCATGTCTTGGTCTAAAAAAACCACCTACAACTGACTATGAAACCATATTTCATCCTTGAAGAGAGTTTATATTTAGAGACACCAATGTTTGATAAGGATGAATGTTCCTAATATCTATATTGGATCCAAAATGCATTTCAAAATGATTCCAAAGATGGTTCATGCCTACAATACTCTTGGTTTCCCCAATAATTGGTAGCTACAATCAACTGTAGCTGGTAGTGACCGAAATGGTGATTGTTCTAGGTCTTTAGAATAACAAGTGAATATTATAGGTGGATAAAGGGAATATGAGATATAATTAATTTTTTAAATTAAGACCTTATATCATTTTAATCATATCTAGATGTGTCAAATGCACCTACAGGTAGGAGAAATGTACAAACAGGGTTAGCCTAGTGGTCAGACCTAGCTGAGTAAGAATATGGTTCAAGGTGAAAACATGGGTATAAGACTTTGTGAGCATTGTGAATGTAATAATAATGATGAAAATCATATAAAAATACCATCATGGTATTATAAGTAACATAGATATGAGGTTCTAATCAAGTAACCTACAACCTACAACTTGAACATTGCACACAGTCTATTTCCTAACAGTCTATTTTTGGGTTTTAAGGGTGTTAGAAGGTCAGATGACCTAACTAGGGGACAAAATTTGGTACATAGTGTCTCCATCACCTATATAATTCTCTCAAATACTCATATTGTATGATGGAATAGGGTGAGTGCCCTCTATTTTATCTCAGACAGATGCCACTCCCTTTTTCAACAAAACCTACAGTCTTGACAAATGAAGAGAAAGGAATGAACTAGGATTTGGGTGAACATTGATAGGTGTGTTGAGTTGTAATACATATAAAAAAACATTTAAAACCAAACAAAGGATGGAACCCAACATGATGGTCTAGGTGGCTAAGTTTACGAGTAGGCTTGTTAAGCATGGTGAGGCCTGTAAACCAAAGAGGAGGTCATTGTCACTTATAGATCTAGGAGTGGATTATAATAGACAAAAAAATGTTTATGGGCATAAAACAAAGGTATCTAATCTATTGGGATGCAGGTAAAGCCATCAAAAGTTTATTTTGGGCTTTAAGACTACTCAAGTATGTTAGGCAAGATTTAGGCCTAGTGTCCAAATGAGGAGTGATTCACATTTATAGCCTTAGATATGCATTTTAACCTATTGGAGTGTGTTTGTGGGGTCAATATAGAGGTGATAAAACTTGTGGAAGGCATAGAAGTTATAGGGGAAAAGCAACATTAACCCCATGTAGATGAAAGGAAAAAGCTCGATAAGGCAAATTTGAATTCTCACATCTCCATTGGCACCTTGCATGGAGATATAAGGAGTTTATGGAGGTTGATGGATGTCCTAAAATTTTATATTATGGATTTTTTTTTTAACTTCAATGTCCCATATTTATGAATGAAGCTTAAGAGGGTAAAACAAACCTAGATTCATCAAAACCCTTGCTAGTGACCAGTTTGAGAAAATAGAGTAGTTAGTGCACCAAAATGACTTAGTTTGCACAAAATGATGTTTGAAAATTGAATAATAATATCTAAATATAATCCCCATTATTTTGGGATGTATGAAATTGTACGAATGAGGTTGAAAACATGTTATTTTTGACAATTTTGTGTGTTTTACAGGTTCTAGGATGAGTCTAAAGATGAAACTAACTTTGGAAGAAGAATTAAGGCTTGGGATAATCCCTCATGTCCATTTCATACTTCATAAAAACTCTAAGTGTTCAAACAATATCTCTCATTACAGCCATTCAAAACTGACATAGTGAACATGGTGGTGAGAAGTGTGAAAACTTCAATTAGAGGTGATTTTAAGGTGTGCCTAATGCCTCTAAGGCCATGGAGGGTCTTTCCAAGTGTCATCCACTTCCTTATATGTATTTTCATGAAAAATTTATGCCTTTCTTAGGCCAAGTGTGCAAGGTGTGTGAAAGAAGAGTTATTTTGAATGCAGATGGTGATAACTCATGTTGAGAAAATTCTAGATGACTTAGAATGAAATCAATGCATGGAGAGGAATGTCTGATATCATTCCCTCTCATTACAATCATTAAACCTATCCTTAATCACTTTTTGGATGTTAAAATAGGGATAAATCATGAAGGTAGTTTTCTAAGATAGCAAAGGGAATTCCACACCACTTTCATGAGTTTCATGACTTGGAAAGCCACTTGTCTCTTCTGAACTTGCATGGTCCCTTTCATACCCTCTTCTCATGCACAAGTAACTAATTTTCTTATATTGAAAAGTGTTTTTGTAATCTTTGGAATTATTTTTTATCCTCTCTCTCTCTCTCTCTCAAGCTCTATAAGAACTAGCCATTTTGGCCTTTGTAATTTATGCTCCACCTGAGTATGGCGAAGCCTTGCTTATTTGCATATCATGGATAAATAAAAAATTTTAATTTTTACCTCTTCTATGACTATCAATAATGTGTTTTACTTGGATGATTGATCTTGCTTAGTGATGACTCTTGTTTTCTTAGCATGTTATCTCATTCTCTCACCTATTTGTAATGAGAAAGCTTCTTATAGGTCATGTGAAGTGATCTATTTATGTGTCAAGGTTGAGTGAGTTATTATATTCAAACAGTGCCATTCTAGGCCTCTTGTTTAGTCCTCCTAGCCTAAACATTCATCGCAACCTCATAATGAAATATTGCTGTGAGAATATACAGATTGGATAAGTGTATGTTTGGTTAGTCCCTTGTTATCATGTGTAACATGCAACTGGTTGGTAGTCATCAGCTAATTTGGTGTATCACCTCCCTTAAGATAGTTTAATTTCATTTTTCTTTTCCTTTTCTCTCACAAGCATAGATATAATAGTGTTCTACAAGTGGTACATCAAGGGAGGTAGCTCAATTTAGAGATTCACCTCATCTTAGGTTACCCATAACCCAGAGGTGTTTCAATTGTGCCACTTAGATGAGGAGAGCTGAGACATCTCCTCAAAGGGTGCAAATCTAAGTGACAACAGAGTCCATTATGGTTTCTTGTCTAATTTACATCTAGGCTGCATTAAGATAAAAATATAAATGTGCATGAATCTAATAAGTCTTAATCTATTTTGTTTACTAGTGTTTTTAAATACATTTTACTACTTCCTTTTAGACTATTTTGTTTTAGATTTGTGTAAATTATCTAACTATTTTAGAATTTTTATGGCTTCTTTTCTTGAACAGTTTGGTCCATTTTTGCTTCTATTTGAGTCAAAATGACTAAATGTTTATAAGGTTTACTTTTCAACTTAGTCACTTTCATATAAATGGATTCAATTTACATTTAAATTGAGTAAAATGGATAAGTTAGGGCATCACTTCATTCTGTACTTAGTAATTTTTTTGGATGTCTTCATAGCTATTTTATTTTAAACTTTTATGGTCATTTGAATTCAAATTATCCTAGCCATTTATTTTCAAATGCTTAGCCATTGGATTTTAATTTGAAGTAATTGACTATGTCTTTTATATTGTGCTTATAAGTGCCCAAGTTTATCACGACATCACATGGTGACTTCCATGGTTATTGATAGTCTTATACCCATTTGGAAATGAATTTTGACGCTTAGCCTATCTCATAAAAGTTTCTCAGAGACTCACACATTTTCACTACTTCAAAAGGCTTAGTATATTCTTGAGAGTTTATCAATGGGTCTCCATGTCAACAAAGCCTTTGGGCTAGTGGATGAGTGGGATGATGCCATGCAGTGAAATCCTATTGCCCTGCTATCTTATTAATGTTTATACTAGTGCAAAGCCTCTAGGTTAGTGGGTAAATGGGATGATGTCACACAATGAAATCTCACTACTCCACTATGCCATACATGTTCTTATAGAGCATAGAGCCTAAGTCAAGAGAGTGAATGGGATGATGCTCTATGGTGTAATATCACTACCCCACTCTCTTGGATGTTTTCATACAACACATAAATGATGTCATATCTTTAGGTAAGTGGGTGAGTGAGATCACACCATGTGGCATAATCCCATTACTCTACTATCTAGGGGTGGTTCATACAACTTTGAAGTCTAGCCCAGTTTTGGGCGAGCGAGATTGAGCCATGTGACATGATCTTGCTACATCATGGTTGAAATATTCAACATAAAATATAATCCCTAGTTGAGTAATGGGAGAGTGAGAAAGAGCCACATGGTATAATTGTCATAATTTTTTAGAGGCTAGGAACTAATTGGTGAGTGCCATGTGGAGCTGTTAGTGCTGTCATTAGAGGTGTTAGTCTCCTAGTTTTATAAATCTTGGGGAGAGTGAGGAGATGCCACATGGCCATGAAAAAATAAAAGCAAGCAATAGAGATAAAGCCCACAGATGTTGACAAGTTTCTAAGTGGAAAAATTCGATCCATAAAAGTAGATCCAATGACATGACAAAGGGAAAAAAAGGATAAGCCACGTGGAAAGGACCACACAAACAATGGACATGTTGGCAGTGCAAACAACAAGGCATAAACATATAATTGATGGCCTATCTAGCCATGAAAATCATCAAAGGCTCATAATAGACTACACATTAAATTTGATTTACAAAATCAAATCGTGGATCTATTGAATCATGAATAAAACATGAATAATTATCATGGTGTGCGTAGTGAGATTACGTAAAAAGCATAAAATACAAACTCATCCTTAAAAAGGAATAGAGATCAATTGTGTATAAGTATGGGTAGATGGTAGTCCTAATGCAAACCAAACTACTTCCTCGTGCCTACTAAATGAATGTTGATCTAGAGTTACTTCAAAGTCCAAGGCAGGAGGTTGTTGAAAGTATATTCATAATGATTATTTGATCCATTTAAAATGTGGCAAGTTTATGGATAAGCCAAGTGGTAGAGAAAGAAATAAATTGGCATTGGGAGTAATCAAATGACTGTATAGAGTTTCATGGATATAAGAGTTGGAGAAGACATTGAACTACAAATTAATTTTTGAAGGAGAATGTCATGTCTGAACTACCTATGGTAATGACAAGCTGATTTGATTAGATTTGTAGTAAAGGGTAGCCTTGGAATTGTAGTTTCAAATTTGATTTGGCCAAATATGAATGTAATTAATGACCTTGAGCTTGAAATGGTTTAATTAAGATTAGTGGTTTATTTATAAAAGGGGGGAGAGATCTTACACTAAGACTCTATCTAAATGCTGTTGGAATACCCCTATAATTATGATTCTATCTAAAGGCTTTCAAATGACTTTATTAATCTACAAAGACAATTAGGGATTTCAACTGGTGGAAATCCTTCCTCAAGTTACACTTACCACCATAATTTCAAACATGCTAATATGACGAGGAATTAAATTGAGTCAAATGCAAACAAGCTGCCTGAGATAAATCTACTAGAGATCTCTCTTCTAGACTAGTGTAGGGTGCATAACACAACCCGACATGGAGAGTTGGACAGTGTTCAATTTTACCATGATTTTAAGGTCTTCTAAAAGGATATGGATGTGTATGATATTATCCCTAATAGCTCAAATTCCTCTGCCCATACTAATTCCCCTAGCTCTTCAAAGTCCCCTAATACTGCGATGGTTCTAGAGACCATGAAATTATCAAAGGTAGAGGATAATGAACTAGAAGAGAATGTTGATGATGTCCAAGCATTCCAATAGTTTAAGAGGTCTAACTATACCTTGATCAACAAGACTCAACAGCCTTTAATGACTTCCACTCCACCTAATAATCTTGATATGCCCCCAGATCGAAAGGCAAATAACAATCCTCTTCTTCCTAAGGCTAATGACAGTTCGAGTAAGACTAGGTATAACATCATGGAGGACATGAAGAGGATTAAATCTGATATTACATTCTATGAGCTATCCGAGATAATTGAATAAAGAGACTTGCTACTCATATTTCTTAATGATCAGAGTAGCCAACCTAAGTAATAAGAACTAGAAATTTGACTAAGAAGAGGAGATTAATATGGTGTTAGTGAATGAAACCAAATCAAAAACAAACTAAGATAACATCTTCATGCCTAGTTACTAGGGTGAGATTAGTAACAAAAACAAATGACAAACACAATTAAAAAGTAAATAAAAATAACAAGAATTCCTTCACCTTCTTTGGATGCTCTAAATGCCTTTGTAGTAGTGGCTTGCTCGGCTTTGTGCTCATGAAGTCCTTGGCAATGGAAGTTTGGATACCTCCATCTCTCATTGGCACCTTTGGCTTATAGCTTGGCTTGGCTTGGAATAAATTTGGCATGGTAACATTAGTTTGCATGAAGCTTTTAGAACCAATCCTGCATTATAACTTTGCACAAATTAGGCTTAAAAAACATGTGGTAAGGCCTCCTATTTATAGATTTTTGAGATTTATCGGAATCAACCTGAATCATCCATCCTAGGATTGAGATTTGTGACTAAAGATTAATCCAATTTTGAAATGAATATTGAATATTTACATCATCAGGTGACCTCATTTCTTGGGATTAAGGATTCAATATTCATTTCTAAGTATTCGACAAGTTTCTATGGAATTGTTGGTTAGGCTCTAATTTGTTTTAGTTAGCTCTTAAGCATGTTTAAGCATTTTGTGCTCAAAATTATCCAAATTGATCATAATGCTTTGTTATTAGTCCAAAATTTGACTGAATTGGAATTGAAAGCAATGTCAGATGCGTTGTATCAGTTATCCTATTTAAGAAGTTATTGACAATAAATAATAAATGCATGTGTCTTGTGTAAGAGATTTGATAGGAAAGAGAAATACAGAGTACTTAGGTGTAAAATTGGTATTTTGACTTGAAATGATCTGATCAAAGTTAGCTAGCCCATGAATTACATTACCCCATTTAATAATACTCTAACTAAAATTGGCACTTGAATATATCAATTTCAACTCATTTAATGTATTTTAGTGTTTTTAGGCCAAATTGTGTATTTTGGTGGAAACTGGTCAAAACCCTAGTTGGAGGTCATTGGTGGTTAGATTTAATTGTCTACAATTTGCCTCTATATGGGAAGATGTTGCAAACCGTAGGCAAAGAAATGTCTTCTCAAAGAATGAGAAATGGCCTGTATGCTAAAAAGGAGATGATGGTTAAAGAACAAAGATCCAAATAGTTTTAGAAAGCCTATGATGATGCCCCTTGATGGAGTGGCCATCACATTTGTTGATGGACGGTCCTTCGAAAAGAAATAAGAAAAAAGGTGGAATTAATCTGTGGTTGAGATTAATCCAAATGAGAAAATGCTTGCATGTATTGATTTAAAAAAGATGCTGATTTTAACCAAAGACAGTTATAATCAGGAATAAAAGTCAAAATAATGATTTGCCCATAGATAGTTATAATCATTATGAGGACCTAGATTGGCTAAAGATGATTGTGTCCTAGTTAGGGTTGATTAGCAAGCATAACTCAAGGATATAACTTGGAATATAGATTGAAGATAAGTGGGTGCAAAGTGATGAAAGATATGGATATAGGAATAAGATTGATCATTAGAAATGATTTAGTTGTACCTGTCAATGAGAAAATGCTCGTCCTTATTAGAAATGATACAACTACAATGGTCAATGGGTTGATTTGATCAAGGGTGGTATGGGAGGATTTTCCAAGGTATGAAGGAAAAAAATCTATGGCTCCATTTATTATAGACCTTCTTGAAGCTAATTTTTATTGTAGCATGTGATGGTAGGTTTCATGATAAAACACCATGAAGACTTCACCAAAATATGCATAAAGACCGACTCCTGATCCAATAAACACTTGAAAATAATGTACCAATGATAAAAACCATGATGACAATGTTGACATATGAATATGGATGGATTCAAGTATAGGTGCACACAAGGAATCATCCAATGAAGGCACATAGACTGAATCAAGGCAACAATGTTGAAAGCAAACAAACAGGGAAGTGAATAAACAAATAAATAAAATAATAAATAACCAAACAACCTAAAATAAATAAACAAAAATCCTGTAAACAAAAACAAAAGAAAGCATCCTAATAATGACCACGCCCCAATAAGGTGAATCGAGGATAACTGACTAGGCTTAGACATGACAAATATTTTTAGATTTTTGAGTTGTTATGAATGTTTTTTAAGATTTTTGAGGTATCTTAACTCATTAGAGAATGACAAGATCCCAGCTCACAAAATAGTGAAAACATGTGGCTTAGGTTGTTCACAAAATGGTTAGAGCGTATGGAAAGGGGGACTGAGGTAATCTCAACATTAATTGAGCATGACCTACTTGGTCTTGGAATGACCTCAAATCACAATAATTCCATCCACACAAAAGGTGGGGAAAAACCAACTAGGTCCCAACAAGTTCTCAAATTTGACAAATGGCTAGTCAAATGTAAATAGTAATGGCTAGGTGATGCGGCAATGCATGATAAACAAGTGTTACCCTTAGTTTACTCATAGGAAATTATAAATAGGATACAATGACATAGGTCAATGATACTAATTTGCCTATAGGTAGTTATAATCAAACTCACAGAAATAAACGTGGATATAAGATGAAATATATCTTGTCAAATCAACTATCACACTACTTTCATAGACTGTCATTATAAACATGGATTAGATTGATTGTTAAAACTTGATTGAAATCACCCCATAAAAGGTGTGAGAAGAACCAAAGTAACCAAGATCAAAATAGGATTAGGTAGGATGACTAAAAATAGGCTTTGGTATATATAGGAATGGAATGGTTAAATGGCATGGTCTTGTTAAGGATAATGATGGACTGGCAAGATGGATAAAATGGTAAGAGGGTTGCCCCCAGGTGACGAGTTGAATGGTAGGATTATGCAATAATAGAAAATGGATATGTAACAATGGCAATGGCATGGAAATGTGAAATGGTATGGTACATGTTTTTGGCCTGGGTGTGGTAAATGACATATGATTCTATTTTTCTTATTGAGATGGAGATGCACATCCTAATCAACAAATGATACAAATAGAATACTTGATCATGTTAATTGATATCCCACACCTCGTGTGAATAATTTCTCTATCAAAAATGGCTTGTAAATTTAGATTCTGAGAATGTTGTTGTGATCTTCATTAGTCATTGATTTTGATTCTTTCAAGCGTCAAAATAAGGTATCTTTGTAGCCTCTACAAAGAAAAGTGTGGCCATGGATGTTAAACAAGGATAAATAATGGATGGTAGGTTTTATTGTGAAATGAAATGGTGGATGATAATGGAATGTAGAACTATTGGGAAACAAATAAATTTCAAGATGTTTAGTCAAACATAATGTTGCTGATGTTAGATTTGACATAATTTTGGCTGTGGTGGGGCCAAAGACTTGTTCTCTCGATAGGACCACTAGATTTTTTTATTGTTTGACCTTAAAAGTAGATACCATCTGATTAGGCTGTAGATTGGAAGCTATTTTGATTTGATCTTTATCAATTAGTGAAGAAGTTTTGTGCTCAGCTATTGGTGGCTCAATGAGTTTTTCACCAATGAAGTTGTCTTGATTGTCTCCTAATGTCTTCAAGAAGATTTCATTAAGGAATGTTGAATTTTGACTTTGATTATCTTTTAGCACTTGTGAAAAAGTTTCACTAGAAGATGCTTGGTTATGAATTTGATTATCCCCTACTGCCTCTGAAAAGGTTTCACTAGTAGAGTGTTCTTCTGTTATATGAATGTGGTCTTGGCCTCCTTACTCTTCTTCAAATGCTGTAACCATGGATGCAGTTCCACAAAGTGTGATTTTGTCGATTCCAATCGACACTTGTGGAAGATAGAAGGTCAATATAATGGCTATGTTGGGTGGTATTAATGGGATGGTAAAAGGCAACATAATGATCGTAAAAGATACTAAGATAACTTGTGTCGATGCTAAAGCAATCATTCTCAAAAACCATACAAGGATCACAAATATATTCAAATTGATCTGCAAGGCAATTATAACTAATGTTGTAACAACCAATACTATAATCTATTTTTGACTCTGATTATGAAACAAGAGACTTTGAATCTAATGTCACAACTAATGATGATTATGTTTCTAATATTAAATCCAATGTCGGTTCAAAAATGAAACCTGACTCTAATATTGATTCTTCATCTGATATGGGTACTCTGTTACAATGATGTATTGTTGAATATTTGGTTTTCGACAAGTAATGGCCTGTGATGCATAATGGGATCCACCAAGACTAGTTTGTTAGAGTGGGACTCCTCTAAGATGGGAAAAAGGCCAAAAGACAACTCCTTAGAGATTGACTTGTCAATAAGAGGCTCTTGAAAAATAGGCACATGGTCAAGGTGATGATTTTCCCAAAGATGGTTATAATCATTAAAAAGTGACTCAGTAAAGACTGGCTTGTTAGTGTGAGACTCCTTGACAACTGGGATAGGATCAATAGGTGATTCATCATAGACTGACTTAGAACAAATGGTTGGTTAAAAAAAAACATCTTAGATTAGTTGGTTTTCTTGGCTTTGGTTTCTAATGAGTTGAAAAATACCAGTTTTAAGCATAGCTTGGTCTTCAAATGACTGGATTAGTTGGGGTTTGGATGGGATTGGTACTAGATGAGGAATGACTTGTGGTTGGATAATGGTAGGGCCTTGGGGAGCATGATTTCTCACACAAGCCAAAGGAAAAAGTCTTGATATATTAATGATAGGGTGATGTGGAGCTTGATTACTCACATAAGTCAAATAATTATGTCTTCGAATGATAAAAAGGGTGTTGTGGATCTTGGTTACTTATACAAGTCAAAGCATCCAAATCTTTCTCATAAACTATATCATCCCAATCTTGAGTTAGATCATAAGCTGAGTCTTGATTGTGTTCCATGTACTGATTATTGCAAAGAGAGTATGCATCCATATCTCAAATAATATTATCTGTAGTTGGGTCTTCAAAGTCCTCCTCACAAGCCTCTTCATACCAATCTAGGTCTCAAGTTGGATAGCGAGCTAGTTCGTGACTTTGTTCCCATAAATGATTATTATGAGGTGGATAGAAATATATCTCACAAACCATATTATCAGTGTTGGGGTCTTGACTAAAGCCATAAAAGTCATTTTGTGCAGCTATTCCATCATAAGTTGGATTGTACGTGACTCCACTATTAGTGTAGCTAGACATATCTGCATAAATGATGAAAGCTCTGAAAACAAAAAGGCTTAAAGTTATACAAACTCCAAAAAAACTATGTCCAAAGGATAAATGGTTCAAACTTCATCTAACTTGGTCAAAGGGGTAGAGTTGTATCTCCAAGATGATCTAAAAGTGGAGCTATATCTCCAAAATGATTTGTGCTAAGACTTGCCATAAAACAGTCTAACATCAAATGTCTAATGTCAAATTTTATACACACAAAAGGTCAAGTGTCTAAATAAAAACTAGCATGTCAAAGGTCTAAGTCAAAGTATTCCAAACAAGGTTTAAACTAAGAAAAGAAAAATTTGAGTTGCTAGGTCTTTTGTCTATATGCAAAGTCAAAAGCTAGGCTTAAACAAATAGGCGTATGCTAGAACTTTTGGCCAAATGCTATCAAAATATAGATTTGAAACAAAGGTATCATGTGATTTGAGTTAATTTAACAAGTTTGGAAATAATTTTCACATAAACCTGACACATGGAATCAAGCATAAACATGATCAGTTGGCATAAGGTATAAGGAAAAACTCTCTTTGAATAAAGAATGTGTTTTCTCAAATAAATGTAAAAATAATGATGAGAATAAGCATTAAACAAACAAATCATCAATAGTTTTTAAATTTGAAGGTAATCGATTAATCAAAGTTATGCAAACCAAAAAAGAAAGATCTATGTATTAACCCCATGAATTGAGGCTTAAATATAAATCAATTAATGTTTAAATCAAAACTTGATAAGGGTAATTAAAAATGCAATGGTGAAAACTAGGATTTGACCAAATAAACTAGACAAGATTGGACAACATGACAGTACAAGACAAAGGTATAATTGGTATACATAAAATGATTTGAAATAATGGTTTTTGGAACAAGGTAAACTAGTCTTAAAACAAATTGAGTAAGCTCACAACATAAGCATGCTCAAATTATGTGATTTATGTGATGATTGAAAAGACTCAAAGGCAAAATGGTTTTAACATGTTTTGGGTAGCATAACACTACCCTCTTCAATTCAAATGACACACACACAAATAAGTTTAGTAAAAATTTTAAGGCACAAGTGTGGTGTAAAATGGTCAGCATAACGCCTCTTTAGACAAAAGAGTGACGTATAGACAAATTAATTTTGACATGGTTTATGAACAAACAAACAAGTTTTAGTCTCAAAACATACCAAGAAAAATGACCAACATACTCTAAGTATAACTGCCCAAACTTAACAAGGGTATGGCAATGTGGGGTTGACTAAAGTAGCAAGCTTTTGAAAATTTTTAGGGGAATCAATTGCACAATGATTTTCACATCAAAGGATGCACAAGAAAAGCATAAAAATTGGGTGATCATAGTATTGACTAGTTGTAAAAAGGTCTAGTCCTTTTTATAACTACTACATCTTGTTGTTTGCTCAGTATAGTGTGATGTCCAACTGTAGATACGTCATGTGCACAACTCCAAGAGTAAGTGAAGTCAATGTTGGCAGATAAAACCTTGGGTCAAAGCTTCCCTAAATAACTCTTAGGAGGTAATGACGTCCCCTTTGCAAGCCAGGTTTGCATGAAATAAAATATTAATAAAAATACTTTAAGGTCATTTTCAAGGTCGCCCAAACTTTGACGAGTTTTTGGGGAGTGCTTTAGATGACGTTCTTTCTATGCCTTGGACTAGGCAATTTGCAATAGGAATGACACTTTTGACTCCAAGGGTTCCTTAAAAGGTACAAATGGAAGAGCATACATGCAACACCCCTCTTTTTGATAAACAAAAGTCTAATTTAAACAACTAAGTGAATACACTTTTTTTTTGAAAAAGTGAGTTTATTTTTAAGTCCAAATTCAAAAAATGAGGTGGTGTTCATTTGAATCCTTAGTCTTAGTTGTAAATTTGAAAAATAATGATAAAAAAACTTATTTAAGCACCTTAAATGTTACTTTAAACACCAAAATAATGTTCCTAATTCATTTTAAAACATGTAAAATATGTTTTAAAACATGATTTAACAAGTTCCAATTTCACTGGTTACCTGTCTACCCTTAAGGCATCACCCTAAAAGCAAATATGTTTGATTAAAAATATTTTGAATAGATTTTCAAAATTTTGTGAAAAATCTATGAAAATTTAACGTAATTGAATGTAAAATTCTGAGAATTCAGTAGAAAACATGTGGTTTAAAAATAATAATCTAAAACAGAGTTCATATGACCCCAAACCAAGCATTTTAAAATGGCATATGAGCTCTCAGATTTTGTGTTTTAAAAAAAAATACACTGACCGACGTCAGTTATATAACTGATGTTGGTTACACTTACTAACTGATGATGGTTATCTAATTGACATTGGTTATACCAATAATGACTGACGATGACTATGCCAATCGATGATAGTTTTACTAACCAACGTCGGTTACTGTGTAAACCCGTGACAAAGAAAAATGGAAAAACAAAGTTATAAAATCAAAATTCAATAGTTTTAATAATCTAAATGAAAATTTTAGAGTTGTAAATCTATCTTCTTCATATATGGGATGCGTTTGGTCCTACCGGGCGTGCCATTATGTGAACTAAGAATTTGACTAAGAAGAAGAGATTAATATGGTGTTAGCGAATGAAACTAAATAAAAAACACACTAAACTAACATCTTCATGCCTAGTTACTAGGGTGAGCTTAGTGAAAAAATAAATGACAAACACAAATAAAAAATAAGGAAAAACAACAAGAAATCTTTCACCTTCCTTGGATGCTCTAAATGCCTTTATAGTATTGGCTTACTTGGCTTTATGCTCATGAAGTCCTTGACAATGGAAGCTTGGCTACCTCCATCTATCCTTAGCACTTTTGGCTTGTGGCTTGGCTTGGCTTGGAATCAATTTGGCATGGTAACGCTAGTTTTCATGAAGCTTTTAGAACCAATCCTGCATTATAACTTTGCACAAATTAAGCTTTAAAATAATGTGACAAGGCTTCTTATTTATAGATTTTTGAGATTGATTAGAATCAATCTGAACCATCCATCTGAGGATTGAGATGTGTGGATAAGGGTTAATCTATTTTATAATTAAAATTTATAAATAGACTCATCAATATTTGAGATAGATGAACAATTAAGAGGCATAGAGGGTTTTGATGAGGCATAAAAAGGCATGCATTCTGATATTTATGACATTTATGGCTTAGGGATGTCTTCTCTAAAAATGAGGTCACTTGATGATGAAAATATTCAATATATATTTATAAAAAATAAGTATTCAACTAGTTTTTATGGAATTCTTGATTAGGCTCTAATTTGGTTTAGTTAGTTCTTAAGCATGTTTAAGCATAGTGTGCACAAATTACTTAAATTGATCAGAATGCCTTGTTATTGATCCAAAATTCTATTGGATTAGAATTGAAAGACAATGTCAGATGAGTTGGATCCATTATCCCATTTAGAAAGTTACTAACAATAAATAACAAAGACATGTGTCTTGTGTAAGATATTTGATATGAAAGAGCAATCCAGAGTACCTAGGTGCAAAATTGGCATTTTGACTCGAAATGATCTGATCAAATTTAGATGGCCTATAAATTGCATTGCCCTATTTAATGATACTCTGGCCAAAATTGACACTTGAATATATCAATTTCAACTCATTTAATGTGTTTTCGTGTTTTTAGGCTAAATTATGCATTTTGGTGGAAATTGATCAAAAGCTTGGTTGGAGGTCATTGGTGGCTAGATTTAGGTGTCTACAAGAAAAAAGGTCCAACAAATACCAATGTGGTCTTACATGAAACTAAGACAAATGTGACCTATTTTTTTCTCACTATCTAGATCTTTATAAATAATGTACATAATTGTTTAGTTGATTTTGGTGAATCTACAAATGTCATGTGTCTAAGAGTGTGCAAAATGTTGGGTCTAATTCCTGTAAAATATGATAAGATTGTGGTCCAATTAGAAAAATCTAAAGTCAAGGTCATAGGTGACGTGTTGAATATGCATCTAGCCCTCATATTCATATGTTTATGTATGTGCAAGTGGTTGACATTCTTGAAGGCTACACCATGCTACTAAGGAGAGACTGGTCTAAGTACTTGAATGAATAATTGGCCACTAATTTATCTCACATGTGGCTGCCATGGTAGGGAGTTCCAAACCAAATCCTTTTAAATAGAAAGACTCACATGAAATTCATGATCATTGAATATAATGTTGCCAATTATGAAGTTAATTATACTTCCACTGACATGGGCATGTATACCCTGACCACCAAGGTAGCAAAGAGTAAGATAGCAGATCAAAATCATGATTGTAGCATGTGGTCTCTCTTCATAGATAGAGCTCACTCCAATTAAGGTTCAGGTGTTGTTATTTTATTTATTGACCTTAATGGTAAAAGGTATGTGAAAAATTTTATATTATAATTTCCATGCACAAATAACATGGTAGAATATGAAGCTTTAATTTTGGGGCTTTAATCTGTGGTTAGTCATTAGGTGCATATGTTGAGAGTCTTCAATGATTATG
Source organism: Torreya grandis (assembly GCA_037957365.1). Taxonomy (NCBI): domain Eukaryota; kingdom Viridiplantae; phylum Streptophyta; class Pinopsida; order Cupressales; family Taxaceae; genus Torreya; species Torreya grandis. The sequence continues at coordinate 102,785 of JARHVA010000306.1, forward strand.
AATTAATTGTTTATCAGGTACACAATCATTTTCAATGCAAGATCTCTTATTTGAGGAAGTACAAGTATCATGCATGGGATATAATTGAAAATTTTAATGCATTTAACATCTCATTTATTCCTAGGGAAGAAAATGCAATGGTCGACTCATTAACTATCTCAGTTGTAAGTTTGACACCACTACATAGTTTTTATCTGGAAATATTCTCTATTGAAATAATTTTTGGTCCTTTGGTTCTAGATAACATAGAAAATTTTCAAGTATTTGATGATGACAAGTGGATTTTGGACTTCAAGACTAATTTTGATGTATTCGATGTGAAGATAATTGATGAGGAGAATCTTGATTTAGATGATAATCAGTTCAATCATTAGGGTGTTTTGTAGCTAAAAGACACTAGAATCCCCAAGGGTATGTTATCCTCAGAGAGGTTCTTTGATGTACATAACATTTTAGTTGCATCTAAAAATAAAACTCAATCTACCCAACCAACCCATGTGCTTAATTTAGGAACTACAAACAACCTAAAAACATAATGTATTTTTCTAATGCACCGGTGAACAAATGTAGAAGTTTAAGAAGATTATTGTTTATTACCAAGACATCTTAGCATGGAGATATATTGATCTCAAAGGATTTGATCCTAACATCAAGACCCATATTATCCCTTTGAATCCTGATCAAAATCCCTTTAGACAAAGTAAAGGCTAGTCAACCTTGTCCTAGAACCTCTCATTCTTAGAGAAGTGTAGAAAATGCTATTAGCAAGGATCATTTTTACAGTAACTTACCTTCAGTAGCTAATTTAGTGCTCATAAGGAAAAATAATGGGTATGTTCAATTATATGTAGACTTTAGAAACTTCAACCAAGCTTTGAACAAAGATATTACCATCTACCATCCTTGGATGAAGTCATTTAGCAAGTGAGTGGCTCTGAGATGATGTCCTTATAGGAAAAATGCTTGAGATATAATCAAATTTTGGTTGATGGAATTGACCTCATCAAAACTACCTTCACCACTAAATGGGGAATGTTTGATTACAAGAATATGCAATTTGGGCTACTCAATATAGGGGCTACTTTCCAGTGAGCAATGGACACCACATTTAAAGGTTTGATTGATAAGTGTATCATAGTTTACATAGATGACTTGATCATATTTTATAAGTACATGTCTAAACATTTTAGCCATTTGAAAAAGATCTTCAAACACTATAGATGCTACTGTGTATCTCTTAACCCATAGAGGTGTATGTTATAAGCTATAGAGGGTAAGTTACTAGGACGTGATCATGAAGAGAGGTATGTCTATTGATCCCAACCTTGACAATTCAATTGCTAAGTTGTACTTACCTAACAATAAAATGAAATTAAATTCTTTCTTTAGAAAAATAAAATTTGTACGTAAATTCATTTCAAGATTTAAAGAGATAACTAAGCCTTTAAATTTGATGTTGAAATAGGGTGCTAAATTGGATTAGAATGATACTACAAAGAAAGCATTTCATGAAATTAAAGATACAGGGATTTAAGGTCTTGTGTTATCTATCCCTAAATATGCAAAGGACTTCTACATTTATTAATTTTCCTTAGATCATAATATTGAAACAATATTGATGCAAAAATTTGATGATGGAGAGTATCAGACTATTTTCATGAGCAATTACTTGAAGGAGACTGAGTTGAGATACCTGACATTCGACAATCAAGCTTATGCATTGGTGATAGCAACCAATAATTTTTGCCATTACATTTTTTGAAAAAAAGTCTATGTCATTGTTCTTGATCCAATAGTCAAACACATGTCGGGGTAGAATGAGCTCGGTCAAAGGAGAGGATATTGGGTTGCCAAGCTACAAGAATATGATGTAGAGGTGAAGTCGATAAGGCTATTGCATGGCCAAGGGATTTAAAAATTAAAGACTAAAGTTGATCCCAACATTGATGTGGTAAATGTAACCAAGTGAGAGATTTAGCCCAGCCTGTCGTATCATCCAATTATACACTACTTGCTCTATGGGTTGCCCCTTGCCGACTTTGACATAACACATTGAAGAGCTCTAAGGTTTAAGGCTGCCCATTTCATGTTGAATAAAATGAATTCTATATGGGAATAACCATGAGGGGATTTATGAATGTTGTTTAACTGAAAAAGTGAAAAAAATAATGGGTGAATTTCATGAGCATTTGGGAAGGGGCCATTCTTCAGGCAATATCACTACACACAAAATCCTTAGAGTAAGGTACTATTGGAACACTCTATTTAAATATGTTCATGCTCATGTACACACATGCCATAAGTGTCAAAACTTCACCAAGAGATAAATACACCCCACTGTGTCACTATAGTGCATCATTGAAGATCATATGTTTGCTCAGTGGGGATTTGATTTCATTGGGGTGATAAATCACAACTCTTTAGTGGGACACCATTTCATTATCACTGCTATAGACTATTATACAAGGCAGGCAGAAGCAAGGCCATAAGGAATAACACTACTAAGGAGGTTATCTCATTCTTAGAAGAACATATTTTGACTCACTTTGGGACACCTCTTACATTGGTATGTGATAATGGACATTCATTTCAATCTACTGAGTTGACCGAATGGGCATACACAAATAAGATTATTCTTAAGTTTTCTTCCAATAGATATCTCCAAGGCAATGGTCTTGCAAAACCCACTAACAAAAATTTTCTTGACTCAATAATGAAGGCAATTGACTAAAATCTACATAGTTGGCATGCCCTACTAAAGTATGCTTTGTGGCCAAATAGGACCTGCCACAAGAAAAGTTTGAAGAATTAGCCATTCTTACCAATCTATGGCATGGATCCCATCTTCCCTATGCAACTTAAGAAGCCCACTTATCAATTTAGAATAGACTACGTCGAGCCCAATGAGATAGCTTAGGCCCAATAGTTGGAGCTGATTCAAATGGAAGATAGAGGGGATGAGGATCTATAGAACTTCAGTAGGTCTCAGATAATAGTTAAGAGATGGTTTGATCAATCATCCAAAGTGAAGAGATTCATATTAGAATACCTAGTCTTACTATGGGACAAGGTACATGATAATAGGGGTCAACTTCCCAAATTTAACCCATTGTGGATCAGTTCATATTAAATCTCCAAGTTGCTCAGACCTAATGCATTCAGGATCTAAGATTTTCAAGGAAACAAGTTGCCACTCCCTATGAATGGGTAGTACCTAAAGCATTATTTCATGGCCACTGCTTCAAATATTGCCTTTGAGTGATTAAGCATTCATTTTTTTGTAAATAAGTGTATATAATTTCCTTTTCTTCTGTAGCTTGGGTTATATATATATATATATATATATATATATATATATATATATATATATTACATTGGTTGTGTGTTTACTTTGTTTTGGTATTGTTCCATTGTTTCCTTTCTTGTTTTGTCTTGTTTCTTTCTGAATTATTTCTTCAGTGGGCTCGTTGCTTGTGTTTTGGTTCCATTTTTATGTTGGGGGCATGTGAAAATTATTCATGTAACTTGTAGACTATGTACTTTCAATATTAGTGTTCTCAATGATAATGTTAATGTGAATGTTTGTGTTTTTAACATCAATTTTATGATTAACATCCCCTTGCATGTCTTGTCTTAAATCACTGGTAAGGATTGTTGACTAGTGTCTTGTGTAGTAATTCTATATGTGCTTTTTATCTTGGTAAATCCCATTTTATGTTGGTGGCTAATCTCAAAAGGTAGAAAGGAGGAAACAACCTGTTAAAATGGGATATCCTTGTGTATAGCTTCAAGAATAAGTGTGTTTAATTATACCAATTGGTGATTAATGCCCATGAGTGTTATCCTAACATGATGAGTCTAGACTGCGGATAAGAAGACTGGGTGGAAGTATAAAATGGACCTATTCTTGATGCATTATTAAAATTATGTAATTCCATGATCCTTAAAAAACCATGGGGATGATAGAAACATGGATTATTCTATTCCAAACCTTTCAACTGCACTTAAAATCACATTTTAAAAAAATGAAGACAATGGGTTCATATGGGTTTGTTGAGTAGTTGTGAGTTTTATGAGATCATCATTTACCTTGTGGTTTGGTTCCTGAACCCTTACTTGAGAGGTCTAAAAAACTCCTAAAAAAATGAATCTAAAAGCTAAATCCTAAATTTCTCCACATATAGGGGTGATCTAGGTAACTCCACTACAGGGTTTCTGACCTAGCTGATAGTAAAACAAGGTCTTAAAAGGATCCAGAAATAGCTCCATCAAGGCTATGGATGCTCGACTGGAAGTGGAGCAATGCTCATGCCACTTTTCCCCCAAGACAATTAACCTTAATTCCCCTCTTAGAGAATCAGATTTCTCATAAAGATCAGATGGATTCCATTTGGATTTAGAAAAGGACAATAAATGAATAATCACTATACACACACACTAGAGGTATAAATAAGAGATCAACTTAGTATGTCCTATGCTAAGGCAAATTTTAACACTTTCATGTTTTAATTTTGTATTGAGAATTATGTTTGGTTTATTCCCTTATTATAGGTCTGAGGATTCATGTTCCAGGTTCTGATTGCTGAGCAACATTCTCACCACAAAGGTCACCATTTATTGGGACCTAACCTGCCTCATTTTAAAGCTAAAAATGGGGACCCTTTTTCGCTCTGCAATATGATCTTATACTTTTAGGAGTTCATTATGGTTGATTTTCTAATTCACATCTAGTCTACATTAAGCTAAAAATGTGAATGTACACAAATCTACTAAGTCTTAGTCTATTTTGTTTGTCAGTATTTTGAAATACATTTTACTGCTTCTTTTTAGACTATTTTGCCTTGGATTTATGAAATTTTCTAACTATTTCAAAGTTTTTATGGCTTATTTTCTTGAGAAATTCAGCCCATTTCTACTTTTGTTTGAGTCAAAATAGTTAAATGTTTATAAGGTTTATTTTTCAACTTAGTCACTTTATTACAAATGGATTAAATTGACTTTCAAATCGAGAAAAATGGCTAAGTTTGGGCATTGCTTCATTTTGTACTTAATCATTTTTTCAGATGTTTTCATAGCCATTTTATTTTGAACTTTTATGGCCATTTGAATTAAAATTATCCTTGATGTTTATTTTCAAATGCTTCACTATTGGCTTTTAAATTTAATTTACTATGTCTTATATATTGTGCTCGTAGGTCCCTGAGTTTGTCATGATGCCACATGGAAAATTCTATGATTTTTGATAGCCTTTGGCCCATTGGAAAAGACTTTCAATGGTTCACCAATATCATAATTTTTTTTGAGGACACATGACACTTTTCTACTTATTCAAAAGACTTAGTCAATTCTCAAGAGTTTTTTTGGTGGGTCTCCATATTAGCAAAGTCTCTAGACTAGTGGGTGGGAAGGATGACACCACATGATGAAATCTTGTTGCCCTACTATACTAGAGACGTTCTTACTATTGAAAAGCCTCTAGGCTAGCAGATGAATGAGATGATGTGAACAAGATGATGCCACACACCAAAATATCATTTCTCTACTATCCTAGAGATTTTCATATAGAGTGCATAGTCTCGGGCAAATATGTTAGTGGGATGATGGCACATAGTGTAATATCACTACTCTGTTCTCCCATATATTTTTGTACAACCCAAAAATTATGTCAAATCTCTAGGCAAGTGAGTGAGTGAGAATGCACCACATGGCACAATCCCATTATTGTACTATTTTGGGGTGGACTGTGCAACTTTAAAGCCTAATCGAGCTCTGAGAGAGCAGGATTGAGCCACCTGACATGATCTTGATACATCAAGGTTGAAACAATTAGCAGAGTATAGAGGCCCAAGATGAACACTGAAAGAATGAAAAAGAGCCACATGTTTGAATCATTGTAATTTTCTAGGGATTGGGAACCAATCAATGAGAACCATGTGGAGCTGTCAGCGCTACTATCAAAGTTATTAGTATCCTAGTTTGCCAAGGCTTGGGGAGGGTGAGGAGAGGCCATGTGGCCCTAGGATGGAAAAACCAAGCTACAAAGCTAAAGCCCATGGATGATGACAAGTTTCCAAGTGGAAAAATGGGACCCACAGAAGCAGAGCCATTCACACGGCAAAGTAAAATAAATGATAAACCATGTGGAAAGGACCATGCAAATAAAGGACATACTGGTAGTGCATCCAACAAGGCATGAGCATAAAATTGATATTTCATATGACCATCAAAATCATCAAAGGCCCAAAATAAATTATGCTTTAAATTTGTTTTTTAGAATTAAATCATAGATCAATTGAATCATGAATAAAATGAGAATAATTAGCATGGTGTGCCTAGTGGGATTATGCAAAAAGCATAAAAGTAAAACCCAACCTTAAATAGGCATAGCAATCAATTGCACAAAAACATGGGTGGCTGGTAATCTCGATGCAATCCCAATTACTTCCTTATGCCTACTAAATGAATACTAATCTAGAGCTAGTTCAAAGTCTAATGAAAGAGGTTACTGCAAGTATCTTTATAATGATTATTTGATCCTTTCAAGAATGTGGCAAGTTTATGGAGAAGCCAAGTGGCAGATAAAGAAAGACATTGGTATTGAGAGCAATCAAATTAATGCATAGAGATTCATGGAGATGAGAGACAAAGAAGACATTCAATTACAAATTACTTCAGGAAGAAGGAGAATGTCATGTTTGAACTAACTGTGATAATGATAAGCCAAATTGATCAAATTTGTAGTAAAAGGCAGCCTTGAAATTACAATTTCAAATCTAATTTCTCTAACTCCCTGAAGGTGATACAGTTAATGACCTTGAGCTTGAAATGTTTTCTTAAGCCCAATAGTTTATTTGTATAAGGGGAGAGATTTTGCACCAAGAATCCATCTGAATGCTGCTAGGAATACATATGCAATTATGACTCTATTTATGCATTGTTTATCTTTCATTATTTGAATACAATTCTGATTTATGCTACAAACATTGTTATTATCTTGAACTTCTACTGGAAATGCAATTTATCTTATCTCTACTAGTTTAATTAATTTAAATCTCTTTATCTTTTCTCTCTACTATGAAATGTTCTTAACTATGCTGTGTACTTTGCTACTTGCTAATTACATGTATGATGGATAAAAGATTGTGAATGAATTTTTTCCCTTTTGTGTGCCCTCAAAATCTTTCCTGATATGTCATTGTGGTTTGTGAATTAGTTGGACTAGTGATACAGTGGTTTATTATAATCAAGCGAGCCTTGATAAGTTGTTAACATTAACTAGTTTGGTATATTCATGTATAACTTCTTCTCTACCCTACCCTATATTACTCTATTTATGTTTTTTTGATGAGTAATTGCCTTTCCCTTTGTAAATATGTTTGTACAGTCTTGACCATACCTGTAACCCACTAAACATTCTAAAGTAACAATTGAGTGTGAGCCTTTGGTGGAATAGTTCATATGTTTGCATATGCTATGTTTATTCTATGAAATCTTGGCCCTTGGATCACCAATAGATCCTAAAAAACAAGGGGATTCCATCCCACTAGGTTTGATCTCTAGGTGCTTTTTTAGAACATTCAATACAAAGAGTAGTTTTCAGGGTGAGTCACTTGCTGAGACTAAAACTTTCTAGCACTAGGAGGGCTTGAACCTATGAGACTTAAAAATTGTTAGTAGATTCTAGTTAGTCAGGATAATTTTATTTGTTTAGTTGGTTCTAGTGAATGCTTAAGCTTCATGTAACATGTTTTGAATAGCAGGATCTGTTTGATATTTTGTTAGAGTGTGCTTCAATTTATTTTAATTTTGGGTGAATGACATTACTTACTTAAGTGTGATTTGTCACTCTATCTCCTTTTTCCTGGATTACATGGTCTACTAATAGATCTAGCTCTAGAATATTGATCTTCTCCCCTTGTGAATATATAGGAAACTAAAATCAAATTGAGGTAAATAAAGACCCATAAAATTAACCTTCCATGCCTCAGTACTTCCCCAATCTATTGTCCACAAACTTGCTCCAATGGCAGCTACCTGGTTAGCAAATTCTACTATTAATGTCCCTGGTGACATACACAATTTACCAAGGAATATAGAATGGTATCTTCTAAGGTTCAACCCTAACATGTTAGAACTGCAGAGGAACATATTATCACCTATAAGACATCCCTAAGACTATTAAATGTTAAACAAGAAGACATGGCATGTAGGTTGTTCCCATTTACACTAATGGATGTTGCCTATGATTGGTTTCTTAACCTTGTTCCAGACTCCATTACCAATTAGGACTAGTTAAAAACTACATTTCTAGCCTAGTTTGGCTAGGTAGTGGACCCTAATGTAGTCTATCAGTAGTTTGCTAATATGAAGAGAGAGCCAAATGAACCCATTCAAAATTTCATTACCCCGTACCAAAAGATGTATGCCTGAGTCTCTATTTTGTATAGGCCCAATGCTCAAATCGCCTTAGAGATGTTCAAAAATGCTCTTAACTCATGGATTGTAATGTTTCTGCATAAAGAATTTTATTTGAAGACTCTACCACTAGCATATTTAGAATCAATTAATGTGGATAGGCAACTCAATACTCAAGGGTATGTGCTCAATCCCTTTTCAAACTAGATGCCACCCTTACGTATTCTTAATGTGATTCCAACTATTCAACAGAATGTTTCCTTACCCCAACATTTACAAATCATAAATTAGCTATTATTAGCTCAAGATGCTCCTAATTATCACCTTGGTTTCTTGAGTCCTTTGGTAAATGAGCCTACACCAGAACCATATACCCAAGCTTTGGTCTTGGTTTCCAGTAATAACACCCAGACTATTCCCGAAAGCCAACCAAACCTAAATTGGATACTGTTCAAAGAATGGTCTAGAGGCTTTTAAATGACTTTCTCAATCTACAAATACAAGTAGAGAGTTCAACTAGTGGCAATTTTTCCTCGAGTTACTCATACCATTAGAATTTCAAACCTAATAATAGGACTGGGAAGCAAATTGAGTCAAATACAAACAAGATACTTGAGATAAATCTACTAGAGATTACTCTCCCAAACAGGTGTAGGGTGCAAACACAACCAAACATGGAGAATTAGACTATGTTAAAATTTTCCATAATTTTGAGGTCTTCTAAAAGGAGATGGATGAGTATGAGATTATCTCTAGTAGTTAAAATTCCTCTACCCATACTAATTCCCCTATCTCCTCAAAGTCCCTTGACACTACTATGATTTTGGAGACCGTAATATTCCCAAAGGTAAAGGATTATGAATCAGAGGATAATGTTGATGATGTCCAAGTATTTCAATAGTTTTAGAGGTCTAACTATGAATCGAGGAACAAAACTCAACAACCTTTAATGACTTTCACTCCACCTAATAATCCTAATACACCCCTAGATCATGTTGAACATTTTTTGCCCAACATGCCAAAAATCGGTCCCCTTCTGTCCCTGCTATTCTAGGCCATTTCATTTTTTAATTTTGCATGAATCTGTCCATTTCTACAGTCTGTAGAATTTCTACGGACTCTGCAAGTCTATTTCTACAGACTTTGCAGAGCTTGGATTTCTATGAACTCTGCAAAGCTTGGATTTCTACAGACTCAGTAATGAGGTTTTCTACAGACTCTGTAGGTCCATTTCTACGGACTCTGCAAGAGCAGATTTTCTACGAACTCTACAGGTTAGTCTTTTGGCGCATGAAGGATTAGTTCAGAGAGTGTTGGGTTTTATAAGGCTTCTTTGGGCTCTTGTGTAAATAAAATCATGAGGAAGGTTGGCATCATTAAACCATTGAACTAGTTCAATGCTTTGGTTCAATGCCTTGGTTCAATCGGCCTTGGTTCATCACTTGGTTCAACCACTAGGTTCAATGCTTGGTTCAATCGGCAAAGTTCAATGGATTGGTTCAATGTTTAAGTTCATTGGCAAAGTTCAAACACTTGGTTCAATGCTTGGTTCAATCAAATGGTTCATCACTAGGTTCAATCAAATGGTTCAACACTTGGTTCAATCGATGGGTTCAACATTTGGCTCAATTGCGGGTTCAATCACTTGGTTCACCGCAAAAGATTTAAAGGCTCGGTGCATAGTGTTGAACCGTTGAACCATTTTTGGTTCAATCAGTCAGTTCAATCGGTCAGTTCAACAGCTTGGTTCAAGGGAGCATCCTAAAGCTGAAGGGAAAATGCCCTTGTGGAGGGTAGTTCTGAGTTCAAAAGCCCTTGCGAAGGGCAGGAAGACTTCAAAGGAAAGATAGCCGCAAAGGGTATGTTTTTCAGATTCTTGTTTAGTCATGAAATCTTTCAGACTTTTTGTCCCAAGGAATTCCTTCAAACAAAAAGTTCAAATAAATTTGGAAAAGGGCCATGACACAAAACTTGAGAAAATACTCTAAAGGAAAGGAAGCGAGTGTGAGATCATTCTTGCAGACATTTTGTCGACAGGAAGAGGCTGAAAGAAAAGCCCGACCAAGGAGGACAAAAGCCCGCAAAATAGAAGAGTCAAAGTAGGAAGAGACCTAATGGAATTTTCTAAGGACGGTGATGTCCTGAAAGTTGTCAATTTTAAGGAGACAATTAGCCATTGTTTTTCAAGCAATGACGGGTGCGCAAATGTCAAATTTAAGACAGTGAAATAGCCTTTTGTTTTTTAAATTACCTGAGTGCCAACCATGAAAAGATCCCAAGGAATGCAACGACCTACCAAAAGATCGCCCCTGAGGGTTGAAAGAGCAGAAGGAGACAAAACCAGGATGAGACAAGGTGCATAAAAAGACAAAGCATCCAAGTGGCGAGAGGAGATGTCAACTCAAGGATTTATTCCTGCAGTTGGAATAATGCTTGCCAGGTGGTCACCAAACATCACAAACAATAGACCAACTACGTAAATGCCTTGAAGGGGGCAATCTATTTGCAAAAAAGAGGCACGGCCATGTTTTCACATTAATGTGGGATGCCAAAGTCAAAGCAGGAGCTGACAATCAGACGGCTTCCTCTTCCCAAGGTTTAAAATGCACATGGGCCACTTGCAAAAAGAGGGCCAAAATCTTTCCCAGGAAACGCCAAGTTCTCTTCCTCTTCTTATATATTGTAAAAATTTCTCATTTGAGAGGGATCCACTCTCTTAGCCTTAAGGCAAAACTCTGCCCAAAAATCTCTCAGGCTTGTAAGGCAGAGCTCTGCCAGTTTTCACCTTGAATCAGAACTTAGCTTTTTTACCTCTATTTGGACTTGCACTTTAACGTATATGTCTACTTTCTTATTTTGTGTTAAGTCATTGTCTATCATGATTTCACAAATCGATCACAACATGTCTAGTGCATTGTGAAGTCTCCTTTCTGTAGGTCTGCCAGAAGTGTCTACAGGGGAATGTAAGTGCCTGTGAATAGGCTACCATAAGTGTGTCTGAGGATGCCTCTAGTAGTTCTTTCCTCCCTGTATTTCTACAAAACCCTAGCTGACTGTTGCAGAAGAGCTTTCCATTTTAGATGAAGTGTATGGATGCTTCCTTTTGGTGAAAAGTGTATATTCAGGCTAGGTGGGTCACACTTTTCTGGTGTATCACCTTTTCATTTTTAGGCTTAGGTTCTGTTTTCAGCATCTCTCTCTCCCTTTTCACCCCCCCTTTTTTTATTTTATTTGTTAGCAGTAGGAGAAACTAGGGCCTAAAAGATACATCAGAGGGAGCTAGCCCTTATCTAGAGATTATCCCTCCAGCTTCGCTGGTCCCACAGGCGAGAGGGGAGTTTCCAATGTTTCATGTGGAAGGGCAAGAGCTAGGCATCCTGCCCCCAGGTGCAATCCACTGTGTCAACAATTTTTGGCATGGCTGGTGGGACAGACTAGGACAAGTTTTGTCCAAAGAGTTGAAGAATTTTTGGTGTGTTCTTCAACCAACCAGCCTTTGGAGGCTTTTGCATCAACACCAATGGTGACTCTGAGTTGAATCAGCTGGTTAAGCGGCCTGGTGCCATTAGAAATCACATTTTTGTATGTATAACTCCTTTGCACAGAATCATGGACCTTGTTTTCCTTCATATGACTTCGATCAAGCTCAAGATCTTTAGGGAATCCCCTTAGGCAGCTCTCCAAGTTGCCTATTAATAAGGGAGGTGGCGCTAGAGTTTGAGAAGCAGGTAATGGAAATAGACAGACTGGATGAGCAGTATGGTTATCAGTAGGACCTGATGCACAAAGAGGCATGTTTGTTCAGGCAAGCTCAGGTCTTGCAATCCATAGAGGAGGAGGTAGGAAAGTGGAGGAATCCATTCATGCAAGGTAGTCAGCCTTGCACATCCCCTTATCATATGGCACTTGCTCACTCCAGCTCATCTGATGCATCAATCAACCCTACTCTTGACCTCATACGCCAAGCCTTCAAGCATCAAAGGGAACTAGAATAACCTCCCATGGAGATGAACCTTATAAACTCCTTAGATCATGAATCTTCTTTTGGGGAGAACTTTACGAACCAACACATCTCTCTCGAAACTACTCCTACTCAACATGATGATGTTGGTGACCTCCAAGAAAGACTCTTTCAAGATAATCTAGCCAAGCAAATTGAAGATTTAGAGGCTAGGATGAGACTGCTTCGTGAAAGAGAGATGGAACTTCCAGACCTTGTGGAGGAGCCCCATGACCTTAGAGAAAACAAAGTTGCTACCTGTTTGTAGGAACAAAATTCTAATTCTGAGATCTTGAATTGGAAGAAAATAGTAGAATCATGGGGCATGAAGGAGGAGAAGAAAGGTTTTGGTCAAAAATTTGAAGAAGATGAGGCTACTCCTGCTCATGATGATGCTGATGACCTCCAGGAAAGGCCAGAAGAATTGCAGAGTTGAAATCCAGAGAGAGATTCCTCAGTGAACGTGTGATGGATGGTTCAGACCCAATGACACATTCTATGTCTAAACACACCCCATCTACACACTTCCAAGAGAGCTATCAGGCCGCACCTGATATAGATGAAGTGCTGACCAAGTGGAAGGAAAAGAATCATTTGATTCTAGCTCAAGGACTGCCTCCTCTTCCACATGTTTTTTCCACTTTACCCCTTCTCAAGGAGGAACCTATTCTGCAGGAGGCAAGTGAGGAGAAGAATACCCAATTTGTAGTTTTTCAAGAGGCTATCATGAGCGATAATGAATAAGAAATCATCATCAATGCTCCTTGTGAAGACCTCATCCACAATGGAGAAGACACAGGGCATGCATACACACAGATGTTCTAGCAATACAAGGAGGAACATAAGCATGGTGAGCTCTCTCCCCCTTTATTTGATGAACTTCCTTGTTGCTTCGATGAGGAGGATGACTACATCAAGGAGCCTGAGTTAGAGGAGGATCAGGAGAATATCTTTGAACATCTAGAGATCCTAATCTTTAAGGAGGAAAAGGAGAGGCCTATATTCCTTGAGGAAAGCCTTGAAGAAGAGAGTTTTGAATAGAGAGGTGATGTTCTGTGGGATGAGCAATTAGTTTGTGATTCCATTTCAGACATCACAACAGTCACCCTTCTTCAAGAAGGCCAAGAGGGAGCAGAGGATGAGTTTGATAGGATCTCCAATGAAGTAGAAGGAAATGGGTCAAACCATGATGCATTGCAGAGGGATTATGCAGATCAAAGGGGTTATGGTGATGAGCTAGTAGCCATTGATTTCTTGGTGAAATGCACCAGCATGAAGGACCAACATTCAACAAGCTTCCAGGAACAAATAGGGTATGTATATGTTGGAAGCATGTTCAAATCTAATCCACTCGGATACCAGCCAATCTAGGTGATAGGAAAGAGGAGCAGGTCACCAAATCTCCTTTTCATTCAGCCACTTGTCTAGCACCATAAGTCTTCTTGCTAGGAAGGGGACTTAAGAAGCTTTTGCTTTGATCCAGGAGGGAGGCAAACATTCCTAGTTAGCTATATATAGTAGTTTGCTTTCAGTTTCTTTTTCTGCTTTCCCTAAGTGAAGTTTGCACAAGTAGTGTTTTTAGCCTTATGTGTGTTTTCCTTTGTGTGTGGGGTAAAAAGCTTCATGTTTGATTCTTGGATCTTTTGGGCTGTTGCTAACCTTTCTTCAAAGATGCATTCTGACTCCATGCCCAATGGACTAAAAGGCAACTGGTCTCTAAGCATAGCAGGCATGCTTCCCCTGGGAGTCACCCATTTGTTGACCACTTTTTGCCCAATAGGCCAAAAATTAGTCCCCTTCTGTCCCTACTATTCTAGGCCATTTCATTTTTTAATTTTGCATGAATCTATCCATTTCTATGGACTCTGCCGACAGATTCTATAGGTCTATTTCTAGGGACTCTGTAGAGCTTGGATTTTTATGGACTCTGCAGAGCTTGGATTTCTATGGACTCAATAATGAGGTTTTATACGGACTCTACAGGTCCATTTCTACGGACTCTATAGGAGAAGTTTTTCTATGGACTCTACAGGTTAGTCTTTTGGCGCATGAAGGATCAGTTCAGAGAGTGTTGGTTTTATAAGGCTTCTTCAGGCTCTTGTCTGAAAAAAATTATGAGGAAGGTTGGCATCATTGAACCAATTCAATGCCTTGGTTCAACATCCTGGTTCAATCGGCCTTGGTTCATCTCTTGGTTCAACCACTAAGTTTAACGCTTGGTTCAATCAACAAAGTTGAATGGATTGGTTCAACATTTAAGTTCATCGACAAAGTTCAAACACTTGGTTCAACGCTCAGTTCAATCAAATGGTTCATCACTGGGTTTAATCAAATGGTTCAACACTTGGTTCAATCAACGGGTTCAACATTTGGTTTAATCACGGGTTCAATCACTTGGTTCACCGCGGAAGGTTCAAAGGCTCGACGCATAGTGTTGAACCAGTTTTGGTTCAATCAGTCGGTTCAATGGCCTTGTTCAAGGGAACATCCTAAAGCTAAAGGGCAAGTGCCCTTGTGGAGGGTAGTTTTGAGTTCAAAATCCCTTGCGGAGGGTAGGAAGCACTTCAAAGGAAAGATAGCCGCAGAGGGTAAGTTTTTTGGAATCTTGTTTAGTCATGAATTCTTTTGGAATTTTTGTTTGAAGGAATTCCTTCAAATAAAAAGTCTGAAGAAATTCAAAAAAGGGCCATGACATAAAACCTGAGAAAATACTCCAAAGGAAAGGAAGTGAGTGTGAGATCATTCTTCCAGACATTTTATTTGCGGGAAAATAGGCCGAAAGAAAAGCCCGACCAAGGAGGATAAAAGCCCGCGAAGCAGAAGAGCCGAAGCAGGAAGAGACCTGACAGAATTTGCCAAGGAAGGTGACGTCCCAAAAGTCATCAATTTTAAAGAGACAATTAGCCATTGTTTTTCAAGTGATGACGGGTGCACGAATGTCAAATTTAAGATAGTGAAATAGCTATTTGTTTTTTAAATTCCCTGAGCGCCAACCATGAAAAGAGCCCAAAGAGTGCAATGACCTGCCAGAAGATCGCCCTCGAGGGCTGAAAGAGTAGAAGGAGACAAAACCAGGATGAGACAAGGTGCATAAAAAGACAAAGCATCCAAGTGGTGAGAGGAGATGTCAACTTAGGGATTTATTTCTATAGTTGGAATAACGCTTGCCAGGTGGTCACCAAATGGTGCAAACAGCAGACCAGCCATGTAAATGCCTTGAAGGGGGCATTCTATTTGCAGAAAAGAGGCACGGCCATGTTTTTACATTAATGTGGGATGCCAAAGTCAAAGTAGGAGCCGACAATCAGATGGCTTCCTCTTCCCAAGGTTCAAAACGCACATGGGCCACTTGCAAAAAGAGCGCCAAAATCTTTCCTAGGAAGTGCCAAGTTCTCTTCCTCTTCCTATATATTGTAAAAATTTCTCATTTGAGAGGGATCCACTCTCTTAGCCTTAAGGCAAATCTCTGCCCAAAAATCTCTTGGGCTTGTAAGGTAGAGCTCTGCCAGTTTTCACCTTGAATCAGAACTTAGCTTTTTTACCTCTATCTGGACTTGCACTTTAAAGTATATGTCTGCTTTCTTCTATTGTGTTAAGTCATTGTCTGTCATGTTTTCACAAATCGATCACAACATGTCCAGTGCATTGCGAAGTCTCCTTTTTATAGGTCTTCCAGAAGTGTCTACAGGGGAATGTAGGTGCCTGTGAATAGGCTACCATAAGTGTGTCTGAGGACGCCTCTGGTAGTTCCTTCCTCCCTGTATTTCTACGGACCCCTAGCTGATTGTTGCAGAAGAGCTTCCCATTTTAGATGAAGTATATGGGTGCTTCCTTTTGGTGAAAAGTGTACATTCAGGCAGGGTGGGTCACACTTTTCTGGTGTATCACCTTTTCATTTTTAGGCTTAGGTTCTATTTTTAGCATCTCTCTCTCCCTTTTCACCCCCCCTTTTTTTATTTTATTTTTTAGTAGTAGGAGAAACTATGGCCTAAAAGATACAACAAAGGGAGTTAGCCCTTATCTAAAGACTCTCCCCTCTAGCTTCACCGGTCCCACAGGTGAGAGGGGAGTTTCCATTGTTGCGTGTGGAAGAGTAGGAGCAAGGCATCCTACCCCCAGGTGCATTCCACTGCGTCAAAAGATCCAAAGGCAAATAATAATCCTCATCCACCTAAGGCCAATGATAGTCAGTCTCCCATGAGCAAGACTGGGTACACCATTGGGGAGGATATGGATAATAATAAAGCCAATATTACACTACATAAGATAACTTAGATAACTAAACAAAGAATATTCCCTATGCAACTCAAAAAATCCTACTCATCAATTTAGTATAGACTACCTCAATCCTAATAAGATAATTCAAGCCCAATAGTTGGACCTAATTCAAATGGAAGATAGAAGGGATGAGGATCTATATAACTGCAGTAGGTCTCAAATAATAGTTAAGAGATGGTTTGATCGATCATCCAAAGTGAAGAGCTTTAGGTTAACAAGCCTGGTCCTACTATGGGATAAGGAACATGAGAAGGGGGACCAACATCCAAAAATTAGCCCATTATAGATTGGTTCATATTAGATCTTCAAGTTACTCAAAGCTAATGCATTTAGGGTCTATAACTTCAAGGAAATGATTTGCCACTCCTTGTGAATAGGGAGTACCTAAAGCATTAATTCATGGATGCCCCTTCAGATGTTGCTTGAGTTATTAAGTATTCAATTTTTTGTAAATACGTGTATATAGTTTCCTTTATTTATATAGCTTAGGTTATATATATGTTCCTTTTCTATGTTGGTTGTGTATTTGATTTATTTTGGCTCTACTCCATTGCCTCCTTTCTTGTTTTATCTTATTTCATTCTAGTTTGTTTCTTTGTTGGGCTTGTTGCTTATGTTTTGGTTCCATTTTTGTGTTGGGGGCAAATGTCTCAACCCCTTGTGCTTTAATGAAAATTAGTCATGTAACTTGTACACTTGTAATTACAACAATAGCGTTCTCAATGAAAATGTTAATGTGTATGTTTTTATTTTTAACTCTAATTCTATAATTAGCAGCCCCTTGCATATCTTGTCCTAAATAACTAGTAAGGTTTGTTGACTGGTGCCTTTTGCAATAATTTTGTATGTGATTTTCAACACGGTTAATCCCATTTCATGTTGGTGGCCAATCTCAAAAGGTATAATGAAGGCATCAACCTGTTAAGTTGGGATATCCTTGTGTATATATTCAAGAATAAGGGTGTTTGATTCTACCAATTAGTGATTAATACTTCGGAGTGTTGTCCTAGCATGATGAGTCTAGACTGTGGATAAGAAGACTGAGAAAATGTATAGAATAAACCTATTCTTGATACATTGTTGAAATTATAAAAGTCCAAGATACTTAACAAAACATGAAGGTGAATAGAAATGTGGATTCTTTTGTTCTAAACCATACAATGAAGACAATGGGTTCATGTAGGTTTGCTAAATAGTCATGAGTTTTTTGAGATCATTATTTGACCTATGGTTTGTTTCCTAAACCCTTAGTAGAGAGGATCTACAAAATTCATAAAAAAATGAATCCAAAATCTAAATCCTAAATCTCTCTACATATAAGGATGATCCGAGCAACTCTACCGTAGGCTTTCAACCCTGACTAGCATTGGAGCAAAGCCTTGGAAAGAGTCATAATCAAATTTATCAGGGCTAAGGATGCCCAAATGGTAGTGGAGTAATTGTCATGCCACTTTCCCTCCAAGTCATTTAACCTTAATTCCCCTCTCATATACTCATACTTCTCATAAAGATCTGATAGATTCCATTTGGATTAAGAAAAGGGCAATTTTTGAATAATCACTATACACACACATTGGAGGTATGAATGGGAGGTCAACTTAGTATGTCCCATGCTAAGGCAAGGTTTAACACTTTCATGTTTTGATTTTGTATTAAGAATTATGTTTAGTTTATGCCCTTATTTTAGGGTCGAGGATTCATGTTCTAAGTTTTGATTGCTAAGCAACACTCTCCCTGTAAAGGTAACCATTTATTGGGACCCAACACACCCCATTTTAAAGCTAAAAATGGGGACCCCATTTCATTCTAGAATTTGATCTTATACTTCAAAGAGTCCACTTTGGTTGTTTGTCTATTTCACATTTAGGATGCATTAAGTTAAAAATATGAATGTGCATGAATCTACTAAGTCTTAGTCTATATTGTTTGCTAGTGTTTTTAAATATATTTTAAAACTTCCTTTTAGATTATTTTGCCTTGGATTTATGCAAATTATCTAACTATTTTAGAGTTTTTATGGGTTATTTTCTTGAGTAATTCAGTTCATTTCTGCTTCTTTTTGAGTCAAAATAGTTAAATGTTTATAAGGTTGACTTTTCAACTTAGTCGCTTTCATATAAATGAATTAAATTAATTTTTAAATCGAGTAAAATGGTTAAGTCCAGGCATTGATTCATTATGTACTTAGTTTTTGTTTTGTATGTCTTCATGAACATTTTATTTTTAACTTTTGTGGTCATTTGAATTTGAATTATCCTAGACATTGATGTTTAAATGCTTAATTGTTTGATTTAATTCAAAGTTAATGATTGCATCTTGTACATTATGCTCGTAGGTCCCTGAGTTTGTCTTGACACCACATGGTGACTTATGTGAACTTTAATATTCTTGAACCCATTTGGAAAAGACTTTCAACACTTATCCGATCTCAAAAATGTTTCTTGGGCACACAATACTTTTCTGTTGCTTCAAAAGACTTAGTCAATTCTTGAGAGTTTGCTTGGTAGGTATCCACATCAGCAAAGCCTATTGGCTAGTGGGTGAGTGGGTTGATTCCATGTGACAAAATATTGCTGCCCCTCTATCCTAGAGATGTTTTATTGGGCCCCATATTTGACTAAGTATTTTAAAATTTTGGTGCGAAATTGGCACGATGTGAGAGGATCATGGTGCAGGAAGACCATGGCATAAAATTAGCATGGTGAAAGAATATTGTGGTGTGGAACTAACGAGGCATGAGAGGAAAATGGCATGGAAAATAAAAGTGTGAGAAGACCCAGTCAAAGATAGAATATAACTATGGATAACCCAAAATTATAAGACTTGGTACAATAATGAAAGACTTAGGGAGAAAGAGGCAAGTGAGAAATGGTTGAGGAGTGATTGTTAAGGACAAACTAGGCTTTAATCATCACACGAGTTTCACACTGGCCTACATAAAGAAGGACACTTGGTATTAAGAGATCTAGCATCAAAAAAGAATATAAGGGGCATGAAGGCTCATATCCTTAAGATAAAACAAGTAAATGACTACCACGACTCTTAGTCTACTAAAAATTATTGACCGGTCACCTAATTATCATTAATATGTAACTACTTGTCAAGGAAAAGCATGTATAAATACACTTTTATAGAGATGTATAAGGTGACTGAATGTTGATATTATGTAACAACTCTTTATGATAATACATAATTATGGAAGTTACAATCAGTTATGGTCTTATGCTTGAATCAATTGATAGTTAAAACATTAACAAAGGGATGCATTGAGTAATATTTGGATTATAATTCATTATGAGATTTATATAATATGCATTATACATGTTTGTGTAATTAACATATCTAACTTCATGACATTTATCTTCGTGTTCTTGTTTGTTGTGATTAATGAGACAAGATCCATAGTTGTATATTTATTTTTCTATGTAATCTCTAATTAGATATATGAATAAAATCAAGCTTTTTAAAAGTGTTACTATACAACATAACTCATGGGAATTGGTTTTTTGCTGCATGCTTTGGGTGAGTGTGCAAGAGATTAATCTTGTATGAAAAGCCATCGTGTAAGCTTGTTAGGAATAGATAGTTTAGTGCTTTAATAAAAATGTGATAGAAAATTACCCAAGATTTTGGTTCCATTGTTAGGCCCTGTAGCACTTGATACACAATAATCGAAAATGTTTGAATGTTTATCCTTTGAAAGTATTAAATAATGGATTACCGAGGTCGAGGATAATTTTATGGTTCCTTATCTTGAACTAGGATTTTCTCCACGTGCATGGGTGGAATAATATATCTATAACTCATTATATGAAACCTTCTTTATTGAAGTCCATGTTCATTTGCATGCTTGGCTTTCTACCTATGCTCAAGATCGATCTCAAAATTTTGGAAGGAACCAAGCTTGGACAATAGAATGCCAAAGAGTTTGGCATGTTTGGGAACATCATGGACATGGGCTATTAATATTTGGTGAAGATGAGTGTTGAATAGATACATCTTGGAATATGTTGTAACCACTTACTCTTGGCCTAAAGAATCCAAGTTCCAGTTTCTCTGAGAACCATGTGGTTAGTTTATTACACACTTTCCACCAAAAGTAAAGAAGTTGTTTATTGATTAAGGACTCAAAAATCTACCTATGGAGGGATAAATCCATCCTTGCATGAGCCACATGGTTAGAAGGGGAATGTAGAGGTGTTGAAAAGAATTTTTAGTTCATAATGGTAGTCAGTCAACAGGCATTGCAAAAACATAAATATTATGAAGCTCAGTAGAGGATCATAGGTGGAGGCAGACTAGGAAGGGAATGAGAGAAATCATGAAGTACTATTAGGATCCATAGGGAAGTGAAAAGGTATAATGAGGACTCAACCACTTTAAAATCATGCCCAATGCCAATTTTATCATATGAGGGAGAAACTAGCCAGATAGAGGAGATCGAAGAATTGCATTCAAACCAACTAAGTTCCCCAACCATAGTGCACCATCGTGTTTTTGAACCAGATGATTTAATTATACATAACTAGGATACAAATAGTGTAGAGTCAAAAACTGATCCTATAAGAGAAATTATAGTTGAGAAAAATTTAAATAATAGTGAATTAACACTTTCTTTTCCTCTTCAAAGGAATTTCATGGCCCAACTTGGTATGCCTAGTGGACCTGACATTCATAGTGGGTAGAGTATAGGTCTAAGTATTATTAGTCAACCTGCTACCATGCCCAATGTCATGGGTGTTACTGCTAGAGGCACTGGAGGTGGACTAGGAGGTGGCAAGGAAGGAAGTGGTGGACTTCTACCTCCAGGAACAGGACCTAGGGGTTCTTAACATCCACTGTCACAAACACCTCAATTAGCAAAGGTTTATTATGAAATGATGCATCATTTACCTGAATATTAGGGCATGGATAATGCTCTAGAGCATTTTCATAAGTGTGAACTCATTTGGAGGGCATGTAGTATAACTTCTTCTAAGTGAAAAGCCACATAATTTTAAACCACACTTCTAGTTAGAACACACAAGTGGTATAAGAAGTTTGACCCTCGACAAGTGGTAATTAACTATGATAAGCTCAAGATGACATTTCTTAAGGAATTTGATATTCCCATATTCGAGCAACAAAGTATTGCTTCTCTAAAGGATATAAAACAATAACTCACTGAAAGTGTATGGGAGTATGATGCACAATTAAAACAACTCTTGTCAAAGCTTCATTTGAAATTAATACTACTCAACATGCCCAATGGTTTGTGGGAGGCATGTTGTTTCTATTTAGACGAATGCTATCACAAAGGACTTTTACTAGCCCACATGAAGCCTTGGAAGCTGCCCTTCACATTGAAGTTATTGGTAGCATTAACACTAGAATCTGTCCTTTTATAGAAGTTTAAATGCCTTCAATGGAATCACAATTAGAGAATTTGAATGCAAACAATGTGTACGACACTCATAATGGTCTTTGGTGTACTGATTATGAGTTTGAAGGTTATAATAGAAGAAATTGCCCTCACAGATAAATCTAGACTATACTAAAGCAGTTATGTGAAATTTTTCATGAAGAGCATGATGTACGCTCTTGTTATCTCTTACAGTGGGATACATATTCTAAAGTGTTTGAATATTACAAGATATGTGATGGTTACACCCATGACACAAATGATTGTTGGTTAATTAGTGATATACATGAGGCACACATGTGTGATACACGTAAAACCTCTATCTCTAATAATTAATATAATGGTAGACATCATGGATGAGTCCAAGTATGAGGATGAAAAGGTGGTCATTTTACACTAGGAACATGTTATAAGTGTGGATCCCCATATCCTTATCAATGAGATTATCCATTCTATCCAACATGTGTTTTTTATAAAAAAGAGCATCGGTTGGAAGAATGTCCTAACTTGTACACAACCATCACTAAATAAAGAAATGAAAAAGGTTTTGGTATGATTTACATTGAGAAACCTTATTGGAAACCATGCTCTATCACCTTGACAACCCAACAAGTTAAGATCACTACATGTAGCGAAGGACAGTCTTAGTCTACATCTATTCCACCTATTGAGAAGATATAATGCAAAGAGCCTCATGCAATGAGGTATCTTGATGCCTAACAACAAAAATATGTGCTCTAGGATACTATGGAATTGGTATGATAACTTCAAGGGTAAATTTAGTTTCTTAAGGACCAAGAAGCCGTCCAACATGCTAATTTGTAAAAAGCCATGGAGCCTAAAAATGTGGCACGATATGATTTTTAAAAACTTTGTAAACGTATGTTAGATGAAGAAATTATCCCATAATTGAGTAATTGGATTAAAAATTAGGGACTAACATCAACTAATAGTCAACCTCAATTTCTTAGGCCAATTGAAGATCGTTGATTGAATCATTCTCAATGATAAGATACTCCTATTCTTCCTAGTCCTTAAGAGGATAAGGAAATATTGGTGAATGTTGCCATCGACGGTTGGGTGATTCAATATATTTTGGTCAACATTAGTGCTAAGATTAACGTCTTCACAAATGATGCATGTCACAAATTGGCTAGCCCAAAATTATAACCATTGCCTCACATGTCATTTATGGCTAATAAAACCCATGCTCTACCAATTGGCATTCTTAAGAATGTAACTATCGATATCCTTGGTGTACCTTTCAACGCTGATTATTTTATAGCTCTATTGGGTCAAACTTGGTGCTATGAAAATAATGTGAACTTAAGTTTCAAAAAATGCTACATCAATTTTTAAAATACTAATCAATGCATCGTTATCATGTTAGATCAAGTACATGAGCTCCCATATGTAGAATCTATTAACATAGATGAAGATATTAACCACATCTACAATGTCACAACCAGAGATTGTAATCATCATGATCCTACTCCTAATGTCACCCTCTAATGGATGGGCACTCAATCCCTTTCTGATACAAGAAGTAATGCTTGTAATTGTTGGGCCCACGGTGACTATGACCTCACTAGAAGAGTGTGAAGTGATATTGGTAGTTGTGAGAACATTCCATGCCAATAACATAAATGCCACAAAATTTTTCTCCTTATTATCAGTTAAATCATGAGAGTAACAATTATGGATGCACCATTAGAGAGACTTGATGAATCTCCTTGATTTCACAGGTGAATGTAAGTTTACGACTTTATCTAACAACTTGAATACTTATATAACTATGATGCTGATCTTATCCATTCATTGGTTCACATTTTTGACAGTATGACCACAAAGTGGTAGTGAACCCATAATGAGTGACTTATTTATTAGGATCAAGTATGCTCTACTTTGCATCACCAATTTCATCATGAAAATCATGTCTAGGTACAATAATCTAGAGCACAGTACAATCACCAAAACCACACATAGAAGCTTGTGAATCCATATGGAGAGCTAAAGAATCCTTCTGGCCAAAGTACTTATGGGTACATGTTTTTTATGGCACCTTATGTACTTGGGCCAGAGCATGGTATGTTTATGAAGAACAACATTTGGGTACCCTTTTTTGGCATCTGTTAAAAGATAACATGAAATCAACATTGTCTTACTCATCTCTGAGAATGGATTTGTGCCTCACTCTCCAAGCCATGCATGAAGAAATTATTGATGATCCTAGTCTCGTTGAAGATAGGATGTGACATATATATGATGTCCCATAAGAAGGTTTGGTTCTCTTTAATGATCCATCTGAGCAGTCCATCCCCGTGTAAGAACCTATCCTTGATCAAGAACTTCATGAAGAGATTTGCCAAGGGAAGCAAAAACTAGTGTTTTATGTTGATGAAGGTGAAGGGTCTATCCCACCTGACCCATTAAGAAATCATTTGGATATCCCTACAGACTATGGTGCTTGAACTATTCATGATAATGGTCTTGATGCAAACCATCCATACTCAGAACCTATTCAAACTATCCAACATAACATTGGCACAGAGGAAGACCAAAGATAGCTAGTGGGTAACTACTGGATTGATACAGAGGTGTTAAAAATATTTGAGTTGTTAAAAGAATACCAAGATGTTTTTCTAATGATTTATAGTGATATGAAAGGTGTTCATCTATCATTAGGCAAAATGCATATCAAACTGGTTGATGGTGCTTAACCAATTGGGAAACGTCCATATAGGATGAATCCAAATTTACATGCATGAGTATTAGAGGAAATTGATATTATGCTGCATGCTAGAGTAATAACCCCAATTGATGAGCCTGAGTGGGTTAGCCCCATGGTCATAAGTATAAATAAGTATGGGTGCATTAGGATTTGCATTGAATATCACATACTTAATGCATCTTGTATTACAGATCCTTTCCTAATGCTATTCACAAAATAAATCCTTGAAGGCATTACTATGTGTGAAATTTACACTTTCATAGATGGATTCTCTAGGTACCATCAGGTCTAGATTATCAAGGAGGATTGACCTAAGAATACATTTGATACCAAATGGGGATCTTTTACATATACCATCATGCCATTTGGGTTGAAAAATACACCTGCTATATTCTTCTGTATAGCCATTGAGGCCTTTCAAGACTTTATCCATAAATTTCTTCAAGTTTATTTGGATGACTGGACAATCTATGGCTTGGTGAAGGACCATTGTTTTAATCTATGAATCATGCTTGAGCATTTTTGAGTGTTTCAAATATCACTAAATCTAAAGAAGTGTCTTTTTGATATGCCATGCAGGGTTCTTCTTGGTCATATCATCTGTAAATATGGACTATTGGTAGACCCTAATAAGGTAGCTATAATTCTCTATCTACCAGTGCCAACATCTCAATGCATAGTTCACACCTTTATAAGACATACCAGGAACTATAAATTTTTTATCTGAGGATATGCAAATATTATTGTGCCTTTGGAAGAACTCTTGAAAAATAATGAACACTTTATTTGGACCCAATCTTGATAAGAAGCCTTTGAGGCCTTAAAGGACAAACTTGTCACTATCTTGATTCTCCAATTCTTTGATTAGTTAAAACCATTCCATGTCCATGTTCATGCTTCTAGAATGTCTATTGGTGTGATCCTCGCACAACCTGGTGAAGGTCACCTTGATCACTCCATCTATTTTTCCAGTAAAAAAACTTACTCCAGCTAAAAGGAATTACACCACCACAGAGCGTGAATCACTTTCCATGGTTTATGCTTTACAAAAGTTTCTATAATACCTATTGGCAACTCCTTTTGTATTATATACAAACCACAAAGCTTTACATTTTTTTATTAATATATCTATATTACATGACTACATCTACCACTGGATTGTATCATTTCAATAATTTTAATTCTCTATCATGGTCAAACTAGGAAAGACTAATTACAGTCTTGATCATCTCTCCTGAATCGATTCCAAAAAACTAGCACGTGCCATTAAGGATGACCTACCTGATTTACAGTTGTTCCATGTTTCATGTGTTCCTAAGGAGTTAGAAGATATCATAGATTTCTTAACTACTAGAATAACACTAGATTGTCTGAGTTTGTAGGCTAAGAAGCAAGTAGCCATCCATGCCACACCATTCTAGCTCATTGGAGGGGACCTCTACAAGCTTAGATGAGATGAAATCCTTTGACACTGTGTCATGAAACATGAACACTCTGAAGTGATGTATGAAGTTCATGAAGGCATTGTTGGTGAATAATATGCTAGTGAGGCTACTATGTGTAAAGTACTATTAGCCAGATTATGGTGGCTGCCCTTTTTCAATATTCCAAATTACATGTCAAGCAGTGTGATATTTGCTAGCACGTGGGGAGACCAAATCACTGGGATGTCATGCCTTTACATTATATTTTATTGAAATAATTATTTGGGAAATGGGCCATTGATTTTATTGACCCTATCAACCCAACAAGATGACATACAAGTTCTTATTGTATCATCATAACAAATAATTATCTCACACACTAGGTTGAGGCTACACCAACAAGGGATTGCACTACTACAACCACTACATGATTTATATGGGAACATATCATAACCTATTTTGGCTACCCATTAAGTTTTACTAGTGATCATAGTACACATTTTCTCAATGAAACTATCCACATTTTACTCATTGAGTTTATGATTGCCCACCAAAAAACAACACCATATAATCCCCAGGCCAATGGCAATGCTGAGGCATTCAATAAAATTTTAGGCACAAAACTTATAAAGATTTGTAATATTGGTCATACTAATTGGGATGATCGATTTTTTGTAATACTTTGGGCTTATCGAACAACCTATAAGCACCTTAATAAGAGCACACCTTTCAATCTGGTATTCACAATAGAAGCAATTCTTCTATTTGAATTATTGGTACCATCTTTTTGCATTGTGTGTATTGGATACTTAAATGAGGAGTCATCATTAAAAACATGTTTGGATGTTTTATTATAGTTGGATGAGGCTCATTTTCTTGCTCATTAGATTCAAGATGTTGAGAGATGCAGACAAAAGGCATGGCATGATTGCCACATTAAGCACAAAACATTTATCCCTAGAATGAAAGTCTTGCTATACGACTCCAAGTTTATGGACCATTATGGGAAACTCCATGTTCACTAGGACAATTCTTTTGTTGTTCATAGTATTCACCCTATGGGTGATTTTCATTTATAGACATTGGATGGCTAGTTTCTTCCTGGCCACTACAATGGTATTTGTCTAAGGCTATATTTCTCTGGTTAAATTTTAGTTATTCTAATAATAAGGCACATGCCATTAGTTTAGTATTTTATATTTTCAATAAAAGTGTTGCCTTAGTTGCATGTAACCTTTTTTTAATTTTTCACTCTTTTTAATTTTCTACTTGTGATTTTGTGGAGGACCACGATGCACATTTAATGTGTGGTAAGAGGTGTTACATATATTAAGAAAATTTCCATATGTTGCATAATATGAGGATGTGCACGTAAGTTAAAAAGTTGTGGGATAAATATTCCTGCCAATGGTATGAATAGTTGAAGGGTTGAACAACTGTCTTCCACTCTGAAAAAAATCATGGGATAAGATGTGCCATTAATATAAAGGGAGAGGTTGTTGAGATAAGCATGCCAACTTCATGTCATGATGATACTGTTAAATAAATTTATGACGAGAAGTGATAGTTGAAGAAAAGAGACTGTTATAATGTATTTATTACAAATGTGATGGTCAAAGAGAGGGGGATAGTAAATGCAAGTTACCCCCTTGAGCCTATAAAAAGGACTTAAGGGCTCATTTTAAACTTTACCTTGACTTTTGTTTGAGTTTTTATAGAGCCAAAGATCAAACTAAGTCTAAATGATTCCAAAATAAGTATAGAGAATCAAATTCCCATTTGTTGGCTATTGTAAGGATATTAACTAAGTAATAAAGTGGAAATTAGCTATCCTTGAAGAACAAAAAAGAAAACTGGTAGTTACAGGTTACAAAAGTAGATGTTCACCATTTACAGGCATCAAAGCAGGAAAAGTTGAGTCACTTTCATTGTAAACACGTATTCTTTTAGGAATGTTGGATGATCATGCCTCAACCTTCAGGCTCTGCAAAGGGTGATGAAACCTAATAAGAAGGCCCTAAGAATTGATCCATTATAATCCATTCTAGAAGAGGAAGTACCACGTGTTGGGGGGAAGCAATATTGATCAGAGAAAAACACCTAAGGAACAGAGGCATGACGTGAAAGGCAAAGAATCCATAATGGTGTGCTAGACAAAGAAGGTATACATACCTCAACCCTCATCATTAATGATAAAAGAGATATAGTACCTATAAATGGTGTTGCACGTAGAAAATTGGGTATCAAAAGTACCCTATTGTACCATATTTGACTATAATCACCACCAACTAGGAAATGAGGTTGAACTACAAAATGATTACTGGGTTAAGCACCAAAACACTAATAATCAATTGGTGTATGACTTAAAAATATTCAACACCTTGGATACTGTAGGGCTATTCTAATTATTTTACCTTCCATATTTTGGAAAATGGGTGGAAGTAGTAAATTTTTTGTTTTCATGCATCCATAAGGACTATATCTATTTTGCTAGGCATCACATGAAGATTACACCTAAGAGAATAAGCAAGGTGTTATGATTTCAATGCTCTGGCATAGATGTAGGATTTGATTTGGAGGACTTATAGGATATAGAGAAGACAATAATAATGCTTGAGTATCGGATGCAGGGCCATGCCATGCACATTAAAAACTTGTAAGACCCTACCTTCAAGTAACATCGCACATCATCATGAATAAGATCGGTGGCACTAATCATTGGAAAGAGGTGGACATGGCTCACCTCTCCATCACCCACTAGGTAATTGAGGGGATAAAATATAATTGGACAATGTATTTTTCCAAAAAAATCATATTAGATGCCAAGAGGACCCATCAAATACCATGCCATAAGTTCTCATAAGGGTTATTTATTTTATTGATAGTGTTTGATGAAATTTATGTACCTAATTACACCTCGAGCAAGCTGAAATGGGCATACCCACCATAGCATAAGTCCCCCACATATCACTACAAGACATTCACATGCCCCAGTCATAGCACCCCAAAGATTAAAATTAAGAAGAAGTCATGGTATGATGGCATGAAGGAGGCCTTTGGAGATGAATGATGCATCCCTAAGGTCTTGCCTGTCTAGGTTAGATAACAAGCCCAATTTGAATAAAAATACCATTTCTCTTTGGTCCATATCAAAATGTCCCCCTTTAGATAACTTTTAGCTTGGTTGAAGCTGTGATATGCCTTCATAGCATGGTACATCATCGATTTGGTGAACCACATATTTGATGCATAGCCCCTCACCCTAGAAGCAGACTGAATTGATTTAGAGATTCACACTCTCCAAATAATGGATGGTTATCCTAGAAAGAAGACATACAAGTAAAAGCATGAGACTAAGAAAACCAACATCAAGGTTAAACAGACCATGGTTGGAGAAAATATTCATAATTTATTTTATATGCTAAGGCCCAAAAAGAAATCTTCAAGAGGCATGGAACATGCAAGAAAAAAGCTTCCACCTATACCATCTCTTGACAAGAAAAAGTAGGTCAGGCATGATGCCATCACAGTTCATGACTAGAACCACCAAAATGGCAAAGGATTACCCAAGCATCACCACCAAGGGTTTCACCATCTAGGGCCTCCTCACCAATGGCTTCTCCACCAAAGGATTCTCCACCAAAGGCATTGCCATCAAGGGATTCTCAAAAAAATACACCAAAGAGACAACCTGAGGGTTCAACATCATTACCCCAAACCAAACTATTGGAGGGAGAGCTTGTAGGTCACAGGGAAGAATTAGAGGAGTTTGACTAAGAAAAGATAACCTCCTTGGTGTAATAAGAGGAGACCACCCTTGATGAGGTGTAATTGGATATTGAATATCCACCTAGAAAATAGAGGGATGATTTTGATATAGAACATATGAGTGGCATGGACATCAACAACACTTCTTTGGCCTTAGATGTAGATGTCAAATCCTTAAGTATAATCCCCTCAAGGGGAAGGAGCTGTTTGACTTCAAAGTTTAACCACATTTGGTTGTTTCATTCACCAACTTGTGCACTTAATATTAAATAGGCATTTCAGATAGGATGCTCTATTTGTGGTCCCATTTCCACCCTAAAAATATAACTATCGATACCAAACATCATGTGTCCTTCCTCTTGGACATGTATAATGAAGAATGCCATTTTTAAATTCCTCAAAATAACTAATTTTATATTCTCAATCATCAACACTGCCTAATCCAGTTTGGGTTGATCCCTAGAAGATCTCTCCCCTACAATCTAGCAACACATTTTTGAAAATGGCCTTTAAAGTCATGCAATATAATATACTTTAATATTTTGATGCACACAAAGCTGAAAAGAAACATGGCTAGGTGGTGGCATTTTACAATGAGGAAGTTGACACTCACAAGACACTTGAAGAGGAAGTGGCCACATTGAAGTAATAAATAGAAGAAGCCACAATGGCTAAAGTAAAACATTAAATTTATGTAAAACTATTTTGGGTCAAGAACTGACATTGGCAGATGGGGTCCCTTTGGAGGGATAAGTCGATAAATTGGAAACCCTAGTAAATATTCTACTAAAGCAGTGTAAGGAATAGTCCATACCTTGGAATAAAGCATTATGGGTGGATGAGTAATTCATAGAACTAGTAGAAGTTTGTAGACATACACTCAAAAGAGTTGGGGAAGTGATCCCCATCTTGGATAGGATTTTTTTAAAAACTAGCACATCCTAATAAAATTTTGGAGGCTTGTCTCAAAGTAGAGGATTCTTAATGACAACAATTGGTGGATGCTACCCTTTTAATAAAAGATCACATTGAGCATGCTAAGGCATTTTAAGATGTCAAGACTACGTAAGAAATAATAAATATGCATCGGTAACAACTAAATTCTAGTTTTGTATCTCTCCAAGGATAAGTTGTAATTGAAGTCACTATGCTTGAAGAGGTCCAAAAGGATGCTAATAAATCACTCGACCAATTGGTTAATAAGACAAGTGAGTGTCCCAATCACCCCGAGGAGATGAAAATGTTGAAGGTCATGATCAAAGAAATAACATCTAATTGTTTTGACACCTTATCACATTGGGACAATATCAAAAATTAGATGGAATAAATTGGGTCTGAAGTTTTAGCTGAGGCCAAGTTGAGGCTTAGTCTAGAATGAACTAAGAACGTAGTGTGAGGTGATTTAAGTATTTTGGATTTTTGGTGTGGAACTGAAACGATATGAGAGGAACATGAAGACCATGGCATAGAACTAGCATGACACAATAATATTGTGGTGTGAAACCAGTGAGGTGCAAGAGGACAAAGACACAAAAGATAACATGAGAAGACCTAGTCAAAGATGGAACATAACTATGGAGAAACTAATATCATAAGACTCAGTACAATAATGAAATACTTGGGAAACATGAGGGAAGTGGGAAAGGGTTGAAGAGCGATTCTCAAGGACAAACTAGGATTTAATCATCACATGAGTTTTACACCGACTCACATAAAGGACACTTGGCAGCAATGATCTAGCATCAAATAAGAATATAAAGGGTACGAAGGCCCAGGTCCTTAGGAGAAAATAATTAAATGACTTCCATGACTCTTAGTCTACTAAATATCATTATCGAGTGACCTCCTTGTCATTAATAGTGAAACTACTTGGTCAGAGAAAAACAAGTATAAATATCCCTTAGAGACGTGTAAGGTGATTGAATATTGATATTATGTAACGACTCTTTATGATAATACATAATTATGGAATTTACCATCAGTTCTAGTGTTATGTTTAAGTTAATTGATAGTTAAAACATTAACAAAGGGTTGCATTGAGTAATATGTGGATTTTAATTCATTATGAGATTTATAGAGTATGCATTGTATGTGTTTATGTAATCAACATATTAAACTTCATGCCATTTATCTTTGTGTTCTTGTTTGTTTTGATTAATGAGATAAGGTCCATAGTTGTATATATATATATATATATTTGTGTAATCTCTAATTAGATATATGAATAAACTCAAGCTTATGAAAAGTGTTACTGCGCAACATAACCCATGGGAACCCATTTCTTATTGAGTGCTTTGGGTGAGCATGCAAGAGCTTAGTCTTGCATGGAAAGCCAACACATAAGCTTGTTAGGATTAGCAACTTCAGTGCCTTAAGCAAAATGTGATAGAAAATTAACCATGTTCATACTAGTGAAAAGCCTCTGGGCTAGCAGGTGAGCAGAATGATGCCATACGATAAAATCATGATACTCCACTATCCCAAAAATGTTCATACAGAGTGTAGAGCCTTGGGAAAGTGGGTGAGTATGATGATGCCACATGGAATAATATCACTACTTTGTTCTCTTGGATGTTTTTTTACAATCTATAAATGATGGCATAACCTTGGGCAAGCAAGTGAGAGAGATCGTACCACATGGTGCAATACCATTGATTTGCTATACAAGATGGTCTATGTAACTTTGAAGCCTACCTGAGCTCTAGGAAAGTGGTATTGAGCCATGTGACATGTTATCCCTATGTCACATTTGAAATAGTCAGCATAACATAGAGGCCCAAGTTGAGTAGTGGGAGAGTGAAAAAGAGCCACTTAGAAGAATTGTCATAATTTGCCAAAGTCTCAGAACTAATCGATGAGTGTTATGTGGAGCTTTCAAACCTAGAAGAATTGTCATAATTTGCCAAAGTCTCAGAACTAATCGATGAGTGTTATGTGGAGCTTTCAAACCTACTATCGGAGCTATTAGTCTCCTAGTTTTCTAGAGCCCATGGAGAGTGAGCAGAGGCCACGTGGCTAAAGCTCATAGATGATGACAAGTTTCTAAGTCATAAAATGGGACCCACATAAATATAGCCAATCAAATGGCGAAGGAAAAGAAAGGAGAATCTCTATGATAAGGACCATGTAAACAAAGGACACACTGACAATGTAGCCAACAAGGCATGAGCATAAAATTGATGGCCCATCTGGCCGTCAAATTTTTTAAAGGCCATAATAGACTAAGCATTAAATTTGATTTGTAGAATCAAACCATGGATCAATTGAATCATGAATAAAATGTAAATGATTAGCACGGTCTGCATAATTGCTTTACATGAAAAGCATAAAAGACAAACTTAGCCTTAAATAGGTGTGGTAATAAATTACACAAAAGTATGGGCTATTGGTAGTCCCGATGCAATCCCAACTACTTCTTTGTGCCTATTAAATGAACACTAATCTACAACTGCTTTGAATTCCAAGTCAGGAGGTTGCTTCAAGTATATTCATAATTTTTTTTTGATCCATTAAAAAATGTGGCAAGTTTATGGAGAAGCCAAGTGGTAGAGAAAGAATGACATTGCCATTGGGAGTAATCAAATGACTATGTAGAGATTCATGGAGACAAGATCTGAAGAAGACATTCAAATGCAAATTTATTCTAGAAGAAGGAGAATGTCATGTCTTAACTAACTATGGTAATGACAAGCTGATTTGATTAGATTTGTAGTAAATGGTAGCATTGGAATTATAGTTTCAATTCTGATTTTGCCAACTACCTGAAGCTAAATGTAATTAATGACCTTGAGTTTGAATTGGTCTATTTAAGTTCAGTAGTTTGTTTGTATAAGGGGAGAGATATTTTTCACTAAGACTCTATCTAAATGCTATTAGGGATACACCTAAAATTTTGATTCTATCTATGAATTGTTTATCTTTCATTGTTTGAATACAATTCTGATTGATGCTATAAACATTTTTATTGTCTTAGACTGTTATTGGAAATACAATTGAATTGAGCTCTGCTAGTTTAATTAATTTCACTCTCTTTATCTGTTCTTTCTACTCTGAGATGTTCTTAACTATGGTGTGCACTTTGGTAATTTCTAATTACATGTATGATAGATAAAATATTGTGGATGAATTATTTCCCTTTTGCATGCCCTTAAAATCTTGCTTGTTATGTCATTATGGTTTTATAATAAGCTAGACTAGTGATAAAATGGTTTATTACAACCAAATGAGCGTTAATGAATTATTATCATTAACTAGTTTGGCATATTTACACATAGCTTCTTCTTTGCCCTACCATGTCTTTCTCCTTTTAGGTTTTTTTGATGAGTGATTGCCTTGCCTTCTGTAAAGATGTTTATACATTATTGACCATACGTATAACCCATTGAAGATTTTGAAGTAACAACTAAGTGTGAGCCTATGGTGGAACCTTTCATATGTTTTCCCATGCTATATTTGTTCGATTCAATCTTGGCCCTTGGATCATCAACATATCCAAAAAATAAGGGAACTCCATCCTACTGGGTTTGATCTCTAAGTGTTTTCTCATAACGTTCAATCCAATGAGCAACTTCTGAGGGCAAGTCACTTGTTGAGACTAATAACAACCAGTTCAAAGATGCATTAGAAAAGAGAATCATGTACCTGACTAAATTAGAAGAAGAATGAGTGACAATAATTGATATGATTATTGAACGTAAAAAAATTAAATATGTGTTTGATAAAAAAACATGACAACAATATTTTCAGGTATGATTTTTGGTCCTACTTTGGAATAGAAGATGAGAATCAAGAGGAATTCATGAGAAGTTTGACTTCCTATAAATGGGGTATTTCAAAATCTAACATTTATATGATGATGATACATACTACTTAGCATACAAAAATAGAACTTATCTTCTGTTGCCATACAATGAACAATATTTGAAGCACTATAAATAGTGAAGGTAGGTTGTCACCTACCATCCCCCATAGGTGATTTAGGTTTATATTGTGTGTTTGTCTTTCTATTGTGTGTTTTCTTACCTATTTTGGTTTCCCCATTTCCATTCTAATTTATATATTTTCAAGTAGACTCCTTAGCCTAATGGATTAAACACTTTGCTTGTGAAACCAAAGATTATGAGAGTTTATTATATGTCCTTTCACAAGTCCATGCCCCCAACTTGAGCCAGTTGTTATTCCTTGAATTTTTTTAAGTCAACTTTACTAAGTGGTGAACAATGTTGAAATTTTTGAAGTAAAAGATGTTAGTGTGTTAATGTCTTTGAAAATGAATCTATTTCAAAACAATCATTTGTAGGGCATGTTTTTGCACCTCACAAGTCTGGGATGTTGCATCTGTCATGACCTCCAAGATGGGGAGATGTGGATGATGAAAAATCTAGTCACAAAACCATGCCTATAAGTATGAACTCACATCTGACATGGCCATAAAGATGCACAAACTGTTAGTTTGGTTGCGTAGTGTGAGAACAGTGGTTCACACCAGTCGATCTACACTGAATCATGGTCAAATAAGCCTATTTAATCACCCCAAGGCTCATTTATTCTCATTCCTCTATCTAGATGTGATTTAGATCTCCACCCAACTCATTTTTTTATTAAAAAGACAAAACTCTATATAAATATGACCAAAATATTAAGTTTTATAAGTACTTCATAGTGGGGTAGTTTTAGCATCATTAGTACACATTTTCAACGTTTTTCATCTCTAAGGAGTTTCACTCTATCTAAGGACTTGTAGGTTTTTGGGTTTTCAACATATTTATTTCAAGGGTTTTCATAGTAAATAAAAATCATTTCATGACCACCATAATATATTCATTTCAACCACATCAACACTTTCTACCTCCCAATCCACGTAATTTAGAAACCCTTATAGAAGTAATTTTTGAGATCTTAAAATCGACAAAATGAAAAATAAGTATATGGGTTTTGAACCACTATTGGTTATGGATAATAATATCTCTAAAATCAATGATTTTTAGATCAGACACGTTGACCTCAAAGACTTTGACAAAAGGCTTCACCCATAAAACCTAAGTTTCATGACCATTTAACTTTCTAAAAGTAATATTCCTCAAGTTGATGGCTTTCCTACTTCAGTTCAATATTCTGACTTGGTGTTCTCCTGTGATCGACACCATGCCACAAAAATAAAAGAGATAAGATCAAGTGATGGACCTAATGGCAAAATTGGATGAAACAACCATGGGTATGACTCTGAGGATTTTTGTGCATGATGCCTATGTGAGAATGAGTATGGAAACAAAGAAACACTTCTTGGATAAGAATCTTGATAAGTATCTAGCCATCATGAATGATTCATGGCTGAAACACAAAAGATAAGCTTCCAAGTAACCTCTTCAAATCAAACTTCAAGGAGGAGTTATCAAACATGATAACATTTATCAATTAGGTGGTTGGAAATGAGAGAACCATGAATTTATACGCTTGGAGGTTTATAGAAATGAATATTATTTGTAGTGAAAAATAATATATCAAATGGGGATAAATGATCAATGAAGCCCTGTATCAATAATTGATCAATGTAGGTTTTTCAAAGAAATTATTCATGAAATCCTACTTAGTTTACTATTTGGATTCACAAAGAGTATACCTCGACCTCATTCAACAAGCTAATGAAAACACATTCACATAGGTATATGAGTTTTATGCTAAAAAATAATAACAAACATTTTAGAAGAGTCAATGATGATTTCATATTAAAAATAGTCTAAGCTCTGGATGGGGATTGGGGAAGACATTTTTTTGATGAAGAAACAAACATGCTTTCTCAATATAAAAGCTACTTCATTAAATTTTGAAAATTTACTTATATCATAGTTGGATAATTTGAAGGATATCCTTTGTGGCTACCCAAGTTAGCAAATGATAAGATCATCCTGATTGAGCTATGCAAAAAATTGGGTGTAGTGCACAAGCGTTATAAGGGCAAACATGTTTTATTCATTGTATTTCCTATCTCCTTGGGCCACTTTAAATGCAAGAATGTGGTAAATTCTTAGGTTATTGAATTTTCCATCTTGTATTTCACTTTGCATTCATATCACAATCGCACTTCTTTCATCAGTAAGAGGTTTGTATGGAGACACCTTGACATTGGTGCCACTTATGAATATTTTCCACATTTAGAGGAATAATGCATTGATTGCATCGACAATTTTGAAGTACTAAGGCATGATTGGATTAGGTTGAGCCTAAAACAAATCAAGGCCATCACTGATAAATGGGTCCCTTATGACATTGTTGGTGATCAAAGTGATCTCATTGATCCTATATATATTGAAAAAGTCATGGGTGCCCCATTGATAACTATCAATTGGTCTATCAAGGAGCTTTCAAAAATTTAAGTATGAACCAAACATGTCTTATGATCTAAGTAATAACTCAACAATAAATTTACAGAGTTTATAGGCACATGAAATTATAAGAAGTCATGAGCTTTAGCTCCTCCAAATAAAATCCCCACTGCAACTCCAAAGATTCATGGGAAAGACAATGCTAATGTTATAATTCATTCATTTAGATAATTAAATTCTAGCGATGGATATGATGAGGATCCCATGCCTCCAAAACCACATGTAAAAACTTGTGAAGAAAGTATTATCATGGGAATGAAGCTACATATAAATAAATTAGTCATGTTACAATATTCCTCCCCTCTTAGAGATGTCTCTCTATTGATCCCTAACACCACTCAACAATATCTTGCCTTTGCTCATGGAGCAACTCAAAAAGTAGTTGTTAGTGATGTTGAGATACGAGTTTTTATATCTCTTTTAGTTTCACCATATGTTCCACCTCCTTCATAAGATTCAACTCATAAGAAATCTTCACCACCACCTTTATCTACTCAAATGACTAGTTTCAACCAAATGTCATTTCAATGGATGTGACCAATGTTGAACAAGAGAAATAAGGTGGTAGAGGCAAAAATCCCAGATTTTGATGTAGTTTTCAATCTCCTTGAGAATCCTCCTCTTAAAAGGGCAAAGACCACATCAAATCTAGTCTCATATCCATTAGTGACTTAGTTCATGGAAATTTTCATGTTGAAAAAAATAAGGAGAAAAATGAGGAGGAAATGACTGCAAGCAATTATACTCTAAAAAGAGTATCCTTTAGAGATCCAACTTAGGGGAGTGACCTTCATAACATGCAAGAACAACATAAAAGATGATCAAGATATCTAAGTAAGATGAACTCACCCAAGAATAATTGAAATATCAGGGGTGATAATTCACTAGGTATATCAACTATCTTTTCAATCTAGTTGAGGTATCAAGAGTTTCTCAGGTAGATGCTCCTTCTCATGTTCTTGGGATTAGTAAATATTCCATAACTACCTTTAGAAGAAAACTTATATGGAAAAACTATCAAATCTTGGGTTGATAAATTACTCTAGGATGGCATGGAGTATATTGAAGAGGTCATAAAGTTATATGGGATAATTGATTTCAATATTAACAATATCAATCAATAAATCAATGGTGATGGTGGTGAATTGAAAATTTGGGAGAATGTGAAAGGTGATGTTTGACACATGTTCGACATTGAAATTGATGTAATGGTTTTAGCTAAAATCTTTGACAAGGTTGAAGATGATGCCTCCTATAAATGGTTATAATGTATCTTTTAAAATATTAAAATTTTTAATCGAGCTTTCAATGAATTACGAGATTAAGTTCAAGTTGGAAGAAAAAATCATAAAAAATTTTCTTCCAATCTGGGTGAAATTCATTGTGACCTATTTAAAGAGGACTTAATGACTCAACATACCAAGTAAATGTTCAGTTCAATAAATTGATCAAGAGTTATTCAAAGATTTTTTTTTAATGTTGGTTTAATGATTGTGCTCAGTGAGATCAATGTTTCAATCAAAGAAATTAATAACTAACTGATTAATTTGTTATAAGTTATAATTTTCATGTTGTTTGTATTCTAAAGATAGCATGATGTAAACATGTGGTGGTCCTTAAGGGGACTATTGCTATGTATATAAGGACATGATATATTAATCTATATGGGTTGATAGAGATGTTGACATGTGGCACACATCCCCCTTAGTTAGCTATATGGGTCCAATATATTAGGATAATGGAGTAATTTGTGAAATTAGTGTATTAGGTAATGGTTGGCCTAATTGAGATTATGAGGTTACCCATCGATTATTAGTTAGTTAGAGGTCTATATAAAAGATATGATTATCATTGTAAAGGAAGGATGTAAGCATTGACTCTTCTATTATAAGAGGATATTGGATGTTGTCCCATCAAAGAGATCTTGTTGAGTTATTCCTTCGTAAAGGAGTATTGTATGGTGTTACCCTACCTTAAGGGTATTCTATTTTTATATATATTGAATATTTGGACATCTTGATCCACCTATATCTTTTATGATGTGTTGATCTACATTATATTCTACATTATTTCTGAATATTATAAGTGTAGATCATAACAAGTGGTATCAAAGCTTCGATTTAAGCAATTTGTGTGGAGTAAAACCCTTTTTTTTGGAATCATCAATATATTTCAATCTATTTTGAATTTTTACACAATTTTTTAGTGGACATGAAGAATATTTCAAGGAAGTCTCAGTAAAAGATTTGAGCCTTTATGATCAATTTTGAGGGGGTTATTCATATTTTAGATTTTGTACTCATTTTGTCATATCTTACTAAATATAAAGAATTTTTCTGTGAAAGTTTTACTAATGCTTTATCCTATTATAGGAAATTTATAGACAAAATTTTAGATTTTTTTGATATGTTTGGAGTGAGTTATTATGATTTTATGTTTTTTCCTATATTCACTCTATAGGTCAAAATTTGTGAAATTTTTTCACAATTTTTTTTACTGAAGTTTCACTATCATAAGGGAAAGTTACATTCAAAATTTGGGACTATTTTGATCAGTTTATAATGCATTATTGACATTTTAGGGTATTTCATTAACCCTTGTTTTTTTTATGGATCATGAAGTTACAAGTATTTTTAGGGGAGGATGATATTGATGCTAGAGAATGGTGGCTCCTCTTTAAGAAAAATAGTACTCAAACAATTTTGTGACAAACATGTTTGTATTTTTCTTCGTCTGGGCTTACACTACATTGATTTAATCAGTTGAGCTTCGTATAAAGGTATTCTTCATGAGAAGAAATGGAACAAGTCTTTCTAGATTAATGGGAAATAAAAGAAAAAGATTATGAAGAAGAAAAAATCATTGAAAAAAAATAATGACAATGAGGAAGAACATGCAAGTGATGATGAAGAAATAAAGCATAATGACAATGAGGAGAGTACATATAGTGCAAAAGGAGAGGTAGAGGATTTCAAAGAAGAAAAAGAATTGGATGATAAGGGTCCAAATATTTTGGCTCCAAAGAAATCTGAGTTAATTTTTAAATTCAATGAATGCATTCAAAAGAAGAAAGTTGTGTCCATAAACCCTACTAAAAGGTATAACTTCATCAATATGAATGTGGCCAAACATCTACATGTTCAAGCAAAGAATATCAAGGAGGTTCAAGTAGATGGTAAGAATATTCTAATATTTAAATATTTGAAGCTCATTATGCAAAAATATATTTTGCATTCAGATTCTTATGCTTTGGATATGGATGATGTGGATATGGTTCTTGGATATCCATGGTTAGATACTTTGGAAACAATCAATATTAATGTTCAGAAGAAGTTCATGAAGTTTTGGTATAGGAAAAAGGTCACTTTATAGGATATCATAGTGGGAAAGACACCAATAATGTTAAGGTGTGGAGCCTAAAAGCTTCACCAAGGAGCAGATTTTGATAGTTGCAGGTTCACACAGTCACCGGCGTCGGTCAGGAGCGACCGACGTCGGTCAAGAGCAGTTTAGGAGATGCCAGCGTCTGTAGGGATCAGCCGACGTCAGTCATAGGCAAGCAGGCAGGAACCGATGTCGGTTACTTATGCGTCCAGAGAGCTATTTTTGTGGACAGAACTGAGTGTTTGCATGATGAGATTAAGTCATAGTCTTAAGTCCGCGTCTCTATTATTAGTAAGACTATTTTAGAGCTCTTGTTTAAGAGGCATAATTGTTGGTTGTAAATGCATGCTCAAGTATCCTAATTATTATATAATAGGATAATTCTTCTTAGCTTATTGTAGTGTATTGTAGAATGTTGAAGAACAGTACAGAATTGTATATGTGAATCAATCCAGGTTGTTGGAGTTGATTGTACTTGAGAGAGAGAGCTCTTGAGGGAAAGAGATCTAGAGAGAGATCTGTACATCTGAGAGAGGTGTGAAAGAAAAGAAGTTTCTTCAATTGTATTCCTTCTGTAAAGAGTTTAATATAAGTTTTCAGGGTGGTTTCTTGTATCTCTTGTTTTTTGCTATTTATCATTCTAGTTACTTATCATTCTGATTTAATTTCGTGTTTATTGCTTTCATAAGTGTAATCAAATTGTTGGTTGATCCCCAACAAGTAGTATCAGAGCCTTGATTGTAGGTTCAGAACTTGATATCCAACAAGTGGTATCAGAGCTCAGGTTCACTAACAGGTGGTTCAGATTTGTGTAGTGTGTATTGATTACAGGTTACTCACAGGGGTTTCTACAGAGATTTCTATTTGAGTGGGAGAAGCAATGATAGAAGAAAGTAAACTGAGAATAGAGAAGTTCAATGGCAAAAATTATCAACATTGGAGAATGTAGATAGATGATTATCTGTATCAGAAAGATCTATACTTATCGTTAGGTGGGATTGCAAAGAAGCCCACAGACATGGATGATGAAGAATGAGAAGTTCTTGATAGAAAGGCTCTGGGGTCTATAAGACTGAGTCTAGCATCTACTGTGATATCTAATTTATCACAGGCAAAAACAATGGTAGAGTTTGACTACTTTAGCAAATTTATATGAAAAACTCTCAGCTTCTAATAAGGTATATCTTATGAAGCAGTGATTTAATTTGCATATGCAGGAAGGTGGATCTGTATCTAATCACCTGAATGATTTTCATGGAATTGTAAATCAATTAAGTTCAGTCAATATTGTGTTTGATGATGAAATTAAAGCTCTTTTAATATTATGTTCTTTGCCTGAAAGTTGGCATAGCTTAGTAATGGCAGTTAGTAATACTGCATCTGCTTCAAATATTTCAAAAGTAGAGGATGTTGTTAGTGTTATCTTGAATGAAAAAATTTGCAGGAAAAGCACAGAGGAAACATCAGGGAACACTTTAAGTTTTGAGAGTAGAGGAAGGCAAAAAGAGAAGAGAAAAAAAAGGAGATCAAGGTCTAAGTCTAAGGTGAGAGGTAGATCCAAATCTAGAAATGGCAGAAAGCCACAATGCTAGAATTATGGAAAGATTGGGCACATAAGCAGAGATTGCTGGTCAAAGTCTAAGGAGGACAATCAACACGAAAGAAAAGAAGAAGCAAAAGTTGCAGGTATTGCACAAGATGATTTAATATTCTCTTTGCATAATAATATAGAATCTTGGGTTTTAGATTTTGGTGCATCTTTTCATGCTACCCCTAATAGAGAATATTTTAGTGACTATATCCATGGAGATTCTGGAATAATGTATTTAGGGGATGATGAGCCTTGTAAAATTATTGGCAAAGGTAAAGTGCAGCTGAAAATATAGAATGACAACACATGGGAGTTGAGAGATGTGATGCATGTTCCCAGCTTGAAGAAGAATTTGATTTCTACAAGAAAGTTAGGGGATGAGGGTTGTACAGTAACTCT
Organism: Torreya grandis; assembly: GCA_037957365.1. Classification (NCBI taxonomy): domain Eukaryota; kingdom Viridiplantae; phylum Streptophyta; class Pinopsida; order Cupressales; family Taxaceae; genus Torreya; species Torreya grandis. Next base: position 145,558 of record JARHVA010000306.1, read on the forward strand.
TACAGCTAAATCTTGGAAGGTGACCAAGGGTGCACTTGTAATGGCTAGAGGTAAGAGAGTAGGTACTCTCTATTTATGTAATTGTGTTACTAACAATTCTCCTTCTGTATTATCTACTTCAGATGTGGATGCAAAATTGTGGCACTCAAGGCTTGGCCACATGAGTGAGAAGGGAATGTCAATTCTTAAGTCTAAATGTAAGCTTTCAGATTTGAAAAGCATAGATCTAGATTTTTGTGAGCACTGTGTTTTTGAGAAATAGAAGAGAGTGAGTTTTCTCAAGACTGGGTCAACAAAAAAGAAGCATAAGTTGCAGCTTATTCACATAGACGTGTGGGGACCGGCTCAGGGTGCTTCTATTGGAGGATCACAGTACTATGTTTCATTCATAGATGATGCTACAAGAAAGGTATGGATCTATTGTATTAAGAAGAAATTTGATGTATTTGAGACTTTTAAGATTTGAAAAGCTATGGTTGAGAATGAAATAGGTAGAAGATTGAAGTTCCTGAGATCTGACAATGGTGGTGAGTTCTGCAGCTATAAGTTCAACTGGTATTGTTATATGCATGGAATCCGTAGGCAAAGGATGGTTTCAAGGACACCTCAGCAAAATGGTGTTGCTAAAAGGATGAACAAAACAATTATGGAGCATGCAAGATGTATGAGATTGCATGCTGGTTTGCCCTTAGAGTTTTGGGCAGAAGCTGTTGACATTGCAGTGTACTTGATTAACAGAGGACCCTCTACAGCTCTGGATGGTGGAATTTCAGAAGAGGTATGGACAGGTAAAAAGGTAGATCTCTCATTTCTCAAAGTTTTTGGTTGTGAAGCCTTTGTGCATGTTGATAAGAAAAATAGAAAGAAGTTGGATGCTAATTCTATGAGGTGCACATTTATTGGCTATGGCTCTGATGATTTCAGTTTTAGATTTTGGAATCTAGGAACTAACAAGATAATTAGGAGCCGTGATGTTGTTTTCAATGAAAAAGTGATGTATAGTGATCCGCTGAAGAAGTTGAATCAATTTGGATAGAGCAATGGAGAATTGGACGAGGTGATAGTCCAAAATGAGCTCGTGGGAAAAATTAATAACAAACAGGAAAACACAGAGACCGATGTCAGTGAAGCAAGAACCAACATCCGTAGAATAGAAACCGATGTCGGTCATACAGAGACCGACGTCGACAGGACATGAACTGACGTCAGTCAGGCAGAACTGACGTCGGCTAGTCCCAGGCCTAGAGGTGATCGAGGTCGGTCACTGTCAGAGAATTTGGGCGGACAGCGTGTTGTGGATGAGTCTCAGACGCCCATCAGGAGGTCAAAAAGGGTAAGTAAACCTTCAATTTGATATTCTCCTTCATTATTCTATTTATTGCTAACTGATGGTGGAGAACCAAAGAGTTTTGAAGAAGCATTACAGGTGGAGTCCAAGAGTCAGTGGGAGCATGACATGGTTGAGAAAATGGAGTCCTTAAAAGAAAACCAAACATGAGATTTGGTTGAGTTGCCAGCTGGTAAGAGGACACTGAAGAACAGGTGGACCTACAGATTGAAAGAAGGTGAGAACGGACAGATGAGATATAAGGCCAGGTTGGTAGTGAAAGGATTTGCACAAAAGCCAGTTATTGATTTTGGTGAGATTTTTTCTCTTATTGTTAAAATGACTTCTATACAGACTGTACTGTCTTTAGTTGCTATTGAGGATTTGCATCTTGAGAAGCTTGATGTTAAGACAACGTTTCTTCATGGATATTTGGATGAGGAAATATATATGGAACAGCTGGAAGGATTTGAGGTCAAAGGTAAGGAGAAGTTAGTGTGCAGATTGAAGAAAAACTTGTATGGCCTCAAGCAAGCTCCTAGACAGTGGTATTTGAGATTTGACAGGTTTATGACTGAGCATGGCTACAGTAGGTGTCAATCTGACTATTATGTGTATTTTAAGAGATTGAATAATGGTAGACATATTATTCTATTATTGTATGTAGATGATATGCTAGTTGCAGGATCACACATGCAGGATATCTATGAGCTTAAGGTGAAACTAGCTCAAACGTTTGCCATGAAAGATTTGGGAGCAGCTAAGAAAATCCTTGGCATGAGCATTAGGAGAGACAAGAAAAATCATAGGTTGATTTTGTCTCAAGAGGATTATGTGAACAAAGTGTTGAAATGGTTCAATATGCAGGATGCTAAACCGGTAAGCACACCTTTGGTTGGACATTTTAAGTTGAGTAAAGAACAATGTCCTAATTCACATGATGAGGTAGAGTACATGAGTAGAGTTCTATATTCTTCTACAGTAGAGAGTTTAATGTATGCAATGGTTTGTACTAGACTGGATATTGCCCAAGCAGTGGGAGTTGTAAGTAAGTATATGGCCAATCCAAGAAAGGAACACTGGAAAGCAGTTCAGTGGATCCTTAGATATCTGAGAGGAACCAACAGTAGGCATTTATGCTATGAAGGTTTAGATACTTCTCTACATGGTTATGTAGATTCAGATATGGCAGTTGATTTGGATGGCAGGAAGAGCACCATAGGATATGTTTTCACTATTAGTGGAACGACGGTTAGCTGGATATCAAAGTTGCAGAAGGTTGTTGCCTTGTCAACTATAGAAGCAGAGTATATTGCAGTCACAGAAGCTAGCAAAGAGATGATATGGATGACATGGTTCATGAAAGAGCTTGAAAAGGAGCAAGAGAGTTGTAGATTATACAGTGATAGAGTGCAATTCATTTGGCTAAAAATTCAGCCTTTCATTCAAGAACAAAGCACATACAGCTTAGGTACTACTTCATAAGACAAGTATTGGAGGATGGTGAGTTGAATCTGGAGAAGATCCATACAGATAAGAATCCTGCTGATATGTTAACCAAGCCGGTAACAAAAGAGAAGTTGGATCTTCATTCAACTTCTGTTGGTCTTCATGATTGAGTTGAAGATGGAAGAGCTAGAAGATGTTGCTGTACATGTACTGGTGTAGTTGTTTATCTCCAAGTGGGAGATTGTTAAGGTGTGGAGCCTAAAAGCTTCACCAAGGAGCAGATTTTGATAGTTGCAGGTTCACACAGTCACCGGCGTTGGTTAGGAGTGACTGATGTCGGTCAAGAGCAGTTCAGGAGATGCCGGCGTCGGCAGGGATCGGTCGACGTCAGTCACAGGCAGGAACCAATGTCGGTTACCTGTGCGTCTAGAGAGCTATTTTCGTAGACAGAACCGAGTGTTTGCATGATGAGATTAATTCATAGTCTTAAGTCCGCGTCTCTATTATTAGTAAGACTGTTTTAGAGCCCTTGTTTAAGAGGCATAACTGTTGGTTGTAAATGCATGCTCAAGTATCCTAATTATTATATAATAGGATAATTCTTCTTAGCTTATTGTAGTGTATTGTAGAATGTTGAAGAACAGTACAAAATTGTATATGTGAATCAATCTAGGTTGTTGGAGTTGATTGTACTTGAGAGAGAGAGCTCTTGAGGGAAAGAGATCTAGAGAGAGATCTATACATCTGAGAGAGGTGTGGAAGAAAAGAATTTTCTTTAATTGTATTCTTTCTGTAAAGAGTTTAATACAAGTTTTCAGGGTGGTTTCTTGTATCTCTTGTTCTTTGCTATTTATCATTCTAGTTACTTATCATTTTGATTTAATTCCACATTTATTGCTTTCATAAGTGTAATCAAATTGTTGGTTGATCCCCAACAAATAACAATCAAAGTAGATCATGAGGATGAGATTGAAACAAGTGATGAAGAACATGAAGAAGATTCAGATGACATAGATAAAGACACACTACAATCAGAAATGAACTCTTCATCTACTCAAGAGGTAGAAGAAAAAGTAGATAATGTCAAAATATTATAAAAATTTGAGGTATATAGACACCCACATCATCATGAGAGGAAACAATCATAGATCCAGGTGAAGGAGTCATAACAACAATCATTTTGGCTATATAGAAGATCTGATTTCCAATCACTATTGCTATGCATGGAAGTTAGAGAAAAACTACTATGGTCAGGTATGTAATTAAATTAGCACAGTGAAATATGGTACATGGAATCAAAACAAGAATAACTATGCATGGACACCAAAGTAGTACAGTTATGATCATGAACAGAATCATAAGAGCACAATGGAATTTGGAAACAAGCTTGGAGAGTTATCACCTACCAAGATCACATATGGATGGCTAGATCATTGATATTGGAGATAATTGTGCAATGATTTGAAAAACACTTATTATTTGGTTTCTTCTTATGTTTTGGGGATGAAACATGTCAAAGAGGGAATGAATGATATGTATCTAGGGATATCATATATTAATGTATATGGGTTGATTGAGATGCTAACATATGGCACACATCTCCCTTAGTCAGTTATATGGGTCCAATATATTAGGATAATGGAGTAACTTATGGAATTAGTGTATTGGGTAATGGTCAACCTACATTGAGATTAGGAGGTTATCCATCCACTGTTAGTTAGTTATAGGTTTATATAGAAGACATGATTATCATTGTAAAGGAAGGAGGTAAGCATTGAGTCTTCTATTGTAAGAGGATATTGGAGGTTGTCCCTTTGAATAGACCTTGTAAAGTTATTCCTTCCTAACTGAGTATTATAAGGTGTTTCCCTACCTTAAGGGTATTCTATTTCTACATATATTGAATATTTGGTCATCTTTGTCCACATATATCTTTTGTGATGTGTTGATCTACATTATATTATGCATTATTTCTGAATATTATAAGTGTGGATCATAACAAGTGTAATCATAGAGGTAGTAAATAATTTGAGAAAATTCAAAGCTGTCAAAGATAAGGAACATGTTAAAATTTATGTCACTGATCCATGTTTTTCAACACTAGTTATCACCTTGAAGAAGACATCTTGTATACTTCCTTTCTATCTTTATCAATTTTATATTTTAGAAAAAATCTATTTTTCCTTTTATTTAAATAAAAAATTAGTAAAATAGAATAAGATGAAAATATGAATACCAAGGGTCACATGTAATGTGAAGGGTCTATCCATTCCCTCCTATGTTTATAAATAGGAGAAATGACAATTGTAAAGGGGTTGTTTGATCTCTATTGTAATTTTGCTTGAAAAAAGAAATAAATTATGTTTATTCTTCAATCTGAGAAATAAAAGAAAATTCTAGAACTTTATTTCTTATTTTTCCTTTGTGGATGTGTATTTTTTTATGTTAATACATATCTCTCAATTCAATTTATACTTATGTTAATCTCAAATAAGCTATTACTTTTTTGAAATACTTGCTTGTCACATTAAAGATGAAATCTTTGTTTGCTTATCCCTACATTACCCTTCATCTTCCTTTTTTTTTTTATCATTTTGGTTAAAAATAGTGAAATCGAACATGACATTCAACTTGTAACTATTGTAAATATTTTTAGAATAACTTTTTGCATTTACAATAAAGGGAGCCTATCCTCCAAATAGAGGAGAAATTTTTGTCTCCTTCATTGTAATGAAATTACCTATTTAACATGAATGCCAAATATTTTACCAACACATACATTTAAATCTTGTGCACACTTTCCTTCTATTCATTTACCCACCTGTTATCTTGGAAAATCTATTTACCAAATATACCTATTTATAATTAAACCAATATATACAATAACCTTTTAGAATCTTAAACAAACCTCCATATCTCAAATCAATGATTTACACTTCTAATATAATACAAGTAATAACTAGACAATTGTTGTTACTATAAGTATTTGCCTCCATTGGGAATCTATATAAACACTCAATGAATATTTTTCTAAAATTGGAAAGTCTTCATTAGGTTGGCTTAAACACATTTCGTAAGTTAGCCATAGTGAAATAGAATTAAATTTCAGCAATAAATATAAATAAATCTCTAGGTTATACTCATTCGGCCATTATCTTAAAAATCACTTGAAAAGTTGAAGAATACATTATCACTCTATTAATACATTATCACAAAGGCATATATATCTAAAATCTCCTTAAAGGAGTAGTCTTAGAGCTAAGTTTGAATACAAAAAGTTTAAAGTTGCATGGTGTCAAGTGTTGAAAGTCCAACATTGCTTTGCATACTATTTTGATCATGATATTGTATATACACACATTAATGAAAGAAATACATGCAGTTTGAACCCTCTTTGGAGTATTAGAATGTATAAAACACTTAACTATGTTGTAGGAAGTGGTTAGGGTGTTCAACCCAAAATAATAACAATTTTAATCCCTTTTTCAAGGATCATCTTGTGATCAAAATCATAACTAGGGTTTGGACAGAAGGAGAAGGAAAATAGAGATTATTTCAGAGTACCAAAGGCAAGAATTCACACAATAATCATCTACATGTGCAAGTGCAACATTCCTAGATCTTACAAACTTCCACAATATACAGGGACACTTTTGATAAACCTTGAACACTACTAGTGATTGTATGCTTCAAACTTCACCAAAAATGTCTAGGAAGGATTTGAGCCATAAATTTCTACTTTGAACAGTGACAAAACACATATAAGACCTTTCTAGCTTCAAATATAGTTTTGTGAATGATAAAATATTAGAAAAATTTAAGTACACTTATACCCTCTTGCTTTATCATTTCCAAATTTTCTAAGTGTAATATGTAGAACATCCACTTCTATTCAAATTAGTAATTTATATTTATATTTTACATAATTTTATAACACATAGTTTAACACCATTTCAAAATTCCATAATTTAAAATAATTAACATATTTTGGTGAGCCCTATCATTGAGTTAGGCATAAAAACCCATAGGTTTCCTCCTACATTAGGGTTTTAATTTTTCACAAGGTTTTAGATTTATCCTCTATTAGGGTCCAATATCAGTTTTAATATTTGATTTCAATGGGTCAAAATTATTTATATCTAGTAAATTTATAGCCATATTGTTGACAATTATGTATTTCATTTATCAAATTATATCATGTATTCATATTTGAGACAAAGAATAATTATGAATCAAAATGCAATAAAACTAAGGATGATAATATACATGAAGACATCTTAGCTCTCATTAGTAACACATTTTGCATGGATATCAAATTTGAAATATCTTGGGTTTATGATTATAAATCCATGTATTCTCAACTCATGAGAAGTAGTGTATCTAGTATTACCATCAATGATAAGACTCAACCCTTGAATGAACTGAATTAGAGTGCCACCATCATTGCACCTCAAATTATTACTATGATGTTTTCCATAGATAAGTTAATAAAACAAGTTCAAACATTATCTCTAAATGTCAATTCACTTGAACATAAGCTTACACATGCCCAAAATCCTAAGCATGCTACTATAAATTAAATCTCTAGCGCCCCAATCAAAACAAATGTGTCTCAAAATATTTCATCTCCAACATGAGTTAATAAACAAAAAGTAGTTATGATAAATGAGTCACGAAGTTGGCATAAAGTTAGTTCTTATCCAAGTGAAATTCTTAAAAACATGTCATTTGATCATATTACCTTTCATTCATCCTATGCAAAATTATAGGTACTATTCTGCTTATCATAGGTTCCACGAGCATACCAATATAGGTATTTCCATTTGAAACATATAATGGAGGATATTTTTGATATTGGTTACCTTACGTTAGATACATATATTAAGAAACTATAAGATTCAATCACACCTTTTAATATTAAGTAACCCACTCCATTCATGATTCCATCACCAAAGGTAGAATAACCAAAACAAGAATGATCTAAAGATCTTCTTAAACTAGAGAAACCCATAAAAACCCTTTCTTAACTAGTATTATCTACTTATACTCCACATGTTGTATCGAAATAATTGAAACTAGGGGAATTTATTTAAAATCAAAGCAATTAGTCAACAATGAGAAATCAAATACCATAAAGCTTACTCTATTGTCATTTCATCTCCACAACTATCTAACCATGTGCAGTCATTTAAATTTGGTCAATAATACTTGATTAGGTTAGTTTTTACCCATTTTCACTTTAATTTACTTGAGCATTTACTCTGAACCTATTTTACCACCTCACTCTATCATAAGTACATATATGAACCCATCTCTTTCTATGTTATTATTTTACACCTATAGAAATGTTCTTAATCATTAAAAACCTTTCCAAGCATTTATAGGTACATTCTAAATGCATCATTTCAAACTTTACCTTTCAAGACCAAATCAACCAGTATGGGTCAATAGTGGTAGTCGATCTTGACCTCTATAGGTTGATCATGTCTTTCACCTTAGCAACGAATAATTATAAAATTTAGATGCTTCCTTACAAATATGCCCATAATTTTAAGATAGGTAGTGTGAAGGTTTCCCCTTTTGGATTATTACAAAGACACATCTAATGCACATATTCTATCACTTGGTAACTACTTAGCAATCATTTGACAATTTCACTATTGAGAAACACTTATACTATTACATATTGAGTAAAACTTCTATAATGTTTTCAATTCTGATTCTAATCACTTGAAATAATAATTAACCAAGTTAATAGATGAATTTATCAAAGTCAAAGAAAAACATTATCAATTATTCAAGTCATCTCTAGATGCATACATGTAGCAAAAAAATACAATCGCACAAAACACTCAAAGTAGGAGAACTATGTGGACTTGATTTCCTTTTTTAGAGTATTGGATACATAGGCAATGATCAATCATCATAGGGGTGATTCAAGTTAGTGTATCCCATTACACTCCCCAATTTCTCTTTTTAGTTTTTAAGCTATTACAAACATATTAGGGTTTAAACTTAGACGAAGTCATTTATAGGTTATTCATGTGTCTCCAAAAGCCAAATTTTTGCACACACATGTTTTAAATAGGTGCAAATGATTGTGTCCTAATTTTATTGATTTTTAACAAAGGACAAAATTGATCCACAAATGATTGTAGTGGAATTCAATCATGTCCCCTTATGGTCGGTTTTGACCCTGAGCAGTTACAATCATAGTTTATATTTCATGCACATAATTTAGTTTGATATGATAATTCAAACATGTTTCAATAAAATATAGTCAACCTACATGCAGAAAATAACTAAGTCATCTTGTATTGTTCATAGCTAATTTTTTCATTCATTAACACTTCATCTATTTCAAGATTTTGCTTTCATTCTTCTAGTCATAAGTCATTTAAAAAAATATTTTATCTTTTTATTCATGTTATCTTAATTAGAGTTAATCATCAAGTCAATTAAAATTTTTGGTAAAAATTATTGGTGAATCCACACATTTTATTTGAACATTGCTTCATTTTTTTTGTCTTAGGGTTTAGATAAATACATGAGTATTTGACACTAAAACAACTTTCTTTTGATCTTGGATCTAATATCTGACACTAAAATAATTTGCTTTTGACCTTAAATTTAATAACTGACACTGAAAACACTTTATTTCAACTTTAGATTTGATATCCAATATTAAAATCACTTTTTTGACCTTGAATTTAAGGGGAATTTGCTAATCTACATACATTTTTTTCTAGAATCTGAATTTCAATTTTCTATTATTTGCTTTTGAGTTTGCAAAGAATATATCATTATATTGGATGAGCATTTTTTGTTTCAAGATTTATTAATTTTCATTACATCTTTGCTTTTCCATAACAAGGAATATCATTAACACTCATGTAATCAAACAAAATAATCTGATAAGAATCAAATAACTAATGAATAATCTCAAGACTTTTTAATTGTTCTTCCTCCTATGCCTCAATGTTGTCAAAGCTAACATCCCTTTCCCATTACTCACCCATGAATTATTTTAAATTCTATGGTCCATGTTGTTAACATCAAAAGAGGTAGGCTACCACATCCTAGATACAATGAACATGTCCTTCCTCAGCCGAATCCACGTCCCACACATCTTCTTGATACTGTTTGTATGCATATTCATTTAGAAGTACCCAAGGTTTGTGTTTGTGAAACCCATCAAGATAAAATAATCACTATGAGAAAGTTCATATAAGAGTTGCAAATACAAAATCAGTATTTTAGTTCAAAAATTACATTAGTAGAAAAGAAGAGCACATACACAAATAATCCAGAGTATGCTAGTGTTAATCATATACATGTATCTTCATCCAATTATTGTGTGTCTCAAAAGATGCCATCTCAAGTATGGATACAAAAACAACATAAATCTACAACTATTTATTCAATAAGTATACAAAAGTATAATAAGAGTTTTTATTTCTCAAAATACGTCATCTCAAGTATGGGTTTTAAAACAACATACATCGACAACTATTGCTTTAAAAGTATACAAAAGGCTAATATGAGTTCAAGTAAAATTTTAAGATAAATGCTTCGAAACAAGTTGATCACATTAATTCCAATACATCCTTTGAGGATTTCAAAATACTATTGTGTATATCATATAATGCATGAGTATCATATAGACAGTTGTTGAGTTTTGAAGAACAAAATAAAAAGTATCATTGATAGTGGTTATCCTATAACAAATAAATCAATAAACCAACCTAATCGCATTATGATTGTATCTTCTAAATAAAAAGTGAAAAAAGAATAAAAACATCAAGAATGGATACAAAAGAATAAATTAGAGCAAAAAAAGTTACAAAAGGAATAAGATAAAAAATAAAAGAGACTAACGGGCAATTTAGAAAAAAAAAGTTACAAATGACAAAATTAGATCAAGAAAAGAGTCAAAATGTAATATTAGAGAAATCAAGGTTTCAAAATGATAAAGATAAAGAAACTAGGCTACAAAAAAAATAATTACAAAGGAAATGATTTAATAAGCAATGGAAACAATTCAAAAAAGAGAAGTCGTAAAAACAAGCTCTAGCTAAGCAAGAAAACATCTTTATGAAAGGGTTTGTCACAAAGGAATTTAAAAATAAACATGTTCCTAAAAATACCAATAATACAAATGTGATTTATAAAGTTTTAAACATCACATCTACTTCATGCATAAATAAATAAGATAAGGCCAACACTACAAAATATATGGTTACATCTTCAAGTTAAGAAGTCAAATAAGAAACCACTTCTTTTTTTAGTATTCAATATATGGTCCTTAATTCTTCTCCAATTTAGAATGATATACAAGATCTTGATAATGATGAACACAATTGAATCCAGAAGCACTAATATAACTCTAGATGGACTGTGAAAATATTTTTGCTCTTAATGATGAGCATATTCAAGAGAAATAAAATTTCAATAAGATAATTCTAACATATGGTGTAGATGGTTTTTCATATACAGATACAAAAGATGATGAGAATGACATACCAAAATTCATGACCAAGAAGATTATGATTATGATTATTATTATGTATAAGATTGGCATAATAATTCCAATATCACACAACATACATATAGGCATCCACTCGATGAGATTTTTGGTTAGTATATTTCAATTTAAAATATTTAAAATTTCAAAAGAATTAAAATAATTAAAAACCAATTAAAATTGATTGTACATAGATTATTGATTACTTCATCATGATATTATTTCACTTATTTTACATGTGAACAATTTGATCAATCTTCTAGCCCTTGGATACTTATGTCTTTTTGGCCTTTTGGCTCTTCTTTTTTATTTTCTAAATTTAAACAGTCCAACATAGTGATCATCATGCGAAAATTTTCTATTTGGCATGATGTTTTCACAATATGAACAGAGCAAACTATATTTTTTTTAATCATAGATGGTATTAACTAATGGCATTCAACATCGATTGTCTATATTGTCTTGAGATAGTCGATTGTGTCATGTAGTATTTTTACATAGTCAATTCAAAAACTAAGCACATTAGAGCCTTAATGCATTCAATTATTTGATTCTATACTTAGTTTTAGTTTACCAATAAGTACTTATGCATGAAAAATCTTTATTTTGTGTGTTATATTGCTCATACATACATATTACATACTTTGAGAAATTTACCTTCAATAAGACAAAGATGTATAAGTATTCCTCTGCATACCTATTCAATCTCCTACATGCCTTTCAAGTTAAAATTCATATATATAGTGGGGGCATCTTCTTCATACATGGTCATGCCATCATATTCAATACATATTTTACCTCAACACGTGTTGTAAATTGTTTAGATCCCTTCCATTTATTTTACTTTTAAACCCATGGTTATTTACTCTAATTTGGTTTTTGTTTCAAAATTTAAAAAATATAATTTTTTTTTAAATTTTAAGAAATCTAAAAAATATTCTAAAGACCTAAAATCAGAACTTGAACATGATTACATATTTTACATTATTGATATATTTTGTTTAGCTCATGATTGGTAGACAATATGTATTTTTTATTTAACACATACATTTCACTAGTATTTATGAGTGTTATGAAAGACATAATTTTAAATAGACTAAAATATTGGACTTGCCTCTACCTAATGGCTATACTAAATTAGGAGTATTTTATCCAAATGTTACATTATTCACATGTGTTACTATTCTATATCTCATATACTATTGATATATATGCTTCTTTACAAATGTCTCGTTAACATCTCTATCTTACACTTGTGTATATGAACATGCTATTTTTTAAGATATGATCACATTACATATACATAGTATAAACTATTTTTCTAGTTCTATGCTTTATTGATGCTATTATTTATATCTAGTACAATAAATTTTGCTTGTATATTGTGTATGACCCTTGGTCCTTGTGTGAAAAATTCTTAAATATCTCTATGAGATTTTTGTTTGATATGTGCGATATTTAAATATTTTTTACCCTTGACTTATATTTTGTGTGACATTTGAACATATCTCTTATTTGTGATTTTATAGATATTCTTTTCATATGGCCCTTAGATTTTTGTATGCAATTTTTATTTATGCAACATTTAAATGTCTCTTGTATGCAACCCTTGACCTTGTTGTATGACATTGTGGTTGTTGTGTTTATGTGTTTGTTAAGTTTAATGATTGTCATGATTCATATCATGCATTAATTATTGTTTACACTTTTTCTATTATAAATATTATCATGAGCTTCATTGATTCAACTATATATATTTAACACTTTAGACCTTGATTCATATGTTACATACATGCTTTGACTAATACATAACTTACTATGATGACATTCATTTTTTTCCCTACAATATTCAATAATTACATCTTGATAGATATGATACAATTAAATTTTATTTTGAGATGAGTGACTTTAAAGATACATATCTTATCACAAAAGGAGAGCATTTTAGTGGGATTTTTATATATGATAAAAGTCTCTATGAGAAAAAAATAATTTTAGGTACAAAATACAATTTCAAAAAAATTAGAATAGTTCAAAATTATATTATTAACACATATTATGGGAACACATCCATGTATATGCACTCACATTATAAGATTTTAGTACATATTCATACATTTTGAGTGCACGATATAGATTAATGCACAAGTTAAAACATTATTTATAAATTTGCATCTACATACAATTATATATTTTACATTAATCACATGGAGGCATGATATAAATTAATGTCATACTTTCAGTATTATCTTACTATTTGTGGTCATGGTAGAATCATGAATGTTCTCCATTATTTTTTGATCATGTGCATATAAAAACAAAGTGATAATTAAATTTGAAATCCATCAGCCGAGGTTGATTTAGTTAAAGTGCATAATGCTTAACTTAGGGATTCAACACTCTAGCATTATAACTTATGAATCTATTGTGAATTTAAATCCATTTTTATTTCGAGGTTATAAATACCATTAATAAAAATTGAGGTTTTTGCATCCCTCAATGGATTCTATTTTTTAATCATGTTTGATCCAAATTGAGGCTTGATCACCCTCAAATAGCCATTGGTTCAATTAAAGAACCAATCTCTCCCAAGTAATTCATGGAAAACACCAATTCACTAATGCTTTAATGAAGCATCATGTTCAAGCTAAGTTACAAAAAATATATTTGTCTCATGCATATTTGTGTATTTCTCCCTTGCTATATTTTCAAGTTTTTCAATTTTCATCCTTACTCTATTTTCAAGTTTTCAATTTTCAAAATTCATTTTTTTTAAAACTTCAAATGAACAAAATGACTATTTCATGAGATTTTGTAGGGTTTGTTATGTTAAAGTGTCATCCATGATTAATGTATCTTCTCATAGACAAGTATTATGTACACATTCAGGTATATCATTCCTTTTACTAAAGTAATTTGTTTTTTAGATTAAAGGTGGGGAGGGGGGAGAAAGGGGGGAAAATGTAGTCACTTAAATTTAGTCATAGATACTTGATAATCTTAGTTTTGGACTATTTTCACTATTACTGACTTGAGCACTTAATTTAGACCTAAAATGCCACCTCACTTTATCTTAAGTACCTATACAAATTGATTCCTTTCTAAATTATTGTCTTACACCTACAAAATGTTTTTAATCACTAAAAATCTTTTTAAGTATCTATATGAACATCCAAGTCATTTATTTCAAACATTACCTTTTAGGACAAAATTGTCCTTTATGGGTCAATAGTGGTAGTTGGTATTGACCCCTATTGGTTAATGTTGTTACATACATATAATTCAGTATGATCTGATCTTTTAGCCATGTATCAGTCGAACACAATCAACCTACATGTAGAAAACAACCAAGTCATCTTGTATTGTTCATAATTAGTTTCTTTCATTCATTCGTTCTTCATCTATTTTATTATTTTGCTATCATTCTACTAGCCAGAAGTCATTTTAAAGTGTTTATGATCTTTTTATTTATTTTATCTTAATTAGAGTTAACCACCAAGTTAATTCAAAAATTATAATAAAACACTATTCACATGATACTAGTGATGATGAATATATTAAAAATCAAAGAACATCCAATAAACTAACCCTAAAATATGATATGATCAGTTATATAAATCCTACTATAAATATAAAAAATTATTGGAATGAGACATCTAAATTAGTGGACGAAAATGGTAATTCACTTAATGATTATGACATATATGATATAATGGCCTATATTTGAGTATCCCTTGGATGTGATCACATGTAGTTGGGACATTATTCAAATCACATATTCAAAAGTATAAAAAAATTAAATATTCAAAAATATACAAAAGTTCAAATATTCAACAAATAAAAAACAAAAATCTATACATGGCATGTTGTAATGGAACACATAGTTCATTGATGTTATTTATCATATACATGGTGAATTACATATTCATTTTTGTACACACATTTTTTTTATAGTATACATGAGTGGGATGCAACATATACATGTTACATATGATACATGAACATGATGATTCATGACTTTACTTATACTCATGATTTATTTTTAATATTACAGGCATGTTATACTAGTGGCATCTTCATACAATCAAGTTATATCTTTTTATACTGGTCCATTGATCATAGTAAAATGTTATACATTACTTTATCTATAGTGCTAGTTTTTATGGATATTATGTTTTACTATACTAGATGATGACATTGATTGATTATGTGAATTAACATTTTTCATTATGTCTATGGTTGATATTGATAACTATAACATTGTTTGATCATTGATGTGTGTAATATTGAGTATTTTACGGGTACATATACCATATCTTGTTATGTTGTGTGTCATTTGTGTTAAAATATTCTCTCATTTAAATCGTGGACATGCCATGTCTACGTCAAGTCAGAATCATGTCATGTCTTGTATGCTTCTTGATCATGATATTTTATGAGGACGCATGGTTACATATATGATTATTACTATGAGCTTATTGCCATGATTTATATAATGCAAAATATTGTGTACAATGCCATGCTTTCTATTTTGCATCTACTACAATTATTTTGACTACATGCTTAATTGATATATCCTTAGAAATTTACACTTGTATGCCCATTGATTTATATATGACTCATACATGATTGAATGATCAAATATTTCTATGATGAAATATCTTATTATGTTTTTATCTATACTTTACATGTTTATACTTTTATATGTAACATATGTACATAACTCTTTCTTTTGAAATGAGTGATTCACATGTTTCACCCTCATATAAAAAATGAGACATACAGTGGCTTGTTTCAGAGACTCAAGAAATGATAAACAATCAATTTACATTATAAGATAAATTATGTGATTTAGATTGGTCATGTTTCACATATTAAGACATATTTAGGGGTATTCTAGAGGATTTTGAAGAACAATTGAGACATTTTATAACATTAGGTTAAAAAATGTTGGAATTATATATCATCTTGATGGATAAATAGATCATATTGGGGCATGAAATTTATTCATGCAAACACTTTTCTATTTTATATATTGTGTATTAGTGGGGAATGATGATACTATGTAAGCTCTTTTAGTCTATATTTATATACAACGGTTTATCCTTTTATAGATGAACCCATTCTTTGGTTCCAATATTACATACAAACCAATTTTAGGGTTCCAGTTTTACATACAAACATGATTTTGGGGATCCAAAAAAGAGTTACTATGCTATTTAAAGCAATGTTGTTGAGGTTTTGATGTAGGAGCATCAAGCAAATAAATATCATTTTTGTGTTGTTGAAAGTCATATATTAGTTAGAGGTCAAAGTTGGTCTATTTTGGGTATAAGTGTGTTTTAAGGATCCTATAAGGTCCATTTGTATCTTTAGAAGTCATTTTGAGTCATCAGGAGTGAATTTGGAGTGTTTAGAGTTTTTCCTCTAAAAGTGCAAATTTGAAAATTCAAATGTTGGAACTAAGCCTAGAAGAACCATGGACATGGTAGGAAGTGAATAATAGAGGTAATTTTGGTTAAAGGGTCTAAAAATTAATGTAAAAGTGTTGGAATTCATGTCAATTCTAAATCTTTAAAGACTTGGAAACCAAGAATTATCTTAAAAAGAGAGTAACTACTCATTCCCACATTGAATTGTCATGAAGAGAGCTTTTGCTTTTTAACTACCATAACCAAATTTGAATTTGGATGGAAAGGTAAGTGGTAAGTCAGTTGTATCATTTAAGAGAGTAAGGAGAGAAGAGAGAGATCTAATAGTGAGAGAAAAATAGAAGTAGAAAGAATGTAACTCCTCAAGAAAGGTGGCAGAGTCTATTCATGACTATAATGTAATAGATGATGATTCATATGAATGAAGGAAAGTGGTTTTGTGTGTGTTCACTCTAATTATAAAGTGTGTATAGTATTATTATTGTATGTTACCATGGAAATTCCCTTGATGCCATGATCAATCACTATTTATGTGGTTACAGGTTTGAAAAGTAAACTATTGTAGTCAAGTAAGAGGTTGATGGACTTGATGACTATTGTTGAAAGAAGGATCATTGGTTCAATTATTGAAAGGTATATCCACTAATTATAAGTTAAAAATAATAGTTTATATATTCCCAAAATTATAATATCTTAAATAACGTTATTAATATGAAAACCTTGATATGACTATGAGAGTCTTAGACTGTGATATCTTAATGTACTTGAAGCTTTTGTATCAAGAGGGTTATTGTATTGCTTGAGAAGATTAACATATATATGTAACTAAGGTTCATGGTGAGGAGATATATGACTAGGTTAAAATTTAAAATAATTAAAAATGTTCAATGTCCAGTTAGTTGAGAAAATACCCCATTTACACAGTCAACACTTCGTTCAATTTATAGTCAATACCCTGTTTATACGGTAAAAAGCCAAGGAAGGTTTTTGTGTGTTTGATAAAATAATTGGTTATGGAGTTGGTGAAGTCTGGAGAATGTGTGTGAGGATAATAAGTGTTGATAATAATTCATTTGGATATTATAAACCCTTACAGTGTAGACATACCCCTGAAATCCTACACAGTCCTTGAAAGGACTCACAGAGTTCTAAGCTTTGCTTAGTTTCAAACATAACAAGATTATTCAATTATTCTCACCTATTTAGGAAGGTGTATTTTTTTAATACATACCTGTGGAAGGTCTTAGTTCCTCTTAAAACAACCTAAAACTAAATATATTGGATTTTTAAACCTCTCAGCTTCTACAGTTGTCAACCTATGGTTTCCAAACCTAAAACCCCATATCTTCTATTCCAACTAGTGAAAAATCATGAATTTTTTTAATCATACTTATTTTGACATGTGTAAAGATAATAATGAGTTTTTAGTTTGATAACATATAATATAATACATATTTGAGGTCTGAGCAAGTGTTATAGGGCTAGAAAGGCCTAATTAGGTAGGTGTTTACAAAGAAAGTACTAACTATAAAAAGAGTAAAGTCCTAAAAATTTATGGATACCTATAAGGAGATAGAGGGTGGTATAATATGGTATTATGTCTTTAGGTAAGCGTTTAGAGAATTTAAACAAAGAGAAAATGTAAAAAAGGCTATAAGCCAAGTAATGTCACTATGAGGTTGAGTTGTATAGGAAGGTGTTAGAGAGTGATTGATATGTTAAAGGGGATTGAGACAAATGTGTTGTATCCAAGATAAGGCATCCATGATAAAATATTGTCTTTAAGGGATCTAAAACAAGATTTGGTGGGTCAAGCCAATTAAAGAGTGACTAATGAGGAGATTGAGAGAGAGGAAAGTGAAAGGAAATGGATCAGTGAATGGAATGATTGAGTGAATGAGAGGTTACACAAGGTTTAATGACATCAAGAAATGAATCCAATTTATTTTATAGATAGGGACAATGAGAGGATGCTAAGACTAGTAAACTTTAGAAAGACTACATCAAAGATTAAACCTAGTGAATCAAGCTTAACATCAATAAGTTGATCAAGTAAGTTCAAAGCCAAGAAATGATGATTATGAGTCTTTTCCCAAGTAACTATGCATAATTTGGTATTAGATCAAGGTAAGCTCTTGGTTTCATTCTATTTTGAATTGTTAATCTTGTTGATTTGAGATACTAAAAAAATTCTTTGAAGATTGTATGAGAAGACATTGTAGGGTATTGTGGGAAAAAGTATGGTGCAGGTATGGCCTATTGAGGTCAATATGGAGACATTTAATATTGGTGAAGAGAGGAAAAATAACCCCAAATTCTAATGATAATGACTTGAAGCTAGTCAAGAGAGGACTAGAGAAGGTAGAGTGAAGAAAATAATTGAATCTCAAGACAGAGAAATAAGGAAAAGACTCAAAGAGAGAGTCAAGAGGGGTGAGATTAGTCCTAGACAAAGGACTAGAGAAAGATAAGAAGACACAAGAGTGGTCTAAAATTTAAGTATGAAAATTGCTAAGAGATAGGTCTAAGTAGGCTTAGAAAGCAAAGAAAAAGAGAGAAGATGGATGTAGAAGAAAAGGTAAAATATATGAGAAGAGAGTTGGGGTAGAGTTTGAAGAAGATAGAGCTCATGGTGAAGTTCATGGTAGGTTAGGGAAGCCAATGGCTTGGATGTAGTATAAAAAATAAAGTGAAGTGGACACTAGAGCTACTTGTGAGAGAGAAAAGACACAAGATGAGTGTCTTGAAGAAAGAGAAGAGTAAAGATGGTACATCCCATAGAGGCATGAGGAATGAGGAGTTACCAAGAGAGAAACATGATAAATAAGTGGTTAAGAAAGTTATCATTAAGGAAAACATGGAGAGAGAAGTGTCAAGAGGATCACTTGAGAGAGAAAACAAGAAGAAGAAGAGAAGAATGTCTATGAAAGAGACATTTATGGAGACTATGTGGTCTCTCATTTTATATTCTAATGTTGCTTTTGAGTGTGTGTATGTAGGTTTGAAGAAAATTTTGATAAAAACCAAGCATAAGACATTAAAAATTGTGAAGGATGGGCCTAGTACATCACCCATCAAGAGAAATAAGAAGATAAGGAAAGAGGACCAGTTGTATAAGACAAGATAATAGAAATTGAAGGCATTCAACATGATAAAGATGAGTTGGAGGAGGAATTTCATGATGCTTTGACAAGCATTATAGCTGAAGCAAAAGAGGAAGCTAACTAGGAAGATAAGATAGTTAACCATGAAGGCATAAAAGCAAAACATGAAGACATGAATGAATAAATGACCTTGAAATAGTCATATATGGAGGTAAATTAATGTTTGAGCATTGATCATGATTATACATATCAAGAAGAAGAAAATAATATGTAGATTGGCCAAGTAAATAACAAGACAAAGACCTCAAATATGGTACAAGGGAATGGATATGTTTGGCCTAAGTCACTCAAGACATCAAGTAGTGAGATAGAGAAGGTGAACCTCAAACAAGAGGTCATACTGGCCAAGAACACAGGTGAAAAACAAGAACAAATATGGAAACAAAGAACAAATGGCATAATACCTCAGGTGGACATGATAGGATACCAAGCCAAGAAGCATGAAGAAGGTGAGATAAGCAATCAATATCAGTCCAAGAGATTACAAGGCAAAAAATGGGTTGTAAAGAGCATGGAAAAGGTACAAAGAGGTAGTGTTACATGTACACTTCAAGAGGACATAAAAGAAGAGGTAAGATGCAATCTAAACAAGCAAGAAGAAATGGTAGAGGAAATCAAAGATCAATAGATGAAGGTGTAGTTGTGTAATCAAGATGATGATTTTGAAGAAGATAAGTGGACTCCAAGTTTGATTTCTAATGTTATTTTTGATGATGCATATGAGGATAACTCAAATAGTGAAGATGATTTGTATATAGAAATAATAGGATTGATGGATGAGTCTGTGAAAAGGCAAGGTGAGGATAAATCACCTCCTAGAGTGCTCAACATACTTGATATGTAGTAGAATAATATTTCTTTGACTCTCATGAATGAGGGAGTCCTAAGAAAAGTGGTGAATCAAGGTACCCAAGAAGGTGAAGAACAATCTTTTCCAAAATTTGATGAAGATTGTGGAGAGATGGATGATCTCATGTTAGAAGAGGAATTTAAGGTTATAGAAATTATGTTAATTCCATCAAAAGGGCTACAAGTAGGTGAAGATCGATGAGAGAAGATCATGGATGAGCCCAAACAAGAATCAAGAATGGAGCAACATAGGGAAATACCAGGAATTATGTAAGTAAATCCACAAGTAAAAAAACTAGATAACAAGAAATTGAAGCATGGACAAGTCAATAAGATAATATATTAATTTGGTGAAGTTAAAACAAGTTATTAGTTTATTTTCATGGTAATGACAAGTCAAGAAGATGGAAAACCACATTGTATTATGCTACATATGAATTGGAGAAGAGGTTGTTCTTGCAAGGTGAGCAAGGTAGTGTGAAGCCACATCAAGAAGTGGAGAAGTGTAAGGAGGATAAAACAAAAGAGAGTTTATTTAAGCAAATGGAAGATGTTGAGTTGTATATGAGACCCTTAGAGCAAATAAAAAACATTACCAAGGAGTAAAGACACCTAGAGATGCATGAATCAAGTGAAATCAATAAATAAAGTAACCATAGAGTAAGAGTAAGCATGAAGGATTAGAACTATTTTTTAGAAGTAGAATATGATGAAGGACAAATTGAGTTGGACAAGGTAGAACATGCAATAAACAAGAAGTTGTAACAACTGGTACACCTCATAGAGGTAGATGAAGAGTTGACAATAAGACTAGACAAGGTAAAGAAGCATAAGTACAAGAGCCTACTGAGGATAAAAGAAGAAGAAAGGAGGAGAATCAGTACCATGATCATGGAGGATCATCAAATATTTAATTTAAAGGCAAGAAATAAGACATTAGCATTCAATTTTTCTCCCTCTTAGGGAGTATAGTGTAAGAGTATCAAGCAAATAGATATCACTTTTGTGTTATTGAAAGTCATATATTAGTTAGAGGTAAAATTTGGTATATTTTGGGTATAAGTGTGTTTGAGGGATACTCTAAGGTCCATTTGTGTCTTTAGAAGTCACTTTGAGTCATCAGGAGTGAATTTGGAGTGTTTGGAGTTTTCCCTTCAAAAGTGCAAATTTGAAAATTCAAATGTTAGAACTAAGCCTATAAGAACCATGGACATGGTAAGAAGTGAATAAGAGAGGTAATTTTTGTTAAAGGGTACAAGAATTCATGTCAAAGTTTTGGAAGTCATTTCAAGTCTAAATCCTCAAAGACTTGTAAATCAAGAATTATCTTAAAAAGAGAGTAACTACTAATTCCCACATTAAGTTGTCATGAAGAGAGATTTTGCTTTGTAGCTACCATAACCAACATTGAATTTGGATGGAAAGGGAAGTATTAAGTCAGTTTTATCATGTAAGAGAGTAAGGAGATTAGAGATATCTCTAATCAGGATAGAAAAATAGAGGTAGAAAGAATGTAACTCCTCAAGAAAGGTGGCAGAGTCCATTCATAGACTGTAATGTAATAGATGATGATTCATATGAATGAAGGAAAGTGGATTTGTGTGTGTTCAATATTGTTTTAAAGTGTGTATACTATTATTATTGTATGTTTCCATGAAAATTTCCTTGAGTCCATGATAAATCACTTTTTGTGTGGTTACAGGTTTGAAAAGGTAACTATTACAGTCAAGTAAGAGGTTGATGGACTTGATGATTATTGTTGAAAGAAGGAGCATTGGTTCCATAATTTAAATGTGTATCCATTAATTATAAGTTTTATATTTTTAGTTTATATATTACCAAAAGGAGAGGACCTTAAAAAAACATTCTTAAGATGAAAACCTTGATATGACTATGACATTCCTAGATTATGATATCTTAATGTACTGAAGCCTTTGTATCAAGAGGGTTATTATATTGATTGAGAAGATTAAAATTTATATGTAATTATGGTTCATGGTGAGGGTTTATATGACCAGGTTGGAATGTAAAACAATTAAAAATGTTCAATGTCTTGTCAGTTGAGAGAATACCCTATTTACACAGTTAGCACTATGTTTAATATATAGTCAATTCCCTGTTTATACAGTCAAATGCCAAGGAAGGTTTATGTGTGCTTAGGAAAAAGATTGTTTATGGATTTACTGAATTCTTAAGCACATATTTGAGGAGAATAAGTGTTGTTAATAATCCATTTGGAGATTATAAACCCTTAGAGTGCAACAAACCCTTGAAACCCTACACAGTCCTTGAAAGGACTCACTGAGTTTTGAGTTTTTCTTAGTTTAAGACAAAAAGATTATTCAATGATTCTCACATATTTATGAAAGTGTATTTTGTTAATAAAAACCTATGGAAGGTCTTAGTTCCTCTTGAAACAACCTAAAACTGGAGATATTGGATTTTTAAGCTTCTCGGCCTCTATAGTTGTCAACCTAGGGTTTTCAAACCTAAAACCCTATATCTTATATTCCAACTAGTGAAAATTCATGAATTTTTTTAATCATGCCTATTTTGACATGTGTAAAGATAATCATGAGGTTTTAGTTTGATACCATATGGTATAGTACTGATTTGAGGTCTGAGCAAGTGTTGTAGGGATAGAAAGGCCTAATTGGGTAGGTGTTTACAAAGAAAATACTAACTAGATAAAGAGTATAGTCATAAAACTTTATGGATACCTATAAGGAGATATAAAGTGGTCTAACATGGTCTTATATATTTAGGTAACTGTGCAGAGAACTCAAATGAAGGGAAAATATGAAAAAAGGCTACAAGCCAAGTAATGTCACTATGAGGTTGAGGTGTATAAGAGAGTGTTAGAGAGTAATTGATAGGTTAAATGGGATTAAGATGTGTTATTTCCAAGATAAGGCATCCATGATCAAATATTATCTTCAAGGGATCTCAAACAAGATTTGGTGGGTCAAGCCTAGAGAAGAGTGACTTATGAGGAGATTGAGAGAGAGGAAAGTGAAAGGAAATGGACCAGTGAATGGAATGAATGAGTGAATGATAAATAAGATGTTATACAAGGTCTAATGACATCAAGAAATGACTCCAAGGTATTTCAGAGATAGGGACAATGAAAGGAGGCTATTAATCCTAGTAAATAATAGAAAGACTACATCAAAGATTGAACTTAATGAATCAAGCTTAGCATCAAGAAGATCAAGTAAGTTCAGAGCCAGGAAATGATGATTATGAGGATTTTCCCATGCACCTCTACATCATGTTTATAAATTGATCAAATTTTATCACTCCTTCGATGGTGGTTGAGGCATCTACACTCGTTAAATTATGGTTTCATCTCCTTGGTACATGTCAATTCATGGTATTATCTAAACAAGTTCAACAAGTGGTAACCTAGTTTATGTATCTAAACAAGTTCACTAAATATAGTCTTCTCATTTACCAAATTTCTTCTTTTATGCTTTTAATTTCACATTTTCAAAACTAGATTAAAAGGATGCATATGTAAACACTTAAATCTAATATTATACACTTTGGAAACATCAACTTTGACATACTTTGACATTATGTATATCCTTAATTTTGTACACACTTTCCTTCTTTTAATATACTAACTATTGTCTTGGCTAACTCTATTACTCAGATACATGTATTTAGGATTAGTCCAATCAATACAAGAATCTTCTAGAATCCTAAACAAACACTATCCATATCTCACATCACTTATTTACACTCTTAAAATAGTACTAGTAATGGTTATATAATTATGGTAGGTGTATTATTCTACCAATAGTGTCTAAGAAAACTCAATGGCTATTTTTAAAATTGAGAAGTCTCCATTGGATTAGTGTATAAATGTTTGATAGGTAAGCTACAATAAAAAATAATGAAGAGATGACTATACATACAAATTAATCCTAAGGTTATTCTCAACCATTATCTCAAGAAAAACTTGAGGAATCCATTGGCACTCTTTTGATACATTATCATAATGGCATACATATCTAAAAACTCTTCAAATGAGTAGTTCTAGAGACAAGTCTAAATTAAAAAAGTTAAAGTTGCATAGTGCTAGATGTCAAAATCCCAACCTTGCATTGAATTCTAGATTGATTAAGATTTTGCACACACATACATAAGTGAGATAATTGCATGGGATTTGCAAACTCTTTAAAGCATTGGAATGTAGGAAAAACTCAACCATTCGGTAGGGAGTGCTTAGTGTGGTCCAACCCAAAATACTAATCATTTTTTCAAGGGCCATCTTGTGGTCTAAATCACAACTAGAATTTGGAGGGAAGAAGGAAAATAAAGTTAAACACATAGGACCTAAGGTAAACACATTCATATAAATAATTTATAGGTACAGACACAACATTATTAGAGCTTTCAGATTTACATGGCATACATGTATACTATTGACAAATCCTAAACAATACTAGTTACCATAGGCACCAAATTTTATTGGCAGTGTCTAGACAAGGTTTGAGCCACTATTTTGTAATTTGAGTAGTGGCAAAGCAAATACAAAACATTTATAGATTTAGTGATAAATTATGTAGGAGACATAATATCAGAATAAGTGAAGTACACTTTTACCCTCTTGTTTTTTCATTTCCAAATATTCTAAGTGTGATATCTACATTTTCCATCTCAATTTAAATTAGTATTTTATTATGATATTTTATGTAATCTGATAATGCACAATTTGAAATTATTTTGGGACCCCTAATCCAAAATAATAAAAATAGTAATTAATGTAACAAACATATATAACCATGAAATTCAGATATCCATTTAACACGTAAGATTTAAGTACTAACAAGATATGATGTAATCATTGTAAATATCTCACTATGATAAATGGAAAGTAAGAAAGATATCACCATGAAAATCTATTATATATAAATTACCTAAAGGTGGGGCATACCACCAATTTGATATTTCCCCTAGGGCGTGAGCAAAAAAAGAGCCACATACCATCTAAAAGTATATAATCATATACAACTTGTAGACCTTGCATAACACCTACTTGCAGAATACTATGAGAAGCACATGCATAAAACATGTATGTATAAAATTCTAGTATGGGAAAATAAGCATGACATGTATCTATTGACAAAACATTTTTTTATAGTTATGATTTATAATATTTTTATATTATTTTCTTTTTTTAGGAGAAGGTTGCTCTTTGGGGGAAATATATGACAATAAATAAATCATGCGTGAGAATGATTTGTATGTATAAAATATTTATCAATAAAAATCATGGAGGATATATGGATATGATGCCCCCAAAGAAACTAATAAGAGCTCATAGTGTGGAGAATGTAGTAATAACCTCACCAATACATGATATAACAATAAATTAACTCATGAGAAATGTGTGGGTACGATGCTCCTGATGACAATGTGTAAGCATATAAATCATATGTATTATGTTTATCGTGGAAAGTTAAGAAAATATATATAGCATATGGATCATGACAAATAAGCATTCTAAGGATATGTGGTGACGAAACAAGGCAAAACAAAACAAGATTAAAAGTGTACACAAAGTGAAAATAGAGAAGGAAGATGTCGAAAAATAAAACTCTTGTGAGGAAGAATCGAAAATCAATAGTCAAATCCAAGTGATAAGAAATCTTGAAAAATCATAAAATCAATGGAAAATGATCAGTTGAGATAGTAAAAGTTAAATCAATGTAAGATGGAGAAAGTGATGCCACCTCAATGTCCTCAAATCTAAATGTGAATTTATAATCATAAGTATATAATGTAATTCCTGTATCAATTATGTGAATAAATGATAAAACATTGAAGTACAAGGTATATTAGTGAAGGCTAACTAATGATATTATTAAATCTTGATTCATCAAATTAAATAATATGTTAATTCACATTTTATTTTCACGTAACATAAGTAGAGGTTGTCGCTAAAAAATCATTGTTTTTTGATCCAATGTCTCCAATGCAAGGATATGTATAATTGAATTGATTTTTCATGACTTTTAATTTAATGATATTCACAAAATAATTTAGAATGAAATGTTTATGGCACATAAACCCAATCACAATGTTTAATAGAAAGGTCAAATAATCATGTTCTTATCAAGTAACCTATTCAATGTTGCACTTTGACTTTGCTTAAGCTTATGTAATTGTCATGATCCATTAAAACAAGATGTATTATTTTTTATAGGTGTTTTGTTATGATTAGCCAATGGTTTGGAATTTGTCTTGATTGGTGCATGGTTGGTGTTAGGACTCGTATAGATAGTAGTGCAATGTGAAACATGATTCTCATAGTCAAGTACATGTGATATTAAAAGTTTATCTACATGTGACATAATGTCATAGCAAAGATATTTGAAAGTATCCTAAGCATAATAGAACATTTTATCTTTGAGAGAAAGCAATAAACTTCTATTAAAGATATATTATTTATCTAGATCTATTAGTTGATATATCTAATGATGAATGCTAGCCTTGAATCTTAGAACATAATCACGAATAGGCTTAGATTTTATGTTGTGAAGAGATGAAGTACTCTTAGATGTAGAAAGTGTTCCCTTCTTAAAAATAAATTGTGATATGAAAACATCTTTCAACTTAAGGAAGGTGTGTAGAGAACCGTTAAGTAGAGTCTGAAACCTATCTAAAATATTATTTGTTAGGATTCTAGGAAATGTTTTAAGTAATATTTGAATATTTGCACAATTTTTCCGAAGAGAAACATGTAAGTACTTAAGATTTAAGTAATAATACCAATATTAATTGAGCAAAAAAAATTTAGGGGTTAAAAAATCACATGGGAGTGGAGAATCATAAATCTTATGCACTATGGGTTGGATATATATAACATTAGAGTGATCCCTATAATCGTATGAAAAATACTTTAAAGATAAAATTTTTACTTCTCTTTGTGATTCTTCTATTGAATGCACCATTGTAATAATATCATGTGTTAGCACAACTCTAGTATGAAGAGCTTCATTCAAAAGTCTCATTTGGTTATTGATTTAAAATATAGGAGAACTACAAATAGAATAAGAACAATCACTACCACTAATAGAATAATCATTGTTCGTACAATAAAAAATTATGTTAGCTATTTTTTTTTTCAAAATTTTCGTAATAAAAGAATAATTTTACAAAATATGTTTATGATTTTCCATATTATGAATATCTAAGGAAAGAGTAGAAACACAATCATTTACATTCAAAGAATTATTTTTCAACAATTGGATTCAAAGTAGTATAGAGAAAAACATTTTCATTCAAATAATCATTTTTAACATCTACATTCAAAGGAGTAGAAAGACTATAATCTCCATCATTTTCATCATTCAAACAAGATTCCTCATATATTTCCTTAGTATTTTATTATTATTATTATATAAAATTAACATTCCATACGTATTAGGGGTTTACTAAATATAACCAACATCTAATTCATTCATAACATTTGCATTTTGACATGGTTAGTTAGGGTTAAAGCTAAGTTGTCTTAATATTCCATTTTAATTATCATAATCAAAAGATACATCATAATCCTAATCAATATCATAAGTAGCATTAAAAATAATAAGAATAAAAGTATTTGCATCATTTGTAAATATTAAATCAAATAAATTATCCATCATATGTGAGCTAGGGTTTGAAAGATATACAAAAAATACTGAAGCTAATAATATTACAATAGGAAGTAAACTCAAGAGAGAACGTAAAAAATCCATAAGTAAATGAGATAAACAACACAAAGATTAAAATATGAAAATTATATTTAAAAACTTAGGATAAGACCCTAGGAAAACCCTAGAAGATATATGCATTCAAATAATGAAAGTGTATGCACTAATTTTTGAATTGTATACGTAATTTGAAAGCAAAAAGAGGTGGGTAACAAGCTAGGATTTGATCACTAAAATGTGTAAACATAGAACTAAGGGGGAAACCCTAAAAGGTATAAATGTCTAAATAATAGAGGAGTTCACTAATTATGTTTTAACTATTTAAAGTACAATAACCTAAATTAGGCATAAACATTAAAACTATTGCACAATACAATTTCAATTAAATATAATAAATATAGTCATACAAACATATATGAAATATGCTAAAATAGACCACAACTTTCAAAATTTAAATAATAGGGTTGAAATATAATTAATTAAATTGTGACTTATGCATTTTTGGATAAAGTTATAGTTATGAAAAGTGGTTATAATATAACAAGATGCACAAAACCTAGAAATGTATTTTGCAATCTGAGAACTTTTAGATTTTGTTTAATTTTGACCTCTTCTCCTTTGATCTTGACATAGTTTACCATAAACAATTGAATAAATAACTTAAAAAGGGTTACCTGGGTCAAAAAACCTCAAGGGAGTTATAACTACATATCTTAGACATTGGTATCAAACCCAATATAATTCTTGTAAAATGTAAATAAAATATCAAGTAAGGGCTTTGCCTCTTCTTCCTTAATGATGTGCAATGTAACTACATGAACATTCACCTAAATCCTATTTTGAAACAAATTGATGATGCCACAAAACATGAAGATGATTTAGAAATGATATTGGTTCAATGTGAAATTTCCTTGACAAATGAGACTGATGTCATATGAATAAATCTTGACAAAGTAGAAAGGAGAGACTTGACTTATAAGAGGTTTGAATGTAAAAAAAATAGACATTCAAATAACTAATAACACCATATATATGAACTTGTAAGGCACATGTATACATGCACTAATTCTTAAAGATTGGATAAGGCAACAATCAAGTCAAAAATGATTTGAAAGTTAAGGAAATTTATTCACAAGCATTAAGACATAGGAAAATACCCTTAAACAATGTTGTGGACATTCTGGAAGCATCTGGTGTCGTATGAAAGAAAATGAATAGTTGATCTATATGGTATAAAATATTTTTCATCAAATGTATAGGCTATCATTGGCTAAAAATGAATAGAAAGTGAAGATATAAGATATAAGTCAAGGGATGATGATATAGGGCTCAACATAAGGGTAAAATGTATAGAAAAAGCCAATTGTGTGCACATGGATCAAGTGTGATAAAACATGATATACTATGGAAAGAGTCCCTATATAAAAATTAGGTGTCTACACTACTAATTTTTGTTAAATAGTTTCACATATTTGGTTAGAGTTACATTTACAACATTTGTTTATTTTTATTGTCACAAAAACCATTAGTGATGCAAATCAGACACTTACTACTAGCATTAATCCAATATAAATATCATTATATTTGTCCAAAATTACTTTGAAATTAAAAAATTAATAATAACTCACTTTCACCATCCTCACTAAAAATGATAACAAAATAAAACATTAACATCTATCGATAAGCCACAATATAATGGTTCCAACCTAACATGATGGACATAACACCTAACATGACCTAAAATTTAACAAAAACCATTGAGAATTATGGAAAAAATTATAACACAGATCATATGAGTGGTAGGAATTTGTATTAGCACATGCTTTATTACCTATTGTATTGTAACATACCTTGGAAGATATCCTATTGATGTGCCTACAAATACTCATAGATGCATTAAGGTAAATATGAATTTGAATTACATTATTATATTGTCACTAGTATATTTTCAATAATTTGCTATTGTTTATGTATGTTTACATTAGATAGTTTTCATTTTACATCAGGGCTCTACTAACTCTAAATTTGGTAGGTTCACCCTTAATTATGCACGCTGCATCAATAATGAAAAATTACATATTCATCCCATTTTATTTCCTTTTTTGAACTCCCTATAATGGAATTTTAAATATTTCATTCTAGTTTATTAAATCAAATATTTTTTTGCATTTAAGAACAGGGTGACATTTCATATTAGATCAAGTATAAAGTTCAACATATAGTATAAAAACCCACATAATCTGACTAAGTTTTCATGCATACACATTTTGAAAATCCTCACATTTAAATTGAATCCAAAGATAAGCTTTCCACTAATTTAAAAAAAAAATTGCTAATATTAACTTTTAGATATGCAAAAGTATTTAATAATGTTAATTCTTGAAATGTTTTGAACCACTTGAATTTAGTTCAAATACATGTCTCTTGTTCATCATTCCTCTAGTCATTTATATATATATGTGGGATTAACCTCTCTATTATCCATCACTACTATAAATAAATTTTTAGTTCATTGCTCAAATTACTGTATATCACTCTCAAATTATTTCCAACCTTAACATAATTGTTTGTGATTTTTTGGGACAAGTATGCATTAGACAGATAGATCCACTATCAAAAACATGTCCACCTAGTGCGATCCCATCCCCAAACCATTTAATAACTAATTTATAAATTTTAACATATTCATTCACATCATCCTGCTTGTTTCAAAATTTGGCTAAAATAAATTGTCAAAAGGTTTCATTATAAATACAAATAAAATGTCACTAATTATAAGAATTGATTTATATATGGGATCTATCTTTCACACTACTGAACATTGAGATAATCTTCCCAATTATTTCCAAATTCAATATCAAACACTAGTAACATTCACAAATCAAGTCTAAAACATTTCAAATCAAGTCAAGAGCTAATATTGTCAAGTATCAAAGTCAAGTTTTTAGTTGCATACATATAGTCAAGGACCTTTTTTTCAAAATCACACCAGGTTGGAGAAGTACACGTGACTTGACTCTCTCATCTGAAAATATGAATATATAGGTAGTAATATGTCATTAACAAGAGTGATTA
Source organism: Torreya grandis (assembly GCA_037957365.1). Lineage (NCBI taxonomy): Eukaryota > Viridiplantae > Streptophyta > Pinopsida > Cupressales > Taxaceae > Torreya > Torreya grandis. Next base: position 177,084 of record JARHVA010000306.1, read on the forward strand.
GGATCAATTCAACTTATTACACTTTCACTATCTTTTTACAGGTTCTTATCTCTCACCAGTACCCTTAAAATTTTCAAGGCAAAGAAAAGGAGAGAAACTATTTATGCATGGAAATAACTAAACCATAATATCTCAACTCTCTCAATAGACCCAAATGTAGACAACAAAGTAATCAAAGTTTTGTCATAGTCAAAACCTAAAATTTTGTAGTCAACGGACAAGACTAATATGTGTTATTGTCCAGGAAGCTCTGACCTACCCAGACATAAGGATAAACTTTATTCCTAAACCTATGCTATCACGGTCCCATCTTATTTTTTTCACTATCAAATACCTATTACAGTCAACTAGAAATAAAAAATGATAAATTCCTTACTCTTGGTTTTACTTACTATTTTTAGTATATGCCACTTATCAATTAATTGAAATCTTGGTTTTACTTACCATTTTTAGTATATGCCACTTATCAATCAATTGCAATCAGTTCTACTTTACATTCATATTTATGGTTAAATGTTATATATAGTTTTATTCTTATTAAACACTATTAAATAAAAATAAAGTAAAACATATTGGAAAACTTGTTTGTTTTTTAAACATTACTTTTTCAATTTTTTTTCTAAGGTTTCTACTAAATCCACAAATATGGTACACTAAAGATAAATATGATTGTCCTTTCTAAGATTTGATTGAGCATTGATTTAAGATTTGTTTTTGACCTAAGGGTTTTAGATTGAATTCTTGATTTTTAAGCACAAAAATCTTTTCTTCTATTGAATTTCACTTTTTCTTTCTTTCTTTATAGAATTGTGTTCCAACAGTTTTAAAATTTATAGGAGCTATCATTTTAGGTAAATCAATCATTAGTTTTATTTGAGCCATGGTGTGATGTTGATTTAATACTAATGCTATTAGACAACAATATGTATAAAATTTAGTTACCACATACATCACATTATATTGAAAACACATAGAGTATTTGATTTTCAACCATAAGAAGCCTTTTTTATATCTGGTTTTGCAATGCATTGATAAGTGGTTAGCCTAAGAAGCTAGTCTCAATATACGTCAGACATGAGATAGTGTGGCTACAAAATATTGTAATCCTTTGTGGTTAGTGCCATTTTGGGTCTTGTTCACTATTTACAATTAAGATTAGTATATTTGAGATTCTACAAATCAAATACACCTTATTTGGTTTACAAATTCAAAGTTTTACAATCATATCATGGTAATAATGAATGAATTTTAATTGTATCTTTTGATTCAACTAATAAGGTTCATCATCACATTCTATGTTACTTTTCAAGGTGTTATTTGGAATCACTATATATTTGAATTAATCAAATTCAAATATCATAAAAGGCCAAAATTAATAAAGTGAATCTCAAGCCTTCTTCAACTCATATTGCTACAATATTATATCACACCATGATCCCCTATGATACAATCATTGTCAAGATATTTTTTTGTAAAATAAAATGTGACTTCATAACAAGAACAATTATATATTTTAAATTCTAAAATGCATATTATTCACCCAATTGATGGACTATTTATGACTATTAAGATTGATAAAGCTAATACAAAACAGTCAAATGAGATTAATGACAAAGATATCATTAAAATTTTTAATGCCAATGTAAATAAAATTGATGCATTACTATACATTGCAAGATTTGAACAAAAAAATTGGCTCAAGCTTCTACATTAAGATAAAAATGTGATCCATTTTATGATATTAATCAAGCCAAATCATCCACTTTAAGTGTCTTAGTTTCTATTATTTCTTATATCCCTAGGTATGTGTGCATCATAGGGTTAAAATATATTAATATGTCTATATATACATAGGCATCATGCATGCATCCTTTGATTACTACGCATGATACATCACCAACCTCATCTAATGTACATTCTCTTGAGAAGATTGTTATAGCCCCACATACTAAGGTGTTGAAATTAGAGTAAGGTGTCTCTAGAGTTAGTCATTCAATGAATTTCGATACTTTCCTTCATAATATTTTGGCACCTGAAATAACATGTTACCCATTACCAATAGGCTTTGTATCTCTTAAAATTCCACCTTATGAAGGTAAAGGTGATCTGAAACAATATTTTCAATTATTGTATGCAACATGCTTTGATTATGTATACAATGACAAATTATTAACAAAGTTATTTCCATGAAGCCTCAAATAATATGCTTTAAAATGGTTTTATGATATTTCACTCCAATTAGTTAAATATTTCAATCCTTTGTAAGATTAGTTTATAGCACACTTCTCTACTAACATTGGTGAAAAACTATCTTATATGCAAATTTATAAATTCAAGCAAGGGTTCAATGAGCTAATTAGTGAATATGTTCTTTGATACGAAACTATGCTAGCTAAAATGACCAACTCTATGAAATATAATTAGTTGCAAGATATATTCACACAAAGTTTATTAACATCACTTAATGAGTCTATCATGTTTGACATATTCAAATATTTTGATAAGTTATGCCATATAACCATAGAACAAGAATTCAAGCTCATATATTTTAACAAACTTATATATGCACCCAATGTTCCAACTACCTCAAATACCAAGTTTCAAAGGAAACTAAGGTACAAAGTCAAATCTAATGTAAGTGATAATAAAATAAAATTAACAGTCAATGTAGTATCACAACCAATGACTAAGATTGAGTTGATAGCTCCATTAAGGAGGTTATGTTCATTTTTACCATCACCTCCTCATATATTGTTACATAAATTACTTGAATACAATCTCACATCTCTCCCTCCACTATTAGAGGTTGATATGACTAATTCTTAATATAAGGGATTCAAAAATCATGCATATTTTGAATATCACAAATGTTTTAGACATTACACAAACAAGTGTTACAAGATATAATATATGATATAAGATCTCATTTATGACAATCTATTAAGTTAGTCACATACCCACAAGGGAGTCTATACCACAATTGAATGAAAATGTAAAGTTGAAACTCTTCAATAATATATTTCCAAACCATGGCACAATAGAAGCTATGGATAATTTATAGGTACACCATGCATACAATGCACATTAATAAATGATATTATTAGTATAATTACAAGCACATCAACATCACATCTTATGATAATTTTAATGATAGTGAGATTGTTGATGATAATTAAGACAAACATGGACTCTTTATTCAAGCTTATATAAAAAACAATCTATACATAATGTCATGATCAATAATGGGTCAAGAAAAAATGCATGTACAGTGACACTTCTTCGCACTCTCAAGTACAAAGAACAAGATTTACAAGATACATCAAAATTAGTTGAAACATTCGATGGACATATATGCATAATAATCTTGTGCATATAGTGCTTTCTCTTTATGTTGGTTAAATAATAATAGCTACTCTATTTTTAGTCTTAAAAAGCAAAATGATATTTGACATAGTTAATACATATTTTAATATATGGTTTATTACTATATATATATATATATATATATATATATATATATGACTACTCTATTTTAATATATGATAATGGTTAAATGATATATGCAAATATTCTATTTTGATCTACTCTTGAGTGAACACGTATGTGTTGGGGTACTCTCAGCTTGATTACAATGGCCTTGTATCATTATGTGTATTAGATTCTGCATAATTATTAAGTTATTATTCTACCATGATCATTGGACATACCTATCATATTTTACAGGTTATTCCATTCATCTCTGCAAAGTCTCCTTGGTTGTGGATGTCACATGGATGCTTAGTTTTCTATTTGCAACAACTCATGAAAAGCTAGCCTTAGTTTCAAGGTTTATATTTCATTATAGTGAGATATTAAAGGCTATTAGATAAGGTCAAGCATTTAGTGTAATGCTATTTATTATTGTATAGTTTCTAAAGTTTAATGTTGAGTCGATATAGTCCATAGTTTTAAATGTATTATTAAAAATGAGTCACAAATTAAAAGTCTTCAAGTCAATAATTGAGTCATCAATGTCAAAAGTTAAAAATTATTTTATAGGTTATGACATTGGTTACCAAAGAAATGATATTGTCAATATCGATATTAGATTCAAAATCTAGTGTCTTTTGTCATAATAATGTTTTTGAAGTGGTTATGTATGTGTCAGTATAAAAAGTCCTTAAAATGTCAAGTGAGTCAAATAAATTATAAAAGGACACATTATCGGATGAACCTGACGTCCTAAGTCAAATATCCCAATTTGTATGGGGGGTATTGTTATCAAACATGACACGCAAAGGTTGAGCTTTGAAACCAAACATGTTGAGTAAGCGTTGACATGAAGGAGGTCAGATGCAACAGAGGAAGAAAGTATTCATAGCCTCTCATTAGTCATCAACAACGGGGCCAATATGATTTGGTGGCATTTGTTTCAATTGCATGGTGTGGTAGTTGCATTATTTTTTTAGTGTGTTTTATAATAAGAATAGATGTTATATTCTTGTTCAAATTTGTAACAAGTGAGCTCAATTTTTTTTGTATTTTCTCTAAATGTGAGATAGTGAAGAGAGATGATAAAAGTAATTTACATCATGATGTGGTTAGTTTTAAACCACTTGCAAAATCATATTTTTGTGGTTGTTGGTAAACCATTTGAAAACCATACCTTTTTAGTTTTTAATAAGTCATATGCAAAACCATCATTAAGATTTGTGGTTATCCTAAGAAAATTACTAAATTATGAGTGCATGTGTAGATACATTTTTGATCTTTTCCTCATGTTCACATTAAAAAGGTGAATGTTGGGAATTTATAGTGTTCACATTAGTGGAGTTATTATGATAAATCTTGGTTTACCTAGGATAGTTTATTATATGGTTAGTTTGTTATATTCATGTCTCTATACCATATTATTTATTATTTGTCCTCTCTATTTATAAGAAGGTTGTTTAGATATCTCAATGGATATATAATAGCTATTATATTATTTGCATATTATGTTGAATATAATATATTTTATGATTATTATTATTTATATGTTATTTTTGTGTATTCAGATCCATTATTAATTACTATAGCTTCATATCTATATAAACTCTGACCAATTTCAATAGTTATATTATCACATGTTATATCTATCGATGACCTATCTATCATGTTGAGCAACATATTTTACAAGTGTCTTTCTAGTTACTCATATATTACATTGTGTTACATGAATATGTTATTTTTTTATGATGTGACATTGATACATATAAATGATGTAGACTAGTTTTCACTAATTTTATACTCATTTATTATTGTTGTTTTCTTGCATGATAAGTTAGACATTGTTTTCTCATTATGTGTGACCACTTGGTCTTGTTTGTGTAACATATATATTTCCCTTATTTACAAAATTCTTAATCTACTTTTCGTGTAGCCCTTGGTTTCCCCTGTTGTGACATGTTCATGTCAATTGTATGTGACTTTCATTGTGTTTTGTGTTGGTTGTGCTTGATTTTTTATTTTTGATGCCATGATCCATATCATGCACTTTTATTATATAATCTTATTTATATATTATTAATTTAATACGTACTTCATTATTATATCTATCTAGACATAACATTTTTGTGCCTCAGATTACATACGTTTCATTTATGTCTTGATGACATCTAGTAGACTATGATAAAATACTTCATATGTTGATATAATTATACATGATTATATATTTATCACATGATAAAATTAACTCTTCTTTTGAAATGAGTGACTTAAAAGCTACATCTCTCATCTTAAAATGGAACGTTACAATGAGCATGTCTTAGAGATTCAACGCACCATGATTAAAAAAATCATATTTTATAATAGAGTATAAGTTTCAAATATTCAAATTAATTCATAAATAAGATACATGAAAAATAATTACACATTAATATAAATTATTGGGGCATATGAGATACATATGTACCTACTTTATAGAGAATTGACTACAAATTCATACACACTTGGATGCATATGTAAAATATTTACAAGGACATGACTTAAAAATTTCACATATATTTACAATTGAGCATATATATACATGACATTTTATATCATTTGAAATATATTTAGGGGGTATGATGTTGGATCATGCACATATACATTTTTAAAATTTAAAATTGCATGATATAGGTTCATGTGTATATACACTGCAATATAATTTATAGATTCAATGAAAAATAGTTGTAATTTCACTTCAAATATATTGGCACTATGTTCATGATAAGGGCATGAATATTATTTGTTCTCTTTATATCATGAAAATAGCATCTAGATCCATTTACAATGATGTGATTTTTTATGTTATGGGTAACATACATTTGAGTCTATTGACACTCAATGATCTTGACATTACTTCTATTGAACCCATTGTGTGGTTCCATATTTTGTTATGGATGATATATGTTTAAGTCTAGTGAGACTTAGTTTTATTGGCATCACTTATAAAAAGCCCATTGTGCTTCCATATTATTTGGATTAGTACACTGGGTACTTCTCCCCATTCATGAGAGTTGGAGCATGCACCTTTATAACTCAAAGACTTGATTAGTTATTTAAAATTGGGATCTGATCAAAATCAACTTTTCATTAGTTCAACATGAGGAACTATCTCTCCAATTGCTTTGACAAGGGGACATATTTATCCAAATGCTTCACCATATTTTATAGATTATAGGGAAATATGGTCTCATCTCCCTAAAAGCGTACTCTTTTATTTCTCTCTTTTCAACTTCAAATTTCAAATTTAGATTCTTTATATTATAAATATAGACATTGATTACTTTATGTTTTGTTGAAGGGTTTTCTAAAATGAATGCCTTGCACAAATGGAGTTTATTATCAAAAGACAAAGTGTGTTGTACACACTTAGGTTTATCTTTATCTTTTACTTTCATAATTTCATTATTAAAATAAAAGGGCCGAGGTGAGAGGGGTGGGGATGGGGGTAATGCACATACCTAAATTTGGTCACAAGTACTTAACAATATTAATTATTAATACATCTGTAACTAATTGAATTTATCTCAAATACATGTCTCTTGTTCTCCACTTCTTGAGTCCTTTATATATATGTGAGATTAACCCCTCTATTCATTGTCACTACTACACAATAATTTCTAAATCAATGCTAAAACTTTCTTATACCACTCAGACTAATTTTAACCTTAGGAAAATTGTCTCTAATTTTATGAGATAAGTTTATGCTAAGAAGACCTATCCACCTAGTGTGGCCTCATCTCCACAAAATTTAATGATTAGTTTTCTAATTTTGAAATATCCATTCAAGTCATCCCACATGTTTTGAAAGTTATCTAAAGGAAATTATCAAAATATTTCACCATAAATATAAAAAAAATCATTCATTAGGGGAATTAATTTTTATCTATCATCTATCTTTTACACTATTGCACATTGAGCAATTATACCATATTTTTTTAAAATTAAATATCAATCACTAAGAGTAGTCATAAATCAAATTTGAGGCATTTAAAATTAAGTTAAGAGTTGACATTATCAATTATCAAAGACAAGTTTCTAGTTGTATACATATAGTCAAGGAGCATAATTGCACAATCACATTAGGTGGAAAAACTACATGTGATTCAATTTCCTCTTTGAAGTATCTAGATACTCATGTAGTGATTAATTTTCAATATGGGTGATTGGGATCAACTTAGCCCATTACACTTATATCCTTTTTTAAGTTTCTATTCCACACAAGTACCCCTAGGGTTTTCAAGATAAAGAGATGGAGAACAATGATTTCTATGTGGAACTAGAATTGAATTATCTCAGTGCTCTTAGTAGACATAGGTGCAAGTGACATAGCAATCAATTTTTTGTCACGATCAAAGTGGACAAGTCCACAGTCAATGGAAAAAATTAGCATGCATTGTTGTTTAGGGAGCGCAAACCTATCTAAACACAGTCAAAGATGATGTTCTTAAAATTAAGTTGTCATAGTCTTATCCTATTTTATTTATCACTGTTAAACACTTGCTACAGTCAACCAAAAATACAAAACTACTAAGTATATTACTCTTTGTTTAACTTCTATTTTTAACATATGCTGCTTATCAATTAATTTCAATTAGTTTTGATTTACATTTAGATTTATCCTAAAATATCATACATTACAATTTGAATAGATCTATAAATTTTTATATCCTATTAAACACTATTAAATTAAAAATAGTGTAAAACATAATTATCAAAGTTAAAGTCTATTAAAATAAACTAACAAAAATGTGAATATATCCTCTTCTTATTTAGGCATGCCACTATTTAGTGGAAAAATGACATCAAACTTGTGAAATCTCCTCCTAGATAGAATCCAAAAAAAGTTGGTAGGGTGGAAGGGAAAATTATTTTCTCAGCCAAGCAAACTTCATTTTATCAAAATATTAATCCAAAGTATTCTAGTATATTTTATGTCACTTTTTATTAATACTAGTAAAATTGTAACTAAATTAGAGAAATTTTATAAAGCTTCCCATGGAAAGGTTCTGAAGATAGATTCATATTTCCACTAGTAACTTGGAAAAAGATTTGTTTGCCCAAGAGTAAAGAGGACTTTGGTTGCAGAGAGTAAATATATGAATCAACATCTAATTACAGAATAAGGTTGGATTTTTTTTGATGAGGACAACTAATGGACTAAGATAATTGATAAATACCTTAAGGGCAATTAAGAGGGAAATTTATCAATTGAGAAAGAACTAGATAATGGATCTACCTTTTGGAAATCCCTTACCGATAATAGAAGTTTCCTAAGGAAAGGAAGTAAATAGAGTTTTAGGGATGGAAAATATACCAACTTTTGGGATGACCTCTGGTTATTTCATTATCATTTATCCTCTAAATACCCATAGATAGATCTCAACCATGATTTAAAGGAGGTCTTTGGTCTAAAATTGAAATATTATTGGGAGAACTCAAATGGGATATGCAATCAAAAATGTTATTGAAGGATACAACTAATGAAGATATATTTTACATCATAAAATATCTTAACTTAAAGCTTTAACAAACACACATTAGTATCTTTCCAAAAAGTGATGAACTTGTGTAGACTACAAATGATAGTGGAGAATTGTTGGTCAAATGAGGGTACCTAATGGACCTAGACCTAGAGGAATATGGTTTCTATTGGAAGCACCTTTGGATTAAAACATCACCCCCAAAGTTAATAATTTATTTTGGTTAGTAGCCTAGAGAAATATCCTCATGATTGATAACTTGGCCAAGAGAGGGATACCCATTCCCAACAGGTGTGTCTTGTGTAAAATCAATGAGGAAAGGGTGAAAATTTTATTTATGGAGTGTCTTTTTGTCTCCAAAACATCTAGTATAAATTTAATACCTCTTGGATCAAACTCGACTCCATTCTTGACTTAATAAAATAATGAAAGCCACCTTAGAAGTTACCTACTTTGGAATTCCTTTGATACATTTCTCTACCCCATCACTTTTGAGGAATCTAGAAGACCAAAAATAATTACCTCTTTGAAAATAAAACAATTTTCTAGAAAGCTACCACTTAATTAATTTATGAGACCAATTTTTTTTGAAGATGTTTGTACCAAAGAATAATATTACACTCAACGAATCAATCTATATCATTTTAAAAAGTTAGAATATCATTATTTTAATTAAAGACCAATATTTGAAAGTGGATAGAACTCAGGTTAAGTGGATGAAACCAATGAGGACTTGGTTGAAGCTAGATTTTGATGGTGCAACCAACAAAAATCTAGGTATGGTAGGAGGATGGGTCATAAGGGACTATAAAAGTATAGTGGTGGCAACCTATGTAGGACCCTGGGGTGTAATCTAACCATGTTACTAAATCCACAATGACATTATGGAGCATCCAATTGGAATCAAATTTGAAATTTAAAAAACTTATAGTTGAAGGGGATTCAATGAATATCTTCAATTTTTTGTCAAGAAAAACTAAACCTTCATAATCCATCCAAAAGGAAATAAAGGATGATAAAATATTCATACAAAAATTTAAGGAAGTTTCAATATCCCATGTATATAAGGAAAAGAATAAAAGTGTAGACAACATGGATAATATTAGAGTTTGCATTACTTGTTTTAATCAGTGGTCTAAGATTGAGGACCTTCCCAACCACATAATCAAAGTCATTTCAAATGACATGGAAAAATATTTAAGCCTCTAGGAGGTAGTGCAATCTAATGATTACCTAACATAAATGGTTAGTCTCATAGCCTATAAAAGCTCATGCAATGATGATAGTTCTCATTATGGGGTAATTATAATAAGTTTCAATCATGGGATATAAGATCTAAGGGAATTATTCATTAATTATTCTATCAAGTTAGGAGTGGAATGAGTTTGGGTTAATTTGTGTTTTGTCTACAATAAACTCTTGTGGAATAAATTTTTTTATCTAATGGAGGTGAATGAAATAGGTTGGAATTGTTATCTTGTGTCAAAGCTAAGGAATACCTATATGTTTGGAGAAAAATCACAAAGGGAGGGATCAAAAAATTTATGATGAGGATTTTCAGGTTTGAACCTACAATCTCCAAGGGGTTTTATAGGGGTTGGGATGAGAAAGAGGTTAGAATGAGAGGCATGAAGTTAACAGTCATTGGTGAAGTCACAGGAATGGACTGTGAAAGAGTGAAGGCATTTAAAGATAAAAGGTGTAAGGAAGAGTTGATGAAAATCTTCTTTAATAATGATGATGTTTTTGATCTTAAGTAGAAATGATTTCTTAGAGTGGAGCTAGCAGGGAAATGGCTTGAAATATATCTCCAGATCATGAAATACATTAAATTGGAGGGTAAGTATAAGATCATTTATTCTAATAATTTTATTCTTATGAATCACTTTAAAGGCACATAATTAGTTTGTCTTACTATCTAATAAAATCATTAGAGAATTATATGAACTCCAACAATTCAAATCCTACCACCAAAATCTTACACCAGGGCCTCATATTCTTAATAGTCAAGAGTAGGAGGAAGAGGGGCATTATGAGGGAAAGATGTCATTGGACCAATAGAAGTTGACAGTGGAGAGGATGATCTGGAAGAAAGGTATGAGGAAGATATGAAGAACCAATAGGAAGACACAATATAATGATATCAAGAGTCCCAGGAGGAGGATTCCTCTAAGAAATCAACTCACACTCCTCTTTAGAAGAAATGTAAAGGTAAAGAGAAAACGTTATAGGTTAAGGTGAAGGAATCTAATATTGATAAGGTTGTTACAAAGAAAAACCTAGAAACATCTATAAGAGGAAATGGGAGGGATAAATCAGAAAAGACTTAAGAGATCTCTAAGTCTCTCATAGCCAAGAACATAAAAATCCTAAACCTAGAGGAGAATTTGTAAAATCTCAAAACAACATCAATGTGCAATGAGATGAATAAGGATTTGAAGGTTTTAATGAATTAGTTGGTTCTCTTAAATTCTAAAGTTTCTATCATATGCAGTGGTGGGGGAAAGCTCAGAACCTCGATAGAGAGATGAGTGTAGGGGAAAACAAAGAAGAAAAGAAACCTAGTCCAAGAAGAGGTTATGAGAAAAGAGTGTTGAATGCCTAGTTAATCTATCCAAGAAAAATGAGGGGTAATATGTGGCTAAACTTTTGATTAAAAACACTCTAAAAAAATAAGAGTGAAGGGATAGTCTCAATTAAAGTCCCAAGCATGAGAACTAGGGGGCACTCTAAAAAATAAGGAATCAGGAAGGTGAAAGACAACATCAAACCTATGACATTGGTTGACTACTTAGACTCTAAGGTGACCTACCCTTAACCTCCATCTGATCACTTGTTTCTAAGTTAAATCAGGTCCTAGGTTCTTTATTTATGTTTAGTGGAATGTTTCCAATGGTTTAGTGTCTTTATGGTAGAAGTTTGCCTTATTTTGGTAGCCCTCGGGGTTTTAGTCACTTGTTTGTTTTGTTTGATCTTCTCTTAAAAATCCTTCGATTATGTATTAATTATGGGACCCATTAAAATACATTTATTAACCTTATAAAATTAAAAAAATAAACTAACAAAATCTCTCTCGATTTAAAATAATTTGTTTTGTTCAATGAACTTGAAAATATATGTGAAAATAGTCAATTGCATTTGGCGCTAGTTCTTTTCACAACATACTTATTGAAAGGGAAAGGGAATGGAAAATGATGAAAATGAAAATGAGTAAATTATGATGGTGACTCTGATATTTTTGTAAAGTCTTCATTTTTTTTTGGATCCACTTATTTTAATGGAAATACTTCATGAATTTATATGGCCTATTTCTTCTCAAATTCTTCCTCTTTAAAATAACTATCGTGATATCACACAAGATTAATCTCTTTCAAAATAGAAAATAAAAAACATATAGACATTGAAAAATAAACATATATTCCCCAGAAAACTAAAAATAAATGTATCAACATCACAATAAAAACCACCATCATAACAATAAAAAATACATACTATTTTATTCATAAAGTTAAGTTGAAAACCCTAAAAAAATATATTACATTCAAGGCAAAAGAAATTGCTAAATGACTAAAAAATTTATTTGCCTAGAAAATTCTATGAATCTATTATGATTATTTACAAAATTATAATATCACATGTTGCCATCGTTGTCTCCATAGTTATAGCTTGGGTGCTATGATGAGCTGTAATTGAAATTACCTGATAGGGGAAATGGTCATTGAAGTCAACCAAAATGCTTAGAATACTCTCAGAGGAAATTAAATCTACCAGATATGACCACTCTTGTAAACATTTTGCATGAACCAAAATTACATAAGCTTTGGGAGCTTGAGAAGTTAAGATTGGTGAATGATTTTTACCTATGCCCCTAATTACATGGAAAAAATATAAAAAATCATAATTTTCTCTTTGGATCAAGGCTAAAGGTGAATGCATATTCATCTCCCCATTCAAACCTTCCTCTCCATTTTTAGTATCAAAGGAATTATTGAAAATAACCTATAGAATTATGATTAGTTAAGTGAAAAGTAACCAAATAATAAACTAACATGAACTAAATTAATGATCTCAACTCTTAATTAAATTTTGTTTTTATTCTCTACCTACCATAATTATAAGAGATTCATTTTTTCTTATGTAGGATGTTAAATTAATGCATCCCTAGTATTCACAAATCTATATGTAGATCAATTATGAGTGTTAGAAATAATCTAAACTATAACTACACAATAAGTGCATTACAAGGTCTAGTCACTTCAATCAATATATTCATGGGTCTTCCAACAATATCACTATAAAATATCATCAATTACAGTTGCACAACTAGATATGTAAAATATTACAATACTTTACAAGTAGCTTAGTTGTCAAGTGGATTAGCATTGATTGTGCTAGTCACTATGTCACTCCTAAAAGAATTGATAGTATGAGGTTTTCAATAAGGTGAAGGCTACAAGCATATCAAATAGGCTACATAAAGAGATATGGAAAATATTGTACTTTACAGACTTTTGCAAGTGGTTCAATGGGATTGATTGTTCTAAAATACCTTAAATTACCCTATAAGTATATTGCATTAAATAGTAAGGTGAGTGTTGCAAGAATTGATAGCATGGGTCTATTAACAGGGTAGTTATTGCATGAATCAACAATAAGGGTATGCTATTAAGGATGTGAGTGTTTTAAGAATCAACAAAATGGGTATGTTATCAAGGTGAGTGATCCAATAATCAATAGTAAGGGACAACATTTTGAGGCACTAGAAAAGATGAGAACATGTTCAAAAATTTTGAAAAAAAAATGGAATAAACTTTCAATTTGCTTGTTTCATTGATTAAAAATGTGCAATATGTTCATGATATAATATATACATAATTTTTTCAAGGAAGGAGATCACATAATATGTCTAAATTACCAATAGTGATACATATGAAATTATTAAAAAAGTAAATACTGATAAAATTTTACAAAATAATATTAATTTAGATATGGGAAGTGGTGTAAAACTAGTTATAATTAATAAGTTTCAAGTTCATTAAAATGGATACAAGAAACTGAAATAAGTTGCCTATCCCAATTAGTCTCTAATATATTATGGGGGCCTCAAAACATTATCAATTGATTATCATGTATTGGACATGATATACAACTTGCACTTAAGTGGATTACGACTAAAAGATCTTGTTCATCCCAATTAGTATCTTTATAAGAGACATTAGATCATTTATATACATTCATTAACATGTAGTAGATGTATATGTAGTTACTGGTATCATTCTATCAAGTATTGTATCTACACAAAGTTCGTGTCGTGTGTTATTATTATATGAATTATATTATTAATTAAAGTAAATGATCTAGATATGGAAATTGGTGTAGTACTGAAGTGTAGTACTAGTTATACTTAGTAAGCTAAAAATTCACTCAATTAGATGCAAAAATTTAAAATATTTTTTTCATCCCAACTGATATCTAATATTTTATAGAAGACATCAAAGCATCATAAATTGATTAACGTTATTGGATGTGGTTTATAAAGTGTAAGTGCACTCAAATATTGGATCTAGACTGAAAGATCTTGTCTAACCCAATTAGTTGTCTAGTCTATGTTGGAGGTAGTCAAGCATGATAAATTTATATATAAGAGTGTTAAGATATTAGACTTGCAAACCACTACACTAATTAAACACACAAAAAATGGGGACTATGAACATTAGAAAAAAGGTCAGAATCACTTCCATATTCACCTTGTTCCTTGACCGAGAGAAAGGACCCCCTATTTTTCATACATATCTCAAGATCAAAGGGGTAGGAAATATTTATCTACCCATATTTGTTATTGAATATCTAATATAGTATGGAAATGTTGGTATGTATTCAAATGTTGGTTGGAGTTTTATTCCTTTGGCTCCCCTATTTTCTAAAATAAACCATCCAATATAGAGGGATAAAGGGTAGTTAATTGAGGCCTAATCCCCAACCTCATTTATCATTGTTATTCTAAGTTACTATATCTTGTTTTGTTCCTTTGGATCCCTCATTTACTCATACATTAATAGTAACTTTTTTGATCTAGAGGGGAAACTAGGATTAGTCAAAGGAGGAAGATTAGGTCTTGTACTCATCTTTTGACATTGTTATATTTATAAATCATTGTAGATCATTCACCATTGAGGATTGTCTTATTTGAGTCTATAAAAATCAAAACATGCCCCTTCACCAACAATGCAACTATACCCACCATTCAATTTAGATTATATTTAAAATGTTGATGATATTTCTCACACATAATTTTTTCAAAATATACTTTTTTTTGTTGTTTCTTGGACATTGTAGAGAATAGAATCTAGTATTAGAAAATTGATAGTGTCGATCTTGACCAATTTTTACTATACATGACTTGTGCATACACATATGGCTCTTCCAACCCTTTTCTTCTATAAACTTGTCTTCTATGGGCCCAACCCTCACGATTTGCTATCAATCACCTATAAGAATTCCCTAATCTATGCCTAATCTATTTTTCATCTTAGTCAAATAGTCTCATGACTATCATATCACTATTCTTATTTTCAAATAACCTTTGGCCATACTCACATGGATCCAAAATTTCACAGTCATCCACCTCTACCAAAGTTGTTCATATACCTAAAAATAATTATTTTACAAATTTAAATCATATTAATGGGTTGGCTCATACATTTTTCATGTTGGTGATGTGATAATTTATTAAAAGAGTTATCCATTTATGCATGATAGGTCTAAGCATTTTCCTTATCTAAAACTCATCTAGAAAGCATTAATTAAACACTTATCACTTGCACATTGAGGGGAATAGTTATAAATATCCCAAATCATAAATTAGTCATAATAATTAAGACCTATCTAAGTTTTAGGTACCTAATCTAAGTAAATATTTCTATGTTAATGTGTCAAAATATAGATTACAGGTTGCATCCCTACTAGTGGATCATAATTACATACATTTACTTAAGGGGAAGAACTGCATGTGGTTTGATTTTCCTCCTTGACGTATTGGATATGTAGGTAGTACTTATCCATTCATTAGGAAATAGTTGAGGTTATTTAAAACTATAAATCTTACCTATTTTTATATGTTAACCTAGTGTTTAAAGTGGAACTAGAGTTTTGAAGTGAATGAGACAAGTTTTCTAGATTTGGATAAATAATGAGCTGTTGATATCACACATGGTGATAATTTACTATTAAGAGCAATGGATTATGCCAAAATAATTAGGCACAAGTCACATAGATAATTATATTAGGATTTAGATTCATACACTAAAGGAAGGCATATAATTTTTATCAGATTTCTCCATGGAAGCCTAGATACCCAATTTCCTGATCTAAGTGAATTTTGATCCATTTTCATCCTTTTATTCCACCCACACATAGTATACTTCATTGGTATATTTATATTTATACAAGTGAAATAATTCACGTATAATATTTTGTAGTATTCATAGTTATTTTGATTTAAACATATCTTGAACAATATAAATATTCAAAATTTCCATCTTGTTTAGGTTACACTAATCAAAATAAGGTAAAACATATTGGTCAACCTGATTCTTATATTGAACATGACAAATTCTAAGTTCCCTCTATAATTTCATCATTATTTCTTAAAAAATTTAAATTTTTGTGTCTTAGGGTTTCAAATCTAATTTTTGAGTTACCTACACATTAAGATAATAATTCTTTTTCACCTTAGTCCTAGCTTTTTCTATATCTTCATGATTTTATTCTATAACATCTAAGAAGGCTAGTTATCTTATCCCTTTAGAATAAAGTGTTAATTTAAGTGGTATCTAAATAGAGCATAATAATATTTATTTAGATAAATCACGTGTTTAAAATGGATAAACTTGATGATGCAAATTCCTCCTATTGACGCAATTGTTAATAATGAACACATAGAAGTGCAAAATATTGTTAATAATGATATGCATGCACTTATAATTATTTATCAATATATAAATGAAAATAATGTCAAATATAATGATATAATTTATATTAATTACCTTAATTATATATATTCTAAGAAAATTGACTCATTAGTTATTTTCAACATCAAATTTACGTGTAACCTAATGATATAGACAAGGTTTTAGAAATGATCCTATAAGTTAAAAATGTAAATCATGTTATGGTTTCCACATCTAGGGAATAACATGATCCCTTAACTAAGAATAATATACCTTTTATAGGTATTGATTCTACTACACCTATTCAAACCACTACTATCGCTACTACTATTCCTATGTCTACACCTTTGGCTACACATGATGCCCACTCATAGTGTGAGGTAAACACAAGGTTTTCCTTAGATTACTGTGACTATCCCTACATAACATATTTTCATACTTGTTATGGTTTTTAATTATGTAACACCATCCAAAAATACATATTTTACTATACCTACTATAAAATCCCTCAGTAGGCTAATGTGTTGTAGTTAGAGCACAGTGCTTCTTGAGCAATTCATTCAACTAATTCTCAATATTTATTTCATAGTCCATTAGCTCCAGATATTTAAACTTACCATTTACCTATAGGTTTCATATCCTCTAATCTTACATTATACAATGATAAGGGTGATCTTGAATAAAATCTAAAAGTGTTTCATGTAACATGTTTGGACTATGTCTCTAATGAGAAGTTATTGACTAAGTTATTTACATGATGCATATATGACTACTTTAAGATGGTTTTATAATATTCCATTCCAATAATTTAATTATTTAATCATTTTTACAATCAATTCTTATCACACTTTTTGATCAACATCAATGAGAAATTATATTATGCCTAAATTTCAAAATTTAAGCAAGGATCTAATGAAGCAATTAGTGACAATATGTTTTAGTACAAGACCATGATTTTTAAGATGAAAAATACATGGCTTATTAAAATATGGGATATCTAGGATCAAACAAATATATCTTATACATAACTCACAATAAAATAATAAGACATAAAGATTGAGGTATAACAATATACTACTATTATTGTAAAACCTCCACTAAGGCAAAAACATAACAATATAAAGAATGTTTCAATTTATCTTTTCCATTATATTTAAATGTTGGAAGTGAAGGAGATCCTTTCCTTTATAGATCATAAAAGGCTTTCATAAATGCATGTGGTCTTATTAATGCAGGTGGTTGTATAAATGTAAGTAGTTTCATATAGTCTATTTTGGTGTGCAACTTGGACTTTAATGCAAGTTTCAATGTGAGCATCCAACTTGAATTAAAGTACAATTTTCTATGTCCAAATAAGATTATTTTATAAATAAGAAAAGAATAAATACTAGTATAATTACTTATTCACTAAATAAAATTAAGATGTAATTATAAATTTACATTAACACCCCCCTCACTTAGAACTTAGGGAGTGTTTACAAAATAAAGCTAACCCTATGAAATGGGTCACAACACTAGGCCTGATGAGGTACCCATGTATTAATATCATTGTAATCAACATAACTGTAAAAATGTGTTGAGATATGTCATAATAATACCCAACTAGGTAATACAACACACAAGATGTAGTATAATACGCTAAAAGATAAGTGACTTGGATAGGCTAAATTCATCACAAAATGGGTAGTAGGTGGGCTGATCCACCACTAAATAATTAATGAATTAGATGTTGAGATGTGTCATAAGGATACCCAAAAAAAATACATACACACTAGAATAAGGAATTATAACAACACCCCTTGTAATGTCGAATGGGTGGAGTGGAAGAATAAATCTACTTGATTGGTCTAAATCCACTGCTCAAACAATAAATAAATACTGGGGATGTTATAAATCACTCGCTATAAAGAATTGGATAGATTGTCAAAGTGTCAAAAATACATATGGGAAAAATAATCTCATCTATAAAATGCAATAAGGTGCATAGAAAGGGACCTTAGGTGTCTTAGAAAAAATGGCATGAGAAAAAGTGACAAACAAAAATAACCAACTATTTTTCAAGATGGTAAACAAACTCACATCAAGCAAAAAAGTCTAGCATAAGTGGCCAAATTACCATTACTTCAAATACATATAAATTGACATGTGTTGGGGACACCAGAAGTCACTCACCATAAAGAAAGATCATGATTTTGAAGTGTCTAAAATTACAAGGAGTTTAATTATTTGCATGAGTGGTACAAATGCACTACTTAAATAACACATCCAAAAATATAGTAGGAATTCTACCAATAGTGTCATGAAAAAGAGACAACTAGTTCCTCAATAGGGTCCTATACATGAGGCCATGTTAGGTACCTTGTACAAAGTGGGGAAAAATAATTGTGTTTTCAAAACATAAGAACCACACTATTGTATATAACATAAAAAATATAGTTTAAAAAAAATCATCTGAAACAAATTTTGGATGGAGGAGAAATGACCTGAAAAATATCCATGGTGGAGTCAAAAAACTCGAAAAACAATTTTGACACACACTACAAGCATGTTGAAAAAGGTCTCTCATAATTAACGTGGTGTAAAACACAAGTGCAGATAAATGTATTCAAAGAAGTAAGTTGTAACAAAATAACATCCCAATGATAAGGGTTTAAAAATATCATGAACCAAAAATATTTTCACATGAACATCTATGTGAAACAGGGACAAACAAAGTCTAAATTTGAAAAGTTTAAGGAAAATCATGCAGTTTCAAAAAATCCACATGTGAAATGGAGTTCTTAGTGATAAGAAAAAGCCTCTAGAAGTTTTTTTTGAAAAGGTGGTGAAAAATATTGATAGGTAAAGAATTTTTTTATTGAGGGATGTGATCACTTACCTACCAGACCCACACTCTAGTTTTTAATCAGATGATATCTTAAAAAGTTTGCACTAGCTCTCTCATGAGATGAAATAAGGGCCTCTAATTGAAAAAAAATGGCCTCACATAGGATTTTTACCACCCTTAGAAATTGTTATGGACCCTTGAAAAAATTCCCTTTAATAAAATTAACACCAACTTACAAATCTTAACTAACAAATAACAAAAATTAACATTTTTCAATTAACTCAACAAATATGGCAACCAATAAAATAAAAGTGGTGGGGTGTGTATCCAAATGGCCCATAATTCCACAATTGTAACTGAGAAGGGAAACCAAATTTAATTGCACATGGGTGGTTTCTCGGTTGGTAGCCTAAATAATAATACACATTTTCAATCATACAATGTGATTATTGATGCCAATATAAATCCAATGCCAATACGAGTTACAAGAGGAGCCAAAGGAAGATGGGATGGTGCAAAGGATCTATGAAGAGGTCTTATTTACATCACATTTCTAGGTGTAGTTGACAGTGAAGGAGTTTTTATGAGTGACAAAGAAGAAAGGCCATGAGTGAAACTTAGGCCATGAGTGCAGAAAAGTTACAAGTGGTGGTGAGCAGGTCATGTGGTTTATAGGGAGTGGAGTGTGTAATCTAGGTGGAGAGAATGTGGGGAGCATCCAAGAGGAGTAAGGTAGTATCATGGTGGTAGTAAGGCTAGGGAATGTTGTGGGTGATGATGGGGATGGTAGTTAGGAGAGCAAAGTAGGCCAAAACATTTTAAAACCTTTGGTTTTTTTAATTTAAAATATTAAAAATCAAAACTTTATAAAAAATAAGACCTCTGTTTTTAAATTTTTATAGAAAATATGTAAAAGGACCCCTAAAAATTGTTATGGTTTTTAATTATTATAATTGTTATGGTCTATTTGCCATTTTTCTAACTCACAATCTATACGAAAGTTTAGATTACTGTGACTATCCCTACATAACATATTTTCATACTTGTTATGGTTTTTAATTATGTAACACCATCCAAAAATACATATTTTACTATACCTACTATAAAATCCCTCAGTAGGCTAATGTGTTGTAGTTAGAGCATAGTGCTTCTTGAGCAATTCATTCAACTAATTCTCAATATTTATTTCATAGTCCATCAGCTCCAGATATTTAAACTTACCATTTACCTATAGGTTTCATATCCTCTAATCTTACATTATACAATGGTAAGGGTGATCTTGAATAAAATCTAAAAGTGTTTCATGTAACATGTTTGGACTATGTCTCTAATGAGAAGTTATTGACTAAGTTATTTACATGATGCATATATGACTACTTTAAGATGGTTTTATAATATTCCATTCCAATAATTTAATGATTTAATCATTTTTACAATCAATTCTTATCACACTTTTTGATCAACATCAATGAGAAATTATATTATGCCTAAATTTCAAAATTTAAGCAAGGATCTAATGAAGCAATTAGTGACAATATGTTTTAGTACAAGACCATGATTTTTAAGATGAAAAATACATGGCTTATTAAAATATGGGATATCTAGGATCAAACAAATATATCTTATACATAACTTACAATAAAATAATAAGACATAAAGATTGGGGTATAACAATATACTACTATTATTGTATAACCTTCACTAAGGCAAAAACATAAAAATACAATGAACCTCTCACTTTCTCTTCTCCATTCCATTTCAATGTCAAAATTGAGGGAGAGCCTTGCAATTAAGGATCAATAAGTTAAACTATTACCATGAATAAGCCAAAACATGTGGTTAATTCTCCAAATACTTCAATTGTAAACTTTCAAAACAAACTTAATTACAAGGTTAAAACAAATGATACTAAGAATGAAGCAAAGACAACAATTAATGTAATATCATAACTTACTAATAGGTTTATCATTCCAACTCCATAAAGGAGGCACTTTACATGAACCTCCTCATAAGCTCCTACAAAAGTTACTAGAATCCAACCTCATATATTTCTCTCCCCTCAAACATATTGATATGAATAGACATATACCTAAGGGATACAAAAATAATGCATATTGCGATTATCAGAGATACATGAATACTTATAAAAATTGATTTTTTTCACCAAGACATAAGATTCAGGAACTCATTGATGATAACACTATTAAGCTTAATGACATCAATACATCTAAGAATTAATCATAGACACAACCAAATGGGAATACAAAATTAAAAATATATTATGATCCCTTTTCAAATCATGTGACAACATAAACCTAAGATAATTATAAGGTGCATATGACTTACAATGCACATCCTCCTCCTCTAACATATGAGTATCCATTGGATGGTATTATTGGTACAGTCACAAGCATATCTATGGATCGACCTACATTTATAATTTATGATATAAAAGTTGTACATAATGGTTATACTTGCACATTATTACTTAGATACACATGTTGATTCATAACTTATAAATATGTCTCATGGTTGATAATGGTTCAAGTGAAAATGTTTACACTATGAGACTCCTTACTAGCCTTGCATATACATAACAAGATTTGACATATACAACAAATATAGTTAACAATTTTGATGTAAATAGACAAAACACAATTAGCAGACTAGTGTTACCACTTAAGTTGGGACCTATACTAGTGACTGATCCATTTTAAATTTTATCTAGTATAAGGGGATTTGATATGTTAGGATGACCTTGGATACATAATCTCTATGTAGTACCATATTCAATACACAAATATTATTATTATATACATGGAAGTAGAGTGGTTATAGTTTTAGGTATTTCACATGAGTACCCTATTTAGACAGAGGTATTGCCTTCTCCAGCCTTACCACCACCACAATTAGTTATACAACT
Source organism: Torreya grandis (assembly GCA_037957365.1). Lineage (NCBI taxonomy): Eukaryota > Viridiplantae > Streptophyta > Pinopsida > Cupressales > Taxaceae > Torreya > Torreya grandis. The sequence continues at coordinate 199,770 of JARHVA010000306.1, forward strand.
TATTCATGTTCATTCTACACATATAATTCAAAAGAAATAAGTTGGCTTTCCAAGATGAAAAATGCAACCATTATCCACTCCAACACAACTTAAGTTAGTATTATAGACAGTTATGTGTGTTCTGCAATGAACACAAGCATACATTTCTACCATGCAACAAATTTCATAGGATACTATCGTTACTAAGATTAATAATCATATATAGGATCTTATAAATCATGATGATAATGAAAAATATAATACATGGTAAGATCTAAAAATATAATAATATAATCATGTATTATATAATTTAGATCAACTAGAATACAAGAGATATTGGTGGGCCAAGATGCCACAATATATAATATATTCAAATATAATAATACCCTTAAGGTAGGGTAACACCATACAATATTCCTTAAGGAATACATAACTTCACAATTCCACTTCAAGAGGGACACCTCCAGATATTATTCTAACTAATATAAAACTCAACATTTACTTTATATCTTTTACATTGATATTTATATCCTTTATATAGACCTCTATTACTATTAATGTATGGGTACACACCTAATCCCAATATATAATGAATTATTATCCAAAGCAAATTATTATACAATTTATTCATAAGACCCAATATATTTAACCTATAAAATTAACTGAGGATGTGTGCCACATGTCAAAAAATTTATCAACCGATATACACTATCATACCATATCCATACGTACATAACATGCCATCTCTTCTTAACATATTTAACATTATAAAGATGAGAATAAACTAAGTAATGAGTGTTCTTAAAATAATTTCACACTTTCCTCCATGCTCGATCATCCAACCACTCTTTGTGATCTTGGTAGGTGATAGCTCAAAAATCTTCCTTCCAAATTCCACTATGAAACTCAGATTGCATTCGTGATCATATTTTTAACTCTTTATTGTCCATGCATAAATATTTGTCATTTAATTCCATGTTCCATATTAATTTATGTTATTTTTATTCCATACATGAATAAATTAGTTATTTTTTGGATTCTGTGCATAACCATAATGATAGTGCCTTTGGTTTCATATTGTAGACACATACATTTAATCATTAAGTGCTTGACAATGGTTATCCTTGGCATCTCTCCCTTCTTGGTCTATTTGCCATTTTTCTAACTCACAATCTATAAGAAAGTTTATATTATCATATGAAAATATAATATATCATACAAACCTCCCTATTTAAACTTTGTTCATTATCATTCAACATATAAGCACTTGTCAGGCCTTTTCTAGTTGTCTTTGTCCTTTTGAGATAAGACTGCACTAGGTCAAACAAGGCCACATTGTATCCTTGTCCATTAGTGCAACATTTTACCCCACATTCTAATGGTTACTTTTTCAAATCAAGACATTGCATGATGGCTCTCTCTCACTTCTTGAAAGGTTAGTTAGCAAAAATATCCTAAATATTTTCATATAAAATCACATCAAGGCATTCACTTGAGACTATAATCCTTTATCCACTAGCACAACCTTGTTGCCCACACTCTAATGGTTACTTTTTCAAATCAAGACATTGTATAATGGCTCTCCTGTGCTTCTTGAAATATTGGTTAGTGAAAATATTATAAATATTATCATATAAAATCATATTAGGGCATTCACTTGAGGGACCTAACAAGCTAATTTTAAAAGAAATATGCATTGAGTAAAAACACTATTTCTTCCAATTTCAATTATATTGCATTTTAAGGATGAACCTTATTCATATTCCATTAACAAATTACAAGCTAAAATTTAAATAAATATTATTCCTTCTACCACATCTTGTGATGTTCTTCTTATTTCAAACTCATGATTTTCTTCATATGATATTACTCTTATACTACAATGTCTTACTATTAGCGTAGAGTAACCACATGATGACAAAACATCTCTTGCTAGTGCTAATTATTTCATTGTTATTAATCAACAAGAATAATTAACTCTTATATAATCTATGAATATTTTAATCTAAAGGAAGAACCTATCCCTCCCTCTCTCACACCTCTTCATGTTGGTGTTCTTCAACATATTCAATTAGATATCCTTAAGGTTTTTTCTTGTGTATCGATTCAACATCAAATCACAACTATACAAAATCCAATAGAATAATTGTAAAATAAAAATAAATATTTTAGTTCAAAGATCATATCACTTGAAAATGACAATAATTTTACAAAGAATCTAGAATATGTTAGTGTTAATCATGTATCTACATCCTCATATAGCTATTATGTGCCACATACATCTACAATTAATACTTCAAAAAGTATACAAAAGGCTAATAAGAGTCCAAGTGAGATTGTAAGAGGAATTATTAGACACAAGTTGATTACATTACCTTCTATGCCTCCTCTAAGAAGATCAAAATATTATTGTGTATATCATAGACTTCATGGGCATCATAAAAAAATTTATTTGGCTTTAAAGAATAAAATAAAAAGTATCATTGATAGTGGTGGTCCTACAAAATATAATCAATTAAGCAACCCACATATATTACATCTCATAAAAAATAAGTGCAAGAAAATACAAAGAAAAAATATGGATACAAAAGGATAATTAAGAACAAGACAAGGTTCAAAAACAAAAATTAGAGCAAGCAAGATTACAAAAAAAACAAGATAAAAAATTAAAATTATAAATAAAACAATTATCAAAATATTTTTTTCAATATAAATAAGAAAACATGTTTTTTAAAAAGTTTCTCATAAAGGCATGTTCAAAGCAAAATAATCCTATAAATTATAATGATAGAAATGTGATTTCTAAGGAATCAAATATTATGTCTACTTCATGCATAGATAAAAAAGATAAAGTCAAAGTACCAATCACTTTTCTTCCTATTGTTTAAAAAATTATACACAATCATTCTCTAATTCAATATAAAATACAAGCTCTTAACAATGATGCACATATTCAAAAAATAACTCCAATCTATAGTACAATAGGTTTACCATACACACATATAAAAGATAATCAAAATGACATCTACCAATTTTAAGCACAACCTATAAATTTATGTTCATCTTATGTTATTGATTAAATTGATGATTATAATTCTAATAATATAGAAGATTGGTATGATTCTAATGATATTAATCATGTAAATTATGAATATGTCAATACAATTGAAAGTTACAATACACATAATATAGCACCTATACATAGGCATCCCCTTGATTATATACTTGGTTTATAGTTGGATATTTCCCATTGTACATAGTTTATTTTCAATTTACCTCTTTGCTAATTCACCTATCCAAAATTTTGATCATTATTATAGCACTTGGATTTATTCTCACTTTTGGTACTTACCCTCTTACTTTTCAAATTGATTCGAACAATCCAAAACACCTATTTTAAATCATTTACAATACTAATTATCTATGGAAAATCCACTTGTTTATTATTACACATTAATACATGTTATGGATTACATTTACACTTACATGATCATATTTATCAACTTTCACATTTTACATAAGCACACATAGTCATGTATATCATATATGAAACATTGATACACTCCATTCACACATACCTTGGGGCACATGGTTTGCCTGCCTTTTATCATAATTTTTTTTTTCACCTTATTGAAGATTTGCTTAGATCCCTTTCTCTTCTTATATTTTATAAACCTTTATTATTAAGAAATTTATCAATTCAAATATTCAAAAACATTCAAAAATAATAATAAAATATGATTTTTTTAAAAACATGTAAATAATTCAAAAATGCAAAAAAATAAAATGTTTTTTGAAAACTAAAAAATCAAGATCGAAGGAGCACTTTCAATTATTTCTAAGCTTATTTATTTCCATATGATATTTTTAAATGTTATATAAATGGCATAGTTCATTTCAAATACACATTTATTTTCATGAGGTAATTGAGTGTGATATAGGTCATACATCTACATGGTTTTGATGTCAGTATTTCCTTATTACCCAACAATATTGTTAAGTTAGGGAAATCTCTTTATTCTCCTTGAACACATTTATAATTTGTATTTATTTAAAACCTTCCTACCATGAGCTATATATCATAAAAATACTTTTCTACTCACTCATACTTTACATGTGTTACACAAACATGTTATTTTTCTAACAATAACATGGATACATATAGTTGATATAAACTAGCTTCATTTTCTCTATGCCTCTCTCTTACTTCACTGCATAGTAGGTTACAACTTGCTTGCCTATTGTATGTGACCTTTGGCCTTGTATGCTAATTTTTTTCTTGTATGACATTATTATGCTATTTGTGTGTGGCCCTTGACTTTATATGCTTATGTGACATTCTCATGTCCTTTGTATGTGGCCTATGGGCCTTATGTATGACTTCACTTAGAAACTTAATGGCATTTACTTGTATTCTTGTTAATTGTTTCTATGGTGCCATGATATACACCATGCATTGTTAGTACTTATTACATATACTACGGTTCCATGATCTATATCATGAATATACTACTTAAATGATTAAATTATTTATCTATTTAACACATGTTTACAATGAAATTCAATGTCACATTCTCTACTATGATGTAAATTAAAATTAAACTATGTAAACACTGTTACATGATTACATCTTTCACATATGGCATAACTTATTTTAAGCTAAGCTATAGACAATTTATGAATCTCATCTCAAAAGGGGGGTATTATAATGAGCTTGACTTGAGAATTCAAGACCTCATGAGAAAATTTTTAGATTTATGGCACTATAGAGTTTTAAAGATTACAACATGATTAAGAATTTTTATATTGTGATGGCATGTCATAGGCATGAACACTCATTATAATCACAAATTTTTAAAACAGTTACAGATTTCAATAGTTTCAAAATCAAAATGATAATTCAATATCAAATCAATATAGTACAGGGGGCATGATATTCATTCATATTCAAATTATTATATGAAAATTTTAAATATTTCTTAAGTTTCAAAGCTTCAAATTTAAAATAAAATTAAAATATATTATAGATCCATTTGCAACAGTGTGATTTGTCTTCACGTTATAATTGGGCCACATTAGAGTCTAGTGACACTAAACATATATGGTTACACTTTGTCAAGATGTAGTGGGCCATATTTGGTGGTTTCACCCCTTCAATTTTTGTATATGGTACTCTACATAGTCAAATGAGAGTTGGAGCGTACAATATTTCCAATTCAAGAATATTCAAAGGTTTTGAAATTGAGACTTGATCACTCTCAATTCACCATAGGTTCAACATTTATCTAAATTACCTCAACAAGGGGTCAAACACTTCTCTACCTTCAAGTTATCAATCAATTAGATTTCATACTATTCTAGGTGTATATTTTTCTTGATCTATTTGAAATTTTAAAATTTTAAAATATCCACTTTAAACTTTTAAATATGGGCAATAACTACTTTTAGTGGCATTCTTGGAAGTTTTCGTATTACGACATCTTGTAAAATAAACCCTCACATTCAAGGTAAAATGTGTATACACACTCAAATTCACATCAAATTTAATCTAGTAATTTTACTTTGTTGCATCACTAAAATAAAGTGGGGAAAAATTTAAACACATAAATTTAATCATTAAGAGTTTGATAGTGGTTATTATTATCTTTCCTCTAGTTGGTTTATTTACCATTTTGTAAACTTACAATCTACAAAAATCCTCTATTATCTCATGAACATAATACATATCATGTAATAATTCCTATTTTAACCATGTTCATCCCTATTCAACCTAAATACACATGTCAGATTTTTTCCATTAGTCTTTGTGCTTCTAGGATAGAACCACATTAAGTAGAGTAGGATTGCATTACAACCTTGTCCCTCACACTATAAAGGTTATTTTTTCAAATCAATATATTGTACAATGGATCTCTCATACTTTTTAAAAGGTTGGTTAGATAAAATATTCTAAATATTCCCCTATAAAAGCACATCAAGGCATTCATTTTAGGGGACCTAACAAATTGATTTCAAAAGAAATATACACTAAGCAAAAGAATATTATTTCTTATAATTTTAATTATATTACATTATGACAGTCATAGGCCAAGTCTAAATATTATTTATTAAAAATAAAGGGTATATATTTATCAAAAATTTAATCAAATATTCTATCTATAGTAATTCTAGTTACCTAATCATGGATCACATAACATTCTAAGAGGGAGAACTACATCAACCCGAGACTCATTTCCACTATGTAGTTATTACTCAGTCATAAGAAGTTTTTAAAGATAGACCAGATATTCCATTGACATTATTCTCCCTCTCTTTTTAATCTAATTATCTATCAAGTACATGTGTAGGACTACGGTTTTATCATTCACAGGTCTTTGGTGCAGTTATTCGACTCTCACACAAAAATAACAAACCTATAATTTTTTTCACATATACCCATATTAATAAATTATATGCATAATAAATGATGATGCATACATGGACATGGTTAATAGTTGCATCCACATTGTGCCCTTGTCTGCCTCTTGTAGCCTTGTCTTAATACAAGTTACAATTCTATTTTTGGGCAGAACTTAGTTTGTAGATCTTTCTAAATATTTTATAGACTCTATCAACTTGCACAATACCATACAATATTTTCTAAGAAGGTTTGAATATCCTTGGGATCTTTTATTATTTTTAGAAATTTTCTAATTCTATAAAATTATGTAGCATATTATATATTTTTTTTCAGATCTATATATTCTAGCACTCTAAGTTAAATAATTTAAATCACTTAATTGGATTCATCTAATTAAAAAATATTTAAACATTTAATGTTTGTGAATTTTTTGGTTTTTATATTTTATTTTAGTATACTGCATATCATTATTAGATCTATATATTCCAACATCTAATTTCAATGTTTAAAAATCACTTAATTGGTTTCATCTAATTGAAAATGAGAATGTTTTTTTTATGTTATGTCAGGTTTACTAGAATATTTAAATGGTTTTTAAATAAATGAATCCAATTAAATTATTTAAAATATTTAAATTATAATTCTAGAATATATAGATCTAATAATGGGATACATTATGCTACCAAATTTTACAAAATATAAAACTTGCTAAAACTAGTAAATGAGCCTAAAGATATGCAAACTTCCCTAAAATATATTTTTTCTAAATGTGTAGGATGACTATGTCTAAATATTATGTAAAATTACCTACACACAATGTCATGTTTGAAATCAATAATTCAAATTTTTTTGGGATAAGTCTGTCGAAAGCAGACAAGGGTGCATTATGAACTTTGTCCACTAACTATGACTGTGTCCTAATTGAGTGTCTATTTTATTTCATGATCTGAATGCATATGATAGTCAATATGTTTTGGTTGATTAATTATATAGCTCTATATGCCATGTAGAATATTTTTAAAATATAAAACCCTAGTTCTTCACATGTAATAGATAGAAATTAGATAATAATTACACAACATCCTATTTATAGCCATCATGGTATGATGGGTTTACCTCAATACTCATAGCCATTATATAACACTAAACACAAGCTCTAGTTTTCATGTTTCTCATAATATATTAAAAATTCATACAATCCCATTTGTTTATACTATAGGAAACTTATTTTATCAATTTGATTTGTGGTGTACTTGAGAGGAGTGTATTGTCCAGGGAATTTACTCTCACTATACTCTAAAAAATGAGGTTAGTGGGATACAAGGATGGTTTTACCTCTGTATTTAGTGATATGAAACATTAGGATGACACTAATAAATACATGAACAATTATATTTGAGAGCCTAAAAATTATTCAAAGCCTTACCTAGATCATAGTTATACCCTTTTTTTTGCTTGCATTGTATTCATAGTCATCAACTTATTTATATATGCTCGATTACTTTTTCATTACAAATATTTTATTTATTGAATTTATTTTTATTTTATATATCATGGATAGTCCAAAACATGTTAATGATGTAATTCCTTTAGATAAATTTTTCTCTACTCATGTTATGCCTTTTACTTATGATAATGATTGGAAAACCCATCAAAAGATAAAACTTATATAAGATGATCTTAATGATAAATATGATTTTGATAATATTTTAATGAATGAATAAAGAGTTTTTATTGATCATTGGAAACAAGTGTTTATTCAACCAAATTATCCTCTAGATGCCTCCTTGGATTTTCCTTTGGTAAAACCTCTAGAGTCCTATTTGGCTTTACCTTTGGTCATACCTGTAGATTTAGTTTTAGTCATACCTTTAGAATTCTGTTTGGGTTTATCTCTAGCTTCCTCTTTTAATTTTCCTTTGGTCATACCTCTATATTTACCTTTAGTCATTCATTATATTCCTCTTTAGGTTCTTCTCTAGTTTCCTATTTGGACATTTCTTTAATCACTTCTCATTTTCCCTATAGCTTCTTCTATGTATTTATCTATAATTGCCCCTCTATATTCTCTTTTAGAATATTTCTTAGAATTTTTATTTCATAACATATACACAAGATATTTCTTCACCATCCTCCTTTAATGTTCTATTAGAGAATAAAAAGATTCTTAAAGATGACTATCTAACATCTCTTAAAACAAATTATTAGTGAATGTAACATATGAAATATAATCCAATCATTGATTCGATTTTTAAAATAATGCTATATGAAGCAAGCAATGCTATTGACTTTGAGTACAATGCAAGAAAAATAAAGTTATAAAAGTGATCTAGGTAAGGATTTGAATGATGGCTCTTAAATATACTTTCTCTACATTGATTAGTGTCAGCCAAATATTTTAGAGTACTAACTATAGAGTTAAAACCATACTGTGGCCTAGCAATCATATTTTTGAGGCTACGATGAGAGTAATTTACCTAAGCAATATGATTCTCTCAGGTGCACAAAAAATTAGATGGATAAAAAAGTTTTTAATTGGTATAAATAAGGGAATCCTAGGCATTTTCAATATACTTCAAGGCACATAGAAATTAAATTCTATGTTTAGTATTGTATAATGGATCTAAGTTTTATGGTAAATCCATCATGCTATAATGTCTATAAATACAACATTGTGCAACCCTTCGTGACAGTCACTAAGTAGTTTAAACTTGTTGAAAAATAATTTATAAATTAGGAAAAATGAATAAAAATAAAGAAAAATCAAAATCAAAATATTTTTGTGAATATAAATCAACAAATTTCAATCTAAGTCGAAAGAAAGAGCTCCAATGTCTGATTTATCGAATATGGCAAGACAAACTTCTTCATTTTCAAATTTAAATTAAAGTTTAAAAAATTCAATTTTTATGTATTATATTTTATCCAAGGTCAAACATGTTTTATTTTAGTGTCATTATTTTACTAAAATATTAAAATAAAAATCAAGTAAACATCAAGCAATTAATGTTCTAAACATAATGGGTTCACCATAATGTATAAATAGTTTTTACTTAAATGAATCCAATTAAGTTATTTAAACTATTGAAATTAGAATGTTGAAATATATAAATATGAGAATGACATAGAGTATGCTACATAATTTTACAAATTATAAACTTGTTAAAAATAGTAAAAGAGCCTAAAGATATATAAACCTCCTTAAAACATATTTTATTTGATTGTGTTAGTTGATAGAGACTGGAGAATTAATATAAATATTTGGAAATAGAGTAGTGCTCGAAACCATAATTTCAAGCTATATTAGAAAAGGGCCACAAGAGCAGACAAGGGTATAGTGTGGCCATGTATGTTTATCGTGTTTGCATACTAGTTGAATATGTATTTCATTTATCAATATGGATCTATGTGATAACGTCTTAAGGTTTATTGTTTTTTGTGTGGAATAAGTGCATCAAAGACATGTGAGTGATAGAAACCTAGTCCTACACATTCACTAGATAGATAAGTAGATAAGAAAGTGGGAGGAATAGGATCAATGGAATAACTAAGTTGGCCTTATAAACCCCTTGTGATTGAGTGATGTCTACAAAGTCTATAAATGCCTCAATCTAATTTAGTTCAACCTCCTAGAGTGCTGGTGTAATCTATAATTAGAATATTTGATCAAATGTTTGACAAATGGATTTTCTTTACCTATAATAAACAATATTCATACTTGGCCTATGAATATTAAAATAGAATTGAAATTGAAATAAATAATTCTCTTTTACTAATTGTATATTTATTTTGAAATCCATTTGATATGTCCTCTCAAATGAATGCCTTGATGTGATTTTATAGGGAATATTTAGAATATTTTTGTTAAACAACCTTTAAAGAAGTGCATAAGAGATGTGAAATATATCAATTTAAAAAAATATCCATTAGAGTGTGGGGGACAAGGCTACACTAGTGGACAAGGCCATAATTTAGCCTTATTTAACTGAGGTGGTCATGTCTTATAAGAACAAAGAGTATTGGAAAATGTATGACATGTGCTTTTAAGTTGAATAGGGATAAACATGATTGAAATAAGGATGTTTGTATGATATTTTTTATGTTCGTAAGATCATAGAAGTTTTTTTTTATAGATTGAGACTTATAAAAATGATGAATATACCAATTAGGGTAAATATTTCAATAATAACCACTTTCAAACACTTAAATGATGAATATACCAAGGGAAAGATGCCAATGATAACCAATATCAAATACTTAATGATTAAAATTATGTGTCTACATTTTTCCCCACTTTATTCTAGTGAAGAAATAAATTAAAATTACTAAAATAAAATATATTTAAACATGAGTGTGCATACACTTTACCTTTGAATGTGAAGGTTGATCATGCAATATGTCTTAATGCAAAAACTAGCAACAATGCCACTAAAATTAGTTATTGTCCATAATTTAAAGTTAAAATTTGAGATTTTAAAAATTTAAATTTTTAAATAGAGCAAGGGAAGTATACATATGGAAGAGGATGTAAGCTAATTGTATTTGAAATTGAAGGTAGAGAAGTGGTTGCCCCCTTATTGAGGCAATTTGGAGAACTATTGAACTTGTGTTGAATTGAGAGTGGTCAAGTTTCAATTTGAAAATCTTTTGAATTCTCTTGAGTTGGAAATATTGTATGCTTTAATTCTCATTTTTTGTGTAGATAATTATTTAAATAAATTCAAAGGGTGGAACCACCAAATGTGGCCCACTACATCTTGAAAAAAATGTAATTATTCTAGTGAGCCCGATATTTTTAGAACATTTTTTGCTTGATTCGTGTCTTAAGATTTCAATATTTTTTTGTAAATTTATGGTACTAAATGAAAATAACCTTTGACCTTGGATAAAATCTGACATAAAGACTCAATTTCTTCGACCTTAGATTAAATTTGACACTGAAAAAGTTTATCTTGTCACCTTGGATAAATCTAACACTAAAACTCTTTCTTTTAACCTCAGATTGAAATTTGTTGATTTATATATGTAAAAATCTATTTTTATTTTTTCATTTGATTTTTTTTGTTTTAGAAACTATGTTCCAACATTTTAAAAACTACTTAGTGAGTTCCATGAAAGGATACACAATGTTATGTTTATAAACATCATAGTGTGAGGGGTTTACCCCAATATTCATAGTCATTGTACAAAACTAAACATGTAATTTAGTTTTCATGTGTCTCATAGTATATTGAAAACACCTAGGATCCCCTTGTTTATAATATAAGAAGCCTCTTTTAGCCTTTGATTTTTGGTGCACCTAAGAGAAATGTACTTACTAGGGAAGATACATTAATTGCACCATTGTAAACGAGGTTAATGAGATATAAGCATGGTTCTATATTTGTAGTTAGTGCTCCCAAATATTGGGCCAACACTAATCAACAAATGAGCAAGTATATTTGAGAGCTTACAAATCATTAAAACATTTTCCTATATCACCCCTATACCTATATTTTTCTTACATTATAGCCTTAGTCATTAACATTGCTTTCTTCATTTAGTATTTTTTTATAATGGATTCCATGGATGGAGGTTTCTTTCATGTTTTACATGCGATCATGAAATTCATTTTCAAGTATTGTATTCCCTTTCAACATGTTAATCATCATGTTATATCTTGGATTAAATGTAAATCTACTCAAGAGAGTAAAGTCTATAACTTGGATCCTCATGCACTTTTTAATTCTTATTATTGCAATATTACAAACAAAAGTCTTATTGAATCTACTATCACTTGGGAAAATGAATAGTTGAATCTTTCACTAGATATTAGACAAAGAGGTCTTGGATATGTAGAAAAATATACCTCTCACAATAAAGTTAAGTCAATTTATCTTCTCAAATAATATCTACCCTCAACACTCATTATTATAATATCCAATCTGAATTACTTCATGTCACAATTGGATGACAAAGATCATGTGAATTTTTTTTTGCACTTCCTCCTTCTTGATCTCAACCTATTTCTCTTAGTTAGTCTATCCCTATTATTCGTCCAAGACTCATATTCGATATCCATGTTCATGTTTTTCAAAATAGAAGAGTGAGACCACATTTACCTCACCAACCCAATCCTATTACTCATAATCTTCCTCCTCTACCTATTCCAAGGCAATTTTATCAACCTAATGGGTATGATCTTATTGACCAACTATGTAATATGCCATATAAAGTTTATATTATATAGATATTATATAAATCACCAGCTTATAAATATATCTTATATGCAATTTTGTGAGACACCACTCTTTCTATAGATACACAACCAAATTAATTTTATTCTACCATGAACACCTTTAAATATGTGGATAATACTATTACGTCTGATAAGGATGATATACTACCCAAGCATATTAGTGAACAAAATCTTCCATTATTTATTCAAATCCAAATACATAGGAAGCTAATAAAGAATGAATTAGTTGACAATGGTTATGGGATAAATATTTGTAGCAATAACCTCCTACATAAATTATACTTCACTAAATAATATTTCCAATAAATTGGGGAAACTATACATGGCTTTGATAGTATCCCCAAATAAATACTAGGAACAATCACATTGGATTTATTACTGGGCCCTGAAAAAGTATCTACTATTTTTCAAGTACCTAATCAATCACAATATAATGTACAATTGGGGCATTTATGGATCCATGTGATAAATGCCATACTTTATAATTTTCATAAATGCATAAATTTTTTACATGATTCATGAGTATATAATTACAATTGATAATGCACATTTTTGATATTTCTAAATGACACAATCACACTCTAATAAGGTATTCACCATACCATCTGAACAACCAATTACAATGTTACAAATGCATACTTATGAAGTGGGTGAATTAAGTAATGTAAATGATACCCCAAATAGTGTTCAAATCTCTACACAAATAGAGGAGCCTATTAATGAAGTTATACCAACAATGTAAATTCCTAAGAAAATAGAGGAGGTTATCAATGAAACCATGCCTATGAAAATAGAGGAATATTTAAAATTAATATACAACATGTATTGATTTCCATAGTTACAACAAATCACATTCAAGAAATACCATTATTAGTCAATTCATAAATTCTTGTACAATTGAAGACTACTATAGTAGTGTTGATGAAGACATAAAAGATTTAATAGATAGAAAACTAAGCAAGTTAAATTTTAATCCAATTGATGATGATGAATATATATCTCATTCTTTGTTTACATATATTGGAATGGGAAAATATAGGAATATCTCTCATACATAGAATAAGGAAAATGAACCAATTTCTAGCCAACAAGAACTACAAGATACTTCACATAGTTGTAATACTATATCACATGTCGTATTATCATAAGTGGATCCACACATGTCTCCTAATCATTTGATCACATCTCTTAATAATGACTATGTTTATAGGCCTTTATAAGTGTTTTCCATTATTTGTAAATTTGCATAGTCAGTACAAACTCTATTTTAAGGAGGTTTGCCTATTCTTAGGCTCATTTGCTAATTTTTACAAGTTTTTAATTTTGTATCATATTATATCTCATTATCAGATCTTTATATTTCAAAATTATAATTTCAATAGTTTAAATCACTTAATTGAGTTTATCTAATTAAAAACCATAAAAACATGTTGGTGAACACAACCTAACATAAAACAAAATAACATTGTGTTTTTTTTATTATATGAATATAATTAAGTGATTTGAACTATTAAAATTGTTGGAATATACAAATTTTATAATGAGATACAATATGCTACATAATTTTACAAAATTATAAACTTGCTATATATGGTAAAAAAAACATAAGGATATGCAAACATACCTAAGACAAAATTTTTATTAATTGTGTAGGTTGACTGTGACTATAGACTATTTAAACCATATAAATTCAAGTCTCAAACAAAGAAACATTCAAAATTTAAGCTACCAATAAAGAATTAAAATAATTAAAAAAAATAGTTTATTAATAATGGAATTTAAAATCAAGATTCAATTTATAAAGTTACTCTTTTAGAAATAGTTGATATTAAGCCTACATGTCATATCTCTCCCCCCTTATAAACCAATGAGGTTACACTTTCTTCCTCTTCCCTTAACATATCACAAGTTACAATTGAAATCAATGTTATTCCTTCTACCACATCTTGTGATTTGTTCCTATTTCAACCTCATGTTTATATTTTCATGAAATTACTATTAGACCACAATGTCATAATCTTAGTGTAGAGTCAAAACATGATTACAATTCATCTCTTGCTAGTGTTAATTCTTTCAATGTTATTAATCAATGATAAGCAACTAACTCTTATATAATCAATAAATATATCAAGCTAAAAGGAAGAGCCTATCCCTCCCTTTCCCACACCTCCTTATGTTGGTGTTCCTAAGCATATTCAATTAGATATCCCTAAGGATTATTCTTGTGTATCCCTTCAAGATCAAATCATAACTATGCAAAATTCAATAGAAGACTTGAAAAAGCAAAATCAATATTTCAGTGTAGATATCATATCACTTGAAAATAATAAAAAAATTACAAAGAATCCAAAATATGTTAGTGTTAATCATGTATCTACATCTTCATCTAGATATTATATTCCATATACATCTACAATTAATACTTTAAAAAGTATACAAAATACTAATAAGAGTCCATATACATCTACAATTAATACTTCAAAAAGTATATAAAAGACTAATAAGAGTCCAAATGATCTTCTAAGATAAATGACTCAAACCAAGTTTATTACATTACCTTTTATGTCTCCTCTAAGAATATCAAAATATTATTGTGCATATCATAGATTTCATGGACGTCATACAAAAAATTATTGAGCTTTAAAGAACAAAATACAAAGTATCATTAATAGTGGTAATCCAATAATAGATAAATTAATTAATCAACCCAATTATATTACATCTCCTAAAAATCAAGTGAAAAAAAAATACAAAGAGAAAATATGGATACAAAGGGATAATTTAGATCAAGACAAGATTCAAAAAGAAAAATTAGAGAAAGCAAGATTACAAAAAGAACAAGATGAAAAAATAAAATTGAAAACAAAACAATTACCAAAAGAAAAGTTGCAAAAAAAATTCAAGATAAGTAAGAAAACACATTTTTTAACGAGTTTATCAAGGCATGTCCAAAGCAAAATAATCCTTAAAATACTAATAATATAAATATATTTTACTAAGGAATCAAGTATTAGGTGTACTTCATGCATAGAGAAAAAATATAAAATCAAAGCATCAATCACTTATCTTCCTAATGTTCAATAAATCATACATGATCATTCTCTAATTCAATATAAAATTCAAGCTCTTAAAAAAGATGCATGTATTAAAAAAAACTCAAATATATAATGTAGTAAGTTTCGCATACAAAGATACAAAAGATAATTTATTTTGGCATCCCATAATTTCAAGCACAACCTAAAAAGTTAGTTTTATCCTATGCTAATGTTTACATTGATGATTATGATCCTAATAATATAAAATATTTGTATGATCTCGATGATACTGATTATGCAAATTATGAATATGGCAGTACAATTGAAAGTTACAGTACACATAATACATGGCCTATACACAGGCTTCCCCTTGATGATATCTTTAGATTATAGTTGGACATTCCCCCTTATACATAGTTTATTTTAATTTTTACCTCTTTTATAATTATTCTATTCCAATTTATAATCATTCTTCTAACCCATGGATTTATTCTCAATTTGGGAACTTACCCTTTTGATTTTCAAATTGATTCAACTGATCTAAAACATCAATTACAATACTCATTATCTATGAAAAACAAACTTGTTCATTATTGTACATATATACATTCTATGGATTACATTTTAACTTATATGTTTATAGCCATAAACTTTCACATTCTATAAGATCACACATATTCATGCTTATTGTAGATGCAACATTGTTATAATACATTCACACATACATTGTGGGCACATGACTTGCATGCCTTATTATCATACAATGATTTTGCACCTTGTTAAGGATTGTTAGGATCCCTTATTCTTCTTATCTATTCAAAACCTTACTCCTTAATAAATTTGTAAATTCAAATATTCCAAATCATTTAAAAAATTATGATTTTTTTAAAAAAACATGCAAATAATTCAAAAATGTAAATAAATCAAAATATTAAAAAAAAAAGGACCTAAGGAATACATTCCATTGATGCTAAGTTTACTTCTTTTCATATGTCATTTATTCTATGTTATATAGATAATATCTTTTATTTCTCAAATACACATTACTTTTCATGGGGTACTTGAGTGTGATATAGGGCATACAATTACATGGTTTTGATGTGGGGCTTTCCTTATTACCCAACAACCCTTATAAGTTGGGGTTATCTCTTCATTCTCCTTGAATACATTTTTATGTTATATCTATCTATAAGCTTTCTACCTTGATGAATTATATATCATACAAATGCTTTTATACTCACTCATACTATACATGTGTTACACAAACATGTTATTTTGCTAATAGTGACATGGATACATATAGTTCATCTTAACTAGCTTTATTTGCTTTATGCCTCTTTATTACTTTACTAAATAGTAGGTTACAAAATGATTGCCTATTGTATGTGCCCCTCAGCCTTGTATGTTCAATTTTTTATTTATTTAGAATCATTATTATATTTATGTGTGGCCCTTGGCCTTGTGTGTTTTTGCAACATTCTCATTTTCCTTGTATGTGGCTTATGAGCCTTATGTAACTCCATTTTCAAACTTTATGGCATTTACTTGTCTACTTGTTACTTTTTACTATGGTGTCATGATTTAAATCATGTATTTATACTACTTATTACATATACTATAGTGACATGATCTATATCATGCATATGTTACTTAGATTCTTCTATGTTTTACTTATTTAACACATGTTTAGAATGTAATTCAACTTCATATTATAAACTATGATGCAAATCCATATTCAATTATTCAAATGATTTTACACAATTACATCTTTTGCATATGGCATAATGCTTATTTTGAGCTAAGTGAATCACATGTTACGTTTCTCATCTCAAAAGGAGGGCATCATGATGGGCTTACCTTGAGAATTCATGTGCTCATGTGAAAAATTTCAGATTTATGACACTATACAGTTTCAAGGATTATAGAATGATTCATAATTTTTAAATTACAGGGCATGTCATATGTATAATCACTCATTCTTGTAGTTATCAATGTTTAAAACAATTATATGTTTCAATAGTTTCAAAATTCAAAATAGTAATTCAATATCAAATCAGTACAGTACATGGAGCATGATATTCATTCATGTTAAAATTATTAAATGATAATTTCAAATATTTTCTTAAGTTTAAAATTTTTGTAACTATGTAAAATATAATTTATATCTATCTGTAGTAGTGTAATTTGTCTTCATGTTGCATGTGGGTCATGTTAGAATCTAGTGACACTAAACGTCTATGGTCACACTTTTTCAAGATGTAGCAAGACACATTTATTGGTTCCACCCCTTCTATTTATTTACATAAGTACTGTACACATTCAAATGAGAGTTGAAGCATATAACCTTTCAAACTCAAGAGCATTCAAATGTTTTCAAATTGAGACTTGATCACACTCAATTTGCCACAAGTTCAACATTTCTCCAAATTAACTCAACAAGGGAAAAACACTTTTATACCTTCAAGGTAAAGAGTAATTAGATTACATACTCTTCCAGGTGTATAATTTTCTTGCTCTCTTCAAAATTAAAAATTTAAAAATATTAAATGTCAAGTTTTAAATATGGATAATAACTAGTTTTAGTGGCATTGTTGCAGATTTTTGCATTAAATCATCTTGCATGATCAACCTTCATATTCAAAGAAAAAGTGTCTATACACACTCAATTTCATGTCAAATTTACTCTAGTAATTTCACTTTGTTGCATCACTCAAATAAACTGGATAAAAGTGTAGACACAACTTTAATCATTAAGTGGTTGACAATGGTTATCCTTAACATCTTTCCCCTACTTAGCCTACTCTCTATTTTATTAACTCACAATCTATAAGATAACCTCTATCATCTCATAAACATAAAATATTCAACCTACAGACACATGTCAGACTTTTTTTAGCATTCTCTATCTTTTTGGGATAAGACCACACTAGGTTGGATAGGGATACATTATGACCTTGTCCCCTATACTCTAAGGATTACTTTTTCAAATTGAGACATTGCACAAAGGCTCTCTCATGATTCTTGAAAGGTGATTTAGATAAAATAGTCTAAATACTCACTTATAAAAGCACATTAAGTCATTATTTTTAGAGGAACATAGTAAGCTCATTTCAAAATCAATATACACTGAGTAAAATACCACTAATTCTTCTAATTTAAATTTTACTACATGCTAACAGTCATAGGACAAGTTTTAATATTGTCTATTATAGGTCAAGGGCATCCATTTGTCAAAAAATCAATCAAATATTCTATCTATATTCATTCTGGTTACATAATCACACATCATACAAGCTCTAGAAAATTACATCAACTTGAGGCCCATTTGGGCTATGAAGGCAGTGCTCAGTCACAAGGGGTTTTTGAGGCTAGCTTGACCATTCCCATTACCCTATTCCCCCTTATTATTATCTAATTAATATCTAGTGCACATGCAAGATTTGTATTTTTCAAATATTTCATGCAATATATCAAGCTAGAAAATTAATCAATAAATCCTCACAAACTATCATAAAATCAAACATAGTCAACCAAGATGTGATAATAGTGTGCCTATGTCTATCTTATATGGACTTATTCTAGCAAACTTTTAATTACTATTTTCAAATATGACATTATTTTTAGGTCTTTTTACATAGTCTACAGTCATAGTCAATCTGCATAGTCAGTACAAATTATGTTTTAGATAGGTTTTCATATCCTTAGGATCATTTATTATTTTTATTAAGTTTATAATTTTGTAAAATTATGTGTCATATTGTATCTCATTATCATATATGTGTAATCTAACATTATAATTTCAATAATTTAAATTTCTTAGTTGGATTCATCTAATTAAAAACTATTTAAACATTTATGCATGACCTTCTACATTAAATATTCAAATAATAACCATTATATACCTACAAACCTTGAAACGTAGTGTAGTTCTTTTTTGGCTTCCATGCATAGCCATAATGATAATTCCTTTGATTATCTATATAGAAAAAGTGATTATTGATATGATACACCTTGTCATGCTTCCATGATTGTTTCTTTTCATGATGATGTGGTATTCTCTATGTCTTAACCTTAGTATCATTTTATGATACTTTGACTTTATCAGACTTCTCTTCTACCTCTTCCATCTTTTCCTTTGGTGGTGCATTTTTATCTTGATTATATGAAGTGTTATTCTCTGCATATATTATTCTTTATCTAAATCTTATTTATTATCTTCTTCACCATATTCAACTTCATCTCTGTGCTTTACCTTGACCTTTATTTGTTCTTGCTAAGTGTGATACCCTATAAATTGACATTCTTTATTTTGTACCAAAACTTTATTCACTACTTTTGTAAATTAATATTAATTATTTAAAAAGTATTTAACCAAGGATATTTGAAAAAATATCCGAACCATCCATATCCAAAGTATAAAAATATTAATACAAAATATATTTGTTCATAGTGAGCTTCAAATCTCCAAAAACTTGAATCTTTTTACCATCTACTTGAACCTCCTTGATATTCTTTTCTTGAACTTGTAGATGTGCCACATCCATGTTGATGAAATTATACCTATTGCTAGTGTTTATGGACACAATTACCTTATTCCTTTAAATGCATCCATGAAAATGAAATATTGAATCATCTCTCTTTGGATCTCACCATCTGAACCCTTATTGTCCATTTTCCCTTCTTCCTCATCATGATCCTCTACCTCTCTTCTTACATCATGTATAGCCTTTTTCATCGTAATTGTGTTTTTTATACTTCCTTTTCATCATCATGTGCATTCTCTTCCTCATTTACACCATCATCATTATTTCCTTCCTCATCCTCCACTAGGGATGGCATGTTTCTTGGTTTTTTCTCATATTTTGGGGATGAAACATGTCAAGGAGGGATGGCATATTATGTATCAATGGATATGATATCATAATGTATATGGGTTGATGGAGATGCTGACATATGGCACAAATCCTCCTTCTTTACTTATATAGATTAAATGTATTGGGTCACATGAATAATTTGTAAAATTAGTTACAATGGGTAATGAATCAGCCTACATTGGGATTAGGTATGTACCCATCTATTATTAGTAATAAATATCTATATAAATGAGATGAATATCATTGTAAATAATATCATGTATGTGTTGAGCCTTCTATTTTTTATAAGGATATTATAAGTTTCTCCCTTAAAGTGTAAAAGTGGAGTTATTCCTTCCTTTGCATGGTGTTGCCCTACCATAAGGGTATTATTCTATTTCTTAATATATTTTATATTTAGGCATATTGTCCCACCAATATCTCTTATGTTATGTTGATATATATTATATTTTTAATAATTATATTATTATATATGTGGATCTTACCACATTACAAGATTATATATTGGATTCAATTACATATACATATGGAACTACTCACTCATGACAAGTAACCATTACAACATTTGATAAGTACCTACATGAAATCACCCCATTTATGGGGTCATTGGTTAGCATTTTTTTTCAATATATATAAAAATCATATTAAAAAAAATAAAAAAAATAAAATATTCTAATAATAATAAAAATAATAAAAGACCTAAACATAACATGGTTTGCTAGTTATTTCATGCATGTATGTTATTTATCATATGTTTAGTAGATTGTATATTCTTTTCATATGCATATGAATTTCATAGTATATATGAGTGAGATGTAATACATATAGGGTATACATGATACATGGATGTACATATGCAGTACATTCATATGTCTAGAGGCCATACCATGCTAGGGTCATTTCATTCTATAGGTTTTATCTTTCTATGACATTTCTATCTATCATGTTAGGCTATATTCATTGCTTACAAATGTTTTTCTCTTGCTTATACTTCATGGTATATATGAATATGATACTTTTATGGATATAATACTTTTTTATGTTGAGAATTGACACTGATTGATGGTGTAAATTAGTTTGACTTGTTATATTCTTCATTATTTCTATATAATTTCATATGAGTTTAAACATAGATTATGTTTTTGTGTGGATTTTTATTAGTGTGTAAAATTGATTGATTGAGTGTTCTTTTGTTTGAATCTTTATTTTTGTGGCCTTTGCCTTATTATATGACATTTTATTATCATTATGTGTTTATATTGTCCTTGTGTGACATTTCATTCTCCTTTGTGTATGCCTCTTCCTCTGTGTAACCTTTGACTACCTATTGTGTGTCGTTCTTACGTTGTGTGACATTATTTTTGTTCATTGAGTGATATTATGTGTGTTTTTATTGTATGAATCATGGCCATGAAATTGAGTAATTATGAGTGGATACATCTAATATTGTCTATTGAGCTTATGGTTTTGTGATCTATATCTACATCTCCATATTTGTTTGTGATGCCATGATATATTTCATGCATCTTCCTATGTATTGAATATTGTATGCTTATATGTGATGATTATTATTATATGTTCAATTTATATATATTAACATAACACCTATATGCCTTAGGATATATGTTTCATATATGCTTTAATTATCTATAATGACATATTCTCCACATGTTAGCACATAATTTTAAATGATTACATCTTTTTATATAACATGGTGTGTTTAACTCTTTTTTTTAGATGAATAATTAACAGAGAACATATTAGTATGTTTGTCATAGAGATTCAAGTCTCAGTCCATATACACTTTATATTTTGGAACATATTACATGATTAATAAGGTTTATATTGATTCAGATTATCAATTTGGTTCAAATTACTAAACACATATATACAAGTTCAATCAAAATTTGGGGCATATTGAATGCACGTACACACTTTTTAAAATTACATGAGTAATAAGTTATTAGATTTATTAGGTTTTGGGATATAATGGCATATGGATCTTATGTCATTTTATATCATATGTTGATGTTGATTAGATTATATTGGGGGCATGAACATCGTTCATGCACACACTATTATAGTTTCTCTATTTTTAAATTAACACTAAAGGTGATAAAGGAACATTCTAAATCTAAAATATATTTATAGTGATTGATTTAATTCACCCAAATTTAAATGAGTAGAATATAGGATCCTTCTAGATTGAGGTTTAAAATTAGTTAAAATGAGTAGTACAATTGAAGTTTTGCATCGTTCAATAACCTAACACTACTTCTTCATGATGTATGAGGCATTGATTCTCCCAACCCATAATTTTAACATTGGCACTTCCATTGGAGCATAAGAATCCCATAACATTCTACACTGAGGCATAATCACCTGAATCTCCAATACTTTAGAGGAAAACATGATTCACCCCACTTACAAGTGTGTTCCTTCCTTATTGTTTGAATTTAGAATGTTTCACTTATTTATTTTAATTTAGATTTCATTTCATATATAGACATTTATTTTTTCAAGTTTGCATTGAAAAATCTAGACACATGGATCAGTCTCTCAAATATAATGTGTGTGTACACACAATGGCACACAATATCTTTATCCTTTACTCTAGAATTATAATTTTTGATAATAGAATAAAAAGGGTCATTTGTAGACACTAAAATATCATACTATACTCTTGAAAATTTTAATCTTGAATTATCTTTATCATATTATTTGTGCATATAAATATGGATCTTGCACACCCTTCTCTCTTATTTACATGTATTTTATGAACCCAACCTTTTCGATACAAGAATTTATTAGTTTAATTCTAATCTATTTTTTAATCATAATTAGACTATCTCATGATCATCATATCTTCATTTTTATTTTTCAAATAACTTTGATCATACTCAGACAACTCCACATTTATGTAGTTATCCACCACTGTCAAACTTGTCTATGTACCTAGCAACGGTCATTTTATAAATTTAAACTATCTTTATAAGTTAGCATCTATGTTCTACATGTTGGCAGCATGATAATTTACCCAAAGAGTCATTTATTTATACATGATATACCTAATCCTATTCTTTATCTAACACTCACCTAGCAAGCATTAATCAAGCACCTATATATCACTTGCACATTGAGAGGAACAACCCTAAATATCCAAAATCAAAAATCAGTCACAAAAAGATGGATATATCTAAGTTTGAATCACTTAATCCAATTCAATTTTTCCATTATCAAGTGTGTAAATATAGATTACAAGTTGCATCCATACTAGTGGATCATGATTTCATGCATTCACTTAAGGGGAAGAATTACATGGAGATTGATTTCCCTCCTCAGAGTATTGGATACATAAGTAATGCTTATTCATTCATTTATGAGTGGTTGTGATAAGATCAACCCATCAGTATTCTCTATTTTTATAGGTTAACCTAGTGTTGAAAGTGGAACTAGGATTTTAAAGTGAAGGAGATAGGTTTTCTAGACTTGAAAACACATTGAGATGTTGATATCACATAGGGTGATAATTTTCAAGTAAACACAATGGATATTGCCAAAATAATGAGGCAAAACTCAAAGAGATGAGTCCTCCATGATTTAGATGCATGTACCAGATGAAAGCATCCATTTTGTGTTGAATTCATCCAAATAACTACCTAGTTTCCTGATCTAAGTGACTTTTGATCCATTCCCAACCTACTATGTCACATGCACATAGTTTTATGCTAGAATAGATTAGTAATAATCTAAGTACACTATGGATTGGTATATTTTTATTTATATAAAGTGTAATAATTCAAGTATACCCTGTTATAGCATTTTTATTTTCTTTGATTTAGACATATCTTAAATAATTCACATATTCAAAAGTTTTATTTTTTTATCTACTCTAAAAAAAAGGTAAAATAAATGTATGTCCTTAATTCATGGACCTAATGGAACAATAATATTTTTTACAAATTTTGATTGATATATAATTTTTATTGATTTTATATGTACCACTATCAATAATTTATACATATTATACAATCTCCTCTCTCTCTCTCTCTCTCTCTCTCTCTCTCTCTCTCTCTCTCTCTCTCTCTCTCCTCTCTCTCTCTCTCTCTCTCTCTCTCTCTCCTCTCTCTCTCTCCTCTCTCTCTCTCTCTCTCTCTTTGTGTGTATGTGTGTGTGTTATCATGTACATATTATGCAATTGTTCATCAATGAAACAAATAAATTGAAAATTAATTCTGTGTACTTAAAAAATTTGAACATGTTCTCATATTTTTTCAATGAATTGAAAAGATGGTACATTTTTATATAAGTGACCCTATCTAATAAAAAATATTAATTATTAGAATTTTAAAAATGGTGAAGGTTGATGTTACATTGGTAAATTTGTTCTATGTTATTTAATTACCACCCACTCAATGAAATGCATTCAAGTTTCTATGAATCTTTCAAAGAGCTTAGTTCCTTTGGCTCCCTCATTTTCTAATTTAATAACCCATCTGATATAAAAGGACATGTTATAGTCGATGAAGATGTACTAGGTCATATACGTGTTAAGCTTATGTAATTTTGATATATTAGGGGGAAATCTTTCACCGACCTTAACTTCTCTAACATCTAAAGCTTATGTAATTTTGGTTGTTGTAAAGTGTTTACAAGAGTGGTCATATTTGGTAGAGAAAATTTTATTTGATAATATTCCATCCATTTTGGCATACTTTAACGACCATGAACAATATCTTTAACCTATTCTAAATTTGGAAATAACCATAATGATTTCACAAAATTTGTTCATACTTTGTAAACAACCTATTGAATATTTTGACCACAAGCCAAAATAGGTCAACCCCCTATAGTAAAAAACTAGTATAAGGGATTATTAGGGTCTTATAGGGTGTTTCATAGTCCTATATAGGGGTAATTTAATATGTCATTACCTTTAATACATCCATCTTATCCCGTTATGTCATATATAGTCACTTAAGGTCATTATTTGAGCCATTTATGAAAGTTGTATGATTTACCTTAGTAGATAAGTGTTTAAAATGTTTTAAAACATCCCCTATGTCATATAATTTTCATTCATGTTAGTAATAACTGAAAAACTTGAAGGTATTAAGTTAGATCAAGAAAATAGTTAGAAAAGAAAAAGTTTTGGCAGTCGTATGTCGTATGAAAGTGCTTTGGCATTTGTGGAAGGTTTAAAAATGACTCTTCAACTTCCATAAGTTAAAATACACATTTTATCTTATTTGTAAGTCTTAAAATTATCTTAAAACCATTTCACTTCTCTATCGCTTCACTAGGCATACATAAATGATCAACAAGTTTTCTCATGCTACGACCAGTAAGAGAGGAATTGGGTCAAATGTCTCTGAAGGATGATGATACACTTAGTCCACTTAAATTTCATGCTAGGAGTCTAGGGATTGACTGGTTTTGTTTTATTAACCATTGTTTAGAAGTTGAATACTCTTTTTTGCATGATTATCCCCATACCCTACATGTTTCTCTTCTAGTTACCCAATTCTATAAAAACTAGTGGTTGTATTTGGTTATGAGGAGTGTGAATAATATTATCACATAGTTATTGACATGGTTTGTATGTATGGATGTCAAATATGAGCATGAGTCATCTTATGTTGTAAGTGAGGGAATTGTCATAGTCTATAGATAATATTTCCTTAGTGATGAAGTTTCCTTCTTATTTTTGATTTCAAACCAAATTTGATGTGGTTTTTCATCTGTCAAAACATGATGATCAGTATCTCAAAATGAATTTGGTCTCCAATGCATCTATTGAGGGAGTGAGAAGTCAAGAAAGGAACATAGTCAACCTTGCACAGTTAGTTTCTGACATGTGCACCTGCAGTCAGGTAAATGAGAATTTGAAGCTTACATAGCCATGATGAAGATAAAACTAAGAGTTTTCCAAGGTGTTGAACACACTCTTCAAGCATGAGCAATCAATTTGAGCTATGCAAATGGTTGAGATCAGTTTAGATAACTGATTCAAACTCTATACATAGTCATATAGTCTAATGTACACCTATAGGTTATTTATAGAAGACTACGCATGTTATAATGAAGAATTTGAATTGGTTTGAACTCTTTAAAGGTGTAAAGGATCAATTTGAAGACTTTGAGGAGGTCTAGTATTGGTTGAAGAACATCCATCATGCACATTGTTGATATCCCACCCTCACTACCCTGTGTATTGAATAACACCTACATGAAGCTCATATAGGGGATTGAGTACTTGAAATGCAAATGTTTGAATCTATTTGAGACCTCAATCAAGTCTAATAACATGAACAAGGCCATAAAAAATATGGTAAATTATTTAGGATGACAAATAGACTTGGATTCATGTTCATAAGTTGACATGGTTGTTTCAAGGATTCATTAACTTGAAAACTCTGAAATAGAGACCCTACAGTACTTTTGATCTTCTCATAATAGAATATATTGGAGTATAAATTGGTATAAATGTTTCTATGATGAATCCATATCATAGGGATAATGCTTTAGTAATAATTTTTTTTTGTTTGATCATGTAATTAGAGTTTAGAAAGGCCTCTATTTTATGCACTCTACTATAGAATGTCAGTATTCTCTACAATGATTAGAGCTTAAATGATTATATGATGTAATAAATGCATGAAAGTTGCATAAACCATTATAAGAGTGACCTCATTTAGTTTGATATGGACTAAATGAATCAAAGGAAGATCAAAGCAGATGATCAATCAAATGGAGGGGTACATCACCACCTATAGGTCTCCTTTTGGTCACAAATGGATAACTACAACTTGACTGTAGCATGACAATAGGTTGGAGCAAGCAGTTGGACATTGGCAAACTCCAAAGAATAATTGGTTTGATTCCAAAAAAATATGAAGTGAGTTTAAGGACTTAGATGAGGTTATAACATGAAAATAATGTCAAACACAAAAAGTTCACCTACAAGCTTGACTTTTTTGAGTGAGCACACAGTCACAGTTTAACTGCAAACTAGGCCTAGGGCAGTGAAGAGAGTACCAGTTAAGAGATTTGGCATAGGTTGGTATTATGAACATTTTTTTAGTGCCTCCACAATAGTGATGTCTATCACATGAAATTCTCAAGACAAGGAAACAGGGTAAAATCCAGTCTCCAAGGTTCACCTACAACCATATACACAAAATCTATGCATAGTCACTATCTAAAAGTATACCTTGGACTTTATGGTGTTTGGGGGTGCTAGAAACATGAAAAAACCTTGAAATATTATGCATAAGGTCCCTAGGACCTATTAAATCCCCTCATATCTTCATATTACCTTGGATAATAGGGGAGATTTCCTCTATTCTATCTCAGATAGAGGACACTCCCAGGCAGTAAGGTCAATAAGCAGTATATTAAAATTATGAGAGGAAGGTGCATAGAGTGTTGGATAACTAATGAAAGGTGTAAAAACTTTATTTAATCATGAAAAAACATAGGGGATACATCACAGTCATAGCAATATACTCAGAGACGGTGATGAGTTCATATACAAAGTCAAGTCCACTAGGCCTAGACTAGGCATAATGCCTAAAAGGGGTCTAATATCACTTATAGGACCATATGAGCCTTTAAAATAATTATATGACCTTCATGGGTATTTATAATGTGATTTAAAACCTTTAGTTTGTATTGAAGGTCACAAATAAGTCATTTCTTAGCTTCGAAACATGATAGGGTGTATATAATGCAAAGAAGAGCTCGAGAGGTTAAGTTTAGAAGCCCATATCTATATAGACACTTAGCATGGATTTCCAAGGAGTTATACATGATTGAAGAGGGTCCTAAAATTTCATTTTGTAGGATTTTTTCACAAGTTCAATGTCAAACTTTTATGAACAATCCTTAAATGGTCAAAACACTAAAAACCCTCCAAAACCCTTGTTATTGACCCAATGGGGAAGAAAAATCATAAAATTCATCCAATGATTTGGTATGACTTGGAAATTGAGTGGTAATTTTATAATACTTCCCTAATCTCCTTCCCATCAAGTTGGATTCTACCCTATTTATACGAACAACGTACAAAATAACTTTTCTTGACAATTTTTGATGTTTTGAAGGTTCAAGGGAGAGTTGAAAGATGATAATAAATTTAGGAGGACAAGTAGGACCTAATATAACTATTCATATCCATTTCTTTCTTAATTCAAACACACATGTATCTTTGTAAACACCTTCACTTCAGGTAGTCCAAACTAGGATAGTGAATGGAGGGTGATCACCAAGTGAGAGTGTGATAAGTATAATTAGGAGGATTTTTAAGGTTTACCTAATAAATTTAAGGACAACAAGTCTCTTGATATGTGTCATACCACTCCTTTTATGGATTTATTTTGAAAATTTAAGGTCACTTGAATGACAAGTATGAGGAATGGGAGAAATAAGGATGATAGTGACTACAGGAAGTGAGAACACTTGTCTAAAAGAAGATAAATGATTAGGGACACATCCAATGAATGTTAGAGATTTTTATCAACCCCCTCATCATAGAGCACATGTGGCAATTTTACATATTCTATTGTGGATTTCTCAAGAGCATCCAATGATGAAGATAGTTTTAAAGAGGGTAGTCGAAGGATCCTACACCAGATTTGAGGAGTTTTAATGCCTTAGATATTTATCTAAAGAGAATTTCCATGGTCTATTTCATAATTTATCCTTGTAAAAATTTAATTCTCTCTCTTATCTTGACACTTGTTCTTATGACTCTTGAGCTTCATTCTTCTCTCTCCTCTCACACATTCTATAAGTACTAGCCATTTTAGCTCTTGTAAATGAATTCTACACCATGTATGGTGAATCCATACTAGTTTGATGTTGTAATTTGCTAGTACATGAAATCTGGTTTTGATTTCATATATCATCTTTTCAAATTGTGTGAAGAGATGTATAGTGAATAGTCAAGTAATTTTAAATTTATCCTTGATTTCTCTCAATCCTTCCATGTTAGATGCAATTTGTTCCTCTCTAGCAGGTCATATGAAGTGTTGTCAAGTGCATGGGTCTATTTTCAAGTGTAAAAGTATCCTTAGTATATTTAATTGACCTATGGTTCACTTACCTTGGATAGTTTTCATGCATATCACCTCTATATTGAAATACTAATGTTAGGGTATTCTAGGACTTTAAAGCTAGTATTGTAGGTATTCTCTCTTAGTGTAAGAAGTACGATAGCATAGTGGAATATACTTATGGTGTATCACCCATTAGAATAGTTTGTTTTTATGCATACTTATATCACTTTTCCCATAACAATCAATTAGTGTAGGTGATAAGCACTTAAAGGCAATTCAAGGAGTTAGCCCTTAAACCTAGAGGTCTACCTCTACTATAGGTAACCCATAGGCCTAGAGGTATTCCAATGTTCTCCAAATCTTAGAGTAGGCTTGAACAAGCTACTATAGGGTGTGAGAATTGGTGGAAATAGTTTTGGCATGCCCAGTGTGACTAAGGTCCAAGAAAGTGGAAATATTGATGGTGCATCTTTCCTCTAATCATCTTTTGGAAGCAAGTGAGATAGCACCAATGGAATCTCTGAATGAAATCTTCTAGTTGTAAGCATGCCAGGTACCTCTTATTGAAGGTTTTCATTATTTATTGTATTTCATTTGACTCATGAGGATAATATGAATATCTTTGATGAAAACTCCCACTATGCATCTCCCTATCAGTGTTGTTATGACCCATGTTATACCCCTCAACAATCCTATCAAAGTTGCTATCAATATTATAAACCATGGAAACCTTATGGCCATCCATTTCCTTCTCCATATAGACATCATGTTATTAGACAAACCTATAAATAAGTATATAAATAAACCTATTAATAAGTGCCTTCCTATCAATCCCAATACAACTCCTACCAACCATACCATGATGCCTATCAACCTCAATAGGATTATTATCAGTCTTACCATGAGGAATAAGATGACCCCATTGATTGTACATCAAGGTATTACAAGGAAAGATATGAATTCTTACATACTCAACTCCAATAAACCAAATCTAGCCTCAATCTCTACCATTACCCTCCTCCTCCTCCATCAACCTCATATCATATCAAATCCTTGTTAAAACTCATACCAAGTCTGCTAGATAGATAAGAAATGATGAGAACATGGGATGATGAGTTTGATGTGATCCCTAACCATCTCATGGAGTGGTTAAGAGGCTTGGCCCAAGGGTGTATGTATGTGTTGGAGATGGTTGAAGAGGAAACTCAATGGGATATCAAAGAGCAGATGTACTTGGAAAATAAGTTTTCCCAATGCTCAATAGATAGGCTAAAGATGTGGGAATAAAAAGAGATTAAAAGTGAGCCTAAAGTTATTGAAGAGCCTTAAGGAGGATATAACCAAGGTGAAATTCTTGTGTGAGGAAGTGTATTTCCTATTGACCAATCCAACTTGTCATTCCCCTATGAGCTCACTCAATAAATCCTTTTTCCTAAATCCATTCACAAGCCCTCCATCAGACCTCATGTTCACTCTCCATCCCATGAGCCTATCCATCAAACTTCCACCTCACCCCTTATTGAAGGAAATCCCATTTTAGGGGAAGCAATTGAAATTGATCAAGATCAAACCACATCTGGTCAAGATGATACTTCAAGTGACTATGAATAATAAATCACCATAGGGACCCCCTTGGTGAAGAAAAGTGCAACTCCATCTTCTTGAGTGAGAATAAATATGTTGAAAGTCATGTTGTAGCTATCCATGAATAATTTGGTTAAGGTATGAAAGGATAATTTTTTGAGAAAGATTCCATATCTACTGAGTTAATTGAGGTCCATGATGAAGGAGTTCTTGAAGGTATCATTCATGAAGAAGATGATCTATGGCAAAGGTTCAATGCCATAAATCAAGAGTTTGAGAAGCTAGGTAAGACTAGTCCTCCTCCTAAGAAGTACATATCTAATCATGAGGTTTTTTATGATCCTAACAAGCATGAAATTGGGTGTTTTATCAAACATAAATAAGAAGGTCTTGTTAAGAATTAGGATGAACATCAAGTCATTATTCAATAAGCTACAATCATGAAATAATCAAATGAGACCAAGGCAGAAGATGTTGTCCTTAAGTATCATTAAACATATTAAATTGAGATTAAACTATTTGCAGATGCATTGGGGTATAAGGAAGACAAGCCTAATGACGTCATACATCAAGAACATCAGAACCAAGAAGATAAAGTGGAAAAGATGGTGGTTCTTGAGGACAAGGAAAATAAAGATGATTGGCAATAGAAAATGAATATTTTCCAAGAACTTGAATAATTTTTTCAAATTGAGGGCCAAGTACTTGAGAAGATAGAGTAAAAGGTTTCCATAGAAGATAATGATCAAGATTAGGTAGACTATTCAAAGCTCCTTGATGAGATTGAGGAACTTATAACTGAAAAGAAACCTGACCTTATTGAGAACACCATGGAAGTCAAGAAAGTATGCCTTGTGTTGTCTTCCAAAAATAACAATCATTTTTGAGACAACATTTGAATTATTTTGGTCCTACGGACCAAAATTGTATCTTCCATTTTCAAAAATTTGTCTTAGATATTCATATTTCTCATTTTCAGAGCTTTTCAAAAAATCTACAGACTTTGCAAGTCAAGTTCAATCAATTTTACATGTTGATTTCTATGGACTTTGTATTTTTAGTTTTTATAGGTAGGCTCTTTTATACAGGTTCAAAGGCTTCTGTAGGCATTTTTAGTCAAAAGATTAGTTTTCAACACTCGGTCATTTTCCAAAATTAGTTCAGAGCTTTGGTTTAATTGAAAATCTTCATCAACAAGCATCTGAGTATAAAAGGAGACTTGAACCATTGAACCATTGAACCATTGAACCAATTGGGTTCAAAGGTTCAACGGGTTCAAATTTCAACAAGTTCAATGTCTTTGGCAAGAGTTGAGCGCTTCATCAAGGTTCAAAGTTCAATTGCTTTAAATGGTTCATCTACTTCCAAACATTTGGTCAAATTAAAGTAACTTGAATCATTGAACCATTGAACCAATTGGGTTCAAAGGTTCAACGGGTTCAAAGGTTCAACAGTTGGTTCAAACAAAGGCATAGTTCAATCGCTCGGTTCAACCAAGTAGTTCAATGCTTTATTTCACTCAGATGGTTCATTTCCTTTGTTTCAGCATCTTTTGGTTCAACCATTTGGTTCGTCATTTGGTTCAAGGATTTCATTGAACCGTTGAACCAAATTTTGGTTCAATGTCTTGGTTCAATGGAAGGGTTCAATAGCAGGTTCATTGCTTTTGGTTCAATCATTTGGCTCATGGAATAGTTCATCGGCTTTGTTTTAAAAATGCTTGGTGCACTTCATTGAACCATTGAACCAGTTCAATAGATTGGTTCAACTGTTGGTTCAAAGGCAAGTTCAACATCTTGGTTTAATGCTTAGTTTATCAGCTTATTTTGGTTCAAAGCCTTGGTTCAATCGATTGGTTCAAACGTTCAAGTTCATTGCATGGTTCATTGACTATTGGTTCAAAAGGACGTGGAGCACTTCATTGAACCTTTAAACCAGTTCAACTAATGGTTCATCAGCCAAGTTCAAAGGGATAATTCAATGCTGAAAGGAACTTTTTTGAAGGACAAGTGCCCTTGTGGAGGACACTTCATCAACCAAAGCACCCTTCAGATTTTCAAAAGAAATCCAAAGACTTGTTCAAACATTTGGTGGAACATATTTTCCCCAGACTTTTTGTCTATGAGAATTTTCCTTGGAATTTTTGTCTATAAGAATTTTCCCCAGGGAAAATGTCTGTAGGAAATGTCCACAGGGAATAGCTTGGGGAAAAGTCTGGGGGGAATTTGTGAAGGGCCAACAAAGGACCTCAAAGGGTAGGTGCCCTTGTGGGGGACTCTCGACCATCAATTTGAAGACACTTCCTGAAGCTGAAGGATCATTTCTCAAGGCCCAAAAGGGCAAGCCCAATCTGGAAAAGCAGAAAGCCAAAAGAAGACCAAGGGGTGATGCACTTGAAGACGTCAAATTCAACACAGTCGACTAGCTGTTGGAAGCATAATGACGGGCGCGTGAATGTCAAATTGAAGACAACAAAATAATTGTTGATCCTTTGAACATACATAATAGAATACATTCATAGATTTCAAGGCCAAGAAAAGTAGAAAGTGGGGAAGGAACAGAACAATAAACTGAATCCAGGACCTGATTCAATTAATTAGAAAAGGAGGAATGATGAAGATAAGATCAGATCACCAGGCAGACATTGAAAGTTGTAAACTTTCAATTGCATGACTTGTTTATCTACATTGAGAAGATCAAATGGGTAAAAGGCCCCAAAGTTCCAACTTGTCTTCTTAACATTTCTTAATGCATCATGATGTATTACTGTTCTCGAGTCCTTCTTGAAGTGGCTATATAAGGGACTTTCTTTCATTGTAAAATCATCTTTTTTTGACAATCTGAATGAAACTCTATCAAAATTGAGAAGCATCATTGAGACTTTGTGCTCGGTCTGTTAATCATATTCTGTTAATGAAAATAAAAGACTTTTTTAGACTTTGTGTTGTGATATCTTTTCTATTTCATTAATTTAATAAGCAAGATTAGTAAATTAGTCAGGAAGGTGTCCTGAAGAATCAACTGTGGAGAGACTTTGTGCCCCCATAGCTGCCTTCAGTGTGTTTGCTTTTTCATTGATGTGTAAAGGACTTTGAGAAGACTTTGAGCTTTCATTGCCCTTCATATATCACTCTTGAGTATTTCAGGTGTAGACTTTGTGCTGTGTCTTGATTTGTTGGTTCTCATACTCCCAATTACGCTCTACTTTAATTTCTAGGAGTATTCATGTGGCTGGCTGAATAGTTCATCCTGAAAAAAGAGGAGAGCTATTTGTCATTCCCTTGAGTTTTTCTTTTGTTTTGAATACATCATCTCTGAAGAAAGAGAGATGGATGTTTGGTCCTACCCTTGAGTATTATTATTTTTTGTTTATACATATACATAGCATATCCATAGGGAACCTCCCCTTGATGAGAGGAGAGAGCAGTCTCCTTCTGATGTGATAAACTTACACATTAGGATGACTAATCTTCTTGCTTTAGCTGATAAGACCTATTTTATTTACCAGTATGTTGATAGACAAAATATTCAACCAACAATTTTTGGTGATTCTGCTGGGGAAACTCATTATCCATTTATAATCTATCCATTCCATTCACCTTCACACCACGAGAAAAGAACACACAGTTTAAAGCCTCAAGATTTAACTGAAGCAAAGTCAAATCTTTTCCATTTTTGTTTTACAATCTGGCAGATTCAAGGTATACACAAAGCCAAAGGGCTAAAGGTGTCTTTGATCTTGTGTTCGAGTTGGTACAACAAAGTGATTTTGATCTGTTTCCTTCACCATCTCATCTACAACAAACCAAGAGCTTTCCTCTTACTAAAGTCAGATCTCCATTACCAGACGAAGTATCTACTTCTGTTGTTGATAAAGTTGTGCCTATAATTACCCCATTGAGATTTGTTATCCCTCTTTTTCAATATCCTATAATGGCAGTTCAAGGCCCCTAGGGTAATGCTTTTAGTCCTCTCAATCTTACTCCTCCTCTTCATGAGCTTCCACGCAGTTCCAGAAAGAATTTCCCTAAATTCTATGGTGATGGCAAAGTTCATCCTGATGAACACATTGCAGCATTCAATATAGCTTGTGGAGTAATCAGAGTAGAGTTTAAAGATGTAGCAGTCAGGATTTTTTTGAAACACTACAAGGCCCTATTGTAGATTGGTTTTACCATTTACAGGCTCAATCTGTGACCGATTGGAATACCTTGAAAGCTAAGTTTGAAGCTAGATTTAAACCTGCAGAAGATGCACATACACTTCTGGCTCAACTTACACAAATGAAAAAAGAGCCGCATGAGCCTATGAGAGACTTCATAGCTAAATTTGACAAGTTGAGAAATAAAATTCCTATGATTTCCAGACTTACAGCTGAGAATTTCAAATGCTTTTTCATTAATTCTCAGCAACATGAAGTTAGTTTCCTCTTGAGACATGCTGGCCAAATAGATCTCACTACAACTCAACTTTTGGCCACTGAAGTAGAAGATGATCTCATCTTAGCAGGGAAAATAAGAAAAAATCTCAATAAAAATAGAGCTTCATCATCTTCCGAATTTGCATCTACAAGCACCACATATCTAATGGTGCAAAAATTAGCAAATGAGCTCCTTGCCCTCAAAAAGCAAATGGATCAAGGAATGTCTTCTGCTCCTACATACAGAAGGACATTTCCAAATCAGTCATATCAGGGCAATGTTGCCAAAAACCAAGGACAACAAAATTGCCTTCCTCCTCCACAAGGAAAACTTGCCTTGGAAGCTCCTCCAACTAATTCAGCAATGGGATATCTTGAAATAGAATCAAAATTCTCTTATCAGCCTAAATTAAATCAAGAAAGTGATGTTGATATCATTGAAGATAGTCACGAAGAATCAGTTGGCGACTCCCATATTGGTTTCCTAAATTATCAGGATGAACCCAAAAGCAAAGGAGAAGCTTCAGATGGATCATACGCAGTGTTTACCAGGTCTAAGAATCAATTAGCCCAGTAGGCTGATAAAGAAAATATAGAAGAGCAACCACAGCCAACAGTCACAATTGTCAAGCGTGGGACAGCTCTGCCCTTTCAACCAGAAGATATGGTCATTACTCAAAAGGTAAATACATCTGTTGTGCCTTTCCCTTATGTTAGGGTGTGGAGCTAAAAACTTCACCAAGGAGCAGACTTAAACAGTTTCGAGTCTACACAGACACCGGCGTCGGTTAGGAGCGATCGACGTCGGTCAGTTGCAGTTGTAGAGGCGCCGATGTCAGCAGTAGGGTCGGCTGGCGACGGTCACAGGCGAACAGGCAGGAACCGATGTCGGTTATCTGTGTGTCCAGAAAGCGATTTTCGAGGATAGAAGCGAGTGTTTGCATGATGAGTTTGAGTTGTAGTCTCAAGCTCGCGTCTCTATTATTGGCAATATTTTTTTTAGAGCCCTTGTTCAAGTGGCTTAACTGTTTGTTGTAAGATCATGCTCAAGTTTCCTATTTCTATATGTAGGAAAGATCTTCTTAGCTTAGTATGTTGAATGTGTGAGTATGAGTAGAACATTGTGAATGTTTGAAGGACAGTACTGAGTTGCATCAATCCAGGTTGTTGGATTTGAGTGTACTTGAGAGAGAGAGCTCTTGAGGAATAGAGATCTAGTGAGAGATCTTGTGTGCATCTGAGAGAGGTGTGGAAGAACGAAGTTTCTTCAATTGTATTCCTATTGTAAAGAGTTTTAATACAAGTTTTCAGGGTGTTTTCTTGTATCTCTTGTTCTGTGCTATTTATCATTCTAGTTACTTATCTATCTGATTTATTTCCACGTTTATTGCTTTCACAAGTGTAATCCATTGTTGGTTGATCCCCAACAAGTGGTATCAGAGCTCAGGTTCACTAACAGGTGGTTCAGATCTGTGTAGTGTGTTTGGATTACAGGTTGCTCACAGGGGTTTCTGCAGGGATTTCTGTTTGAGTGGGAGAAGCAATGGCAGAAGAAAGTAAGCTGAGAATGGAAAAGTTTAATGGCAAGAACTATCAACATTGGAGAATGCAGATAGAGGACTATCTGTATCAGAAAGATCTTTACTTACCGTTAGGTGGGATTGCAAAGAAGCCCAAGGACATGGAGGATGAAGAATGGGAAGTTCTTGACAGAAAGGCTCTGGGGTCTATAAGACTGAGTCTTGCATCCACTGTGATATCCAATTTGTCACAGGCTAAAACAACGGTAGAGTTAATGACTACGTTAGCAAATTTGTATGAAAAACCCTCAGCTTCTAATAAGGTATATTTAATGAAGCAGTTATTTAATTTTCATATGCAAGAAGGTGGATCTGTTTCTAATCACCTGAATGATTTCCATGGTATTGTTAACCAATTAAGTTCAGTCAATATTGTATTTGAAGATGAAATAAAAGATCTTTTAATATTATGTTCTTTCCCTGAAAGCTGGCATGGCTTGGTAATGGCAGTTTCTAATACTGCATCTGCTTCAAATATTTTGAAAGTAGAGGATGTGGTTAGTGTTATCTTGAATGAGGAAATTCGCAGGAAAAGCACAGAAGAGACATCTGGGAACGCTTTAAATCTCGAGAGCAGGGGAAGGCAAAAAGAAAGGAGCAAGAGGAGATCAAGATCTAAGTCTAAGGGAAGAGGCAGATCCAAATCCAGGAATGGCAGAAGGCCACAATGCTGGAACTGTGAAAAGTTGGGGCACATAAGCAGAGATTGCTGGTCAAAGCCTAAGGAGGAGAATCAGCACGAAGGAAAGGAAGAGGCAAAGGTTGCAGGTATTGCACAGGATGCTCTTATTTTCTCTTTACATAATAATATAGAATCTTGGGTATTAGATTCTGGTGCATCTTTCCATGCTACCCCTAACAGAAAATATTTCAGTGACTATATCCATGGAGATTTTGGAATAGTGTACTTAGGGGATGATGAGCCTTGTAAGATTACTGGAAAAGGTAAAGTGTAGCTGAAGATGCAGAATGGCAACACATGGGTGTTGAGAGATGTGATGCATGTTCCTAATTTGAAGAGAAATTTGATTTCTACAGGTAAGCTAGGGGATGAGGGTTGTACAGTAACTCTCACAGCAGATTCTTGGAAGGTGACCAAGGGTGCACTTGTTATGGCCAGAGGTAAGAGAGAAGGTACTCTTTATTTGTGTAATTGTGTTACTAACAAATCTCCTTCTGTATTATCTACTTCAGATGTGGATGCTAAATTGTGGCACTCAAGGCTTGGCCACATGAGTGAAAAGGGGATGTCAATTCTTAAGTCTAAAGGTATGCTTTCAGATTTGAAAAGTATGGATCTAGAATTTTGTGAGCATTGTGTATTTAGAAAACAGAAAAGGGTTAGTTTTCTCAAGACTGGGTCTACTAAGAAAAGGCAGAAGTTACAGCTTGTTCACACAGACGTGTGGGGACCGGCTCAGGTAGCCTCTATTGGAGGATCACGGTACTATGTTACATTCATAGATGATGCTACAAGAAAGGTATGGATCTACTGTATTAAAAAGAAATTTGATGTTTTTGAGACTTTTAAGATTTGGAAAGCTATGGTTGAGAATGAAACAGACAGAAGATTAAAGTGCTTGAGATCTGATAATGGCAGTGAGTTCTGCAGCCTTAAGTTTAAATTGTATTGTTATACACATGGAATCCGTAGGCAAAGGGCGGTTCCAAGGACACCTCAGAAGAATGGTATTGCTGAAAGGATGAATAGAACAATCATGGAGCGTGCAAGATGTATGAGATTGCATGCAGGGTTGCCCTTAGAGTTTTGGGCAGAAGCAGTTGACACTGCAGTGACCCTAATTAACAGAGGACCCTCTACAGCTCTCGATGGTGGAATTCTAGAAGAGGCATGGACAGGTAAAAAGGTAGATCTCTCATATCTCAAAGTTTTTGGTTGTGAAGCCTTTGTGCACATAGATAAGGAAAATAGAAAGAAGCTTGATGCTAAGTCTATGAGGTGCACTTTTATTGGCTATGGCTCAGATGATTTTGGTTTCAGATTTTGGAATCTAGGAACTAACAAGGTAATTAGGAGCCGTGATGTTGTTTTCAATGAAAGAGTGATGTACAGTGATTAGATAAGAAAGCTGGATCAATCTGGGCAGAGCAATGGTGAGTTGGATGAAGTTATGGTCCAAAATGAGCTCGCGGGAAAAAGAAATAATCACTTACAGGAAAACACAGAGACCGACGTCAACAGGTTAGGAACCGGCGTCGGCAGTACAGAAATTGATGTCGGTCATATAGAGACCGACGTCGGCTAGAAAGAACCGGTGTCGGCCAGCAACAGGTCTACAGGTGGCCGAGGTCGGTCACTGTCAGAAAATTTGGGTGGACAACGCGTTGAAGACGAGTCCAAGACACCCATCAGGAGGTCTGAAAAGGTAAGTAAGCCTCCAATTAGATATTCTCCTTCCTTATATTATTTATTGCTAACTGATGGTGGAGAACCAGAGAGTTTTGAAGAAGCATTATAGGTGGAGTCCAGGAGTAAGTGGGAGCGTGGCATGGTTGAGGAGATGGAGTCCTTAAGAGAGAACCAAACATGGGATTTGGTTGAATTGCCAGCTGGTAAGAGAACACTGAAGAACAGATGGACCTACAGGTTGAAGGAAGGTGAGGATGGACAGATGAGATATAAGGCCAGATTGGTAGTGAAAGGATTTGCACAAAAGCCAGGTATTGACTTTGGTGAGATTTTTTCTCCTGTTGTTAAGATGACTTCTATAAGGGTTGTATTGTCTTTGGTTGCTTTTGAGGATTTGCATTTTGAGCAACTAGATGTTAAGACAACGTTTCTTCATGGAGATTTGGATGAGGAAATATACATGGAACAGCCAGAAGGATTTGAGGTCAAGGGTAAGGAGAAGTTAGTGTGCAGGTTGAAGAAAAGCTTGTATGGCCTCAAGCAAGCTCTTAGGCAATGGTATTTAAAATTTGACAGGTTTATGACTGAGCATGGCTACAGTAGGTGTCAATCTGACCATTGTGTATATTTTAAGAGATTTGATAACGGTAGATATATTATTCTATTGTTGTATGTAGATGATATGCTGGTTGCAGGATCTCACATGCAGGATATCTCTGAGCTTAAGGTGAAATTAGCTCAAATATTTGCTATGAAGGATTTGGGAGTAGCAAAGAAAATCCTTGGCATGAGCATTAAGAGAGACAGGAAAAATCACAGGTTGATATTGTCTCAGGAGGATTATGTGGACAAGGTGTTGAAACGGTTCCATATGCAGGATGCTAAACCGGTGAGCACACTTTTGGCTGGACATTTTAAGTTGAGTAAAGAACAATGTCCTAATTCACATGATGAGGTAGAGTACATGAGTAAGGTTCCATATTCTTCCGCGGTAGGAAGTTTGATGTATGCAATGGTGTGTACTAGACCGGATATTGCCCAAGCAATGGGAGTAGTAAGTAAGTATATGGCCAATCCAGGTAAGGAACATTGGAAAGTAGTTCAATGGATCCTTAGATATCTGAGAGGAACCAGCAGTAGACACTTGTGCTATGGAGGTTCAGATACTTCTCTACATGGTTATGTAGATTCAGATATGGCAGGGGATTTGGATGGCAGGAGGAGCACCACAGGTTATGTTTTTACTGTAGGTGGAACGGCGGTTAGCTGGATATCTAAGTTGCAGAAGGTTGTTGCCTTGTCAACTACAGAAGCAGAGTACATTGCAGCCACAGAAGCTAGCAAGGAGATGATATGGATGACACGGTTCATGGAAGAGCTTGGAAGGGAGCATGGAAGTTGCAAATTGTATAGTGACAGTCAGAGTGCAATCCATTTGGCTAAGAACTCAGCCTTTCACTCAAGAACCAAGCACATACAGCTAAGGTACCATTTCATACGGCAGGTATTGGAAGATGGTGAGTTGAAGTTGGAGAAAATCCATACAGATAGGAATCCTGTTGATATGCTAACAAAGCCGGTTACTAAAGAGAAGTTGAATCTTCATTCAACTTTTGTTGGTCTTCATGACTGAGTTGAAGATGGAGGAGCTAGAAGATGTTGCTGTACAGGTACTGGTGCAGCTGGTTTATCTCCAAGTGGGAGATTGTTAGGGTGTGGAGCTAAAAGCTTCACCAAGGAGCAGACTTAAATAGTTTCGGGTCTACACAGACACCGGTGTCGGTCAGGAGCGACCGACGTCAGTCAGTTGCAGTTGCAGAGGCACCGACGTCGGCAGTAGGGTCAGCCGGTGACGGTCACAGGCGAACAGGTAGGAACCGACGTCGGTTACCTGTGTGTCCAAAAAGCGATTTTCGAGGACAGAAGCGAGTGTTTGCATGATGAGTTTGAGTTGTAGTCTCAAGCTCGCGTCTCTATTATTGGCAATATTATTTTTAGAGCCCTTGTTCAAGTGGCTTAACTATTTGTTGTAAGAGCATGCTCAAGTTTCCTATTTCTATATGTAGGAAAGATCTTCTTAGCTTAGTATGTTGAATGTGTGAGTATGAGTAGAACATTGTGAATGTTTGAAGGATAGTACTGAGTTGCATCAATCCAGGTTGTTGGATTTGAGTGTACTTGAGAGAGAGCTCTTGAGGAATAGAGATCTAGTGAGAGATCTTGTGTGCATCTGAGAGAGGTGTGGAAGAACGAAATTTCTTCAATTGTATTCCTATTGTAAAGAGTTTTAATACAAGTTTTCAGGGTGTTTTCTTGTATCTCTTGTTCTGTGCTATTTATCATTCTAGTTACTTATCTATCTGATTTATTTCCGCATTTATTGCTTTCACAAGTGTAATCCATTGTTGGTTGATCCCCAACACCTTCTACTTCTAATTCACAAACTAGCCCACCCTCCATCCCTCTGAAAACTCAAAAAGCTAAAGTACCTCTCTCTGTACCTAGCTCGATTTAGCCATTTGATATAATTGACCATGTTAAAAAGACAAAAATATAGATGTCTAAATTTGAGTACTTACAGTCCAATTCAGATCAACTAAACAATTTGGTCCAATATGTTAAAAATTAGACTGTCCCTGCAGGACAAAAGGCCAAAAAAGTGACTTTTGATTCTTCAATGAATACGCCTATTCCAAATAATCTGATTATTACTCCTCCAGCTACTCCTAGAAAAATAGAACCCTTTTATGTTTCTTTATTAATCAATGGCCACAAGCTGAGTAATTGTATAATAGACTTAGGCGCATTTGACAATGTCATGCCTGCCAAAGTAGCTGAGTCTCTTGGTCTCACATTGACCAAGACGTTTGACAAATGTTTCTCCATGGAGAACAAGTAAGTGCCATTGCTGGGGCAAATCAAAGATGCCCAATTTGCATTTGTAGCCTTTCCAGACAAGAGGATTAAAATAACTATATTAATGGCTGACGTCCCAACATCTTATGGCATTTTGCTTGGACAGAATTTCTATAAAGACGTAGGAGGAGAATTGAACATGGATCTATCTAAGGCAAGGATTCTTGTCTAAGGTGTGATGAAGAGATTACTTCCTGAAAAAGAAGTAAAGTATGTAGTTATCAAGACATCAGCTCCTGAAGCTCAAATCCTC
This sequence comes from Torreya grandis, assembly GCA_037957365.1. Taxonomy (NCBI): domain Eukaryota; kingdom Viridiplantae; phylum Streptophyta; class Pinopsida; order Cupressales; family Taxaceae; genus Torreya; species Torreya grandis. Next base: position 242,479 of record JARHVA010000306.1, read on the forward strand.
TTTGAATCCACATGTATGGGCAATTACTTTTTATATATAGATCACGAAGAAAGACCCTCCATCTCTGATGAGGAAAAGTCTGAAGTAAAGACAATGTCTGATGAGATTTGGACTCTAAAATTTGATGGTAGTTGTTCCTCTACTCGTTTTAGAGCCAAAATTGTCTTGATATCTCCTCAAGAAGATATGTTCCCTTCATCATATAAGTTATAATTCAATAATACAAATAATACAGATGAATATGAATCATTGTTGTTGGACATGAAGGCTGCTCAAGAAAAAGGCATCAAGTTTCTTCATGCTAAAGGGGACACCAAATTAATGGTCTGCCAAGTGAGAAATTCATATCAGACCAATAATGAGAGGTTGTGCCATTACCGTAATCTTGTTTGGGACCAAATTGAAAGCTTTGATGCTTTCAACATTTCTTCCATTCCAAGAGAATCTAATGATAGAGCTGATGCACTTACTGTTTCAAGAACTCTTTTAGTTCTTCATTCTAATTTTAAAGAAGCCAAATATACCATTGAGCTGGTCTATAGGCTGAGTGTTCCTGACAATGCTGATCATTGGCAAAATTTCAATGATGATAATCAGATCATTGCCTTTTTGGAAAGAAAAGATAATTTTGAATAGATGTATTTTGAAGGTAGCGAATCTTAAAAGTCTAAATTAATTTCTAAATCTAGTTCAGATGTAAATGAAGAGTTTATACAGATAAAAGGTGATAAAATTCCTAAAGGCCTGGTTTCTCTCGAAAAGCTATTTGACAAGCATGATAGATTCATCAAGCAACAACAGATAGATTCAAATTTCTCTCAAGGATTTGACCAAGTGAATTTGACCAACAAAAAAAATCCAAAAATGGTCAACATTGGTAAGTGTTGTTCATCTGAAGAAAGATTCAAATTCACTTCTTTACTCCATCAATACATTGATGTCTTGGCATATTCATACGAAGATCTGAAGTCTCTCAGTTCTGATGAAATCTGCCATCATATTCCTCTTAAGGCTGATTCAATGCCTTATAAGTAGAAATCCAGACAATACAATCTAAAAATTTTAGGTACAATTATGTCTAAGATTCAGAAAATGTTAAATGCTAGAATTATTTTTCTAATCCATCATTCTACATGGATTGTGAATATAGTTTCTGTAAGGAAGAAAAATGGCAAAATCCACATTTGTGTTGATTTCTAGAATCTGAATCAGTCTTCTCTGAAAGACAATTACCCTTTTTCAATCATGGACCAAGTGCTTCAAATAGTAACAAGATCAAAAATGTTATCAATGCTGGATGGCTTCTCAGGCTATAACCAAGTTGAAGTTGTTGAAGTTGATCAACACAAGACTGCATTCATCACACCTTGGGGCACATTTGCATACAAAAGAATGCCTTTTAGCTTAATAAATGCTGGTGCTACCTCCTAGAGAGCTATGGACATGGCTTTCAAAGATGAAATTGGCAAATTCATAGTTGTATATCTTGATGATTTAACTATCTTTTCAAAATGTCGATCTGATCATGTACGCCATTTGCAACAAGTGCTGGAGCGCTGCCGGCAGAATGGTATTTCTTTGAATCTTAAAAAGTCTATTTTTGGAGTGACAGAAGGGAAACTCCTTGGACACATTATGTCCAAAGAAGGCATAAAGATTGACTCAGACAGAGTCAAATCTATTCAAGAGCTGAATTTGTCTGCAAGCAAAAATGTTGTTCACTCTTTCTTCAGAAAAGTGAATTTCTTATGGAGATTCATCTCCAAATTTGTTGAGAAGACAAGATACATTGTAAACATGATGAAAGGAAAGACTACCTTCAGCTGGACCAAAGAAGGCAAAGCAACATTTCAAGATATCAAGGTCGCTATTGCTCACGCCCCTACCTTGGTCTGCCCAGATTACCATAGAGATTTCATTATATACAGCTATGCATCTGAGCATACTCTTTCATCAATTCTTGTCCAACAAGACAAAAAGGTATGGAATCTCCTATCTCTTTCATGAGCTACCCTCTAAAAACTCATGAAATGAAGTATTCAAATATAGAGAAGCACGCCTATGCCTTGGTAAAAGTAGTCAAGCACTTTCGCTTCTATATTCTAAATTCACATACTACTGCCTTAGTTCTTGACAGTACAGTCAAGTCTATATTGACTTAGCAGGAGTTTGGCACAAAGAGAGGTAATTGGATTGCAAAGATCCAAGAATTTGATCTAGATATCAAGCCAACAAAATTGGTCAGAGGTAAAGGCCTTTGTCAATTAATGGTTGACAATAAGCCAGAAGATACACAGCGTGAAGAAGCTGAAGTAGACAATATGCCAACAGTCCTTTTTGTTTCTACTACTAATGAATGGTATTCAGATATTGCCTATTTTCTGACTTATAGAGAATGTCCTACTCATTTGTCTTACAAAGAGAGGAGAAATATCAGATTGAAAGCTGCCAATTTTGTCCTTTGGGATAATGGCCTGTATAAAAGAAGCATAGATGCAGTTTTCCTTCACTATGTAGACAAAGAACAACAGACCCAACTCTTGAAATCTTTCCATAATTTAGCATGTGGAGGACATTTTTCTACCCCTGTGACTACTCACAAAATTCTGTGAGCCAGGTATTATTGGCTTACTCTTTTCCAAGATGCACATAAATAGGTAAGGAAATGTGAACTTTGCCAACAATTTGTTGGAAAACTCAAGTTGGCTGCTCTACCTCTCAAGCTAGTAATCATAGAGGAACCTTTTCAGCAGTGGGGACTCAATTTTATTGGGACAATAAATCCATCTTCAAGTGCTAGACATTATTATGTCCTTACAGCGACTGATTATTTCACTAAGTGGGTAGAAGCAATCCTGACAAAGCATGCTACTTCAAAAGTTGTATGTAACTTCCTGAAAGAGAATATCATTTCCAGATTTGGAGTCCCACTCAAAATTGTTACTAATAATGCAGCTTGTTTCACCTCTCAATAAATCACGCAATTCTGTTTTAATTATGGAATTACGCTCTCTCATTCTTTTGATTATTTTCTGCAAGGGAATGGACAAGCTGAGTCCAGCAATAAAAATTTGGTAACTATTATCAAGAAGCTTGTAGATGATAATCAAAGGACGTGGCATAAAGCATTGGTGGACGCTTTGTGGGCTGATAGGATCATGCCAAAAAAGGCAATTGGTATGTCTCCTTTTCAACTTCTCTACGGGATTAATGCTGAGATACCAATCACTTTGGAGTTACCAGCATTAAAATTGGTGAAGGCCATTGAAGATCAGACATATGAGAGTTTTCTTGACAAAAGAATCATGTGCTTGACTCAACTGGAAGAATAGAGAACAATGGTAGTGGACAAAATTGTTGTTCATCAAAGTCTGGCAAAGAAACTTTTTGATCAGAAGGCCAAAAATCGTGATTTTCAGATTGGGGATAAAGTCCTGTTGTGGGACAAAAGAAGAGAGCCAAAATAGATGCATGGAAAGTTTGACTCCCTTTGGAGAGGCCCATTCATAATTCATTAGTAATTGGGTGAAAATAGCTTTTTGTTGAAATACCAAGATGGCACACTCTTTTTTCTGCCCCATAATGGGCAGCATCTGAAACACTTCAATTCTTGAAGTATTAGATCATTGCCTCTGTACATATGTATATTTGTACAGTTTTAAATTCTATTTTGTTTTGTTTTTTTTCATTTTTGATGTCTTTCATATCTGGAAAGCATGACTCTGCAACCCAATGGCATACTTGAAGACACTAAAGATTTTGAATTCTACTCCTTCCAATTCATTTTGCAATTGACAGAAGTTCCCCAACTGAAGCCAGCTGTTGTCTCCCAAAAATAACAGTCATTTTTAAGACAACATTTGAATTATTTTGGTCCTATGGACCAAAATTGTATCTTCCATTTTCAAAAATTTATCTTAGATATTTAGATTTCTCATTTTCAGAGCTTTTCAGAAAATCTACAGACTTTGCAAGTCAAGTTCAATGAATTTTACATGTTGATTTCTACGGACTTTGTATTTTCAGTTTCTATAGGTAGTCTCTTTTATACAGGTTTAAAGGCTTTTGCAGGCATTTTCAGTCAAAAGACCAGTTTTCAACACTCGATCATTTTCCAAGATTAGTTCAAAGCTTTGGTTCAATTTAAAATCTTCATCGGCAAGCATTTGAGTATAAAAGGAGACCTGAACCATTGAACCGTTGAACCATTAAACTAATTGGGTTCAAAGGTTCAACGGGTTCAAAGTTTAACAAGTTCAATGTATTTGGAAAGAGTTAAGTGCTTCATCAAGGTTCAATGTTCAATCACTTCAAATGGTTCATCAGCGTCCAAACATTTGGTCAAATCAAAGTAACTTGAACCGTTGAACCAATTGGGTTCAAAGGTTCAACGAGTTCAAAGGTTCAACAGTCGGTTCAACCAAAGGAACAGTTCAATCGCTCGATTCAACCAAGCAATTCAATGTTTTATTTCACTCAAATGGTTCATTGAAATATCTCGACAAAGAGAATGCTAACAACTAGTTGAAATTGAACATTACTTAAGTCTTATTTTTATGAATACATTGCTCAGAAATGAAGATCAGGTTTACACATGTTCAAAAATAATACATTTTTGAAGTATAACAACCCTTGAGAATATAAGATGACTGATTTATGTAAAGAGTAATGTCAAAAAAACCGCTTAACCGGTCTGTACTACCTTAGATAATAACTCAGTGATTGCAACAAGAGTGAAACAACTGATATATCACTAGGTCTGACCTTTAATATGGTTGCAGTAGAACTATAGATTCTCCTCAATATATTTTAGATAAATAACAAGTCCAGATTTTACTCTTTCAATGCAATGTCCTAACAATTAACATGCTTTAACAATTTTGGATAATCTGAAATTGAACTTTAAAGAAGAATAATTTACCAGATACAAAGACCAGCACCAGTGTGTAATCTAAATAATCTGAAAACTATTTGATTCAACACCAGTGTGTAATCTCAGCATTTCTGCTTGGCAACCAACATGTAATCTCAGCACCTCTGCTTGGCGACCAGCGTGTAATCTATTACCAAATGCATCTTACATAACCACACAAACTAGATTAAAGCAATGGAAAAGGATGACACCCCAGGTCCGTCATGGAAGCCAATAGCTACATATCTGGAAGCATGTACCAGTCTGTTCCACGCTTCTACCTTCAACCCATTCAACACGATTAAATTATGCTGATGTTCCTTCCTAACCTGTATTTTCTGAGTCCACACCCACACTTATTTACAAGATCTTAGCCTCTTTATTTTTTCCCTTCCAACGCTGTCTTAATTGCAAGATCTCTACCGACGTGTCTGACCTACTCAATGATGCGTCCGTCGGATCCCTTGGCGGATTCCTTTAAAGGGATGAAATCTTTCATGCTGGCGGCAGTTATGTTGAATGACTGTCACAAAAACTCTCTCTTAACATGAGACCATCTGAAGTTCAACTCCAGATTCTCTCTTTTCAACGCTAACCCAGATCTCCAATACCTTTGTCCGGTGCCAGAATTCCTGAATAATCTTTTGTCTTATATGAACCCCACGATTTGTCTTTATATTTCTTTGGGACTATTCAAAGTCCATGAATCCTCCCTACCAGACTCCTGATCTCTTACAGCGCAATCTCAACAAAGTGGCAAGGAAGGTGAAGGCCGTGGCAATATACCAGCGACTCAGGTGTTAATACCACAGCTGAAAAGTGCCCTCCATAAGAATATCGGTCAACTATTTTGATTTGTGTTTTAGCTCTTTTCAAAACTGTCTACCATGGGCAAGAGACTCTCAACCACATCTTCCATTAGAAATTTGGTGCCTTCAAAAATAACTCAGCCTCCCTTAGATATAATGACGGCTGGTCAAAAACCTTCAATCTGATTATTCGGTCTTCTTTCACTGCTTTGACTTCTTGCAGCTCTTTAGATTGAAACAAATTGAAGAATTCCACCACAAACCCCAAACTGAATAATCTTCTGATTCTTTGAAACTCCAATTCCAACCAATAAGCTCAATGTGAATTTCGTCACGAATCCACTCCTGAAAAGAGTTAGGTTTTCGTCCAACTCTTCTCCAATCTCCTGAAGGTTTTTGTCCTCAGAGATTTAGCTGAATCCAAGTTCAAGCTTTACAATAATGCATCAGAAATTTTAAGCAACAATGGATGATAAATGCTTTGCCCTCAACTTCTTTTAAAGGCTCCAAAGAATCTTCTAGAAGAAGCCAACTTGCAACTAACCCCAACTTCTAGAAGAAACTTATTTAATATTTTATTTTTATCCCATTTTAATTAAAATTAATTAATTAAAGTCATCCTTTTGAAAAAATATTAATTTTTGGACAACTTAAAATTAGTTAAATTAATTAAATCACTTTATCATAATTTTGGGGACATTACAGTCCTCCCTTCCTGGAGATTGCTTGTCCTCAAGCAATTCACCCCTGATACCCAACACCAACTTCCAGGATCCCATATCATTCTTAGAAATTTGCAAACTCTACTATTTAAAACACTATGCTGCAAAATATCTATGAATAAATTCTCCTTATTTCTCCTAGAGAGTAGTGCGATAATTCTCAATATGTAATTAACAAACTCACGATCACATACCTTAGTCTTCGCAAAAGACTGCTACGCTACTCTGATTATCATGCTCTCCAAATCCCCATAAGGATGATGATTCATAATTGGGAGTGAAAATGTCATGCATCAAATAGAATCATTTACCTCATAACTCATAAAATGAGTCTCCATCTTGCGAGATGACACCTCCTTAGGCCCCCCATCTAGCGCTGCCCTCAAGATAGTCTTCTTTCCCCCAAAAAGGAACTCTAACTGCATATGGTGGTGATCAATAATATAATGCCCAATACCCTGTAACCATTGCATGCCCAAGACCACATCATAATCCTCTAAAGGAAGCACATAAAAATCATCGGTCAGAGTATAATCCCCCATCTGAATACTAAGCTGTGAAATCTTTTTGGTACAACCCAAAACTACACCATCTGCCACCTTTACTCCAAAACCACCAAACTTCTCATACTTTAATCCACATTTTTCCACTAAATTTTGGTCAATAAAGTTATGTGTAGCACCTGTGTCTACCAAGCTCATGACCCACTTGCCCTTAAGTGTACCTTTCAATCGAAAGGCATGAAAGTTAGGATAACTGGAGAGGGTAGCCATAATTACTTTTGCTGATGCCATGGACTCAGAGATATCTAACTCCAACTGTGTCTGTACCTGCTCAGCATCCTCCATGCTATCTTTAATATCAGTTTCGAGTACCTCCTCATCCCCTAATTCAGATGTAACCTCAATCAAATAAACCTTTCCTTTGCCCATACAACGGTGTCCGGCTTCCCAAGGTTCTTTGCAGGAAAAGCATAACTTTTTCCTTCTCAATTCATTCCTCGTCTCTTGATTCATCCAAGGGGTTATAGAAGATGACCCTTCTTTATTTTGTGGTGTGTTGGCCTTCCGTGCAGGCTGAGAGTCTTTTACTAGTTTCTTATCAGCTTGATAAGAAGTGGGAACAGTATTCAGTCTCAATGTCACATCAATGGCCTCTTTAAGAGTGGCTGGTTGGAAAGCACGTACCAGTCCCTTAAGTCTATCCTATAATCCCTCAATGAATAACATCATGCTACACCTCTAGGGCATATCAAGTACCATAACTGCAATATGCTAAAACTCATTAACATATGCTTCTGCTTGTCCAGTCTGTCTAAGATGTGCCAACTCCCTATAGTAGAGCTCTGTGTCCTTATGATCAAACCGGGTAATGAGTCATTCAGTGAACTCTGCATAGGAATGAATTAAGGCATGATCATGGGTGACCAATCCATGATGCCACCAATCGTAGGCAACCCCATCTAAATGTAAGATTACAAACTGAATAGCCTCACACTCAGGCATGGGTCTCAAGGATAGATATATGTCCAGCTTGTGCACCCAAGCACGTACACTCGTACTACCCGTACCATCATATGTAGCCAATGTGATCTTCCCAGTAGCTCAATTGAGGTCATAGTTATGTTGCTGGGGTGGTCTATGACCATGATCTCCTTTGACTCTAGTTGTATCTCTACGCTATGCACAATATTGGGGAAGAGGGAAAACATCCCTAACCTCTGGGGGTAAAGCTCTCCACTCCACTGTGGCTACCAGAACGAACTCCTGGAACCCAATCTCTGTTGGCTCCACCTGTGCTGGCTATTCACCTGGTACAAACTGTGGAAGCAATGGTCTATTTGGAGTAGGTGTATGATGGCAATTTCACCTGGAGGAATGAAGGGAGCTCCCAACTGAAGAATGGGACTGATGGCTATAATGACTGGACTGATGGCTATGATGACTACCTGTCACTGAAACTGATCTATTCCACCTACCTCTGTGTCTATCCACCTCCAAACGTTTCATGGTATCTTGTAATCAGTCTAAATCCTGAATAATCCTGGGCTGAGTAGTGACGAGAGTCCTCATCATCTCTCTCTCTACCTCATCCTAATTTCTTCGAGCATCCCCCTGTTCTTCTGCCATGATAGGTTCCTATTTTATACCAAACTCACGCTTGTACTGAGCTCTTCTACATGTAAAGTACCTATGGGTTATATCAAATCTTCTCGAATGCATAGAAAGAAAATATATTCACCCCTACAGGCTGGCAAGATGCTTGGCTCTAATACCACTGAAATATCCCGATAAAGAGAATGCTAACAACTAGTTGAAACTATACATTACTTAAGTCTGATTTTTATGAATACACTGCTCATAAATGAATATCAGGTTTACAGATGTTCAGAAATAATACATTTTTGAAGTATAACAGCGCTTGAGAATATAAGATGATTGATTTATGCAAAGAGTACTGTCAAAAAAACTGCTTAACCGGTCTGTACTACCTTAGATAATAACTCAGTGATTGTAACAAGAGTGAAACAACAAATATATCACTAGGTCTAACCTTTAATATGGTTGTAGCAGAACTATAGATTCTCCTCAATATATTTCAGATAAATAACAAGTCCAAATTTTACTCTTTCAATGCAATGTCCTAACAATTAACATGCTTTAACAATTTTGGATAATCTGAAATTGAACTTTAAAGAAGAATAATTTACCAGATACAAAGACCAGCCCCAGTGTGTAATCTAAATAATCTAAAAACTATTTGATTCAGCACCAGCGTGTAATCTCAACACTTCTGCTTGGCGACCAGCGTGTAATCTCAGCACCTCTACTTGGCGACTAGCGTGTAATCTATTACCAAATGCATCTTACATAACCACACAAACCAGATTAAAGCAAAGGCAAAGGATGACGCCCCAAGTCCATCGTGGAAGCCAATAGCTGCATATCTGGAATCATGCGCCAGTCTATTCCACGCTTCTACCTTCAACCCAGTCAACATGATTAAATTGTGTTGATGTTCCTTCCTAACCTGTATTTGTTGAGTCCACGCCCACACTTATTTGCAAGATCTCAGCGTCTGTATTTTGTCCCTTCCAATGTTGTCTTAATTGCAAGATCTCTGTCGGCGTGTTCGACCTACTCAATGATGCGTCCGTTGGATCCCTTGGCAGATTCCTTTAAAGGGATGAAATCTTTCATGCTAGCCGTAGTTATGTTGAATGACTGCCATAAAAACTCTCTCTTAACATGAGACCATTTGAAGTTCAACTCTAGATTCTCTCTTTTCAACGCTGACCCAGATCTCCAATACCTTTGTCTGGCACCAAAATTCCTGAATAATCTTTTGTCTTATCTGAACCCCACGATTTGTCTTTATATTTCTTTGGGACTATTCAAAGTCCATGAATCCTCCCTACCAGACTCCTGATCTCCTACAGCTCAATCTCAGCAAAGTGGCGAGGAAGGTGAAGGCCGCGGCAATATACCAACGACTCAGGGGTTAATACCACAGCTAAAAAGCATCCTCCATAAGAATATCGGTCAACTATTTTGATTTGTGTTTTAGCTCTTTGCAAAACTGTCTACCATGGGCAAGAGACTCTCAAACACATCTTCCTTTAGAAATTTGGTGCCTTCAAAAATAACTCGGCCTCCCTTAGATATAATGACGGCTGGTCAAAAACCTTCAATCTGATTATTCGGTCTTCTTTCACCGCTTTGACTTCCTGCAGCTCTTTAGATTGAAACAAATTGAAGACTTCCACCACAAAACCCAAACTGAATAATCTTCTGATTCTTTGAAACTCCAATTCCAACCAATAAGCTCGATGTGAATTCCATCACGAATCCACTCTTGAAAAGAGTTAGGTTTTTGTCCAACTCTTCTCCAATCTGCTGAAGGTTTTCGTCCTCAGAGATTTCGCTGAATCCAAGTTCAAGCTTTACAATAATGCATCAGAAATTTTAAGCAACAATAGATGATAAATGCTTTACCCTCAACTTCTTTTAAAGGCTCCAATGAATCTTCTAGAAGAAGCCAACTTGCAACTAACCCCAACTTCTAGAAGAAACTTATTTAATATATTTTTTTTTTCCCATTTTAATTAAAATTAATTAATTAAAGTCATCCTTTTGAAGAAATATTAATTTTTGGACAACTTAAATTAATTAAATCACTTTATCATAATTTTGGGGACATTACATTCATTTCCTTTATTTCAGCATCTTTTGGTTCATCAATCGATTCAAGGCTTTCGTTGAACCGTTGAACCAAATTTTGGTTCAACGGAAGGGTTCAACAACAGGTTCATTGCTTTTGGTTCAATCATTTGGCTCATGGAATAGTTCATCGACTTTGTTTCAAAAATGCTTGGTGTGCTTCATTGAACCATTGAACCAGTTCAATAGATTGGTTCAAAGGCAAGTTCAACATCTTGGTTCAATGCTTAGTTTATCGGCTTATTTTGGTTCAAAGCCTTGGTTCAATCAATTAGTTCAAACGTTCAAGTTCATTGCATGGTTCATTGACTATTGGTTCAAAAGGACTTGGCGTGCTTCATTGAACCTTTGAACCGGTTCAACTAATGGTTCATCGGTCAAGTTCAAAGGGACAGTTTAATGCTGAAAGGAACTTTTCTGAAGGACAAGTGCCCTTTCAGAGGACACTTCATCGACCAAAGCACCCTTCAAATTTTCAAAATAAATCCAAAGACTTGTTCAAACATTTGGTGGAACATATTTTTCCCAAACTTTTTGTCCGCAGGAATTTTCCCCAGACTTTTTGTCTGTAGGAATTTTCCTCAAGGAAAATGTTTGTGGGAAACGTCCACAGGGAATAGCCCGGGGAAAATTATGGGGGGAATTTGTGAAGGGCCAACGAAGGACCCCGAATGGTAGGTGCCCTTGCAGGGGACTCTTGGCCATCAATTTGAAAACACTTCCTGAAGTCGAAGGATCATTTCTCAAGGCCCGAAAGGGCAAGCCCAATCTGGAAAAGTGCCAAGTGGAAAGCCAAAAGAAGACCAAGGGGTGACGCGCTCGAAGACGTCAAATTCAACACAGTCAACTAGCCATTGGAAAGATAGTGACGGGCGCGCGAACGTCAAATTGAAGACAACAAAATAATTGTTGATCCTTTGAACATACAGAATAGAATACATTCACAGATTTCAAGGCCAAGACCAACAAAAAGTGGGGAAGGAACAAAATAGTAAACTAAATCTAGGCCCTGATTTAATTAATCAAAAAAGGAGGAACGATGAAGATAAGATCAGACTGCCAAGGAGACATTGAAAGTTGTAAACTTTCAATTGCGTGACTTGTTTATCTACATTGAGAAGATCAAATAGGTAAAAGGCCCCAAAGTTCCATCTTGTCTTCCTAACATTTCCCAATGCATCATGATGTATTACTGTTCCTGAGTCCTTCTTGAAGTGGCTATATAAGGGACTTTATTTCATTGTAAAATCATCTTTTTTTTGACAATTTGAACGAAACTCTGCCAAAATTGAGAAGCATCATTGAGAATTTGTGCTCAGTCTGTTAATCATATTCTGTTAATGAAAACAAAAGACTTTTTCAGACTTTGTGCTGTGATATCTTTTCTGTTTCATTAATTTAATAAGCAGGATTAGTAAATTAGTCAGGAAGGTGTCCTGAAGAATCAACTGTGGAGAGACTTTGTGCCCCCATAGCTGCCTTCAGTGTGTTTGCTTTTTCATTGCTGTGTAAAGGACTTTGAGAGAACTTTGAGCTTTCATTTCCCTTTGTATATCACTCTTGAGTATTTTAGGTGCAGAGTTTGTGCTATGTCTTGATTTGTTGGTTCTCATACTCCCAATTACGCTCTACTTTAATTTCCAGGAGTATTTTTGTGGCTGGCTGAATAGTTTTTCTTGAAAAAAGAGGAGATTTGTCTGTCATTCCCTTGAGTTTTTCCTTTGTTTTGCATACATCATCTCTAAAGAAAGAGAGATGGATGTCTGGTCCTACCCTTGAGTATTATTATTTTTTGTTTATACATATACATAGCATATCCATAGGGAACCTCCCCTTGATGAGAGGAGAGCGCAGTCTCCTTCTGATCTGATAAACTTACACATTAGGATGACTAATCTTCTTGCTTTGGCTGATAAGACCTATTTTGTTTACCAGTACGCTGATAGACAAAATATTCAACCAACACCTTGTTAGACCACCATTGGAGGTTTCAGTTGAGGAATATTATGATAAGGTTGAGGCTATTGAAAGTCAATAGGACTTCACTTTCATAAGTTATCTAGTTGTAGTTCTTTCCATTTCATTAAACATCATGCCAATGAGGTTGGCAAGCATCATTAAGGAGTTGGATATAAAAGTGTCAAGGCCTAAGAAATAACATGCCTCCTTCACTCCTTCATTTCATGAAGTAAGAAAGGTTTCAAGCTTCCCTTTTGACCTAAGAGGAAGAGTTTCTTTCAGGTTGGTTTATGTTTGAGTTAGTTTATTTGGGTTATGTGTAGGTTTCCATAAGTGCTCATGAAGCACAAGTGTGTGGTGTGTTATTTTGTGTCTTTATTATGTTGTTTCTTGTTATTTGGTCTATTTTAAAAGTCAAATTTAGTGTAATATATGTTCATGGGTGATTCCATATCCTAATGGATAGGAATAGACTAACGGTCTTTGGCATAACAAGCATACCACCCTTGGAAATCACCAAGAATGTTGACTATTTTGACCACAAGTCAAAATAGGTCAACCCCCTATAGTATAAAACCTATATAGGGTATTATTAGGGTATTATATGGTGTGTAATAGTCCTAGATAGGGGTCATTTAATATGTCATTACCTTGATTACATCCATCTTATCCCTTTATGTCATTTCTAGTCACTTAAGGTCACTATTCGAGCCATTTAAGAAATTTATATGGTTTCCATTAGTAGATAAGTGTTATAAATATTTCTAAATGTCCCCTATGTTATATTATTATCATTCATGTCAATATTAACTAAAAACTTGTGGGTGTTAAGTTAGATCTAGAAAATAGTTAGAAAAGAAGAAGTTTTGGCAGTTGTACAACCTATGCAAGTACTTTGGGACATGTGGAAGGTTTCAAAATGACTCTTTAGATTCCATAAGTTGACTTATACATTTTATATACTTTTTAATTCTTAAATTTGTCCTAAAATTATTTCACTTCTCCATTGTTTCACTAGGCATGCAGAAATGGTTAACAAGTTTTCTCATGGTATGGTTGCAAGAGAAGAATTGGGTCAAATGCCCCTGAGGGATGATAATAAAATTAGTCCTATTACATTTCATGGTAGGATTCTATGGATTTAATACTTTTTATTTATGAACCATTATTTATAATTTGACTAATATTTTTTGCATGCTTATCCACACACCCTACATGTTTCTCTTTTATTTGCCTTATCCCATAATAAATGATGGTTGTATTTGGTTATGAATAGTGTGAATAATATTCTCACATGGTTATTTACATATTTTCATGTGTGGAGGACAAATATTAGTATGAATCATCTTATGTTATTAGTGAGGGGCACTGTCATAATCTGCAGACAAGATTTCCTTAGTGATGAAGTTTCCTTCTTATTTTGATTTCAAACCAAAGTTGATGTGGTTTTGCATCTCTCAAAACATTATTATCAATCTCTCCCAAATAATTTGGTCTCCAATTCATATCTTGCGGGAGTGATAAGTTAATAAAGGAACATAGTCAACCTTGCACAGTCATTTTCTTGCATGTGCACCTACAGTCAGGTAAATGAGAGTTTGAAGCTTGCATAGCCATGATGAAGATAGAATGAAGAGTTTTACAAGGTGTTGAACACACTATTAAAGAATTATCAAACAATTTAAGTTATGTAAATGGTTGAGATCAATTGAGAAAACTAATTCAAACTCTATACACAGTCCTCTAGTCTGATGTATATCTACATGTTTCCTATAGAAGACTAAGCATGTTAGAATGAAGCATTTGAACTGGTTTGAACTCTTTAAAGGTGGAAGGATCAATTTGAATACTTTGAGAAGGTCTAGGATTGGTTGAAGAACATCCACCATGTACATTGTTGATATCCCACCCTCACTACCCTATGTACTAAAATAACACCTACAAAAAGCTCATATAGGGGACTGAGTAGTTGAAATGCAAATTTTTGAACCTATTTGAGACCTTCATTAGGTATAAAAACATGAAGGAGGCCATAAAAAACATGGTTAATTCCTTAGTATGGCAAACATAATTAGATTCATGTTCACAAGTTGACATGGTTATTTCAAGGATTCATTACCTTATAAACTCCAAAATAGAGACCCTATAGTACTTTTGATCCTCTCATAATAGATTATCTTAGAGTATAAATTGGTCTAAATGTTTCTATGATGGAGCCCTATCATAGGGACAATGCTTTATCAAGAAATTTTGTTTGTTTTATCATGTAAGTAGAGTTTATAAAGGCCTCCATTTTATGTACTCCTCCACTATAGAACATCAATATTCTCTATAATGATTTGAGTTTAAATGACCCTATGATGCAACAAGTGCATTAGAGTTTCATAAACCATGGTAAGATTGGTCTCATTTGGTTTCATATGTCCTAAAAGATCCCATAGAAGATCAAATCAAATGAGCAGTCAAATGGAGGGGCACATCACCACCTATAGGTCCCCTTTTGGTCACAAAATGATAACTACAATTTGATTGTAGTATGACAATAGGTTGGAGTAAGCAATTGGATGTTGGAAAACCCCAAAGCATAATTGGTCTGATTCTAAATAAATATGCGGTGATTTAAATGAGTTGGAGGAGGTTATAACATGAAAACAATGTCAAACATAAAAATTTCACCTATAGGTTTCCCCTTTCAGAGTGAGCACACAGTCATAGTTTGGCTGCAAACTAGGCCTTGGGCAGTGAAGAGAGTACTGGTTAAGATATTTGGAAGATATTGGGATGATGAACATGTTTTTATTTCCTCCATAATAGTGATTTCCATCATATGAAATTTTCAAGACAAGTAAATAGGGTAAAATCCAATCTCCAAGGTACACCTATAGCCATATACACAAATTTTATGCACAAACACTATCTAAAAGTCTACCTTGTATTTTTTGGTGTTTAGGGGTGCTATAAACATGACCAAACCTTGAAATATTATACATAATGTACCCAATACCTATTTAAGGCCCTCGTGTCTTCATAGTTCCTAGGATAATAGGGGATATGCCCTCTATTATGTCTCGGACAGAGGGCACTCCCAAGTAGTAATGTCTACAAATAATATATGAAAATGATGAGAGGAAGGTGAATAGAGTGTTGGATCACTGAGGAAAGGTGTAGGGAGTTTAGTTAAACATGAAAAAACATAGGGGATACATTAGAGTCATATCAAGATACTCAGAGATGGTGATGAGTGCATAAACATAGTCAAGTCCACTAGGCCTAGACTAGGCCTAATGCCTAAAAGGGGTCTAATATCACTTATAGGGCTAGATGATCCTTTTAAATAATTGGAGGACCTTTATGGGGATTTATAAGGTGATTAAAAACATTTAGTTTTCATAGAATGTCATAGAGAAGTAATTTCTTGGCTCAAAAACATGATAGGGTGCAAAGAACACAAACAAGATCTCAAAAGGCTAAGTTTGGAAGCCCATATTTGTACGAATTCTTATCATGGAGGCCCAAGGAGTTAGACATGATTGAATAGAGTCCTAAACTTGCCTTTTATGGGATTTTTTCATAGATTTAATGTCAAACTTTTATGAACAATACTTAAGGGTCAAAACCACTCAAAACCCTCCAACACCCTTGCTAATGACCTGATGGGGAAGACAAAGAAGGAAAGGCATCAAAATGATTTGGTATGATTTGGACTTGTAGAAGACTTCCCCAGTCTCTTTCCCATCAAGTTAGAATCTACCCTATTTATACGAATAGGGTATAAAATAGCTTTTCTTGATAGTTTTGATGTTTTGTAGGTTCAAGGGAGAGTTGAAAGATGATAATCACTTTAGGAGGACAATTGGGACCTAATATAACTCCTAATATCCATTTATTGCTTCAATCAAACACACAGGTACCTATGCAAGCACCTTCACTTCAAGTAATCTCAATTGGCATAGTGAATAGAGGTGATCACCAAGTGAGAAGGTGATAAGTCTAATTGGGAGGCCTTTTAAGGTCTACCTAATGAATTTAAGGATAGGATAACTCTTTATAGGTGTCATACCACTCCTTTTATGTATTTTTTTGGAAATTTGAAGGTCAATTGAATGACAAGTGTGAGGAATGGGTGAAAGAAGGATGGCAATGATTACAGGGAGTGAGAACACTTGTCCAAAAGAATATAAATGATTAAGGACATATTAAATACATGTTGGAGATTTTTATTAGCCCCCTCATCATATTTCGCATGTGGAAACTATCCCTAGTCTTCTATGGAGTGCTCAAGAGAAGCCAATGATGAAGATAGTTTCAAATAGGCTAGTTGAAGGGTCCTATGCTAGATTTGAGGAGTTTCAATACCTTAGAGGGATATTTGTCCAAAGATACATTTTATGGTCTAATTAATACTTCATCCCTATAAAAATTTAATTATTTCTCTCATCTTGACACCTATTCTTGTGACTCTTGAGCTTCATTATTCTCTCTCCTCTCATACATTCTATACGTAATAGCCATTTTGGCTCTTTTAAATGAATTCCACACTATGTATGGTGAAGCCATGTTGGTTTGATGTTGTAATTTTCCTTTGAATAATACATTTAATATATTTTTGAATTCATATATCATATTATCAAAGTTTGTAAAGAGATGTATAGTGAATAGTCAAGTGATTTTCATCTATCCTTGTTTTCTCTCAATCCTTCCATGTTGGATGCAAGTTTTCCCTCTCTAGCAGGTCATATGAAGTGTTTTCAAGTGTATGGGTCTATTTTTATGTGTATAAGTATCCTTAGTGTTTGAAATTTACCTATGGTTCACTTACATTGCATAGCTTTCATGCATATCACCTCCATATTGAAATACTAATGTTACGGTATTTCAGGACTTTGAAGCTAGTATTGTAGGTCTTGTCTCTTAGTGAAAGAAGTATGATAGCATAGTGGAAGATCTTGATGGTGTATATATCCTTAAAATAGTTTATTTTTATGCATACTTCTATCCCTTTTCCCACAACAATCAATTAGTGTAGGTGATAAGCATTTAAAGGCAAATTTAGGGAGTTATCCCTTTAACCTAGAGGTCTACCTCTACTATAGGCAACCCATAGGCCTAGAGGTATTTCAATTTTACCCAAATATTAGAATAGGATTTAAAAACCTCCTATAGGGTTTGATATTTTGTGACAACACAACCATAATGACTTCACACAAATAGATTTAAAATATTTGGACAAGGCATGCTATGATGTATATTTGAAGATGAATGGTTATTCAAATTTGAAGATACATTATGTTGAATTTACATAAGAAGATAATGATACACTGATGTTAGAATATTTTAACTAGGTAGAATATTTGACATCAAGGTTTTGATTCTCATCAAAGCAGATTAAAGATCAAATTTTTGGGAAACTGAAGGAACTAATGGACATCTATCATAATTTTCAATTTCATAATTTTCAAAAAAATAAGTTTAATTATGTATATATTTGTCTTAGTTTGAAACATTATAATTTTCATAAAATGAAGTTAACTAATTATGTACACATTTTCCCTAATTTTCATTGTTAGCATATGTTTTATTTTAAAAATGATGAAATTTAAAAAAATAAAAAATCACTCTACAACTAATGCAACTATCATTTTTTTGTTTGATGTAACCACTTATTAAAAAAAGATCCTATCAAAGTTAAAATGGAGGGAGTGATTCATTTATTTATTTTATTTATGAATGTAAGAGGAAGGTCAAAAAAACATTGTGTCGTTGTAAGTCTTTGTCATTCTAAATAGCGAAATCTATGATTGTTTTCAAAGATCTTGATAGCAAATGGGAGATAAATAAAATCTAAATAGTGGAAAATAGAAGCAAAATTAAATCTAGTCATTAGATCATTTGATAGATCAAGAGGCATGGTAAAGGAAACACATCCTTTCCATCAATTCATAGTCTTCTTCCGAGCAAAAGGAGAATCTGGTAAGTTAACTTATTACTTTCAAACATAACACATATTTACTTAATACTGTTTTAATTTTAAAGCGTTAACTTATTTTTCTAGTATGAGGCTACGATACTAAGGTATTTGTAGAAAAATATTAAAACCCTATCTAAATTATAAATAACCCTTTTAATTTTAAAGACTCTGAAGAAAATAATGGATAAGGTGGGTAAGGTTTTCAAACTATATAGTATGGAAAGCTTGAGGGAGGGAGACATAGAGGATACCCACATTCATTATGACCTACCTCTTCACACCCCTAATGTTTCTTGATCCATCATTGAGTGGTAAGTTGGCAATGCCTCTCGAGTACCATATGTTTTATTATGGTAAAAAATAAAATACCCATTTGGTTCAATGAAAGGGTAAATATGGAGAAACCTAAATGGTAACTTGTTTTTGGACCATCTTTGGCAGGGGATCAAACAATTTTCCAAAAACAAAGTCTTCCCCTACCTTGATTGGTCCCAATTTCATATTGATAACAAAAAATGTGCATTTAACTTCTTACAAAAGAAGAGTTGAATATAATTTAGAAGAGGACCCATTTTACATGGGAGATGTTTTGGGAAGGGCAAGAATGTAGCTTACCAAAAATAAACTCAATTTCGAATGAAAACATATGCACACCACCCATATTGTATGGAAAAATACAAACACAAAATATGAGGGAAATGAAAAAGGGCTATAGTAAAAAAATGTGGGTATCTAAAGGCCATATAAAAGGGCATTAAAATGAACCTTTCTATTCATCGTATTGAAAAAAATACGTTAAATGAGTGGTGGTTACATTTGTAAGTTTTATATCCTCTCTTTGTTTTGAATAACTTAATTTAAATTTATTGTGTATTTATTATTGAATAAATAATGTATTTTATTTTTAATATTTTTATAGTATAAGGTATTTGAACGTAAACCAACTAAAGAAGATAATTAATGTCTCAAAATGAACAACTTATGGAAATATGTCATCTTATAAGTTTTAATTAATGTCATATAATATTTTTAGACATTACTCCATTTTTATTCTTTGTTAATTGGTTCTAAATTTGATATTAATTCTTTCTACTTTTTTAGGTAGCCATCTTACATATCCCACTCCTTGATGATCACATCCATGTGGTAATAGAAGAAGGATGAGCAACGCTCTTGAGAAGCATCAATGCCATGGAAGGCATATGAGTAAAATATAAATGAATTATGTTTCTAAAATTGATAATTAAATATTAAGTAAAAATTCCAAGATTGAGGTTTAACAATATTTAAATTGGGTTTAAATTTCTAAAATTAAGTTCAAATTTTAAAAATAATAAATTAGTTATTTGCATTTATTTTGTATTGCAAGGAACATTAGGTGCCTCCGAAAGTACACATTGTTATGTTATTTTAATTATTTTATATTTAAATTATTATTTTTTAAATTTATAATATGATATTTTTTGGTAAGAAATGAGACATTCGATGCATGAGGCATATGATGACAAAAATAACAATGAGGATGATGGTGGTGGTTGCACTGGAGTTATAGGTGGAGGGGACTATGATGATTAAACAAAATTTTTATTTTATGTGATGTGTTGTATGCCTTTAAAATATTTTATAAACTATAGTCTAATAAAAAATTATGATGATAGTTATATGTATATTTTAAATATAATAAAGGATTATTTGATATAAATGGTTGATGAGACTTTTAATTTTCTTAAGCTTTAAAAGCATATTTTATTTTTTCTAAATTTATTTTTGATATGTTACTTGTTGATGTAAAAATTTAATGTATATTTAAAATTTAAAAAAAATAAATGTTTTAAAATATAATAAATTTAAGTATATTTGTATTCATTATTATACTTATTGTTCTTTTATATATATATATGTTAAATATTTAATATCTTTAAAAAACAAAAAATAAATTGTGATGCAATTCTATCAATAACAAAAACTCAAATTACCTGATGAAAAAAGTTTGATGTAAAAAATATGATGCAAAATAATTTTGCCTAAAATTTATATTAAAAAAAAAGTGTAAACACAATAATACATATTGGTTTTTATAATGCAAAATTGTTTGATGTAAAGAGAGAGTCAACATAAAAATCTTAAATCTTCTTCTAAAACCATAGCTAAAGCTGTTGATGTTGGGTGCCATTTTGCATTAGCTTTCCAAATGCAAATTACATCAATGAAGTTTTTATTGTTTTATATTGTTATTTTTTCCAAATTTTGTCACAAAATTTTGACGTAAAAACATAATAATATACTTCTTATGTGTAAATAGTTGAATTAATTAAATAAGGAATAAATTTGATCTGTTGGGTTTTTTCTAGAAAGGGTTTTCCTAGATTAAAATATTATGTATTGTATATGTGTCATTTTTCCTTTCTATTATAGATTTAGATTTGGTTGAGATTACTTTTATTGCATGAATTTAGTTGTCAATTTATTTTTATGAAGGGGAAGAGGGTAGCTATATATAATACATTTGTGCCAATACAGTATGTCAAAACTTAACATTTTAATATTAAAATATTTTTATCATACAATGTGCCTAATCTTAATGGCTAATTTTCTCACCAAAATCTCTCATATTTTCAATCATATTGATAAAAAAATCATAAAATATAAGACAAAAGATATTTACAATAACTGATGTAGGGACCTGATTCCTACAACCTTCTCATTCATTTCTTGACTTTGATATCTGACTCTCATCCTTATTTTGACCTCTAGTTTGTTTTGCCATGCACGTACTTTCTTAAAATTTTCCCTCACTTGAACACTCTTGTCTTCACTAAGAACCTAGGCCTCTTACCATACATATAGTCCTCCTTGATCTTTCAGACATGTTATCTTTCATGTGGCTCTGCACTCTTTCACTCTCACCTCCTTGCATGTACCTCACAATCCTTTGATTCATAAGTTTCATTACAACATTCTCATGTAGCTTCAGAATCCTATAAGTTTCATGTAAGGTTACATGGTTTTTACCTTCTAAATATGACTCACATGGTCCTCCATATAGCCTATTACATCTCTTTTATACATCCAAACAAACAACTCAACTTCAATGATTAGAACTCTCAAATTACCATTCTTCCTTTCTTAAGGCCTAAATGCTTGTATCCCTACTTTAATACAAAGTTCCTAGGTTTGAATAAACTATTAAGGTTCAAAATAAACTAAAACCAATTTTAGATACCCATTAAGCCCTTACAGTTTCACAAGAAGTTTCATGGCCTAACTCTCAATGTAGACTACCTAACTCAACACCCATTTCTCTCAATTAGGTCTCTTTAAGCCTAAAACAACCCCACCATCATGGGTACCATTCAGTATGGACTCATATATGTCTAAAAACTCTTAAATACTCTAGAGGAGGAAAAAATACACATGATCTCAAAGTTTTATGTAATTTGGTAGGTTATAACTCAAGTTATTGAAGTTTCCCTTCTCAAAACCCTAGGTCTAGTTTAATATGTTTGTGTAAGGCCGAGAACCTACAAAATGGAATATTTTGAATTCTAAACAATTTCAACGACTTATAATACCTATAATGAGTCTATCTAGCCTTGATTCATCTCTTCCAACCATTATTTTCTCAAGAACAATCCCAAAACACCTCCAACAATCAAGTCTGTAGAATTTTAGAAGCTTTCTTTAGGATTGTGTGGGATCTCATGGAGGTTTAGGTTAAATTTGATATCTCATTGAAATCATATCATTCCAAAAATTTTGTGTAGCGACTGTCTAAACTTATTTTAGATTATCTAATAGTTAATCTTGCATGAACAATCATTACTAGGTCATAATAACCAATTTTATAGAGTTTGATGCAATTATACTAAATAGTATTGAAGTTTGAGTGAAATCTTGATCACCAGACTATGTCCAAGTGTTCCAAAAGAACTTAAATTAAAACAAAATATTGTCCATTATTTCCATGAATCTCCACTATCATATTCAATTCAACATTCCTCAAACAAACATCAACTATGCACACTTCCTTGTCATGCAGAACCATTTAGTATAGTTGGAAATTTCAAATAGAATTTTAAATATTAAAATCACTTTGAGCATGAAACAAGGTTACCTTTATTAAACATAAGTCCTTAAAAAAATTCCATATATGAAACACTAGAAAGAAACTCCAACTAACCACTTTCTTCCCTTCTTTCTTTACCATGACAAAGCAACGTTTAAAAATCTTGTGTATTGCATCTTGAACTGGTAGATTAGAATCAAGAACACATTATACATTGAGAAACACCAATTTAGGATTCAATCACTTACCAAAATTTATGGGAAATTAAAAACACTTTCTTAAATATATTATTTCTCTCATTGATATCCTTGCACACAAAATGATCATACACAAAATTTTAAGAATAGACAGGGTTTCTTGAAAACTTGCTCTTTTCTTATTCTTCTCATTCACTCCAAACCCTGTCCTTCAAATTTATAATCTCTATTAATCTCTAACACTCTCTATAGA
Source organism: Torreya grandis (assembly GCA_037957365.1). NCBI lineage: Eukaryota > Viridiplantae > Streptophyta > Pinopsida > Cupressales > Taxaceae > Torreya > Torreya grandis. Next base: position 265,585 of record JARHVA010000306.1, read on the forward strand.
TCAATCTACAAGCATTCCAACCTTATATCTCTCCAAACATGTAAGCTAACTTCATTTTCTTGACCAACTCCACGTATGGGGTGGGGGGACAATTATAATTGTCATAATTGGATTACAATGCTTATTCATGACTTGTATGTTAAGTCCACTTGCATACCTCTTAGGGAATTATATGAACTATTTTAAACATTCATCAACCTTTGGATTTCATTCAACACCTCAAAACACCATTTCAAGCCTCAATATAAATTTAAACTTTCAAAATATGTATTTTGGCAAGAAACTCTATGATGAATAGAAGCACACACTTCTAAGACTCCTAATGACTCTAAATCATCTCACAAGATCCTATAAGGCCACTAACACCTATCACAAACGAAAACTATCTAAAAGAAACTATTTAAGCACATTCACAAGCTCTGTCAACTAGTGATGCTTTACATGAATAGTACTCAAGAAGTATTGAAAGAATAAAAACAAATCATAATAATATTGACAAAACATAGGGGATACATTAGAGTCATATCAAGATACTCAGAGATGGTGATGAGTGCATAAACATAGTCAATTCCATTAGGCCTAGACTAGGCCTAATGCCTAAAAGGGGTCTAATATCATTTATAGGGCCAGATGATCACTTTAAATCATTGGAGGACCTTTGTGTGGATTTATAAGGTGATTCAAAACCTTTAGTTTTCATAGAAGGTCATAGAGAAGTCACTTCTTGGCTCAAAAACATGACAGGGTGCAAAGAACACAAAAAAGAGCTCGAAAGGCTAAGTTTAGAAGCCCATATTTGTACAAAATCTTATCATGGAGGTCTAAGGAGTTAGACATGATTTAATAGGGTCCTAAATTTCCTTTTGTGGGATTTTCTCATAGGTTTAACTCCAAATTTTTATGAACAATCCTTAAGGGTCAAAACCACTCAAAACCCTCCAAAACCCTTGCTAATGACCCAATGGGGAAGACAAAGAAGAAAAGGCATCCAAATGATTTGTTATGATTTGGAAATTAATTGGGACTTGTAGAAGAATTCCCAATCTCCTTCCCATCAAGTTGGCTTCTACCCTATTTATATGAATAGGGTACAAAATAGCTTTTCTTGATAGTTTTTGATGTTTTGTAGGTTCAAGGGAGAGTTGAAAGATGATAATCACTTTAGGAGGACAAGCGGGACCTAATATAACTCCTAATATCCATTTATTTCTTCAATAAAACACACAGGTACCTATGCAAGTACCTTCACTTTAGGCAATCCCAATTGGCATAGTGAATGGAGGGTGATCACCAACTGAGAAGGTAATAAGTCTAATTGGGAGGCCTTTTAAGGTCTACCTAATGAATTTAAGGATAGGATAACTCTTGATAGGTGTCATACCACTCCTTTTATGGATTTTTTTGGAAAATTGAAGGTTAATTGAATGACAAGTGTGAGGAATGGGTGAAAGAAGGATGACAATTATTACAGGGAGTGAGAACACTTGTCCAAAAGAATATCAATGATTAAGGACACATTAAATACATTTTGGAGATTTTTATTAAACCCCTCATCATATTTCACATGTGGAAACTATCCCTAGTCTGCTATGGAGTGCTCAAGAGAAGCCAATGATGAAGATAGTTTCAAATAGGCCAATTGAAGGGTCTTATGCTAGATTTGAGGAGTTTCAATACCTTAGAGGGACATTTGTCCAAAGATACATTCTATGGTATGATTCATACTTCATCCCTCTACAAATTTAATTCTTTCTCTCAATTTGACACCTATTCTTGTGACTCTTGAGCTTCATTCTTCTCTCTCCTCTCATACATTCTATAAGTACTAGTCATTTTGGCTCTTTTAAATGAATTCCACACCATGTATGGTGAATCCATGTTGGTTTGATGTTGTACTTTGCCTTTGAATAATACATTTAATCTAGTTTTGAGTTCATATATCATCTTGTCAAAGTGTGTAAAGAGATGTTTGGTGAATAGTCAAGTGATTTTCATCTATCCTTGCTTTCCCTCAATCCTTTCATGTTGGATGCAAGTTTTCCCTCTCTAACAGGTCATATGAAGTGTTGTCAAGTGCATGGGTCTATTTTTAGGTGTACAAGTATCCTTAGTGTTTTAAATTTACCTATGGTTCACTTACATTAGATAGCTTTCATGCATATCACCTCCATATTGAAATACTAATGTTAGGGTATTCTAGGACTTTGAGCTAGTATTATAGGTCTTGTCTCTTAGTGAAAGAAGTATGATATCATTATGGAAGATCCTTATGGTGTATCACCCATTATATTAGTTTATTTTTATGCATAATTCAATCCCTTTTACCACAATAATAAATTAGTGTAGGTGATAAGAATTTAAAGGCAAATTTAGGGAGTTATCCCTTAAACCTAGAGGTTTAGCTCTACTATATGCAACCCATAGGCCTAGAGGTATTCCAATGTTGCCCAAATCTTAGAGTAGGATTTAAAAACCTCCTCTAGGGTGTGATATTTGGTGACAACACAACCTTAATGACTTCACACAACTAGATTTAAAATATTTGGACAAGGCATGCTACGATGTATATTTGAAGATAAATGGTTATTTAAATTTGAAGATACATTATGTTGAATTTACATATGTAGATAATGATACACTGATGTTAGAATATTTTAACTAGGTAGAATATTTGACATCAAGGTTTTAATTCTCATCAAAGAAGCTTAAAGATCAAAAAAATTGGAAACTGAAGGAACTAATGGACATCTATCGTAATTTTCAATTTTATAATTTTAAAAAAAATAAGTTTAATTATGTATATATTTGTCTTAGTTTTAAATTTTATAATTTTCATAAAATGAAGTTAACTAATTACGTACACATTTTCCCTAATTTTCATTGTTAGCATATGTTTTATTTAAAAATTGATGAAATTTTAAAAAATAAAAAATCACTCTACAACTGATGCAACTATCATTTTTTTGTTTGATGCAACCACATATTAAAAAAATATCTTATCAAATTTAAAAGGGAGGGAGTGATTCATTTATTTTATTTTATTTTTGAATGTAAGAGGAAGGTCAAAAAAACATTGTGTGGTTGTAAGTCTTTGTCATTCTAAATAGCAAAATATATGATTGTTTTCAAATATCTTGATAGCAAATGGGAGATAAATAAAATCCAAATAGTGGAAAATGAAAGCAAAATTAAATCTAGTCATTAGATCATCTGATAGATCAAGAGGCATGGTAAATGAAACACGCCCTTTCCATCAATTGATAGTCTTCTTCTGAGCAAAAGGAGAATCTGGTAAGTTAACATATTATTTTTAAACATAACACATATTTACTTAATATTTTTTGTTTTAAAGTGTTAAACTATTTTTCTAGTATGAGGCTACGATACAAAGGTATTTGTAGAAAAATATTAAAACCCTATCTAAATTATAAATAACCCTTTTAATTGTAATGACTCTGAAGAAAATAATAGATAAGGTGGGTAAGGTTTTCAAACTATATAGTATGGAAAGCTTGAGGGAGATAGACATAGAGGATACCCACATTCATTATGACCTACCTCTTCACATCCCTAATGATTCTTTATCCATCATTGAGTGGCAGGTTGACAATGCCTCTCGAGTACCATGTGTTTTATTATGGTAAAAAATAAAATACCCATTTGGTTCAATGAAAGGGTAAATATGGAGAAACCTAAATGGTAACTTGTTTTTGGACCATCTTTGGCAAGTGATCAAACAATTTTCCAAAAACAAAGTCTTCCCTTACCTTGATTGGTCCCAATTCCATATTGAAGACAAAAAATGTGCATTTAACTTCAAAAAAAAAGAGTTGAATATAATTTAGAAGAGGACCCATTTTATATGGGAGATGTTTTGGGAAGGGCAAGGAATGTAGCTTACCATAAAGAAACTCAATTTCCAATGAAAACATATGCACACCACCCATATTGTAAGGAAAAATACAATCACAAAATATGAGGTAAATGAAAAAGGGCCATATAAAAGGGCATTAAAAAAAATATTGTAAAAAAAATGTGGGTATCTAAAGGCCATATAAAAGGGCATTAAAATGAACCTTTCTATTCATCACATTGAAAAAAATACTATAAATGAATGGTGGTTATATTTGTAAGTTGTATATCCTTTCTCTTTGTTTTGAATAACTTAATTTGAATTTATTGTGTATTTATAGTTGAATAAATAATATATTTTATTTTTAATATTTTTATAGAATAAGGTATTTGAACACAAACCAACTGAAGAAGATAATTAATGTCTTAAAATGAATAGCTTGTGGAAATATGTCATCTTATAAGTTTTAATTGATGCCACATAATATTTTTAGACATTAATCCATTTTTATTATTTTTTAATTAGTTCTAAATTTGATATTAATTCTTTCTACTTTTTTAGGTAGCCATCTTACATATCCCACATCCTGATGATCACATCCACGTGGTAATAGAGGAAGGACGAGCAACGCTCTTGAGAAACATCAATGTCGTGGAAGGCATCTGAGTAAAATATAAATTAATTATATTTCTAAAATTGATAATTAAATATTAAGTAAAAATTCCAAGATTGAGGTTTAACAATATTTAACTTGGGTTTAAATTTCTAAAATTAAGTTCAAATTTTAAAAATAATAAATTAATTATTTGTATTTATTTTATATTGTAAGAAACATTAGGTGCCTCCCAAAGTACACATTGTTATGTTATTTTAATTATTTTATATTTAATTTATTATTTTTTAAATTTATAATGTGATATTTTTTGGTAAGAAATGAGACATTCGATGCATGAGGCATATGATGACAAAAATAACAATGAGGATGATGGTGGTGGTTATAGGTGGAGGGGATAATGATGATTAAACAAACTTTTTATTTTATGTGATGTGTTGTATGCCTTTAAAATATTTTATAAACTATAGTTTAATAAAAATTTATGATGATAATTATATGTATATTTTAAATATAATAAAACATTATTTGATATACATGGTTGATGAGAGTTTTAATTTTTTTAAGCTTTAAAAGCATATTTTATTTTTCTAAATTTATTTTTAATATGTTACTTGTTGATATAAAAATTTAATGTATATTTAAGATTTTAAAAAAATAGATGTTTTAAAAAATAATCAATTTACGTATATTTGTATTCATTATTATACTTATTATTCTATATATATATATATATATACATATATATATATATATATATATATATACATATATATATATATATATATATACATATACATATATATATATATATATACATATACATATATATATATACATACATATATATATATATAGAATAATAAGTATAATAATGAATACAAATATACGTAAATTGATTATTTTTTAAAACATCTATTTTTTTATACTTATTATTCTATATATATATATATATATATATATATATATATATATATATATATATATATATACATATACATATACATATACATATACATATACATATACATATATACATATACATATATATACATATATATATATACATATATATACATACATATATATATATATATACATACATATATATATATATACATACATATATATATATATACATACATATATATATATATATATATATATATATATATATATATATATATACATACATATACATATACACATATACATACATATACATATACATATACATACATATACATATACATACATACATACATACATACATACATACATACATACATACATACATATATATATATATATATATATATATATATATATATATATATATAAAAGTAGATGTTAAATCTTTAATATTTATAAAAAATAAATTGTTATGCAATTCTATCAATAACAAAAATAGAAATTACTTGATGAAAAAAGTTTGACATAAAAAATATGACGCAAAATAATTTTGCCTAAAAATTTATATTAAAAAAAAAGTGTAAACACAATAATATATATTGGTTTTTATAATGCAAAATTGTTTGACGTAAAGAGAGAGTCAACATAAAAATCCTAAATTTTCTTCTAAAATCATAGCTAAAGTTGTTGATGTCGGGTGCCATTTTGCGTCAGCTTTCCAAATGCAAATTACATCAATGAAGTTTTTATTGTTTTATATTGTTATTTTTTCCAAATTTTGTCACAATATTTTGACGTAAAAACATAATAATCTACTTCTTATGTGTAAATAGTTGAATTAATTAAATAAGGAATAAACTTGATGTGTTGGGTTTTTTCTAGAAAGGGTTTTCCTAGATTAAAATATTATGTATTGTATATGTGTCATTTTTCCTTTCTATTATAGATTTAGATTTGGTTAAGATTACTTTTCTTGCATGAATTTAGTTGTCAATTTGTTTTTATGAAGGGGAAGAGGATAGCTATATATAAGACATTTGTGCCAATATAGTATGTCAAAACTTAACATTTTAATATTAAAATATTTTTATCATACAATGTGCCTAATCTTGATGGCTAATTTTCTCACCAAAATCTCTCATATTTTCAATCATATTGATAAAAAAATCATAAAATATAAGACAACAAATATTTACAATAGCTGATGTACAGACCTGATTCCTACAACCTTCTCATTCATTTCTTGACTTTGATATTTGACTCTCATCCTTATTTTGACCTCTAGTTTGCTTTGTCATGCACGTACTTTCTTAAAATTTTCCATCAGTTGAACACTCTTGTCTTCACTAAGCACCTATACCTAGGCCTCTTACCATGCATATAGTCCTCCTTGATCTTGAAGGCATGTTATCTTTCATGTGGCTATGCACTCTTTCACTCTCACCTCCTTGCATGTACCTCACCATCCTTTGATTCATAAATTTCATTACAACATTCTCATGTAGCTTCATAAGCTTATAAGTTTCATGTAAGGTGTCATGGTTTTTACCTTCTCAATATGACTCACATGGTCATCCATATAGTCTATTGCATCTCCTTTATACATCTAAAAAAACAACTCAACTTCAATGATTAAAACTCTCAAATTATCATTCTTCATTTCTTAAGGCCTAAATGCTTGTATCCCTATTTTAATACAAAGTTCCTAGGTTTGAATAAAATATTGAGGTTAAAAACAAACTAAAACCACTTTTAGATACCCATTAAGCCCTTACAATTTCACAAGAAGTTTCATGGCCCAAATCTCAATGTAGACTACCTAGCTCAACACCCATTTCTCTCAATTAGGTCCCTTTAAGCCTAAAACAACCCCACAGTCATGGGTACCATTCAGTATGGACTCATACAGGTCTAAAAACTCTTAAATATTCTATAGGAGGAAAAAATACACATGATCTCAAAGTTTCATGTAGTTTGGTAGGTTATAACTCAAGTTATTGAAGTTTCCCTTCTCAAAACCCTAGGTCTAGTTTAATATGTTTGTGTAACGCTGAGAGCCTACAAAATGGAATATTTTGAATTCTAAACAATTTCAAGGACTTATAATACCTATAATGAGTCTACCCAGCTGTGATTCATCTCTTCCAACCATTATTTGCTCAAGAACAATCCCAAAACACCTCTAACAATCAAGTCTGTAAAATTTTGGAAGCTTTCTTTAGGATTGTGTGTGATCTCATGGAAGTTTAGGTTAACTTTGATATCTCATTGAAATCATATCATTCCAAAATTTTTTTCTAGGGATTGTCTAAACTTATTTTAGCTTATCCAATAGTTAATCTTGCATGAACAATCATTACTAGGTCATAATAACCAATTTTGTAGAGATTTATGCAATTATACTAAACAGTATTGAAGTCTGAGTGAAATCTTGATCACCAAAATATGTCCAAGTGTTCCAAAAGAACTTAATTTAAAACAAAATACTCTCCATTATTTACATGAATCTCCACTATTATATTCAATTCAACATTCCTCAAACAAACATCAACTATGCACACTTGTCATGTAGAACCGTTTAGTATAGTTGGAGATTTCAAATAGAATTTTAAAGATTAAAATCACTTTGAGCATGCAATAGGGTTACCTTTATAAAACATAAATCCTTAAAATAATTCCATATATGAAACACTAGAAAGAAACTCCAACTAACCACTTTGTTCCCTTCTTTCTTTACTATGACAAAACAACGTATAAAAATCTTGTGTATTGCATCTTGAATTGGTAGATTAGAATCAAGAACACATTCTACATTGAGAAACACCAATTTAGGATTGAATCACTTACCAAAAGTTATGGGAAATTAAAAACACTTTCTTAAATATATTATTTCTCTCATTGATATCCTTGCACACAAAATGATCATACACAAAATTTTAAGAATAAATAGGGTTTCTTAAAATCTTGCTCTTTTCTTATTCTTCTCATTCACTCCAAACTCTGTCCTTCAAAGTTATAATCTCTATTAATCTCTAACACTCTCTATATATCAATCTATAAGCATTCTAACCTTATATCTCTCCAAAAATGTATGCTAACTTCCTTTTCTTGACCAACTCCACGTATGGGGTGGGGGGACAGTTATAATTGTCATTCTTGGATTACAATGCTTATTCATGACTTGTATGTTAAGTCCACTCACATACCTCTTAGGGAATTTTATGAACTATTTTAAACATTCATCAACCTTTGGATTTCATTCAACACCTCAAAACACCATTTAAATCCTCAATATAAATTTAAAATTTCAAAATATGTATTTTGGCGAGAAACTCTATAATGAATAGAAGCACACACTTCTAAGACTCCTAATGACTCTAAATCATCTCACAAGATCCTATAAGGCCACTAACACCTATCACAAACTAAAAATGTCTAAAAGAAACTACTTAAGCACATTCAAAACCTATGTCAACTGGTGATGCTTTGCATGAATAACACTCAAGAAGTATTGAAAGAATAAAAACAAATCATAATAATATTGACAAATTATAAATTAAGGGTAATTTAAAGAATAAAAACAAATCATAATAGTAATATAAATTATAAATGAAGGGTAAATGAGACTAGAATTGGATATTATTTCAATAGTATCTAGAAAAATTCTCTAAGAAAAAGAATACTATCATTTTTAACCTATTTTTTTATATTCAAAAAAAATAGTTAGTAATTTTTTAAGGAAATGAAAAATAATTTCATTTAAAACCTATTTTATTATATTTCAAGATTCCTCAAATTTATGGACTCCAAAATCTTGAAATTCATCTCAAATCTATTAATTTATCCTTACTATCATTGAAATTTCCAAACCTTGTTATGCCATTGAGTCCCTGATATAACCCTTGGAAATCAATAAATTTATTTCAAACTCAAATATTCTTATAAGTGAAAAAATGTTAAATGCTTCTTCTCAATTTCGATCTTAAGTTTATTTTTTGAAGCTATTTTACCATCATGTAAAATTAATGCAAATGCTACAAAGTTCATGCTTAAAGATGTTAATATCAAAAAATGCTCTCCACTCAAGCCAAAAATTCACCCTTATATTCATTTAATTCTTATCTTCCTCCACAATCTCTCAACCCATACAAAGATTGCACCATATTGGACAAGTATATCAAGAAGAGATAGAAATACTTCTTAAAACTAAAATATTACTTTTGACAACCAAAAAATAATTTCTGTGATATAATTAGTTTGAGGATCACTCTTCCCCTCCCTTACAATTTCTTAACTCAAACAGAGAATGCACCATATTGGAAAAGTATAGAAAGGAAATATAGAAATACTTCTTAAATCTAGAAAATTACTTTTTGAAAACACAAAAAAGTTTATAATAAACAAATAGTTGGAGGAGTTTAAACACTTATTATCCATAATCCAGTTTTAGAAGAAAATTTCAAATAAATGCATTATTGAATAATATTCATTTACATTCATTTGTGTTAAACTAATTTTTTTCCAATATTTCAAATCTCACTACTAAATACATCTTTAGGGGAATAAAAAATGAAAACACTTAGCTAAGAATAATAAATTCAAGATCCTTAAATAATTTATTTTAAAACAAAACATAAAATATGTTTAAAAATATTAAAATTAAGAATTAAACTAATAATTATTTAACAAATTAATTAGTTAATTATTAATAGTTTAAAATTGATAAAATGATAAAAAAACTGAATTAATTAGATGAATTAATTAATTAATAATGTAATCCATTGAATATTTAATTTAATTTAATTATTAATTTATTGATAAATCAATTAATATTGATTAATTGATATCGATTAATTACTTAATTAGGTTTAGAAATACCATGAAGAAAGATATTGACTCCCTTAATTAGGGATGAGTCTGAGGATGAGACACTTTTAGGTATGGTTAATTTTGTATCCATCACCCACTTTTAGATTCTGAGGTTACTTCTCAAACTTGACAACTTTATTGATTCTCATAGCTTTCTACCATCCCTCAAACGTTGATATCTTAGCATAACCAATATGTATAGTGTAATTGGTCTTGTACTTATGTTCCACTAAAGTTGATTTCATATTATATATATTCAGTGTGCTCTTTGAACCTGGTGTGAAATGATCTTTTAATCTCATTGATGTATAACGTATCACATGAGCATGAGATTTCATATATATTTTTCTAGGCTTAGTTTCTCCAAGATTTTTGGTACTTCTTAAGTAATTTTTAATTGTCTTGAAAAGTGTAAAATAGATTTTAATGCCATTTCTTGTGAGAATTATGACTAAATTTTTTTAATGGTGCTTGGAACATATGGTAAGTAAACCTTCTTAGTTTTTGTCCTTTCGTCTAGTTTAGGGTGACCTTGAAATTTTTTGACCTTATTAAATTCTATTTAATTTTCCAGTTTTCGTACTCACTCTTTCTTACTACGTTGTGGGTGTTTCTCTTCAATCCTTAAAATTTTTGAAATTGAGATTCTAAGGGCTTTGATGTGCATGGTCTTCATCACTCCATATTTTTAGGATGGATGATGGCTAATTAATTAATTATATTAATTAATCAATTAATTATTTAATGATTAATTAATTAAATTATTAACGATTAATTAATTATTTTGCTAATTAATACTTTAATTAAATAATTAATTATTTAGTTCTTAATTAATCTTACTTTTTATAAATCTATTTTTCATCTTGTATCATATTAAATTAATTAAAGATCCAGACTTTATTTTTCTTATTTAAATATTAGCTTCACTATATATATTATAAAATAGATTCAATAATAAAATCTAAAATATTGAACAAAAAAAATTTAATATATATAAATTTAAAAAAATATTATTATTTTTTATTTTGTGAAAAACCAAACTTAAAACTAAAACTAAATCAATATCAGAAAATAAATAAATAAACCAACTTAACCAAAACCCAAACAAGGTTAGTAGTTTATTACATTTGTTTCAACATGGCTAACACCATCCACATCCTTTTTATGAAAGTCCACATTATCAATAATAATAATAATAATTATTATTATTATTATTATTATTATTATTATTATTATTATTATTATTATTTTTTTTTTTTTTTTTTTTTATAAAAAAAAGCATGGTAGGTTTAGGGTCTCAAATCCCTCTTCCTCTCTCTTGATGGAATGGCAAGTGGTATATTATGTACATAGTAGTGATATTACAACCCACAAGTTGGAGACCGTATTGCTTAAGAACTTCTCATACAATATAAAATCAAAGTCTTAGCAGATGAATATTGTAAGGGGAAAAGGAGTGATAATAGATAGGCCCATACATCCACATTTCCATCTCAATCTCCTATAATAGTGCATCAAATTCAAAAAAAAAAAAAAAAGTGAAGAGTTAAATTTTGTTGTTTATAGTTAATATCCTTACCAATCAAATGTTCAAAGTGTTAGGATCCTGTAGCTCTGATACCAACTATTATCCAGTTAACCGTCGTTCCACCAATAGTGAACACATATCCTATGGTGCTTCTCCTGCCATCCAAGTCACCTGCCATATCCGAATCTACATACCCATGTAGAGAAGTGTTTGACCCTCCATAGCATAAATGCCTACTGCTGGTCCCTCTCAGATATCTGAGAATCCACTGAACTGCTTTCCAGTGCTCCTTCCCTGGATTGGCCATAAACTTGCTGACAACTCCCACTGCTTGGGCAATATCAGGTCTAATACATACCATGTACTCAACCTCATCATGTGATTTAGGACACTGTTCTTTGCTCAACTTGAACTGTCCAGCCATAGGTGTGCTTACCAGTTTTGTATCCTGCAAATTGAACCTCTCCACTACCTTATTCACATAATCCTCTTGAGACAAAATCAACCTGTGATTTTCCATGTCTCTAGAAATACTCATGCCAAGGATTTTCTTTGCTGCTCTCAAATCCTTCATGGCAAATGTCTGAGCTAATTTTACCTTTAGCTCAGTAATCCCCTGCATGTGTGAACCTGCAACAAGCATATACACTACATACAGTAACAGGATAATGTAGCTACTATTATCCGACCTGGAAAAATAAACACAATGGTCACATTGACATTGACTAAAGCCATGCTCTGTCATAAACCTGTCAAACCTCAAATACCATTGTCTTGGAGCTTGCTCAAGACCATATAACCTGGCCTTATGTCTCACCTGTCCATTCTCTCCTTTCTTTAACCTGTAAATCCATTCATTTTTCAGTGCTTTCTTTCCGGCTGGCAACTCAACCAAATCCCATGTTTGGTTCTCTTCCAAGGAATCAATTTCCTCATTCATGCCATGCTCCCATTGTTTTCTGGATTCTACTTGCATTGCCTCTTCAAAACTTCCTGGTTTTCCACCATCAGTGAGCAACAAGTAGTATAAAGAAGGGGAATAACGAATTTGAGGCTTACTTACCCTTTCAGACCTCATCATGGGCGTTTGAGACTCATTGACAGCATGTTGTCCGTCCAAATTCCGTCCTAACAGTGATTGTTGTTTATAGTTAATATCCTTACCAATCAAATGTTCAAAGAGATTTGTGGAGATTATAGATTTAGCTCACCAATTTAATTTTTAGATGGATAAGAGAAAAAGGGATAAAATACATGGCTTCAAGGGGTCCATCCCTGCCGAAATTCACTATGCGAAAAGTTAGTAACCCAATTTACTAAACAACTCAATAAAACAAAAAGAAGAAAATCTAAGCTTTACCCTTTTTAGGTATCGTAATTAGTGTAATTTATCTTAAATAAATCGTAAAGGCGAATATGTATGGTATGGTAATAAATAATATTAGAAGTTGTTTCAAAGGGTAAGTTACGTTGAAAGGGATGTAATTTTATATTTTGGTATAATATGGTTTTTAATGTGAATATTGTAAATCAGTGTAAATCTAAAGTAAAAATATTGGTATTATAATTCTAGTGAAATTTTGTATGGGTTTTAAATGTAGTGAAAAATGTTTTGCACTGAGTCTTGTTCCCTCTTCTTTTATGGTGTGTGTGTGTGTGTGTGTGTGTGTGTGTGTGTGTGTGTGTGTGTGTGTGTGTGTGTGTGTGTGTGTGTGTGTGTGTGTGTATATATATATATTCATTGTTGCATAGCAATCGAAGGAAAATAAAGGGGAGATATACATATCATACAATGAACGAACTCTTAATACTGCCATGAAGTTCAAGCCTTGAGAATTGATGTTTCTATCAATTATTACCTTACTAAAAGTCATTCTCTTTGTTTTAAGTGTGGTTAGTGCCCAATACATTATGAGTGACATTTTTTGATGATTACTTTATGTAATAGGGGATTTGGCATTTTTTTGGATTATCTATATCCCATTGGGGGCCATAATATTTTATGAAGAAAATAACCACATACATAGGTAAGTTATGTGTTTTTGAACCTGGATTATAAACAATGTGAACAATTTTCTTGAATGTTTCATTAACTAACCCTACTTTAACCCATAAATTAGATGTCAACATAATCTCTAATCCTTTGCACATAAGTCTTGTTTCATCATCTTTTTTGGTTTGTAAATATTTACTATTGTTCATTATTGCATAGCGATCGAAGGAAAATGCAGTGGAGATATGCATGTTGTACAATGAGATAAATTTTGATATTGTAATGAAGATTGAGCCTTAAAGATCAATGTTGTTAATAGGAAATGTTGCCTTATTGAGATTCATTCCCTTTGATTTAAGTATGGTTAGTACCCAAGTCATTTGAGAAGCATTTGTCAACAATTACCTCATATAATAGGGGGAACTAAAAATTTTGTCAAATTGTTGATATCCCATGGGGGAAAAGTATTTTATAAAGTCCAAATAACCCCATACATGGGTAAGTCTGGTGGTTTTAAACCTAGACTATGGACAATATGAATAATTGTATTCACAACTTCATTAACTAGCCCCGATTTAATGTATAAATTATATGCCAACATAATCTCTTGTTATTTACGTAGAAGTCTTTCTCCCTCTTCTTTTTTGGCTTGTACATATTTATTAATGTTCATCATTTCTTAGTGATTGAAGGAAAATGCAGAGGGTATATGCATGTTGTAAAGTAAGAAAACTCTTGATATTATCATGAACGTTAAGCCTTGACAATCAATTTTTTTGATATCAATTTTTGCCTTATTAAGAGTCATTCCATGTGCATTATGTATGGTTAGTGCCTAAGACATTCTAAACAACATTTATCAATTATTACCCCTTGTAATAGGAGGAATTGTAAAATGTGTCAAATCATTGATATCCCATTTGGGACAAAGTATTTTATGAAGGTAATAACTACATATATGGGTAAGTCAGGTGGTTTTTAATCTATACTTTAGAGAATGTGAATAATTTTATTGACAACTCTATTAACTAACCCTACTTTTTCGCAAAAATTGGATGTCAACATAATCTCTTGTCCTTTACACAGAAGCATTGTTGTCTCCAATTGAGTGTCGTTGAGGTTAGGTGTGAAATGTGTTTGCTTTGTTATGCTTTCTTTATTATAATTGTAAGATTTAATAATTTTAGTATTTGATTACTATGCAATGTAGCTAAGTTGTTAGTTGCATACAAATGTGATGAGCTTTTAAAGACACCAATCAAGTATGATTTCTATGTCCTTGTTGTCCCTTGAATAATCACCTTAAGTGTTGGATCTTGTCCTTTTTCATAGCCATGGTCTAAAATAACTTTGAATGCATTTTGTTTTTTCTCTAACAACTTGTTTAACAATGGATGGCTTGAGCACTCATCATCTATAAATTGGGTGCATGTATGTTGTAAATATATGAATTATGGGGTTGTTGCACGTAGTATTATTAACACCTCAATATGGTTCCAATTGTGGTTTTTGTCAAAACTACAGAGACCAAACATGTCATTATTAATTATTGGTCTCTAAACAATCTTTGGGCATATGATTGTTTAGAGACCAATGAGAATAAAATTAGTCTAAAAATGGAAGAGTTGAAAAAGAGGTAGTCATCTTCTAATGAAGATAAATTATTAGTTATGTTGTTAGCTAAAACATTTATTAGTTTTGAGCCCAATTTTATTAATTTTTTGAATCTAGCATAGATTTGTTAATTTTTATTTCAATGATTGATATGCAAATTCCATCCCATGTTAAGGCTACAAAAACACAAAACTTATACATCCCCACCCATAAATTTATATATTTAATTATTTTTACTTGGTCAACAAGATTTTAGGTGCCATTTTATTTCTTGACTACCTTCAAAGCTTATTTCCATCCATTTGTTACAACCCCTCCGTCATCATACTTTGACATGATTGTTTAAGCATTAATATTATCATGTGTATAGTGGTTGTTACACCCTCCCTTACTTAATTGGATTGTATTGTTAGATTATGATGTTATGATATTTCACTGTAGTTTGATGTATATCTCATGTTTTAAATTTTGTACTTGATGATTATGGATTACTTGATGTAATTGATAGTTGACTAGAGTTCATTATTGCTTTATCATTTTATTGATTTTTGGATCAGATACTACTGATGGTTACATTCAATGGTTGCATGTGCTGAATATGATCTAGGATAGATGTTGGCATCGACTTTTGGGGTAGTGGAGTGGTTATGAGTAGTGGGATGAGTTTCAATAGGTAACCTAGTATTATTGATTTATGTTATGCCTTTAGATAGTGGTATTATTTGTTTGTGAAGTCTTATATTATTTCTCACTTTGATGCTTTTGTGTTTTGTCATGTTATTATTTGGCCACTGCATATTGCTTCATGCTATTTCCATCCACTCAGACTTCCCATTTTCTTTATCCTCTACGTACTCTTCACCACCCTAGCTCCACTTGACTCTCCTCCCTTTATCTCATACTCCCTGAGAGACCTACCTAGGCTTACCTCCCCACGACACCCCCTTGTGATTTATTTTATAGGTGACTCTACAATTATTAATGGTTGGGGTAATTGGTCATGGGAAATTTAAACATTTAATGACCTTTAACACAATATCTATTTTATTATTTTAATGGTTATTGATTATTTTTATCGGTTTATTATTTATTAGCATTTTAAATAATATATAATTTTATTATTTAAATTGTTATTTATTACATTTATTATTTTATTGGCTTTTTTTACTCAAATTTAAAAAGGTCATTAATGACCATTGCCTTGGGGAGTTTGGTGTGGGGGAGTTAGGTAGGAGAAAATTAAAGTCAAGGGTGATTGGCAAAAGGCAGACGGAGGGGAGAAGAAGGGAATGAATGTGTAGAGGAGAGGAATGGTTGGGAGAGGAGAAAGAGGAGCATAGGGGGAAGAAAAATGGAGGGGGGAGTTCTACCTTGGCATGGATATGGTGGCCATGGTATACGCTCACTGTGGTAAGGCAAGGAGAATTTCAGACCTATTTTGCCTACATTTCAAATACTATCCTTCCTTGTATTAGACTAGGTAAGTCAAATTCACTGCTTAGTTGGTTAGTTTTCCTTGGGAATGAATATTAGATGTTTTGGAGATCGAATAGGCAATCTAGTAATTACAAATATTGTCCTACTGAATTCATTGTCTATTAATAAGGGAGTCGATTATGCTAATTGTTTTTATCAAACATTGTTTTGATTAACCCCTCAACCCGGTGAATGCATTATTGTTCAAAGAACTATGCATTTTTAAATTGAATATGGGTATGCCATGACCTGACAAACTAAAACATGTTGTTGTATTTTATTTTGACTATAGGCTTTAATTATGACCCTTGCCTTGAGAGATGTTGTGCATTTTTGGACTATGTTGTGCATGTCTGGTGTGTATCAAATGCTTAGAACTAGCTTTTATTAAACCTGCATATACCACGAAGTGGGTATGATGAGGCATCTAGTTTTGTTATTGACACTTGTACTTTTTTAAGATGGCAATAGCATGTTTTTTTCTCTTATTTTATTTTATATGACTTGTGTTATACTGATGGGTCATTGCACCTTGTTTTGAATGGCTAAATATTTGAATAAATCAATTCAAGAATTAATATATGAAAATGACTTAGGTTCTATTTAATCCCTATAGAAAATTATTTATTTATCAATATAAATTTCTAGATTCAAACTAAATTGACTTGGGTCCTTAGTTTGTTTGGGTAGAATTCTATTGATATGTATATATTATTTAATCAAAGAGAAATTGACCTGGGAATAGATTTATTACTAAGACCGATTTATTCAGTTGTTATTATATATTTTGTTTTGAAAAATTGATTTGGGGGTTATATTCAATCTTGTGGTAGAGTTTCTATTGGTAAGATATATATCCCATGGATTAAATAATTGATTTGGGTCCTTCAACTATTGAAACACCCTTTGGCTGAGAATTTTTCCTCTAGTTGGTTGTGTGTGTGGGGTTTGAATAACACCTTTCAGTTATTTGGAATGTCTCAGGATTGAGAGGAATTCAAGTACATTTTATTGTTATTAAATGTTATACTCTGTGTGTGTGTGTGTGTGTGTGTGTGTGTGTGTGTGTGTGTGTGTGTGTGTGTGTGTGTGTGTGTGTGTGTGTGAGGCATTATCCAGACCTTCCTTTATACAAACTAATCATTCATGTCCCCTTGAATAAGCTCTAATTGCTAATTATATGAATGTGATTTTGGGTACTGAATCCCTATGTGTTATTCTATCTGCATGATTTAATTCTAGTTTTATTACAGAATTTTGTATGCTTGGTGTATTTTTGAATTTCAGGAAAGGGGCAAAGCCTTGTTAGCACTATTATATTATTTCAAGGGTTTTTATTCTTAATTAAACCATTTTAAATTTTGTTATTCCATCACTTTATGACCTAGTTTTTAATATTTGGGGATCATATGAGGTCGTGAGACCTCATTATGATCCCTCTAATCTCCTATATCAATCATCAACCTTAAAAATCATTTTATTATTTTGAATGTGTGATGAATTAATTCTTGCCATTTTGAGACTTGTTGGCATTATTAAAATTTAAAATGAATGCATGGACCAAGTGTTTTATGTTAATTATTTTTTTATTTTGGATCAGTTATGATTTATAATTAATTGTGGTTTGGATTGACTATTGAATCCTTAATTGTTGCCTTGGGAATGTTGTATGGTTGAGTTGCTTGATTACCCTGCTCGTATGATTTTATTGTTAGGTTTGGACTTGGTGGTGTATAATGGCTGAGTTATATGTTGTGTTTTTTATCTTTGACTAAATGAAGTATAGCTTTGTTGGTTCACCATTCCCATACCAAACTTGAATAACAAAATATTAGCTAGTATGCTTGTATACTTGAGGTATAAATTTATAGACAAAATAACTTGGACTGACCGCATGCTTGGAGGGGATCCAAGTTGGTTATCTCATAAGTTTTAAAAATGGATTTAGTTTTGAATCTATTACTATATCATTCGACAACCTGTAGAAGGTTATTATTTCTCTCAATTATATGAATGATGGGTGGTTATTTTCATCTTACCTCAGAATGGTGATTGTGTCTTTAATTGGTGTTATGTTATGGTGTTGTGATGTCCAATGGTTCAAAATCCAATTTGCTCAGAACTTCCTCCTTGACCCTCTTTGTCAAAACCACCATCTAGATGATGATTGGGGTGGTAAGGGCCACTGATGGTTGGGCTCATTGGGTTAGTTGGGAGGTTTTATCTAATTTTTTTCTATTGTTCTACTCTTATATGACTTTATGGATAGATATGATGTGACTGGTAATATTTTATTACATGTTTATTCCCTTCTTAGCATAAGATGTTATAATGTTTGACGTAGCATGATTAATAGATGTAGTTGTGATTACTTCCATTGGATTTTGGTGTAGTTACTTTTGGCTCTTTGATTTTGGCATGCTAACCTTGTATTTGGATAGGGATACTTTGATAATAGGAAGTACAAGTTATAATGGTGAGCGTGAGGTAACATGTGAAGGTTTACTTTCAAATTTTGAGTTTGATCATTTAGATATGCTTAAGTTTTATATTTGGATTGATAATTTTTTATCAATTGCTAATGTTATACGAGTGTATTGTCTTGTTATCTTTATCATGGATCATATGGTAAATGATGTTGTGTCTATTTTAATAGTGGCATTTATTCATTATGAAACCTTGTAAAACTACTTTATATGCTCTTGATTTGAACCATCATGACATTGTTGGTGTAGATATTGCTTAGGCAATTAGACCTTATATATTTGGTAATTTAGGCATGCTTGAATATGCTCGCTTGGGTTAGTAGTAAGCTTGGAATCTTAAATGGAATGATAGTTGTTGTGATTTATCTAATTATTTCCTTTGGATATATATTTATTCATATGTTCATTTTCTTTTAGATACATTGGAACTACTCTTATGATAGAATGAGTAGATGGAGTTATGCTTTAGTTGGTTTACAACTTGTGGATGGAATATAGAGACCTTTGTATGTTTCATCTTGTATATAATATATATAAGCACTTTTATTCAAGTAAAAGAATGAATTTATAACTTTGAAAGGAAGAGAGTAACCTTGAACTACTTGTAATTTAAACTAGTAATTTTATGTGATGCCTCCTCCTTTACTAGAAGCTTATATGTATGTATATGGTTGAATGTTACAGGTGAATATCATTCTTATGGGCCAAATATGAATATTATTTTATCCCCTTTTTGGATGGAATTTTCTCATTGAGTAGACATGGTTGTTGGTGTGGGTTTTGGTATATGTAATAGACCATGTGGCAACTTTGATGTTTGTGCACTTCTACAAACTGGTTAATTTTGGGAACCATTATATGCTTGAATAAGATATATTGGTTCATAGGTGAAATATGTTACTTATTCATGTTAAAATTACTTAGTATGATGTTGTATGAATTGAGTTGATTCATTAATGAATTCTTCCATATCAGTAGTTATCTCCCCCTAGCCTTGGTTGGGGTCAACCCTTCCTGAATTTGGTGTCGTCAGGACAAGTCTCACCTGTCAACCATTGACTTTTATGGGTGGGTCAATGTGAGTTAGGTGACATAGGCTTTAATCTTAGAATCAGGGGAATAAGACCATGTATCTATAGTCAAATTGTATGGACAAGCCTTCCTTAGATACTTGGAACATTATGACCCAAGAAACATTGTGAGTTTAACCTAAACATGAAGGGCATAATAGGGTGTGAAAAAAACTAAATTTCTTGGGTAAGTTAGCAAAACTTGAGATCTTCCCTCATGAAAAGGATTGCCTTGAGCTGTTGAGAGCCTATGAACTACATGGATGTGCTAACCAATGTTCATAATTGGATGGTTTTATTGGAGTGGAAATGTCTCCACAAGGTGAGTTGCTTGCAAATATCAAGGATGCCCTATCTATTTTTATGTTATAATAAGATTTTTACACAAGAGTTTCATGCAATGACATTGTAGTAATAGTTGTAGTAAGCAAGCATGGATTATGTTTTGGCCTAGGTGTCACTATAGGTGACTGGAGGAAACAATACAAAAATTTTATTATGATAGCAACGCTCGAAAGGCATTGTCTCATCCAATCTATTGGAATTTTAAGTAAACTGAGAAGGTTCATTGGCTAAGTCTTTTCCTATTTGCCTGAGTGGTAGCTATTATGCATCCTAAAAATAGATAAGCTTATGTAGTGATGAAAACTTATGCATTTTAGCTAATTTAGGCTTGATTTTATTGGCCTATTTTGAGTTAAGTTATTGAAGCAAGTGGCTTCATAACTCCAAAAAGGGGTGAAGTTAACTAGTTTTGGCATGTTTATTACAATCATGGATCAATTTTACGTCTATGAAGTGTATTTTATTCATGGATATGCTTGATCCCATGTGTATGTTGATTGATCATGGTTGGGTTATACACCCATGGGGATGTCTATCTAGACTTGACTTCATCTTGACACCTATGAGGATGTCTATTGAGACATTGAATATGACCTACATCCATGAGGATGTTTATTGCAAATTATGATTAAATTAATTGATTTTAAGAAAATTGTGATTCCCATAGTAGTGATATTGTACTCTCCTTGAGCCTTGGCTAAGCTCACCCTTTTCCAATTTGATGTTGTGTCAAAACAAGTATCTCTATTCAAACTTTGACTTATTAGATTAAGTCAATCAGTTGAATTATGATCTAAGTTTATTGTTGGAATCTTAAGACAATGTCTTGATGTCCATTGATCGCTTGCATGAGCAATCCATCCGATAGGGATAAGGTATGATATCTTAGGAGGACAAAGGGTATAACTCAAGCTTGGAGGGCCTAATGGGGTGAGTGTGATTGACTTGTGTGATAAAATTAAGAGTTTTGGGCATTGATTATATGATACCATTGATGGGTATTTGATGTCTTTTGCATAGAATCTACACTTTGGGTGGACCGATGTAAATTCATGGATCTCTATGCCTCACCAAATGTGTGGTTAACTGTTGTAATGTGTAAAAATAACTTGGCATAGTTACCTATACCTAAATGTGTATTATCTTATGTTGTTCCTTCTTTCATGTACATTGTTATATGCTTATTATATAAACCTTGTGAGGTGTAAAAGTGCTTAACCAAGTGAAATGTATGAACCTTTTGTACTATCTAGTTGGTTGTCCAGGTATTCTAGTTGTGTTATACATGTGTTTTTGTTTTGATATATTATATTTGTGAAACTAAGCACTTGTGTTTTGTAACTCCTTTTTTGGAAGTTGAATCTCTTATTTAGGCTGCCAAGGTATAGTGTCATGATGTATTTTATAATCCTACATCATTATTCTAGTTATGAATGTCGACACAAGTATAACATTGAGGGTAAAGAGACACTATTTTTGTAATGATTTATACTGAGTACGGGCTAGGGAGTGGAGTCTCTCATAGGCTAAAAATACATTCCACCCTTTTGCACAAAGTAATTCCCTGATTCATTTAGAGTGTGCACCATGAGAGCCACATAGTGACCATGGAACCCTCTTGCATAATGATCACCTTATGGTTTAGTGTTATTTAGCTACCTTTTAGAGGTTGTTGTTAAACAACCTGTGTTGTGTTTCATTATGTAAGCCTTGTGAAGCATCATCTAGTCCTACATTGTGGATGTGTATGTAAATCAACAAGGAGGCACTTGTTGAAATACACACACGTGTTGGCATGTGCATGTAAATATGTTGTGATTGAGGTATTACCTTATAATACCATGTGTGTGTGTGTGTGTGTGTGTGTGTGTGTGTGTGTGTGTGTGTATTTTGGTATGAATATATTTCTGGATTAATTTATGCATGACTAAAAAATATGCTGGTTTTATGATCGGAATGAACATTATAAGGCCCGATTAGGCAGATTTTGTAATTTTGGGTACCTCATTTTTTTTCTTTGCTATTTACTGACATGAGGTAAGTTCAGTAAGATGGTGGAACTATGATTTTTGTAACCATCGTGTGAGATCATAAAGTGTTTGAAGAGCATGCGGTAAACCTTTGAGTAACATGTAAGGCCTGGGTTGACTTCTCTTGTTGTTTAGTGTGGATAGTGTGGGATGCATCACTATCCCTTAAATGGTATTTGTTGGTTTGGAAGTAACTATTCAAAATGGATTACTATATTGGGGTAGCATTCTATGATGAATGTTGCTTAGATTATTGTAAGGCATAATGTGTGTTGGTAAAGACATTGTTTTAGGTCATGTATATGTAGTTAAATCTTAATGAGATTGTACAATTTGCAACCGCTATCATAAAGTTACAGTTTTTTATGATATGTTATCCTCTTAATAAGAGGGATGTCTAACTAATGATTGGTATCTATCAAATTTTTGATCTAAATAGTTGAAATTGGTTAAAATATGCCTATCTTTCACAAGCTTTCAGTTGAAAGAGGTGTGCCTAGAAGGCAACAGAGGCTTTTTTTGGCATTTGTTGTGGTGTGGAAAGTTCATTTCCATGGTCGATAATTTTGTTTTGACTTAAAAACTTGGAAATTCATGCCTAAATTTTAAATAATCTCTTTAGATATGTGTTAAATGGTGGTATACTATTGATATATATGCTAAATAAAAACAAATTTAGATTTGTTAGACCTTTTTCCAAGGCTGTAATTGCCTTTTTTGGTTGTTAATAAAAGGCATGTGCATCATGAACATGGATTGTATCTCAAGTTGAGATGTGTATATGAGCATTTAAGGTTGTAATTATTTATGTTAGCTTCATATTATTCTTCTAATGTCATAAAATGACACGTGACTCGATAAGACTTTTCTTATGGATGTAATTATGATTTATGTTGGAAATAACAAATGTATCTTACCTAGATGGTGTAATTACATCCTCTTATTTTTATGATATATAATCTAATGGTTGCTCTAGTTAATATTATGATTGAGTAGTAGAACATTTGTAAGGAGAATGATAAAGTCCCCAGGGACAGTCGGGTCCTTAGTTATGATATGGTCATTAGGATGGCTCCTCCTTAAGGGGAGAGGATGTTATGACCCCACTCCCATCATAATTTGACATGAATGTTTGAGCGTTAATATTATCATGTGTGTAGTTGTTGTTGCACCCCACTTACTTAGCTAGATTATATTGTTAGATATGATATTTAACTATAGGTTGATGTATATCTCATGATTTAAATTTTGCACTTGATGATTATAGATTACTTGATGTAATTGATAATTGACTACAATTCATTACTACTTTATTATTTTATCAATTTTTGGATCAGATACTACTAATGGATACACTCAGTGGTTGCAGGTGCTAACTATAAGCTAGGATGGATGTTGGCATCAACTTTTGGGGTAGCATAGTGGTTATGAGTAGTCAAATGAGTTCCAATAGATAACTTGGTATTCTTGATTTGTGTCATGCCTTTGGATAGTGGTATTATTCATTTATACAGTTATGTTATTTCTTGCTTTGACACTTTTTGCTTTTATGTTTTGTCGTGTTATTGTTTGGCCCCTACGTATTGCTTGATGTTGTTTCCATCCACTCGAACTTCCCATTTTATTTTTCCTCTACATACTATTCACCACCCTAGCTCCACTTAACTCTCCCCCACTTATCTTGGAATCCCTTAGAGACCTACCTAGGCCTACCTCCCCATGACACACCCCTTCCTTGTGATTTATTTCATAGGTGAATCTATAATTATTAATGGTCAGGTTAATTAGTCATAGGACATTTAAACATTTAATAACCTTTAAAATGATATCTATATTATTATTTTAATGGTAATTACTTGTTTTTACAGGTTTATTATTGATTGTTATTTTAAATAATGTATAATTTTATTATTTAAATTGTTATTAATTATGTTTATTATTTTATTGCCTTTTTTTACTCAAATTAAAAAGGTCATTAATGGTTGTTATCCCAGGGATTTTACCGTGGGGGTCACATGGAAGAGATTCGATGAGTGTTGGAAAAAAAAATCTCTCTCTCCATATTAAATGTGAAAAGAAAGGAGAGTATGGCAAGTTAGGTAGGAGAAAATAAAAGTCAATGGTTGGTTGGGAAAAGGTAGATGGAGGGGATAAAAAGGGAATAGATGTGTAGAGGAGAGGAATGGCAAGGAAAGGAGAAAGAGGAATGCAGGGGGAAGAAAAAAATAGGGGGAGTTTTACCTTGGCATGGATACAATGGCCATGGTATATGCTCGTTGTGGGTAAGGCAAAGATAATTTCAAACCTATTTTTCCTGCATTTCAAATACTATCATTCCTTACATTAGAATAGGTAAGTTTAATTGACTACTTAGTTGGTTAGTTTTCTTTGGGAATGAATATTAAATGCTTTAGAGGTCGAATAGGCAATTTGGTAATTACAAATATTGTTTTGTTAAATTCATTATCTATTAATAAAGGAATTGATTATGATAATTGTTTTTCTCAAACATTTTTTTGATTAAAAACTCAACCCATTAAATTCATTATTGTTCAAATAACTATGCATTTTCAAATTTAATATGGGTATGCCATGACCTGGCAAACTAAAACCTACTACTATATTTTATTTTGGTTGTGGGCTTAAACTATGACTCTTGCCTTGAGGGACATCGTGCATTTGTTAACTGGTTGTATTACATGCCGACTATGTATTAAATGTTTGAAACTAACCTCTTTTAAACCTACCTATACCACAAAGTGGGTATGATGAGGCGTATGGTTTTGTTATTGACCCATGTACTTGTTTAGGATGGTTCTAGCATGTGTTTTTCTCTTATTTTATTTTATATGACCTGTGTTGTACTGATGTGTCACCATACCCTATTCTGAGTGGCTAAATATTTGAATAAATTGATTCAAAAATTAATATATGAAAATGACTTGGGTTCTATTTAATCCCTACAGAAAATTATTTATTTGTCAATATAAATTTCTAGATTCAAACTAAATCAACCTACATCCTTAATTCATTTGGGTAGAATTTTGTTGATATGTATATATTATTTCATCAAAGTAAAATAAACTTGAGAATAGATTACCAGATCCACATCAAGATGAGTAATGCCCATATCCTAACGAGACACCCCTTACTAAGACTGATTTATTTGGTTATTATTATATCCTATGATTTGAAAAACTGATTTGGAGGATATATTCAGTCTTGTGACAGAGTTTTTGTTGGTGAGATATATAACCCATGGATTAAATAATTGGTTTGGGTCCTTCAAATTTTTAAGACTGCATTTTTATGTTGTTTTTTATGTTCTATTGAAATGCCCTATGGCTGGGAATTTTTTCTCTAGCTGGATGTGTCTGTGGTTTGAATAACACCTTCTAGTTATTTGGAATGTCTTAGAATTGAGAGGAATTCATGTACATTTTATTGTTATTAAATGTTAGACCCCGTTGATGTGTGTGTGTGTGTGTGTGTGTGTGTGTGTGTGTGTGTGTGTGTGTTTGTGTTTGTGTGAGTGAGGTATTGTTCATACCTTCCTTTATACAAACTAATCATTCATACCCCCTTGAATAAGCTCAAATTGCTAATTATATGAATGTGATTTTGGGTGATTATTCTCTATGTGTTATTTTATCTGCATGATTTGGTTCCAATTTTATTACAAAATTTTGTATGTTTGATGTATTGTTGAATTTAGAGAAAGGGGCAAAGCCTTGTTAGCACTATTATATTATAATGCGGGTTTTTTAATTCTTAAGTAAATCATTTTAATGTCCATTGTTCCATCACTTTTATGACCTAATTTTAATATTTGAGGATCATATGAGGTCGTGAGACCTCATGATGATCCCCCAAATCTGCTATATCAATCATTAAACTTAAAAATCATTTTATTGTTTTGAATGCCAGATGAATTAATTATTGACATTTTTGGGCTTGTTGGCATTATTAGAATTCTAGATGAATGCATGGACCAAGTGTTTTATGTTGATTCTTTTTTATTTTGGATCAGTTATAATTTATAATCAATTATGGTTTGGATTGACTACTGGAATCCTTAAATATTGCCTTGGGAATGTTGTATGGCTGAGATGCTTGATTACCCTAATTGTATGATTTTATTATTGGGTCTATACTTAGTGTCATATAATAGTTGAGTTATATGTTATGATTTTTATCTTTGACTGCATGAAGTGTACCTTTATTGGTTCACCATTCCCAGATCAGACTTGAATAACAAAACATTAACTAGTATGCTTATATGTTTGGGGCATAAATTTGTAGCCAGAATAACTTGGGTTGATTGTATGCTTGGAGGGGATCCAAGTTGGTTATCTAGAATCTATAGAAATGGAATTAGTTTTAAATCCATTACTATATCATTCGATAGCCTGTAGAAGGTTATTTCTTCACCTGATTATATCAATGACAGGTGATTGTTTACATCTTGCCTCAGAATGGTGATTGTGTCTTTTGTTAGTGTTATGTTATGGTGTTGTGATGTCCATTGGTTTAGAATCCAAATTGATCAAAACTTCCTCCTTGAACCTATTTATCAAAACCATCATCTAGCTAATGGTTAGGGTGGTAAGGGCCACTAATGGTTGGGCTCATAAGGTTGGTTGGAAGGGTTTGTTTGACTTGTTTTTTTGCTACTCCATTATTGGATGACTTTATGGATATGTATGATGTGACTGGTAATGTTTTATTACATGTTTTTTATTACCTTCTTAGCATAAGATGTTATATTGTTTTATGTGGCATGATTAGTACATGCAGTTGTGATTACTTCTAATAAATTTTGGTTTAGTTACTTTTGGCTCTTGGATTTTGGCATGCTAACCTTGTATTTGGATAGGGATCCTTTGGGAATAGGAATTACAATTTATAATGTTGATCATGAGGTAACATGTGAAGGTTTACTTTCAAATTTTGAGTTTGATTATTTAGATATACTTGAGTTTTATATTTGGATTGATAGTTGTTTATCAATTGCTAATGTTATGCTAGTGTATTGCCTTGTTATCTTTATCATGGATCATATGGTAATTGATGTTGTGTCTATTTTAAGATTGGCATTTATTCCTTATTTAGCCTTATAAAACTTCTTTATATGCTCTTGATTTGAACTATCACAACATTGTTGGTGTAGAGATTGCTTAGGAAAATGGACTTTATATATCTGGTAATTTGGGTGTGCTTGAATATGCTTTCTTGGGTTAGTATTAGGCTTGGAATCTTAAATGGAATGATATTTGTTGTGAGTTATC
Source organism: Torreya grandis (assembly GCA_037957365.1). Taxonomy (NCBI): domain Eukaryota; kingdom Viridiplantae; phylum Streptophyta; class Pinopsida; order Cupressales; family Taxaceae; genus Torreya; species Torreya grandis. Next base: position 293,662 of record JARHVA010000306.1, read on the forward strand.
TAATTATTTACTTTGAATCTATATTTTTGCATATGTTCATTTCCTTTTATAGACGTTGGAACTACTTATGATAGCATGAGTAGATGGATTTATGCTTTAGTTGGTTTACAACTTGTGGATGGAATATAAAGACGTTTGTATGTTTTAGCTTGTATATAATATATATGAATAAGTTTATTTAAGTATTAGAATGAATTTATCACTTTGGAAGGAAGAGAGTAACCTTGAACTACTTGTAATTTGAACTAGTAATGTTATGTGATGCCTCCTCCTTTGCTAGAATCTTATATGCTTGTATATGGTTGAATATTATAGGGGAGTATCCCTCTTATGGACCAAATACGAATATTGTTTTACCCCCTTGTTGGATGGAATTTTTTCATTGAGTAAACATGGTTGGTGGCGTGTGTTTTGGTATATGTAATCAACCATGTGGAAACTTTGATGTTTATGTGCTTCTACAAACTAGTTCATTTTGGGAACCATTGTATGCTTGAATAAGATATACTAGTGCATAGGTAAAACATGTTATTCCTTCATGTTGAAATTACTTAGTATGATGTTGTATGAAGTGAGTTGATTCATTAATGAATTCCTTAATAAAATGAGAGGTTAATGTTGTAAAAGTTAATCCTACATAATAAATTTTTGATTGTCTTCACGATTGGAATCATTTATGTACGTGTGAAATTTGAGACGGCTAATATGCCTTCCCTACCTAAAACATCAGTTGATAAAACAATCAATATTATGGAATTTATATGCCTGGCTTCCATGTACTTTGGGGTGTTTTGATCTCCCTTTAACTATTATACCACATTGGCTATTTGTCAATATGGAATAATTTATACCAATTCATTTGAATGGCTGCCACCATGCCTTATCCATCTATGATGAGATGATTACTATAATATTATTGATCATTTAATTAGATAGTGGCATTCATGATGAATAATTTGATGACAGGTGGGTTTAAAACTAGTATGTGGGCATTGGTGCAGTGACTCTAAGCCAGGAGGAATTAATAGCCTCGACTGGTAGCACTCTGGTAATTGCCTACGGTGTTATTTTTTTCCTTCCACCATGATTGTGATCTATTTTATGTGGATGATGTTCCCATTGTATGCCTAAGATAACTTAGCATAATTTTATTGCATTCATTTTGATATTGGTTGCTATTTATGTTTAGCAGGTTGATATTGTTTGATTGTCAATTAGGACAAATTTATTTGGTTCCCTTATCTATGACCTTGTTGTGATCATTAATGACATAGAATGTTAAGTTTAAACTTTCTAGTCATGCATATGTGAGTATGATAAGTGAGTACCACTTTCATCATCAAGCGAGGTTTGGGTTCGACACGCATCTAAATACATACTCTAATATGCAACTTCAAAAAAAAATTGGGGTTGTTTTAGCATTCATACCTCATAAGTAGTAATAACAATCATGTATCATTATGCATCAGAGAAGAATCATTGAATATGTGTGGCAATTACCGACCCACCACATGCCAATTTTTTCTCATGATTTGCTTGCATCACTGCATTTCAATCACTGGTAGAATGCACAAAGATTTGAAAGATAAGTATTTTTTCATTCTCATGGAATAGTAAAAACTTGAAATTAAGATGATTGATTGTCCTATAGATCAAGGTATCTATAGATAAACTAAATTCAAATTAAAACCCTATTGTCACTCAAAATGATTTCCAATGGTCAAAAAAGAAAATAAAAAAGTGGGAACAAGAAGGCAAGCATAGTTAAGTCAAAATAGGCCACCAAAAAGGGTGCTAGGAACATTTGAACACCCTTGATAGGCCATAGGAGTGTACATACACTTTGGAAAAAGGGGTCAAATCAAAGGGAGATATTGGAAGAATGAAATTAATGATAGAAGGAGGCTAAGAAAAAAAATTAAGGACCATAAAAAGTTGACAATGCATAATTTGGACCAATAATCAACAAATATAAAATACATGCTAAAATAATACTTAAATTGAATGTAAAATTTTAATATCTATAGTTACTCTAAAGGAAAAAGTTATTATTGGAAATTTGGAAAAAAAAATCCTTTTAATGTGGCTCTCTCAAAGCTTCCATGCAAACAATAATAAGCACAAAGATGTAAATGGAAAGAGGCTACATGGACCATCTATCATCATAAGCATCTCTCAAATATACCTTTGTTGATCTTCTATTAAAAGATAGTCTTTAATTACATTACAAAATTATTTTATCGGCTCCAACATCTACACATTTAGTATTAAAACAAAAATATATGTGGCATCAACAATGAAGACTCACTCTATGCATTTAGGAATAGACTAGTATTTTTGATATAGTGCAACATTTCCTCTAGATGGTCTTCGTTAATTACAAGGTCATGTAAGCAACAGTAGATGTCATTTGATGTTCCAAGTTCTTCATATGATTTTCCAAGACTTCAAGTTCTTCAAATGACATCTACTGTTGCTTACATGACCTTGTAATTAACGAAGACCATCTAGAGAAAATGTTGCACTATATCATATGAAACCCAAAAACCCACAACTTGAAAACTTGAAAATCCAAAAAATAAAACTTGAAACCCTATACCTGAAAGTTCCAAACTCAAAAGCCCCTAAATTGTAAACTTAAAACATGGATGTTGAAACACCTAAAAATACTAAACTTAAAAAATTTGACCTTGAAAATATTAAGAATAGAAATGCCCATGAACCCTAAAATTTGAAACCAAAATTGTAAGAAACAAAACCCAAGCTTAAAAACCTAAAATCCTTAAACATGAAAAATCACAAAATTTAAACCCTAAAAGCCCTAAACCTTAAAACCTTGAAAATCCCTAAACCTAAAACCTAGAATTTGGGAACCCAAAAACCCCATAATCAAAAACCTTGAACTAATAAACCTTTAAAAAATGAAAAATAGATTAATGTAAAATACCCCTAAAATCCAAAACATGAAAACTAAAACTTAAAAATTGCATGAAAACAAGAAAACCTAAAAAATGTTGAATCTGAAAATAAAAATAGTAAAATCAAAAACCCATAAACAGCGAGACCTTGAAACAAAAAACCCCAAGCCCAAAGATTCCAATAACATGAAAAGTATATTGATACAAAATATGAGTGCAATATTTGAAACTTGCAAATACTTTAATAATCATATAATATTAATAGAAAAATGATCTTGATTGTTTAATAATAATAATAATAATAATAATAAGTTAATTAAATTTGTATGGTTAAATATTGCACCAATAAGATATATATATATATATATATATATATATATATATATATATATATCTTATTGGTGCAATATTTAACCATACAAATTTAATTAACTTATAGTTACTTAGCATCTTTAATAAGTTTAATTTAATTTTTAATATCTCTATGCTGAGAATAAAGATAAGCGTGCACTTAATGTTAGGCTACCTCCGAGTGGATCAATCACATGTGCCATTTAAATAACTAATTGTAAAAAGGGGGTAACTCTTAAAAATTATATATATTTCTTATCTCTATGTACATCATAATACTTTTGAAAAACAATGAGCAATACAATCTCTAATATTGTTTATTTTCTTTGTCTTGTAGAGGTTTCTTGAGCTATTGGAGTGAGCCAATTTTGTAAAGATTTCATGGCCTTTCTCTATTTCTACATAGTACCATATCAATTCTCCTATGAATGGTAGTTGTAATTTTTTGTCATATTTTCTTATACTATATTGATTTCCAAAAACATCATCTGGGTATTTTTGTTTAGGCCAAAACATCAGTTTAAATCTTTTTGTGGGTTTTTATATTTTAAAAAAAAAAACGGAAATATCAAGTCAATCCTAGTATTTTTATACTAACCTCAAAAAATACAATTCTTTGAAAAAATAGGATTTTTAGGCTATATGGTTGATTTTTAGCAGATTTTTAAAGTTCTACACTCTAAGGAGAAACTAAGACAAATAAACTCTTCAACATTGTTTTCACATTTTCTATGTAGATTGAAGACCCAAATCATATATTTTTGGATTCTCCATTTTAAGGTTTTTCTATAAAGTCCAAATTTTCTCAAATTAGACATGCGTAGCTCTTGTGGCATGTGTCTAAAGTTGTTTGTGTGTGAAGCATAGGGTGAAGGTTATACATTACTCTGACAACATCATTCAAATATGTCATTGCAACCTTGTGACCACTCAGATTTGTTGTTACCGATGATTCTACATTATTCAACTCCAACACATTTTTGCTTGACCCACTATCACGTTGCACATGATTGATTGCTCTACCTAGCAAACTGTCAATGCAATTAGACTGCGCATATGACCACACCTTGATTTCTAGAAATTAGAGGTAACTATTAAGACTTTGGTTAAATGGTAGTCACACCATGTGACTATGCTACGAATATTTTTAACCCTTGATGACTAACCATATACCATTGAGCACCTAGATCTGACCTCTTTTTGATCTAGAGGCCATATTTTATGATCCATAAAAATTAGAGACATGTCATTTTTTTTTCATCTTAGTGTACACATCTAAAATCATCCTCTTCTACTAATTATATCATTATTAGCATCGTCACATATTAACATTATATTAACATTATCCTAGCATCACTCTAACACTCTTATTACATCTCCCACATCACATTAACCTTACAACATACCTCATATCAATTAATCATTTTCTTATCATGTCATTTATCCACTAAATAAGCTTCCACAATTCTTAAGGAATTTTAAATATCTCACCACTTACCCCCACTAACACTCCTATAAATCACAATCTTAATCACATTATAGCATCATTTATTAACTATAATGAGGTATAGAAAGCTCTAAGCTTCTTAGAGCTCCTCACCAAGCTTCCTCTAGAATTCTTTATGGATTTTTAATTCCTAGGAAATATCTCAACCATTAATCTTTCATCCTCCATGGATGAAATCTAGCCCTCCAATCTCTCATCAACCTCCTATGAATGGAACTACACCCCCATGCGAATTCAAGAGATTTCATATAAAATATTACAATACCATAGTGTCATAATCTTGTCTAAACAATCGACCAAATTATATCAACATGTTGTCCAACTCTTGAGTCCATAAGAGTAATCCAACGATTTAAGCATCAAACACTCAATCAAGTTCTTGGAGTTATCCATGATGTCAAGAGGAAGTATATTGCATGTAAACTTGAGGTATAAGGGTTTGTCTTTGTGTTTCAATTAGTTTTTATTCAATGTACCTTCTCTTTCACTCCAATCAAAGTTTGTTTAGTTTAGCTAGGGAGAGAGTTGTGTATAAAATGTTCATGGCTTTCTATCTAATTTTTTAGAATCTAAATTAAACATACATTTTGATGACCACAATGGTTTCCAAAATGTGATTTGGAAATGAGTGTTAGAGCATAATGTAATAAAATAATGGAATAAACTCAAAATCTCTACTCTAAACCCACTCACAAGCACCTCTGATTGAGCTGAATGAACAAGAGATTCACATGAAAATTTAAAATTAAATATAAACAACTATTATACCTCAAATTGCAATGATTTTTCATCTTTGACAAAGTTGGATGTTCTCAAAATGACTTGGACATGCTTGAAGCTTGATAATAGATGGTTGATTGCTCTTACAATGCTCAAGATTCTCACAGCATGAGAATAATGGATATTTGATTATTGGTGATAGTTGATAGTAGATATAAGGTGATGACAAGATGATAACAAATTCATAAGTTAATTTTTACATGGAGGTGTGATGGTTTATATAAGAGTTGATGGAGTGAATCAATGTATAGGTTTCATCCATGGAGGATGAAGATCTAGGGTGGAGGAATTTTTTGGGAATTAAATTCCTAGAGAGTTCTAGAGGAAATTAGGGAAGGGCTTTAGGAAGCTTAGAGATTTCTAGATTTTATTAGAGTTAATAAATAATAATAATGGAGTAACTAAATAGAGGATTTTTAGGAGACATAGTGGATGTAGTTGGTGGTAGGTGAGAAGAAATTTAAAATTTGAAATATATTGTGTAAGTAGGAATTAGTGTTAAATGGAGAGTTAATAATAAAATTAATTGATGCTAAGGATGTTATAAGGTTAGTGTGGTGATGTAGGAAATGCAGAAGGGGATAATCGAGTAGTGTTACAAATATGATGTTTACTAGTGATAACTAGCAAAAATTAGTAATGATGGGGTAATGGGTCAATTTTGGATGTATACACTTGGTTTTGATTCAAAATTTTCATTGAAACCAAGATTCAAGTTACATAATGTTTTTGATGGATCTAGAAACTACATATTTAGTATTACAATAGAAAGATATGTGGCATCAATGATGCAAATGTACTCCAAGCATTTGGGAATGGATTAACATTTTTGATATGGTGTAACTTTTCATCTATATGGTCTTTGTTCATTGCAAGATCATGTAAGCAATTGTAGATGTTGTTTGATGCTCTAGGCTCTTCAGATTATACAATCTCTATATTTTAAAAATAGATATGATTTAGAAGTTTGGGCTTTATACTTCTATCATAAATCGTGCATCACAAATATTATAAGTTGTTATTTTTATCATGCATTTGACCATTTTTACTTGCAAGGTGTTTAATACTAATTACATTTTCCCAACAGTACGATTCTATGAAATTGTTTTTGATAAATATTATTCATGTCTTGAACATCTTGGGTATCATCTATTGTTGGATACCCTTGATCATCCCTAAATACCCCACCACTAACGGGGCCTAAATTTACTTTGACTAGTAGGTTCAATTTCACCTAAGGATTTATTATTGAGGTGTGGAGCTAAAAGCTTCACCAAATGAGTATATTACAGGCTGCAGGAATTACACAGTCACCGGCGTCGGTCAGGAGCGACCGACGTCAGTCAGGAGTCGACTAGGAGATGCCGGGGTCGGTCATGGATCAGTCGACGTCGGTCACAGGCAGACAAAAAGGGACCGATGTCAGTCACTTGTGCGTCCATAATGCTATTTCAGTGGATAGAACAAAATGTTTGCATGGTAGGATTAAGTGTTAGTCTTAAGTCTGCATCTCTATCTTTAGTAAGACTATTTTGAGCCCTTGATTAAGAGGCATATCTAATGGTTGTAAATGCATGCTCATGTTTCCTAATATTATATATAGGATTAGATCTTCATAGCTTATTGTAATGTAGAGTAACAGTACAAGAATTGTATAGGTGTATCAATCCAGGTTGTTGGAGTTGATTGTAATTGTGAGAGAGAGCTCTTGAGGGAAAGAGATCTATACATCGAAGAGAGGTGTGGAAGAAAAGAAGTTTCTTCAATTGTATTCCTTCTGTAAAGAGTTTAATACAAGTTTTCAGGGTGGTTTATTGTATCTCTTATTGTTTGTTGTTTTCTTATTCTAGTTACTTATCTTTCTGGTTTAATTCTGCATTTAGTTGCTTTCACATAGTAATCAAGATTGTTGGTTGATCCCCAACAAGTGGTATCAGAGCTCAGGTTGACTAACAGGTGTTTCAGATCTGGTTAGTGTGTATTGATTACAAGTTACTCACAGGGATTTTTGTTTAAGTGGGAGAAGCAATGGCAGAAGAAAGTAAACTGAGAATAGAGAAGTTCAATGCCAAGAATTACCAATTATGGAGAATGCAGATAGAGGATTATCTGTATCAGAAAGATCTATACTTACTATTAGGTGGAGTTTCAAGGAAGCCCACGGACATGGAAGATGAAGAATGGGAAGTTCTTGATAGAAAGGCTCTTGGATCTATAAGATTGAGTCTGGCATCTACTGTGATATCTAATTTATCACAGGCAAAGTCAACGGTAGATTTAATGACTACTTTAGCAAATTTATATGAAAAACCCTCAACTTTAAATAAGGTATATCTTATGAAGCAGTTATTTAATTTGCAAATGTAGGAAGGTGGATCTGAATCTAATCATCTAAATGATTTCCATGGAATTGTAAATCAATTAAATTCAGTCAAAATAGTGTTTGATGATGAAATTAAAGCTCTATTAATCTTATGTTCTTTGCCTGAAAGCTGGCATAGCTTGGTAATGGCAGTTAGTAATACTGCATCTGCTTCAAATATTTTAAAAGTAGATGATGTTGTTATTGTAATCTTGAATGAAGAAATTCGCAGGAAAAGCACAGAGGAAACATCAGGGAACGCTTTAAGTTTTGAGAGCAGGGGAAGGCAAAAAGAGAAGAGCAAGAAAGGGAGATCAAGGTCTAAGTCAAAAATGAGAGGTAGATCCAAATCCATAAATGGCAGGAGGATAGCCTGCTGAAATTGTGGAAAGATAGGGCACATACGCAAAGATTGCTAGTCAAAACCTAAAGAGGACAATCAGCATGAAGGTAAAGAAGAAGCAAAAGTTGCAGGTATTGCACAAGATGCTCTTATATTCTCTTTGCATAATAATATAGAATCTTGAGTTTTAGATTATGGTGCCTCTTTTCATGCTACCCCTAATAGAGAATATTTTAGTGACTATGTCCATAGAGATTTTAGAATAGTTTATTTAGGGGATGATGAGACTTGTAAAATTGTTGGCAAAGGAAAAGTATAGCTAAAAATGCAGAATGGCAACACATGGGTGTTGAGAGATGTCATGCATGTTCCCAGTTTGAAGAGGAATTTGATTTTTTCAAGAAAGTTAGGGGATGAGGGTTGCACAGTAACTCTCACAAATGAATCTTGGAAGGTGACCAAGGGTGCACTTGTATTGGCCAGAGGTAAGAGAGTAGGTACTCTCTATTTATGTAATTGTATTACTGATAATTTTCCTTTTGTATTATCTACTTCAGATGTGGATGCAAAGTTGTGGCACCAGAGGCTTGGCCACATGAGTGAGAAGGGAATGTCTATTCTTAAGTCAAAAGGTAAGCTTTCAGATTTGAAAAACATAGATCTAGATTTTTGTGAGCACTGTATTTTTGGAAAATAGAAGAGGGTGAGTTTTCTCAAGACTGGGTCAACAAAGAAGAAGCACAAATTGGAGCTTGTTCACACAGACGTGTGGGGACCAGCTCAGGTTTCTTCTATTGGAGGATCACAGTACTATGTCTCTTTCATAGATGATGTATAAAGAAGAAATCTGATGTTTTTGACACTTTTAAGATTTGGAAAGCTATGGTTGAGAATGAAACAGGCAAGAGATTGAAGTGCCTGAGATCTGACAATGGTGGTGAGTTTTGCAGCCACAAGTTCAACTGGTATTGTTATATGCATGGAATACGCAGGCAAAGGATGGTTCTAAGGACACCTCAGCAAAATAGAGTTGATGAATGGATGAATAGAACAATAATGGAGCTTACAAGGTGTATGAGATTGCATGTTGGTTTGCCCTTAGAGTTTTGGGCAGAAGCTGTGGATACTGCAGTGTACCTGATTAACAGAGGACCCTCTACAGCTCTGGATGGTGGAATTCCAGAAGAGGCATGGACAGGTAAAAAAGTAGATCTCTCATTTCTCAAAGTTTTTAGTTGTGAAGCTTTTGTGCACGTTGATAAGGAAAATAGAAAGAAGTTGGATGCTAAGTCTATGAGGTGCACATTTATTGGTTATGGCTCTGATGATTTCGGATTTCAATTTTGGAATCTAGGAACTAACAAAATAATTAGGAGCCGTGATGTTGTTTTTAATAAAAAAGTGATGTATAGTGATCAGCTCAAGACGCTGAATCAATTTGGGCAGAGTAATGGAGAATTGGACGAGGTGACGGTCCAAAATGAGCTCGTGAGAAAGAATAATCACAGACAAAAAAACACAGAGATCGACCTCGATCAGGCAGGACCCGACGTTGGCAATACAGGAACCGATGTCGGTCATATAGTGACCGACGTCAGCCAAGAAAAAATTGACGTCGGTCAGAGAGAACCGATGTTGGCCAGTTACAGGCCTGGAAGTGACAGAGGTCGATCACTGTCAGAGAATTTGGGCAGATAGCGTGTTGTGAATGAGTCTCAGACACCCATTAGGAGGTCAGAAAGGGTAAGTAAACCTCCGATTCGATATTCCTCTTCATTATTCTATTTATTGCTTACTGATGGTGGAGAATCAGAGAGTTTTGATGAAGCAATACAGGTGGAATCCAAGAATCAGTGGGAGCTAGGCATAAATGAGGAAATTGATTCCTTGAAAGAGAACCAAACATGGGATTTGGTTGAGTCACCAGCAGGAAAGAAGACACTGAAGAACAGATGGATCTATAGATTGAAGGAAGGTGAGAATGGACAGATGAGATACAAGGCCAGGTTGGTAGTGAAAGGATTTGCACAGAAACCAGGTATTGATTTTGGTGAGATTTTTTCTCCTGTTGTTAAAATGACTTCTATACGGACTGTATTGTCTTTAGTTGCTATTGAGGATTTGCATCTTGAGCAGCTTGATGTTAAGATACTGTTTCTTCATGGAGATTTGGATGAAGAAATATATATGGATCAGCCAGAAGGATTTGAGGTCAAAGGTAAGGAGAAGCTAGTGTGCAGATTGAAGAAAAGCTTGTATGGTCTCAAGCAAGCTCCTAGACAGTGGTATTTAAGGTTTGACAGGTTTATGATTGAGCATGGCTACAGTAGGTGTCAATCTGACCATTGTATGTATTTTAAGAGATTGAATAATGGTAGATATATTATTCTGTTGTTGTATGTAGATGATATGTTGGTTGCAAGATCACACATGCAGGATATCTCTGAGATTAAGGTGAAATTAGCTCACACATTTGCCATGAAGGATTTGGGAGCAGCAAAAAAAATCCTTGGCATGAGTATTAAGAGAGACAGGAAAAATCACAGGTTGATTTTGTCTCAAGAGGATTATGTGAACAAGGTGTTGAAACGGTTCAATATGCAAGATGCAAAACCGGTAAGCACACCTATGGGTGGACATTTCAAGTTGAATAAAGAACAGTGTCCTAATTCATATGATGAGGTAGAGTACATGAAGAAAGTTCCATATGCTTCTGCAGTAGGGAGTTTAATGTATGCAATGGTATGTACTAGACCAAATATTGCCCAAACAGTGGGAGTTGTGAGTAAGTATATGGCCAATCCAGGGAAGGAGCACTGGAAATCAATTCAATGGATCCTTAGATATCTGAGAGGGACCAGCAGTAAGCATTTGTGCTATGGTGGGTCAAACACCTCTCTACATGGTTATGTAGATTCAGATATGGCAGGTGATTTGGATGGCAGGAGAAACAGGATATATTTTCACTATTGGTGGAACGGCGGTTAGCTGGATATCAAGGTTGCAGAAGGTTGTTGCCTTGTCAACTACAGAAGCAGAATATATTGTAGTCACAGAGGCTAGCAAAGAGATGATATGGATGACACGGTTCATGGAAGAGCTAGGAAAGGAGCAAAAGAGTTGCAGATTATACAGTGATAGTCAGAGTGCAATTCATTTGGCTAAGAATTCAGCCTTTCATTCAAGAACCAAGCATATACAGCTGAGGTACCACTTCATTAGACAGGTATTGGAGGATGGTGAGTTGAAGCTGGAGAAGATCCATACAGATAAGAACCCTACTGATATGTTAACCAAGTCGGTAACAAAGGAGAAGTTGAATCTTCATTCAACTTTTGTTGGTCTTCAAGATTGAGTTTGAAGATGGAGGAGCTAGAAGATGTTGTTGTACAGGTACTGGTGTAGCTTTTTATCTCCAAGTGGGAGATTGTTGAGGTGTGGAGCTAAAAGCTTCACCAAATGAGTATATTACAGGTTACAAGAATTACACAGTCACCGTCGTCGGTCAGGAGCGATCGACATCAGTCAGGAGTCGACTAGGAGATGCCAGCGTCGGTCATGGATCGGCCGACGTCAGTCACAGGCAGACAGGAAGGGACCGATGTCGGTCACTTGTGCGTCCAGAATGTTATTTCTGTGGACAGAACAAAATTTTTGCATGGTAGGAATAAGTGTTAGTCTTAAGTCCGCATCTCTATCTTTAGTAAGATTGTTTTGAGCCCTTGATTAAGAGGCATATCTAATGGTTGTAAATGCATGCTCATGTTTCCTAATATTATATATAGGATTAGATCTTCATAGCTTATTGTAATGTAGAGTAACAGTACAAGAATTGTATATGTGTATCAATCCAGGTTGTTGGAGTTGATTGTAATTGAGAGAGAGAGCTCTTGAGGAAAAGAGATCTGTACATCTGAGAGAGGTGTGGAAGAAAAGAAGTTTCTTCAATTGTATTCCTTCTGTAAAGAGTTTAATACAATTTTTCAGGGTGGTTTCTTGTATCTCTTATTGTTTGTTGTTTTTTGATTCTAATTACTTATCTTTCTGGTTTAATTCCGCATTTAGTTGCTTTCACATAGTAATCAAGATTGTTGGTTGATCCCCAACATTTATAGCCACAATTAAACTAACCCCATTTTCAAAAGTTATTTACTATTTTAAGTTAAATTGAAAATAATTATTTCTTGTTAATAGTTTTCATATTTACGTAATTTAAGATAAGCTATTTCTATGTATTTTTTATTAATTATTTTAATTGAGTTATATTTTTCTATATACATGTATTTATTTATCTTATCTATTGAAAGTTGTTTCATTCATCTTTATTGTTAAAGACATTTTTATTACTTTTTCATAAATATGCATCAAATATTAAAAAAATACAACATATGCAATGCTCATGTAAAAGTAATTATCTTATAAACTGGTAAATATTTCCTCATGTTAATAACATAACAACTAATAATAACATTCCAAGGTGCAAGGATATATCAAGTTTAAAGAGATTGAAATATGAGGCTTGAAAATTTTAAAAATCAAACCCTAAAAAACTTCAAAAACATGAAAAATGGATTATTATTAAATGTCTCAAAAATTGTAAATTTGAATTTCAAACCCTTAGACCAAAGCCCAAACCCTAAACACCCTAAAATCAAAAACCTTGAATCCCTAACCCTAAAAATATTGAAAACATGAAAACCCTTGATACCATAAAATTCCCTAAGTCTAGTACATGAAAGTACCAACCCTTAAAACCCTAAAATCCTGAAAACTTGAAACCTAACAATCATAAATTAAAAACCCTAATCTCAAAAATTTTGAACATGAAAACATTGCAAACAAGAAAAGGAGATTGATATAAAGTGATAATAAAACTTGAAACTATGAAACCTGAACCTTTAAAACTCTGAAAACTCTAACACCTAAAAGTTGCAAACTTGAAAATCTAAAAACTTGTAAATCATGAAAATTAGGAACCGAAAATCATAAAAAGTAAAAACTATAATCTTAAACCTAAAAACCCACAACTTTAAAACTTTAAAAACCAAAAAATAAAACTTCAAACCCTATACTTGAATGTTCCAAACTCAAAAGTCCTTAAATCATAAACCTAAAACATGGATTTTGAAAAACCAAAAAAAATAAACACAAAAATACTAAACCTATAAATTTGATCTTGAAAATCTTAAGAACACAAATGCCCATGAACCTTGAAATTTGAAACCAAAATCATGAAAAATAAAACCCAAGCCCTAGAACCTAAAATCCCTAAACATGTGTTAGAGTTTGTCAAGATCTTTGAATAGTGAGCATGCAGTAATGTCAAATTCCTATAGAGGTAGAATGAGAGCTCCAAAAACAAGAAAATTCCACAAAGGAAATGTTTTCTTTAACCAACTTAGAAGAAGAAAGTACATATAGGGTGAAATTAGGTTACCAAAAAGGTAAAACCCTAATTCACAATTAGAACCCACTTAAAGGTAAATGACCCCTAATAACTTAATTTACTAACCTAAAAAGTTGAAAAGATGTGTAGATAAAACCACTAGGTGGGAAAGCGCCTACACTAACACCCCCCTGAAGTGTAGCTTAGGTGGATAGAAGAATTAAGTCCCAATAACGAGGCCTGATGAGGTACCCAAGCACAATGCAACTCCCATAAACTAGGGTAAAAGAGAAAACCCATAGGAACAAAACTCCTCCCCAAAAGAAAGCAAAGAAGAGAAGAGAGCTAAAAATCTCCACTAAGGTCTACAATTTATTGTAGCCACCTGATGTCTCCCAAAGGAATGCTTGAAAGTGACTATGAATCAGAAGTAGATGTAGTAAAGAGTGGTTCACCCTAAAATAGTGAGTTTGTCTGCCAAGTACCTGATGGATCTTCAACCAAGGTGTAATTCTTATCAAAGGAATGATTCTCATACTGTGAGGTAGATGGGCCAACTACTCTATGCCAAGATGGTACACTAGAAGCAGAGGTGAAGAAGGACTGTAGAATTCTCTATAACTATGTAATAGACTATCTGATGTCTGATGTATCCTAGATTAGTAGATTGTTCCTTATAATTTTAGAAGTAGACCAGAGGTCAGTGGACCAAGAACTAACTCTTGAATATCTAGAAGATGACAAAGAGATGGTGGGGGTGTGTCCACTTCACTACTACAATCATCTACAGAAGAAGATTTGTTAATATCAAAAAAATGCTCAAGCTTAAAAGTGTCAACATGTATAGGTAAGTCTGAAGAAGAATCTAAAGGAGAGTTAGGATCAAAGTGTGAGAAGTTATATAGCTGAGTCTAATGATTGAACATTCCCATAGCTAAAATAGTATCACTATGCAACTCCTTGATGTACACTGAATCTTGATTGAATTCAACTTGCATGCTCGGACCAAGGTGAGTGATATGATAGACTAATAGGAGATTAGTTGAGAGTGGGGGAACACTTAGAACATTATTGAATGTTCTACCACTCACTCAACAAACCCTCTATCATGAACCTTTTTAAAAGTCTTGTCACCCAATTTTATCGAGGATGTGTCACATGGTTCCAAGGAACTAAATTCAATCTATGAAGAGGCCATGTGATGTGAAGCACCAGAGTCAATGACCCATGTAGGAGGAGTTGGAGGCACAATTGAAACTAAGGCTTTGCCCTTATGTTTCCCCTTGTTATTCTTTTTTGCCTTTTCTTTGCCAGAGTCATTTGCCTTAGTGGATTCATGGGTTGATGAAAATGGTTTGATAGAATCTGGAACACTTATATTATTTTAAATAACAAGGCTAGTAAGGTGGTCAATTTGTTTCTTCAAACATTTATTCTCATCATGCTTACATGAGAAATGCCCATATTTAATCCAATCTTTCTTAGGCTTATGAATGAAATAAGAGGTCTTATTGTTTAATTTGGAGGTGGAAATATTTTCACCCTTCTCGTTAATTTTCTTGCTCTCTCTTTGTTGTTAGAAGCCTTATCTTTCATAGCAAGTAGTACGTGAGATTTATATGACTTCACTGTGCCCATTTGTATCAACTTATCTTGCTCTTGAATCAGGTCGATAACAAAGGTATATAAAGAAAGCATGTTCCATGCAGTGTCAAGATCATTCTTAGTGGCATGAAAAGTAGACACAAATACAAAATATTCAAGACCCAATTTAGAGAGTATTGACAGAACAAGTTGTTCATCTTTTTTGTCAATTCCAAATGCTTTCAATTGCAATCTCAAAAGTTTGAACTTGGTGAAGAAGTCCTAAAGAGTGTCAAAGTCATTTGGTCTTAATCTAATGAGCTCATTTCCAACTCATGTCCTCTCATCACATCATGCACCCCAAAGAGCTTGGTGAGTTGGGCCAATACTTCAGTAGATGTTTTGGCAAATTCAATGTGAAAGAGTAGATCTAGGGAGATAAAAAGTCATAGTATTCCATAGACATTGTTACAATGATTAAACCATTTGATTTTTTCTCCAGCATCAGTAGGTTTAGTCTCAATGCCCATTATAATTTTATGGTAACCCTTGGATTGCAAGATGATTTCCATTCTAGGTTTCCATTCATGATAATTAAATGGTGTAAGCGGACTCATAGAGAGTGAATCCATAGTGTAGAATTAAAGATTGTTTCACTAAGTAAATAAGAATGTATAAAAAGAAAGAATGCATAGCACAACACAGTACCTCATTAGAACTATCAGTAGTGACCCCCCGCCCCCCCCGAATGTTTCAAATACAAGCACACTCGTATAGATGTTAGATTCAACTAAAAATATATCTTGAACAGTAGGTACGTAAATACAAAGAACTAGAAGAATGTCAGATTCAGCTGATAATACATCCAAGAGAGAGTACAATAAGGATGAAGTGAGATTTAAGCTATTACACCATGAAAAAAATAGATAATACAAAAGTCCAAAACAATACCACCAATGCGTAAAGCTTTAAAAACTATGCACTTTCAAAAACATAATACTCAAAATGAAGCTACATATTGAAATTTATGACACTTAAAATTTCTTACTCCCACATATCCATGGACCCTTTCCAAAAATAAATATTTTTTATAGCATTGTGTATCTTGATGTTTAAAATCTAAAAATGGCAAAAACTTTAATTTATTTCTTCATTACCTTTCACCTGAACTTTGATGTCCTCATAAACATCACACGGGTTTCTTGAGCTTATTTACTTGAGTTTTCCAACCTATTTTACTTACTCAAGATTCTGAAGTTGCATTACTTAATTGGAGTTGCGATGGAGCTTTACTTGCCCAAAGTTTTGAACATGATTTACTTGCTCAGGCTTTCGAGCAACTTCAACTCAGGTTTTCTAACAACTTATACTTCGAGGTTTCAAACAACTACAACTCAAGTTTTCCAATAGCTACTACTTCAAGCTTTCCAACAACTTCTACTTTAGGATTTTCACCAACTACAACTTGGGTTTTTCAACAGCTACTACTTCAGGCTTTCAAACAACTGTAATTGATTTACATGCAAGTAGTCAGGGATTGAAAGTCTGATTACTTCTCCAAACAAATTATCAGGTTTGAGAAGTCTGATTACTTCTCCAAGTAAGTTGTCAGGGTTGTGAAGTCTAATTACTTCCAAATTGTTGAGGTTGTGAAGTCTGATTACTTAAGTTGTCAGATTTGTGGGTTTTGCAGGCTCTTCTCCTCATTCGTACAAATGTCTAACCAACAAGAAGAAAACTTGATTTTTGGAAGATACGTGAACTTTATCAAAAATATAAGAGAGACCCATTTTATATCTCAAAAATTCCACCAAAAATATGTAGGCAAAAATTTCATTAATGGCCTTCTAACATGAGTTTTGAGGCAGAGAAGAATCACGCCTCTAGGGTAAAAAAGGCGACCATAAATCTGTGAACTATCTCAAAAATCTAAGAGAGACGCATTTGAGATCTCAAAAAACTCACAAGGAATATGTAACTATATTTTTGATCTAAGGTCATTTGACATGATTTTTAAGGCAAAGAAGAATCATGCCTCCAAGGTTAAAATGTGGTCGTACATAAGAAAAATCAGTAATGACAAATGCAAGAGGATCATGCCAAAAGAGACAAACATATGAGGCTATCAAGAAAGCTTTGGTACCATGTTAGAGTTCACCAAGATCTCTGAATAGCGAGCATACGATAATGTTAAATTCTTGTAGAGGTAAAATGAGAGCTCCAAAAATAAGAAAATTGCACAAAGAAAATGTTTGCATTAACCAACTTAGAAGAAGAAGAAAGTATATATATAGGGTAAAATTAGGTCACCAAAAAATTTAAAACTCTAATTCACAATTAGAACCTACTTAAAGGTAAATGACCCATAATGACTTAATTAACTAACCTAAGTAAGCTGAAAAGACGTGTAGGTAAAACCACTAAGTGGAAAAATGTCTACACTAACAACATGAGATACCATAAAACCTGAACCCTGAAAACCCTAAACCTTTAAACCCTAAAAATACTTAAACCTAAAACCTAGAACTTGGGAACCCAAAAATCTCATACTCAAAAACCTTGAATCGATAAGCCTTGAAAACACAAAAAATAGATTGATATAAAATACTCCTGAAATTCAAAATCTAAAACCTGAAAACTAAATTTTGAAAGCCCTGAACTTGAAATTTGTGAAAATAAGAAAACCTAAAAACATCAAATCTAGAAATAAAAAACCACGAAATCTAAAACTCAGAAATACCAAGACCCTAAACCAAAAAATCCCAAACCCAAAAAATCCATGAAAATAAAAAATAGATTGATATAAAATATGACTTCAATATTTTAAACCTGAAAAGAATTTAATAGTCATACAATATTGATAGAAGAATAATGTTGATTGTTGAAAAATATAATTATTTATAATTAAAAAAAATCAATCATATGATATTAATTGAAAAATATTATTGATCATTTAAAAAACAACTTATAAAAATTTATTTTTTTAATATGCCTCTTGGTGTAATATTTAACCATGCAACTCTAGTTAACTTATAGTTACTTAGTGTCCTTAATAAGTCTAATTAATTGTTCACATCTCTATGCTTAAAATAAAGATAAGCATATAGTTAATGGTAGGCTACCTTTGAGTGGGTCAATTGCATGTGCCATTTAAATAACCAATAGTAAAAAAATATCTCTTAGCTCTATCTACATCATAATACTTTTGAAAAAAAAAAGAGCAATGCAATCTCCATTATTGTTTATTTATTTTTCTCTTGTAGAGGTTTCTTGAGCTATTAGAATGAGTATATTTTATGAAGATTTCATCACCTTTCTCTATCTCTACATGGAATTATAGCCATTCCCTTATGAATAGCAATTTTAAATTTTTGTCATATTTTAGCATGTTCAATATTATTACACTGTATTTATTTCTAAAAATATTATTTGGGTATTTTTTGTTTGGGTCAAAACCACACTTTGAAGCCTTTTTGTGGGTTTTTACATTTTCTATAAAAAATTAGAGTTGTCAAGTTAATCTTAGTATTTTTATACTAATCTCCACAAAAATAATTATTTCAATAAAATTTTGAGATTTTTAGGTCGTATGATTGATTTTTGGTAGGTTTTTAAAGTTGTGCACTCCAAGGAGAAGATAAGACAAACAAACTCTTCAACATTATTTTTGCATTTTCTATGTAGATTGAAGACCTGAATCATATATTTTTGGATTATCCATTTTAAGAGCTTTCTAAAAAGTCCAAATTTGCTCAAATTGGATATGCATAGCTCCTATGGTATGTGTTTAAAGTCACATTTATGTGTGGAAGAAGCTTAGGGTGAAGGTTATGCATTATTCTGACAGTACCACTTTGATTTGTGATTGCAAACTTGTGACCGCTCAAATATGTTGCTAATGATGCTCCTATGTTGTTCAACTCTAACACCTACATGTTTGACCCACGATCACATTTCACATGACTAACTGTTATGCCTAGTAGACTGCCAATGCAATTAGAATGTGTACATGACCATGGACACCTTGATTGCTAGTAGTTAGAGGTAACCACTAAGACTGTGGTTAAGTGGTAGTCACACCACATGACTGTGTTGCTAATAATTTTAACCCTTGAGGGTTAACCCTACACCATTAAGCACCTAGATCCGACCTCTTTTTGATCTAGAGGCCATATCTTATGAACCATAAAAGTTAGAGACATGCCATTTTTTTGTTGGAATATTAATCTTGATGCAGAATTTTATTATATTTTTAAGTTTATTTATGTAACATTTTTTTCTTTAAATTGCAAATTTTATAAGATGTCATCATTTTATTTATTGTTTATACTTTCAAAGAGTCATAACTTTTGATCCATGTGTCAAATTCATCTACTATTTTTTTCGAACATGCATGTTTTCTCATGTTCTTCACAACATAGTCTTCAAAAAATATTTTTATTTTGTCTCAATGTTGTAATTTTTAGCATTTTTTTTACTATATTGAACCTATAATGTACACAATTTATAAAGTACCACCTTTTTTTGGAGGTTGTCTTTAAGTGCATAATATTGATTTTGGGGAATTAATGTCATCTTGTCTCTTGTTTTTTAATCTCAAGTTTCTTGTGACCGTTTCATTTCCTTAAATTAATTATTGAATTAAATTCATTTACACTATTGACACCACATAATTATCACACTTGTTAACAAAAGTTGAAACATATATTGTAATCAAAAGGGTTGTGGGTGATGTCGACAAACACACCATCATTTTTCACCAATGAATATGAAATTTTTATATATGTGAAAAAAATGATGAAGCAATGGACCATATTGGTATACATGTTTCAAAAAAAATTGTTGGTTCACATCATATAATGTGACACACCAAACTTAGCTTGGGACAAATTTCTGGACTATTTGGAAAAATTAATGTAATCCAAGGTTTGCAGCTAAATCCTGAGTTGTCTTCCCTTATGTCTACTGATTTTTTTTATTGAATATTTTCTTGCCAATTTCAAGTCCATACTCTCACAATTAAAAGCCAGAGGTAAGACTAAAAATAATAAAGTGTAATTTCTTGATTTTAAGTAAGTTAAAAGGCCCATATCAAGTCTTTTCTAGTACCTTCAATTCTTCCATGGATGCCTTAGGTGATGCCTTTAAAATGCCTACTTTTGAGACCATTGTGAATGTCTCATTAAGGAACAATCCAAATTTGTTCAGCTTGATGTTATTCCTAGTTATAGATTATTAGTAGTAAACTCACCTAAAACTAAATGTAAGTCTAAGCCAAAGACTAATCCCAATTCATAATCCACTCAGTAACCATCAAAGTTTGCTTTTAAATCCATTGAACCTCTTTATTCTAAGTCAAATGAGTCTCCCTCTATGTTTGAAGAATTATAATGATAATTTTACCTCTTGTGGAAGGAAATTTCATCAGAAGAAGTCTAGTGAAAATTTTACCTTTTGCAGAAGGAAATTTCATCATAAGTCTAAGTGTTGAAAGAGAATGGAAACATTAGAGGAAGTAGTGAAACAACACATGGTATTTGTGTCTTTTCATTATCCTTATCCTTCTTCCAAAGGCAAAGGGAAAGCACTTTCAGTGTAAAATTGATTGCCTCTTTAGATAGTTAGATACTTGATTCAAGTGTTTCTCATCATATGGCACATTCCCATGAGATTCTCACTTCTCATTCTTTTATTATCACTTCACATATTCCAGTTGTGGATTCCTCACATATTGATGTTATGGGTTCAAACACAGATGAGTTACAAGATGGATGAATCAACAATGTTCTTCTTGTTCCTAAAATTTATAATAATCTCTACTTTATATCTATCAAATTTAGCATTCTTGGATTCAAAAGAGTGTGGAATTTTCTCTGCATAATGTTGTGATAAGAGAGTTATATATTACATGGGAAGTGATTGCTTCAGATGTTGTTGATCATAGTTCACACTTGTATTTTTTTATGGTTTTGATTAATCTGTAAGATTATCATTTGTTGCCCATGTTGATTCTTGTTGAACACAACTATCTACTGAGAGGTGGGGTGAATCAGTAGATAAGCTAAAAACTAGTTCTTTAATTTTTTAAAGAAGATACTGAAACATATGCATATCAAAGAAAAGATGTAGAGATCACACACACAAAAAGTACAATACACCAGATTTATATGTGGAAAACCCAAAGGGAAAAACCACAATGAGAATAGATTATAGAATCTACTATTCTAATCCATCCTCACAGTTAAATAACCTCACTGGTAAAACCACACTAGTTACATTCAAGGGCACCTATCCTTAGGAGACACCAATCCCCTAACTAAGTACCAACTCAGTTTAACCTTACTAGTTATAAGATTTAAGGGCACCAACCCTAAGGAGACTTTAATCCCCTAACTGAGAATCAACTCAGTTTGTCTAACAACACCAACCAATTTGAACTATGGAGCTACAACTCCAGTATACAAGATAGATTCACAAATGAATCCAATTCAGTTTCATTGTTACAAGTCTAGTCTATAACTTCTCACTCTTGGCTTATTATGGGTATGCCTATTCTTCTTCTTTGTTCAATCTCTGCACATTCTCTGTGTGCCCTTTTTTCCTCTTTGCTCACGCTCTGTTCATTCTCTATGTCCTTTTTCTTCCTCTCTACTCTACGCTCTTAGTGTCTGAATGTATTTTATTTGAAGACACTTCATTCCCTTTTTCCCTTAGATTTTTACTTTAATTTGCATATGTCTGGATATGTTCTGTTTAGACAAGCTTCATTCCCCCTTTTTATTCTACCTTTTTACTTTGTCTACATGTATCTCTTATTGACAACGTTTGACTCACTCTCAAAATTGTGACGACAGCAACAACAACACAATGTTTTTGATGTCGTGTATATATAATGAATTTCAAGGTTTCATGTTTCCAATTGTGTTCATACTTCAACTACACTTAATCAGTTTTCATTCAATATGAATTTGACTTATATGCTTTCTTGTGTCTCAATTTATGCATCACATTGCAGTGGTCAAGTCTCTTTACTATGTTTGACAACTGTTGGATTCAGGTCATTACTTCGTTGTTTCCTTAATCAATGATTGATCAGTTGGATCGATCAATCTCGAGCTATGTGTAATCATTCACATGTTTTGTCTATTCCTTCATTTATCTATTGAGAACATATTAAATGCGGGCCTTTTCTTTCTTCGTGCCAAGTCTAACCATCGAGATCCTTTTTGCATCTCATTATTTTCTGTATAAACATATCACTTTCACTCCTTTCAATTATATTCGATATGATCGACCTTTAATTTTTCTATTATGTCGCTAAACTCTAGCATGTTGACTTTATCTCATTTCTTTCAGCATCTTTGAGATGCTTCCCCTTTGTCAATCTCTTCAGACTTGCTCAAACTTTAACTTTGCTTATATACTTTTTGGGAGTTTGTAAATTGTCTTGCAAAACTTTGCAAGTGTCCTTTTCTCCTTCAGAAGTGTCCTTCAGAAGATTTGATAAAGTACCCTTCAGGAACTTTGTAAACATCTACTTTCCCTACATTCTTTCTGAAACAATCCAAGTGATCCTTCAAAAACTTTGTAATGGTCCTTGTGTCCTCTACAATTGTCCTTTGACACATGTGGAAGTGCCCTATGTCTTTCAACAAATGCTCAAGTGTCCTTTCCCTTCATTGAAACTACCCTTCGGGTTTTTTCAAGTGTCCTCTCTTTCTTCCAACTATCCTTCATAATTTGTAAATTGTCCTTCAAAACTTGCAGGTGTCCCTTATTCATTTGGATAAGCTGTTGTGGGCTTTTGTCAAACTCCCCTTCGAAACAATTTCTACAGCTTTTTTATCTGAGTCCCCTTCGAGACAATTTCCATGGGTTTTTGTCAAAGTTTCCTTTGGAATAATTTCCATGGGTTTTTTGTCTGAATCCCCTTTGGGACAATTTCTATGAGCATTTTGTTCTAGTTCCCTTAGAAACTTCTTGAATTGCCCTTCAATTCTTCACTCATATCTTTCGACACTTTTATTTAGGACACGTACCCTTCAAGTTTTTTGTAAATTACCCTTCAAAACTTTTGTAATGGTCCACATACCCTTCAAATTTTTTGTAAAGTACCCTTTGGCAACTTTGTTTGGATCATTTTTCCTTCAAGATTTTGTAAAGTACCCTTCGGCATTTTTGGAAACGTTCACATACCCTTCATATTTTATGTAAAGGTCCACATACCCTTCGGCCTTTTGCAAAATACCCTTCGAATTTTTGTAAAGGTCCACTTACCCTTCGACATTTTGCAAAAGTACCCTTCGAAATTTTTACACAAGACTCATTTCCTTCAGAACTTTCCTTCGGGACAATTTTTATAAAATAATTACCTTTAATATTTTCCTGAAAGAATTCCCTTATTTGTTGCAACCTTTTTGTCTGAGAGAATTGTCTTTACCAATATTTTTGAAAGAATTGACTTAACCAATATTTTTGAAAGAATTGACTTAACCAATATTTCTGAAGGAATTGACTTAACCAATAATTCTGAAAGAATTGACTAAACCAATATTTCTGAAAGAATTGACCGAGACACTTTTTCAATAGAATTCCCAAGCTTGTAAAATTGACTAAGTGTTCAAATACCATGAACTCAACTATCTGGGAGTCCTACTTTGCATCTGCATAACTTTTGCTCCTTCCATCTGCATGACTTGCAACTGCAACCATAAGGAATAGGCACAAACCTGAGTACCCTGGTGTGATTATTTCTTCCAAATGCTACCATATATGCAAATGTAGTCACCAACAAACTGTGTACTAATCCCTATTTAAAAAACTAGCAGAGGCATTCACATGACTATTTTGGGAATTCAAGGTGCACATACAATCTCCATGAGGACTCTACAACTGATCTATTCAGCTTAACACCTTTATCATTAATGCTTGATAAAACATTCATCATTTGACATCAATGATAATATTATAGACAATAATCTCCTTGTATACCATAACACTCAAATTGCCAACAATCTCCCCCTTTTTCATTGATGGCAAAACATCCTCAGAATGACTACCCTTCTTCATTCCTTCATCATTCTGCTTTCTCCCCCTTTGACATTAATGACAAAAAGTCCTTGCCATAATATGTCAACAATCTACTCCTTTCTTGGCATCTTGATTGTTCTGATCCTTGGACCTTACAGGCTAGAGCACTTTGAGAGAAACTCCCCCTTGGATAATGGCATATTAGCCTAACTCTTACTAGGACACATTCAAATTTGATTCCGTTGGCTCGATTATTCCTCAAAATATCATGTATATAGCATTGGTCTGAAAGACCAATCAATAATCAACATATATATCTATAGATGGGCATACTGATCTAGAGCCAACACACCTATGTCTCCTCCTTTGACACCAAATGGCTAAGGGACTACAACTGTCTCTCTCGATTGCCTTTACTCTTAATCCAAGAGTTAATAATACTCCTTCAATGTTCCCCCTGGACTCATGCCCTATCACTAGTATCTAGTGATGTAATTGTTGACGCAGTGGATTGCACCCTGGAATGTAGGCTGAGCTCCTGCCTTCCACATGTCAAAATGGAAACTCCCCTCTTGCCTATGGGCAAGGCAAAACTGGGGGGAGAGTCTCTAGATAAGGGCTAGCTCCCTTTGATGCATCTAAGTTATTCCAATAAGTGCTAATACATATATATATCAATTTCCATTTTGACGTGTGGAAGGCAGGAGCTCAGCCTCTTGTCCAGGGTGCAATCCACTGCGTCAACAATTACATCACTAGATACTAGTGATAGGGCATGAGTCCGGGGGGAACATTATTAACTCTTGGATTAAGAGTAAAGACAATCGATATATATATATATATATATATATAATGGGGGGGATGAAAAGGGAGAAGGATTACAGGAAAACAAAACCTACTCTAAGAGGGCAATGCACCAAATAAATTTGACCTACTCACACTCACACTCTGAACCATAAGACACATACATACACTTTAACTAGTAAAAGGACTAGACTACAGGAAGCTTAACAGGGAGGCTTTAATGGAACACACAAAAAAAAAGACTCACCATAGGTGCTGTAGAAAAAGCACACTATCTAGTAACCTCCTTCTATCTCTGCACTCCATGTACAGCTCTTCTTGTCACCTGCAACAATGGTGCCTTATGTATACCAGATGCGTTGGTGTCAACCCTGTGAAAGCATTAGGAAGCAATGACTAAACACAAGACTAACACTCAGACACACTCGGAGATATCTAACCAGAATAGAGGTAAAAATGCATTTTATTGATTCCAAGTGAAAATTTCCAAGGCTTCGCCTTACAATGTGAAAAATAGATCCTTTTAAAATGAGAAGCTATAATATATATAGAGAAGAGGGAACAAGAGAGCCTTCTTTGAAAAAGACTTTTGGCACCCTTTGACAAGTGGCCCATGCGCGTCCCAAGGGCATTGGGAAGAGGAAGCCGCTAAAATATAAATGTTGTGTCGGTTCTGATTCTGACTTCAGGCATTTAAAAACATAGGTTGCGCCATTTATCCATAACCAAGACTACTCCTTGAAGGCACCGACGTGGTTTGTCTGCTCATAAATGCAAAATGGAGAAAAATTGGGTCGCGTTGTTCACTATTTGCATCCCATTTATGACCACTTGGCAAGCACTGTTCCAACCACTAGAATAACTCCTTGAGTCGATGCCTTCCTTTGCCACTTGGACTATTTTTTTTGTTTCTACACTTGGCTCTTTTGCCTTTTCCTTGCCTTGTCTCTTCTCGCTCCTTTGGCCATCGGGGGCTATCTTCTCGTCCTTGCTGGCTCCTTGGGCTCTTTTATTAGCAGGTCACTGAGTTCATTCTCAACTTTTGTCCTTTTCCAGTGTTATCTTCATGGTTTTGCCATTTGTTGGCTTCTGTCTCTTTGTTCTTTGGGCTCTTTTCTAGTTGGTGCTCAAGAATTCAAAGATCAAACGGCTATTTCTTTGCTATAAAAATGACGTTCGCGGGCCCGTCACCATTTGAAAAAACAACAGCTAGTCTATTTCCTTGAAGTTGACGGCTTCGGAGACATCACCATCCTTGGCAATTTCTGTGGTCTTTTCTCTTCGGCTTTTTGTCACTCCCTTACCTTCGGGCTTTGCTTTGGACCCTCCCAAAGGGGAGGTGTCCCTTTGGCTTTGGAGAAGTGCCCTTCGTTTGGCAGCCGAGAGTCCCCTGCAAGGGCACCTGCCCTTCGGGGTCCTTTGGTAGCCTTTTCTCCTCGACTAATTCCCTGCAGACATTTTCTCCACAGACATTTTCCCGAGGACTTTTTCCCCACGGGCTTTTTCCCGCGGACAAAAAGTCCGCAAGAATTGCTTCGAGCACTTTGCCTTAGTCTTTTTACTTGTTCATTCGGCGGGATCCTTGTTCGTAGCCCTTCTAAATTTCTTTAGACTTTTTGTCTGAAGGAATTCCTTCGGACAAAAAGTCTAAAGAAATTATTCTTCATCCTTGTCTTTCGACTGCCTTCAAAAGTGCCCTTCGAGAAAGTTGAAAACGACCCTTCTAAAGGGTGCTTCCTTTGCCTTAAACAAAAGTCTGAAAGAAACTTACCTTTTCGTCTTTTCTCTGTGGCCTCCTTGAAAGTGTTCCCTGCCCTCCGCAAGGGCTCTTGAGTCTAGAATGCCCTCTGTAAGGGAACTTGAAATGGTCCCTTTTGCGCTTAAGTGTCAGGAACTCATCTCTTTGAAACAACCCGTTGAACCGAACGTTGAACGAAGGCATTGAACCGACTGTTGAACCGAGCCATTGAAATAAGCAATTGTCCATTTTGCACCTAAGTGTTGGGAACCCATTTATTCTCTGCAAAGTCCGTAGAAAACATACATGCAGAGTCTGTAGAAATGGACTTGTAGAGTCCGTAGAAATTCTTGTGGAGTCTGTAGAAAATCTTGTGGAGTCCGTAGAAATGGACCTGCAGAGTCCATAGAAATGGACCTGCAAAGTCCATAGAAATTCTTGTGGAGTCCTTAGAAATCCATGTGGAGTCCATAGAAAATTCCAGACTTGTGTAAAATCAAAAATGAAACTGGCTCAAGACAGAAGGGAAGGAAGGGGACCAATTTTGGCCTATTGGACCAAAAATGGTCAACAGTGATGTAGGAGCTATTACTGCCAGATTTTGTCTCATTGCATCACTTAAGCATTTACAGGTCTCCATACATAGTCTTCTAATCCTAGGACCTGACCAATTACAAAGATTTCACTTTGTTTATGCATGAAGATCTAGTATACTATCTAGGCACCTAATTTGGTCTGATCAAGTCATCATCTCAGCCTTCTTGAGTCAACATTTGTAGCAGACAACATCTTTTCTTTCAATTATGACTGAAGCTTTTCACATATGCTCCTTTTCACATCATGCATGGCTCCTCAAACCATTCATATTATCTAAGTTATCTCTCCCTAACTCCATGGTATATGCAGCTTGTCATCTTCAGAACTCAAGATTTTCTTTGTTATGTAGCATAAACCAGTCTCATCCAGCATCCACCATAGGTTATACAAAAAGTTCCTTTATTCTGAGCCTTCTTGATCCCAAGAGACTGAATAATTTAGCTCCCCCTTGCGTTACTGACCTACTAATAATCAATACAAGACTACTCAGCATAGGATCATTTACATATCAATATAGCATTGGTCTGAAAAGACCAATCAACAATCTTCATATCTCTATATCGGTTGATATTATGATCTCAAAGCAACCATACTTGCTTCCCACTTAGAAGTCTCCATATCTTGACTTTGGAACTAGAGTCCATGAACACATTGTTAGCATACTCATTATATCCCATCAGACACCGTATTCATAGCACTTGACTCATTTTGACTCACCAACATCAACTGGGAGCACTCATTCCTGCCTTTAGCACCTTCTGAAGAGCACCACTTGATTTTTTACTTAAAGGGGTCTCTTAAGAAGCATAGATAGAGACACCTTATTTAACAATGTTTTAAAACAGTGTGAAATCAGGAATTACACATAACTCCTCATAGTCCTTCTCCTCCTTATTCTTCTTATTCTTAGGCTTGAGAGAAGTGACATGCTCATCCATCAAACTATTCTCCTTTCCTTCTAGGATTGGAATACATGGAGACAATATGGATCCATGATACACCTGTTCATCTGATGAATCTTCCTTGTAGCTAGAAATCTCATCACTAGGCCCATAAAATTGACACTTTATGCTCGTTACTTGATCTACTACAACTGGTGGTCACTTGAATCTATACATACCCTTGACCTATCTTCAGTCAATTTCTTGGGCCTCTCCTTGAGCTTTGTCTTTTCCTTCTCAACAATGGTAGATGTTGAGATCTCTTGACCCTTTCCAGCTTTTGTTGCATTCTCTACCACATCAACTAGATTGATGTGATCCATAGACTCATCATGATTCATGTTCACCACCTTTGGTCTCCATGAATTGATATGCCTTCCTTTTTGAGCTCTAGGAGCATAGATAAGCTTGTTCTGACTTGTAGACATTTGCTTACAGAACCTGGCCATGTGTCCCTCATCATGGCAGTTGAAGCACTCACCCTTGATCACATTCTTGGTCTCCTTGTGTGTCCTATTGGGTCTCCTTTTCTCCTTCTTAAAGGCTTGTGAACCTTTTTTCACATTCAGAGGCATACCTTTCTGTACCTTTTATCTCACAAAGCTTGCTCTACAATGTTTAGCTATATGACCAAAATTATTACACCAATAACACACTACATTTGTATCTAACAAAGATGCAACTAGATTTTTGCTTATAAGTTTATTTCTCCTTGTAAGTACAACTCTACATTTACTAGCCTTATGACCAAACTAATTACAGCTATAGCAATAACCATAAAAAGATGAAGAATACCTAGTCATAGCATTACGTTGCCTTGTTGATCTTCTTCTCTTTGTGTAATTGGTTGCATTAGTTACATTTGTCTTCTGCATCTTCTTCAAAATTGCATAGACAAATTCTTGGTTCTTCTTTACCTTAGGATTCTTCTCTCTTCTAGCCTTCTTATCAACATTGCTTGTATTCGACACTGTTCCATTGCAAGTTGTCTCCTTCTTGGATCTTGATCCTCTTACTTTAAAGTTGTCATACAACATAACAGATGCATTTGTCATGAGACTCTTTCCTTTCTCATAGCCAAGACTAGATCTTTCTTTTGAGGGATTTGTGAGTTGATCAATGCATCAATAATGTCTGAACTTCCTTTTAGTTTTAGACCTATGTCAATTTTCTCTTTAGCCTTCTCAATCTCCTTTCTCAGGGCAACTATTTCTGCCTCTAGCTTCATACATTCAATAGACTTGAGGTGTAGTTCAATATTGACTACATCTTTTGTCCTCTTGAGCTCTTCAATTTGAGTCTTTAGGTTCACCACCATCTGATCAGACTCTTCAAGATCTTAGATAGATTTTCAATTTCCTTTTGTCCAGTATTCTTTTGTTTTGAGTTTTCTTTCCTTAGACTATCAATCTCATTTAGGGCATAGATAAGTTCTCCTTCCAGATCTACTTCTCCTTCCTCTTCTTCATCCAAGTCTTCATCATAATCTTGATTTGAATATTTTGAGTTTGATTCTATTTCCATGAATAGAGATTCATTTCCCTTTGCTACAAAGGCACAATCATAGTCATCATCCAAACTCTCACTGTATTTCATTGAGTCACTATCTTCCATTGTGTTTAGACCTTTCTTGTTCTTGGAGAAGTTCCTTTTTTGGGAGTGGTGAGGTTTCAATCTTGTACCATCCTCTTCTTGTTCAGAATCACTCTTTTTATTATAGTGACATTTAGTAGCAAAATGTCCTATTCTACCACAACTAAAAAATTATAAGGGTAACTTACCTTTGTATTTTCCAGATCCTCTTTTCAATCTTCTAACAAAGTTGGAAACTTCCTCATCTGCATTCTCAGATCCTGATGTAGATGCTTATTCTTCCTTTATCTATTTAGAAACTTTGAATGTAGCTTCTCTTTTGGAAGAGTCTGCATCTCCCATTCACATCTCATAGGCAGTGAAGGTTCCATGTAGCTCGTCTACTGTGAGCTTGTCCAAATCTCTTGCTTCTTCTATTGTAGAGATTTTGGAGTCATATTTTGATGGTAGAGATCTCAAAACCTTTTTGACAATAGTTAACTCTTTAATTGTTTCTCCAAGTCCTCTGATAGCATTTAAAATCTCATCTACCCTGAGGAGGTAGTCCGCAATCTTCTCTTCCTCACTCATTTCGAGGCTCTCAAACTGTCATTTGTATGTTTGCATCTTGGCTTGCTTCACCTTGTCATCTCATTCATAAATGTTCTTTAACTTGTTCTAGATGTATTTTGCACTTTGACAATGCATATCTTTGACAAACACTGAGTTTGACAGTCCTCAAAGAATAACATTCTTTGCCTTGGCATTATTTTCATATGCCTTCTTGGTAGCCTAATTAGTAGGAGCTACAACAGGAGTTGTGTATCCATTTACTACAAACATCCATACATCAAATCCTAATGAGGACATATATGTTTCCATTCATAAGCTCCAGAATGCATATTTAGATCCACCAAAGAGAGGTGCTTTGTTTGAGGAGGATCCTTCATGACTAGCTATTGTGTTCACTAACCAAGATCTACTTGAGTTGATTAAGCTTCTCCCTAAAGAACCCTAGGCTCTGATACCAATTGTTGAACACAACTATCTACTAAGAGGGGGTTGAATCAATAGATAAGCTAAAAACTAGTTCTTTAATTTTTTAAAGAAGATATTGAAACATATGCATATCAAAGAGCAAATGCAGAGATCATACACACACATAAAAGTATAATACACTAGATTTATACGTGGAAAATCCAAAGAAAAAATCATGGTAAAAATAGCTGCTAGAATCTACTGCTCTAATCCATCCTTATAGTTAAATAACCTCATTGGCAAAACCACATTGGTTACATTCAAGGACACATATCCTTAGGAGACACCAATCCCCTAACTGAGCACCAACTCAGTTTAACCTATTAGTTATAAGATTTAAGGGTACCAACCCTAAGGAGACTCTAATCCCTTAATTGAGCATCAACTCAGTTTCTCTGATGGCACCAACCAATCAGAACTATGGAGCTACAACTCCAGCATACAAGATAGATTCACAAATGAATCCAGTTCAGTTTCTTTGTTACTAGTCTAGTCTATAACTATTCACTCTTGGCTTATTTTGTGTATGCATATTCTTCTTCTCTGCTCAATCTTTACACATTCTCTTTGTGCCCTTTCTTCCTCTTTGCTCACGCTCTATTCATTCTCTATGTCCTTTTTCTTCCTCTCTGCTCTATGCTCTTGGTGTCTAGATGTATTCTATTTGGAGACACTTCATTCCCTTTTTCCCTCAAAATTTTACTCTTATTTACATATGTCTGGATATGTTCTATTCAGACACGCTTCATTCCCCCTTTTTCTTCTACCTTTTTACTCTGTTTGCATGTATCTCTTATCGGCAGCCTTTGACTCACTCTCAAAATTATGACGATAATAGTAGCAACACAATGTTTTTGATGTCATGTATATATAATGAATTTTAGGGTTTCATGTCTCCAATTGCGTTCATACTTCAACTACACTTAACTGGTTCTCATTCAATATAACTTTGACTTATATGCTTTCCTATGTCTCAGTTTATGCATCACATTGCAATGATCAAGTCTCTTTACTATGTTTGGCAACTGTTAGATTCAGATCATTACTATGCTCTTTCCTTAATCAATGATTGATCAGTTGGATCAATCAATCTTAGGCTCTATGTAATCATTCATAGGTTTTGTCTATTCCTTCATTTGTCTGTTGAGAACATTTTAAATGCAGGCCTTTTCTTTCTTCGCACCAAGTCTAACCATCGAGCTCCTATTTGCATCTCGTTATTTTCTATATAATCAGATCACTTTCACTCCTTTCGATTATATTCGATATGTTCAACATTTAATTTTTCTATTATGTCATTAAACTCCAGCATGTTGACTTTATCTCATTTCTTTTGGCATCTTTGAGATGCTTCCCCTTCGTCAATCTCTTTAGACTTGCTCAAACTTTACCTTTGCCTATATACTTTTAGGGAGTTTGCAAATTGTCTTACAGAACTTTGCAAGTCTCCTTCTCTCCTTCAGAAGCTTTGATA
This sequence comes from Torreya grandis, assembly GCA_037957365.1. NCBI lineage: Eukaryota > Viridiplantae > Streptophyta > Pinopsida > Cupressales > Taxaceae > Torreya > Torreya grandis. The sequence goes on from JARHVA010000306.1 coordinate 326,087, forward strand.
GAGTACCCTTCAAGAACTTTGTAAACGTCCACTTGCCCTACATTCTTTTTGAAACAATCCAAGTGATCCTTCAAAAACTTTGTAATGGTACTTGTGTCCTCTGCAATTGTCCTTCGACACTTGTGGAAGTGCCCTATGTCTTTCGGCAAATGCTCAAGTGTCATTTCCCTTCATTCGAACTACCCTTCAGGTTTTTTCAAGTGTCCTCTCTTTCTTCAAACAATCCTTCAGAATTTGTAAACTATCCTTCAGAACTTGCAAGTCTCCCTTCTTCATTCGGACTACCCTTCAGACAAGTTGTAGCAGGCTTTTGTCAAAGTCCCCTTCAAAATAGTTTTTGTGGGTTTTTTGTTTGAGTCTCCTTTGGGATAATTTCCATGGGTTTTTGTCAAAGTCCCCTTCAAAACAATTTCTGTGGGTTTTTTGTCTGAGTCCCCTTTGGGACAATTTTTGTGGGCTTTTTGTTTGAGTGCCCTTCGGGACTTCTTGAATTGCCCTTCAATTCTTTGCTCATATATTTCAGCACTTTTGTTTAGGACACATACCCTTCGGGTTTTTTGTAAATTACCCTTCAAAACTTTTGTAACGGTCCACATACCCTTCAGAGTTTTTGTAAATTACCCTTTGGCAACTTTTTTTGGATCACTTTTCCTTTGGAATTTTGTAAAGTACCCTTCATAATTTTTGGAAATGTCCACATACCTTTCAACCTTTTGCAAAATATCCTTCAGTTTTTTGTAAAGGTCCACTTACCCTTCAAATTTTTGCAAAAGTACCCTTCAAAATTTTTGCACAGGATTGTCTGATAGAATTGTCTTTACCAATATTTCTGAAAGAATTGACTTAACCAATATTTCCAAAAGAATTGACTTAACCAGTATTTCTGAAAGAATTGACCAAGACACTTTTTCGACAGAATTCCCAAGCTTGTAAAATCGACTAAGTGTTCAAATACCATGAATTCAACTGCCTGGGAGTCCTACTTTGCATCTGCATAACTTTTGTCCCTTCCATTCACATGACTAAGAACTTGGACCATAAGGAATAGGCACAAACTTGAGTACCCTGATGTGATTGTTTCCTCTAGATGCTGCCATATATGCAAATGTAGTCACCAACAAACTGTGTACTAAGCTCTATCCAACAAACTAACAGAGGCATTCACATGACTATTTTTGGAATTCAATGTGCACATACAATCTCCATGAGGAATCTACAACTGATCTGTTCAGCTCAACACCTTTGTCATTAATGCTTGATAGAACATTCATCATTTGACATTAATGACAATATTATAGATAGCAATCTCCTTGTACACCATGACACTCAAATTGCCAGCAATTCTTTGAGAAAACTATGGCATGAACTTTATGAGCACTTGAACTCAATTATTTTCAACATTAGACTTTACAAAATTTGGTGTTTTGTATTCCTAGGGTGTCTAGTACCTATGGTGTTTTTTGAGGTTGTGTATTTGGAGAACATAATCAAGATCCTTTTTCCAAAGGCAACAGTAAACAAATTAAGGTTTCTTTGAGTTGGTGCATAGTGACCTCATGCCATTTCTAACTTTTGTATTTTTAGGGGCTTAGTATGTATTCACATTTATAGATGGCTTCTTATGTTGCACATAGGTGTACTTTTTAAAGTACAAGAGTGAGGTAGTGGAACATTTCAAGGACTTCAAGACATTTTTTGAGAAGCAATCTTCTTTTCCTATCAAGAAAATATGCTCATATAATGGGGGGGGGAATATGTGACTAAGACATTTTTGCATTTTTGCAATGAGCATGACATTCACCATCAGTACACAATACCCTATACACCTCAACAAGATGGTGTTGTTAAGAGGAATAACATGCCATTGAGAAAGATGGCCAATTGTATGATCTAATCCAAGAACACAGTACTTGTGATTTGGGTTGAGGTAGAGAATTGTGCCAACTACATTTAAAACATGTCCCACAAAGCAATGTGGGGCATGAATCCTAAGAAAGGTTGGTCTCATGCTAACCTTGATGTTTCTTCATTTAGAGCATTTGGTAGTGAGGCTTTTGTATTCATTCTTGATGATAAACACAAAGCCCTAGAGAAGAAGAACCAACCACTCAATTTTGTTGTCTACTATGAGGATGTAGAAGTTTATCGCTTATTTGACTTAGTCACTTATGATGTTTTGTTTCAACAGGATGTTTATTTTGATGATAACTTCACCCTGTATCCTCCTTTTACATCTTATTCTTCATTTACTCCTCTTTCACCACTTGAGGACTCTTTACTCATTGATTATGATAGTGACATTATTGTTGATCCTACACTACTATCACATCATATACATTTTTTTCCCAAATGGGTTCATACTAATCGATAGGAGTTTGGGTCTTTGGCAAGTGAATCTATTGACACTCGTAATATTCATTCATAAAAAATTGAAGTTAGTCTTCTAATTCATGCTCTTTTAGAGGACCCATAAAAAATTAGATGTAATAGGTATACCTGAGTGGGAGGCAGTGATGGCATAGGAGTATTCTTCTTTGATGAATAATAAGACATAATGTTTAGTTTCTCTTCCTAAGGGAAGAAAATTGGTTTGTTGTAAGTGGTTCTATAGGAGCAAATAAACAAATGATGGTTATAATGACAATTACAAGGCACGTCTTGTGGCCAAGTGTTTTTCATAGGTTGAGGGGATTGACTACTCTAAAACTTTTGAACTTGTTGCTAAGATGGATTATGTTCGCCTTGTGGTTTCTCTAACTATATCACAAGGATGGTCAGTGCATCAGATGGATGTGAAGAGTCTAATTTAACATGATGATCCTTACGAGGAGATTTATATGGATTAGCCACAAGGATTTGCTTCTTCACTTGTTTGCATACTTCTTCATTCACTCTATGGTCTCAAATAAGCTCTTAGAGGTTGGTATGTGAAGTGGGACAATTTTCTACTTGTTTTTGGTTTCACATGTTGTCATTTATACCCTATAACCTACACCAAGAGGAATGGGGATGACTTTTTTTAATACTTAGCACTCAAAAGTAGTTCCCCTTCCATGATTAAGGATATACAACATAGTTTGATGGAGCAATTTGACATGACAAATTTAAGATTTCTACACTATTTTATTAGGTTATAGATCATCATGTCTTCTGACGAGATCTTCATTTTTCAACAAAAGTATGCTCATGAATTGTTTCAATGATTTGGCATGCTTGGTTATAAGCTTGCCTTGACACCTTTTCAATCAAGGGTTACATTATCAACAAGTTTCACTACACACAAAGTTGATCTTACTTTGTCTCGGTAATTGGTGGGTAGTCTTTTGTCCCTGACACGTAGTCATCGTGATAATTCCTTTTTGGTTGGCATTATCTCTTGTTTCTCCAGGCACCTCATGAACGTCACTAGTAGGCAACCAATCATGTTCTGAGATACATTCTGGGCACTACGCATTTTCATATACAATACATATTAGGCTCTTCTTAGATTGTGGGCTTGACTGACTTAGATTTGGCTAGTGACATTGATACTTGAAAGTCCACTTCCAACTTTATCTATCACCTTGGTTTGGTAACAATTGTTTGGTCTTGGAAGAAGCAATAAGTTATTACAATATTATCCACAAAGATGAAGTATTGAGGTAATGTTTTAGTTAGCCAAGAATTTATATGGCTCCATCAGAAGTTGATAGAGTTCAGAGATTCACAAACTCATCCCACTACTCTTTGGTGTGACAATCAAAGTTCCATACACATTTCTCAGAACACGGTGGAACATCAATGAACACAATACATTGAGATCCACATGCACTTCATTCAACAACTCATCCAAAATGGTCTCCTCAACTTGAAGTTTGTGCCTATAGAAGATCATGTTAGGACCCCTTCATCCTAAGTCTCTCTTTATAATTATTGTGTTTGATAAAAATTACAAACGCATATGCTTAGTAAGTTGTCCCTTAAGCTAATTGTAATAATCTTACATGCATGGGAAGTAGTAGTTAGCTTGAATAGAATTATTACAAATAAGAGCTTAAACTAGTGAAAAGGTGTCCATGAATTATATTAATTGAGCTTACTCAAATAAGGTTTCCCCCTCGAAGAGGTTAGTGATGTTGTAATGGGATTATTCTCCATTTTTATGCAATATAGTTTTTTTCTATTCATTTTTGGTATTATTTCAGGTATTTGTACTATTATTTTAATCTATTGCAAGAAGGATCATGTATTTGGTATCAAATCTCTTTCCAAGGCCATTTTATACACCAAGTTCAATGGTTTAGGGTTCTCTATTTTTGTCCACCATATGTTGTCACCTTGTCAAATCGGGATCTTGGTGTTTAAAAAGTGATAACAGGATGGCGACACTAAACTTACTACCCATTTTTTGTCTTTTCTTCTATCTTCTTTCTTTAGGTTATAAACTATGTTCCAACAATTTAAAACTAACATATAGTTATCATTTCGGGCTAAGTGTTTATCAGTTTTGCCTAATTCCATGGAGTGAGGGGTATGCACGAATATGCAAGTCATTAGGCAATGTTTTATAAGGACTTGTGCTTCCACATACCTCCAAGTATATAAGAAGACCCCCTAGCTCTTTTCGCATCCTAACCATAGAAAGCCTTTGGTTATTAGTTTCTATGATGCATCTGTAAATAGTTAGGCTTGGGAAGTTATTTCCATTGTATCTCAGAGATAGAGTAGTGGGCTATAGAATGATAATATGTTGTAATTAGAGCTTTGAAATATTGAGCTGATACTATTTTACAAATGAGATTAATATATTTACAAGCTCACAAACCAAACACAACCTATATTAACCTTCCTATAACCCTGGCATTCTTACAGTCACATATCTGAAATTGATTTTTTGGAAAGACATTTACAACGAACAGTCATAAAAAAGAATATCATATTCTACCAATTGACATAAACACAACAACCAACAGGGTGAGAATGTTTCATAATGTTACTTGAACTTGTTGCAATAATCAGCGATTAAAAAAACCAAATGAAAAATTCTCATCAAGACATTCATTTTAACGAGTATTTCAATTTTTCGAAAAGCATTTACCATACAAAATTATTTCACTCGCAATTTTGAAACCATTTTTTCCACCCTTATGAAATTCATACCATTTTGATTGGCGAGTCGAGTTAGTCATTTTAACATATAACTTCAATTAGTTTTTTCCATCTCCCCCAGACCTCGACGCTATTAGAAACACCCCCTCACTATTCTCATCGACTCTAATAGCACACATAACTTCATTGATCCTTAGCTAGCTAAACAAGTTGATTGTTTCATACACCCATGTTCCAACTTTGAAGTGGTTGTTGTCAATGGAGGAACTTTATTGTGTAAATGTAAATGTCACAATGTTCATATTTTATGTGATAATTATTCCCTAAAAACAAACATGTTTACCTTGCCCTTGGGCGGATGTGATGTGTTTTTAGATCCCAATGGTTGTGCACTCTTGGCCCTATTTTGTGGGACTTTTTAAAACTGTCGTCGTTGTTTTATGAAAATGACCAATAGTACACACTAAAAGGCTTCTTACCAAGATCCATCAATGTCATCAATGCCCACCACATAGAGAAGCTCCTCAAGAAAGGGTCACATAGAATCATGGCTCAACTCTTCTCTATTCAACTAAACACATCCCCTAATTCCCACTAGCCTACTGACTTACAAAATTTCTAGTCAAATATGCATCAATCTTAAGAACCAACAAGATTTTAGCCTTGTTGACCAAAAGGCCATTGTATTCAACTTCTTTTGGGTAATGTACCCCTCAACATTTGGTCATATTGTTATCCTTTTTTCCAAAAAGTTGAAATTGAGAAGATGGTTCAAGAAATCCTCTAGGCACGAGTCATTCGTCTGAACACAAACTCATACTTCTCCCTAGTTTTACTAGTCCGCAAAAAAGATGGATCTTGGTGGCTCTACATTGATTTTTGTGAGCTAAACAAACTATTAAAATAAAATTTCGTATCCCAGTGATATATGAACTTCATAGTGCCCACTTTCTAAATTAGATACAATCTAGCTATCATCTGTGTTGCCTCTCCGATAAATATATTCCAAAAACTACTTTTTGCACACACGACGACCACTGATTTCAAGATCATGCCCATAAAAATTACCAATGCCCCTTCCACCTTCCAAGGTTTGATTCTTTTGCCCTTTTTCGCAAAAATTCACCCTAGTCTTCTTTGATGATATCCTTATTTACAACAAAACTTGGGAAAAACATTTCCAACACCTTAACACATCTTTACAACTTCCTACAAACCACCAACATTGTGCATATACATTCAAATGTTCCTTTGGTTAGTGTGAGACAGAGCACCTAAGCCACATTATCTTAGTAGTTGGTGTTTGAGATGCCCTGACAAAAATTAAGGCCATGCAATATTGGCCTAAACCTAGGATGCTCAAAAGCCTTAGTGGAATTTTTGGCCTCACTGGCTACTACCACAAATTTGTGAAAGATTATGAGAAACTTGTTACCTGGGATTGACTACCATGCTAAAAAGGACTCATTTTTATGGTTAGTCACCCCTAAACAAGCTTTTGAAGTACCCATGCAAGGTATGTGTACTACACATGTTTTGGTCATCCCAAATTTATTGAAGACTTGTCATTGAAATTGATGCATGTGATAACGATCTCATTGTTGTCCTCATGCAAGAGGGACCTCCCATTGCCTTCACCAACAAATCCCTCAATGGGCACAATTTGGTGTCGTCAACATATGAGAAAAAAAAAAAACGCCTTTTCACCTAGGGCAATGTCTTTCACCTTATTTTAAGACCATCTCTACATGGCACAAAATCACATGAAGCAATAGGCAGATCAACATCGTTTTGAATGCACCTTTCAACCTAGAGATATGGTTTTCCTTTGATTACAGCCTTATAAGGAATCCTCTCTCAAGTTAAAGGGACATTAGGAACTTGTTCCCAAATTCTATGGACCTTTTAAAATTCTTCAATAGATTGGTCATGTTGCATACAAGCTAGAACTTCCACTCTCGTTGTGTATCCATCCAATTTTTCATATCCCATGTTTGAAGAAAGTTTTGGGACATAATGTCACAACTCGAACACTACTTCTAAGCTCGATGCAAAAGGCTCTCTCCTTCTTGACCCTGAAATTATTCTAGAAAGGTGCTCTTGTTAGGTTCACAATTGGACCATCATTGAAGTTCTAATCTAGTGGAATCGAATGCAACCAAAAAATGTGATGTTGAAACCCCTGCATCAACTCCAACAATAGTTTACCCATCTTCAACTTTAAGGGCAAAGCTTTTACATGGGAATGGCATGTTAAGACACCTCCGTCCTAACTCTTTATTTATAATTAGTCTTTAATAAAAGCTACAAACGTGTGCTTTTGTTTATAATTATTGGCTTTGAAATCCACATGCACTTCATTTGATAACTCATCTAGGATGGTGTTCTCAACTTTGAATTTGTGCTTATAAAAGAGCAAGTTGTTGACATCCATCACTAAGCCTTTCACATCCCTTGGCTATCTTCAATTGTGATCAATGTTTAAGGTGAAAAAAGTTGTCCTCAAGTGAGTTCATCACGAGTCTTATATTCTTTCATTGTTCAGTGTCTCCTAATTAGGTCTAATTGTTAGGGCCCATCTTTAAAGGATGACTCATTTGCTTTTTGTATACCTAATCTAAGATAAATTTAAGTGGTGTGTTGGTGCAATATTTAACTTTGCACATTTATTTTGAGTTAAATTAATTAATTAACTTCATTAATAACTCTAGTTAATTATTCACATGTCCGAGTTTAGAATAAAGGTCAGTAAGCACTTAATGCTAGACCATCTCTAAGCGGGATAATTACATATGCCACTTAAGTTACCAATAGAAAAATCAGAGATGACACTTGAAAACACTAAATATACTACTCATGTCTATGTTCATAGTAATTCTTTTGCAATTCTTTTTAGCAATACAATCTTTGTTGCTATTTTATGTATTGCATAAGTTTCTTGAGTTATTCGAGGGAATATATTTTATGGAGATTCTTGGCCTTTCTATATCCCTACACATCTTACCTGTGACATTTGCATCTTATTTTTTAATAAACATTTGAAATATGTAATTATTTATTAAAATTATATATCAAAATGAAATGAATATTATTGGTTTAACCATTGTTACCAAACATGAGTTTCAAGAAACACCTTTAATGTAATTAAAATTTAACTCTTTTGCCTCTTAAAAAATTGGACATTTCTTAAAAATTGGATTTTTAAGTATTTTCTAATTAGTTTTTTTATTATTATTATTAATTCCTGTAAATAGTTATCTATTATATCCTAATTTACAAGTACAGACAATGTGATAAGCTTTTTCATAAACAAAATCTAAAATCATTTTCCATAACATAAGCTACTCATTAAATAAGTTACCTTCGTTTCAAAAAAAAAGTCAAGACTTTGTATTTAAAAAGTTGAGATTAGCACAAATGTATTTTGAAATCCTCAACAAAATTGAATATACATAATTAAAAATTACAAAAAAGACCACCTCCTTTAAACCACATAAGGTACATAAGAACAAACAAAGATCAAATGCCACAATTATTATACCAAAGCTTTCCTCCAAAGATTTAAAGCAAATAACAAAATCTTGAGATTTCCTTGAAAGCTAATGCATCTTGATGCCAGTAAGAATATTCAGATAGTACAGTAAGCTGCAAATAACCTGGAGGAGATGTCACAAAGATACATGTTAAGATATTGAACGTTTCTTATAAAAATTATCCAATTAGATTAAATCAAACATGACACCAGTATTACAAAAAATAAGTTAATATATAAATATAAAAAAGAGTATCAAATATTACAAGACGCTAGGAATGGGAAAGAAATTTTACTTCTTATGGTACAGTATCAATCAATGACTCGAGTAAAGATGATCCATTGATTATCTTTGTTGTGCCGACAATTAAATCATATGTCATTCCTTCCTACAAAACAACGTCAAGTATTTTCATTGTATTGATCATTGAAGCAAAAACTTAAGACTAGGATTAAAATTATAAATTATTTATTTTGACGTTCCTAAAGGAAAAATACAGGTTTGACAAATAAAAATCTATTTCATTTATGTGACAACCATTTAATAAATGATAAGAACAAATGATCAAATCAAAGAAGATTTTATATTAAACTAGAAATGATTTTTTTAATATATGCACCTAATAAACGACAGAAATTTTAGAATGAACTCTTATGTGTAGCTATGAAAATGTTGGCCTTTTACGTGCTACGCATGTTTGGCTGTCTAGATCCCTCACGATTTTATCTTTGCGTTTTGTTTTATTAGTTGCATGGTTTATATTTGTTGTATGGTTTGTATGACCATTAAGACCGAGATTCAAACAAAGACTTAGACTAACACACTGAATGATGAAGACCAAAATAATGATGGAAAACACTGTTGCAGGAAAAGGAGGATGGAGGCTCTGAGGATGGTCCAAATCCTAAAAGACCTCCTCCCAAGTTTTTAATTTTGAAAAACAAGGATATGTGATAGATTTGGCAGCTGCCGAATTCATCACCTTGTAAACAAACTAAGACACATTTGGTAGATGACATATGCGACATATTGATTCAGACGCTGCCCAATTTGTCTTCTACAAACAATGAAAACCAAACACATTCAACGTGTTTCAAATCCATTCAAGTACGACATAGGAGAAGGGCAACCACCTAGAACTGAAAATGAGACGTTCCACTCATCTGTTGAGATGGAAAGTTAACCTACATCAGTTTATTGGTCTGTCTGTACATAAATATGCCCAACGGGACCTTTTATAAAGCATCTAGAGTTGTATGCATTTTCAGATGAGTGTATATGTGTGACGTTGTTTTGAATAAGATTCAAAGCAAACTAGGACTGACCTTTTGATGGACAACAAACCAAGAAAGAGATTTGTTGCTTCTATAAGGAGCCCGGTGGAATAATGAATGCGCCAAAACACTAGGCATCTGTAGCAGAAAGCATTGGAACTGCCACCAAAAACATTGGGCCAAGGACAAAACACAATACCATCTATTCCAAATAACCAAGCCAACCCTACATGGTCTCATGGGTCTTCTTCTCGGGTCTCTGAGATATGCAGTTTGATGGCTTTTTTGAAGAATCGGTATGTGGGAACAGTATAGGTGGAAGATTGTGGTTGATATGGTTTTTATCATTTTTCAGAATATATAGTGATAGGTGTCATTTTTTTACGTCTAGTTCATAATATTGTTTTTTTTCTTGGTTTTTTGCCCATTATTTATCATCGCTTGGAGATTTTCAGAAATAGAACTGTTGGCGGTTGTCAATGGAAAAAAATCATCAGCAAGAAAAACACAGATTTGGTGAAGTTCATCAAATCTAATCGGTGTTTAATTACTTTTTTAAATTAATAAAAATGCTTTGAATTGCTTACAAAAAATCAAAATCAAACTAGGATGAGCATTGTAGTAGTGCTGATTCAGTCCCGAAGTGTTATTCGAGACTCGACTTGTAATCTTTCTAATTTTGCAATTACTATAAAAAGGCACAGCCCCAAGTTGTTGGAGTACTCCCACATTGAAAAATCTACAAGGTAAATCTTGCGTTCTTTAGTTTGTGTGATTATTGTTCTTGCTTTATCTTCTCATTTTCATTCATTTACAATTGCTATTCCATTCCCAGCACTTAAGCAAGCAGTGAGCACTTTAATTCAACGTTTAAGACATTGTTTCCAAGTTACAACATCATATATAATCAGAAATCAGTCATTTACATGTTTAGAAATTCGTGTTGATGAATTAGGAATGGAATATCTATCCTAATTATGGATCACCCTTACCCAAACAACATAATCGATATGGGAAACAGTAATATAAGGTAAAATATAAATTGAAAAGCAATGCGAAAGGTAACTGATTTTCTAAGTATAATAACAATGATGTAGTGTTATGCATGACAATATGTTGAGGATATTCTAAGTTACAAAGATACAAATACTGTAATACATATATAGAGACTGGTACTATGTAATACACACAAACGATAAATCATATGATCTGACTGTTGAATTTTCTTGATATGCTTCCGTGCTTGCAAATTTAACATTCGGTTATTTATCTGATTGACAGCTATTTGTAAAAGACATTATCTGACAATGTTGCCATTTTAAGCTTCAATGCTTTTCTCAATATTCTACATTTCTAGTTTATATACCTCATTGGTATTGTTCTTTCCTTTACTCTCTATCTCATTTTCCTAGAATGTTATTACACTACAAAATCTAAAATTGCATTGAATTAAAAAGCGTTTTATTATTTATGTTCTTAGTGCTTCAAATGGATCGAATAAATTGTCCACTGTTCGAGTCTTGATTGAATTTGAAGCGTTATACATGTTAGACATGGGGTTCTTTTGAAGATACTAATGTCTTGGCAAAAACCAACAATTACCCAATTTTCATCCACCATAAGAAAGCATACAAGATTAGTGATTAGATCTAGTGAAATAGTTGATATTGTTTTCCTTGAAATAGTAGAGTATATACTAGGGATTTGATATGACTTGTGTCTATCCAGATAAGGCCAGAAAAAAATGATGTATCTGATATATATCCGTATATCAAATATGTGGATATAAATATGAAAATGATGCCCTGGAGTATCAAGCAACCTTCAGGGTATTTGCAACACCACTCAACATTGTAATGATAAGGCATAATCCTTTATGCAATGAGTCACTTTCTATCCTTGATTGCATTTCAGATTACCAAGACTGGTTTACTCTCAGTACTTCTGCTCGCTCTTGTTTTTGTCCTTCCCAATATTGGCATACATAAACTTCAGAGTCAGGTTTCCAGATATATTAAGTCTGTTCCTAATTTCTTTAGCATACAATAGTTTGAACATCTTTAAATTTGTCTTAATAGAATTTTGTATACCCAGCCCTTGCGAATTAATGTAACTCAACAATCAGTCGATTAGGGGTTTGATCTTGCAGTCTAAATTATTGTGATGTATTGGCATCTTGTGCAGTTCTAGTTTTAGCATGCTATTCGGATATTTTTGTACAATTCGTATTTTAAATTGATATAATCTTCTGCTTTGATGTTATTAGAAATTTCTGATCAGACCCATCTTAACAAGAAACAAAAATCCTCTAAAAGGCATTTCAAGTCTAATATACAACATCATCAGGGGAAATATTTCTTATGATGCAGAGGACTACAATAATGGGCTCCTTACAGAGATAACCGGTGAATTGACTGTTAAATCCTAATCCCATCCAAAGTCACTTCGACAAAAGAAAACATAAAAGCTCCCAAAGGTCAAATTAAGCAACGGTATTAATTAATTAGTGGGTGTTAATTAATTAATAAACATGTACGTCAAGAGGGAAGCTTGTAGATCAAGGGACCCCATGTTTGAGTGGTTGAGTATATTTTATTTCTTGTTAACACAGGTCCGTCCAGAAATTTCTAATATTATTATTGTTTTGGAATGTGGAAATCTATTCTCATTACCTTCTGCTTTGTCGAAAATATATTATATACCCTATGATCCCTTAAAAATACATATACATGGTATACTCGCTCAAGGATATCAACAACCTACCCAACAATATTTTGGTGGTGGACATTGATATGAATCAACATTAAATTAAAGGAATAAACAAAGTGGGAGTTAAACTAGAAACTAAAATGAACTAAAGGCTATTTACTGCGTTTAAAAACATTTGACTAAAATAGTTTTAAGTGGGACTTAACTGCACAGTTATCGTACATCATCATGAATGAATGTGTTAACAAGTTCCAAATTTAACTTCTCAGGCTAAGAGCATCTAATCATAAAATTATACTACTTTAACAAATCCTAGAAAGAAGCAACTGATGGAAATATGTTTAATACTATGAAAAAAAGGAAATATGATCAATGCACAGGCACTGGAATCATGCACACAATTTTGCAAGATTGGTCCCTAGTACATGTTCACACATTATCATACTAGAAATGAAATCATAAAAAGATAACATAGCTCTAAGTTGTTAAAAATAAAAAATTTATTTCAAAGAGATTATTCTCTGAAAAGGTTTCCAACCAATTGCAATTCATCTAAGAAAGAGCATCATGTTAAAGATTAAAACATCTAAGAGAGACCAACCTAGTGGAAGTAAAATAAGCATTCCACAACCTGAAACGACAGAGTCAACATACCTCATCTCTGTTCTCATACCACTGCATTTGTATCATAGCTACGCAGGGATGCGTCCCCCCATGTTTTTGACCAGTATGGGACGTCTTGGATGCTTCTGGGACTTGAGGACGGCTAGGAAACGTCCCTTTCACATTTCCCTTCAGTGATTTTTTCAGTGGGATGTCCCCAGGATGTCTCTGGAAGGCAGAGGACATCCTATTTTCTTAGACGTCCTATTTTTTGGAACTCTTAGAGGATGCCTGGGATGTCCAGTTCGTCCCCAGGACAGTCAAGGGACATCCCAGACATCCTCTACAGCAAGCTTGATTGAACTAAAATAGCCTAAAATTTCAAAAGTATTATTAAGATCCATATGAGGGCACATCCTTTCTCTCCAATTCTGTATAATAATGAAAATATTGTTGACTACTATTATACAAAAAACTTTATGACAATCAAGGGGAAATGCATTTCAATAGGTGGAATCAAGCCATTTAGCTGGTTCTAAATTTTACTGGAGTTTTGATGAGGGCTGCTTAGAAATTATTCTGGAAGAGGCTTGGTGGCTCTTTCTATCCTTCTAATAGTAGTGCTACTGGTAAGAAAAGGGGAAGATTGCCTTCAAGTTCTTCATGCTAGTTTGAGAGAAGATCCCAGCCATATTGTGAGTGCATTGCAACTGTTTCTCTTAGTTATCACAGTTCTAGAGATCTGATGTGGTGTTTTGCATTTTTCCCATCTCCCTACATGCTTTTGGCTCTTCCTTTCATTCGATTGTTTAGCATCCTACACAACCTTGTGAACGTTTATCTTCTCAAGTTGCAAACTAGGTGTATACTCCCAGATTATAAATGACTGTAATTTGAGGGATGGTGAGAAAGAAATAGATAAAAGCTGTATGTGCAAGGGAGTGCAGAATAAATGGGAATACATATAGGCTTTCCATCAGTACAGTCCTGACTGCGGTAAAATTGAATTCCTACTTGATCTGGACTTTTGAAGTTGCTAGAAAAGTTTCTATCTCTGTTTCGAGAGGAATTGAGGGGAATGTTGTGTGAATCCGAAACTTCTATACAAAGGGATGTCATTGAATTGAAATTTACATTAAGTCTCTTAAGGCAATAGAACATATGGCTTTGCCCATCAAGCAGGTCTTTGGTTTCATTCAAAAATTATACTTCTTTGTCCAAGTGCAACCAATTTGCTAATGTATGCCTTTATTTGCAAATCTTATCCACTACTTGATTTAGCGTACTTGTTATGTGGTTGTACACTACAACAAACTTGCTAGCTATTTCATCTCCTCCAATATGCCAATTAAGTTCCAGATTTTATTTACTGATATTCCCTTAGCTAAGTTAATCTCCTATATTGAGCTTTACTCGACTTAATATTTAAAATTATATGATTATTAATATTATTGATGATATTTCATATTGATCAATCACAATGATTTAACTTTAGTACTTTACATTTGTCATTTTGAATTTCAGTTTATTTTTAATTTTAAACATTATTTTTATCAGCTGTCCCGAGCTGTCCCCAAAATTTAGGATTTTTTTTGCTGTCCTGGAAACCCCATCCCACTGTCCCGCTATCCTGGAGTCTTAGTTAACTATGATTTGTATGTTATCATCCTTGCATACATTAATTGTGATTACTATAAACAAACTAGAATAGAACAAGCATTTTCATCTTCTATAACCAGTTTTTTGACACGTACCTGAGCACTAAGAAAGCGAAGTGCAGATATTTCTGCAAAGGTAGCCCCACCAATGAAAACAACCAAGACAAGCAAGCGTCGGCCATCTACAACTCCACTGTTGAAAATAAAGATGGTTTGTCAAATTGATGAGAAACAAATAGAGTCTAATCATAAATTCCTTCCAACTTAAAATTGATATCAAATATACGGTGTTGTTGACCATGGTATGTTGAATGATTAGTATGATATGGGAAAACAATGCAAAGTGTATTCTATAACAAAATTATTTTTGAAATGGCATTTCCAAGATCTATGAAAACAAGAGACTGAAAACAAGAATTGACATACTGCATCTACCATATACACAAACATTATTTTACCAATATATGTAATGTAAGGAATTCAAAAGTTATAGATCTAAACATGTATCTTTGAAGATATTGAATATAAATATGATCATTTAATATTATATTCATAGTTTTAAAACTCAGCAAACCCCGCCGAGTACTTGTGATTACTCCCCTCTCAAGAGGAAAATGTTTACTCAGCCTATAACTAGAGAGCCGAGTCAATCCCAAAAACAAGCAAGATTCGGCGAGTAATAATTTCCGATTACTCACTGAAACTCGAGTTTCCTGCATCAACTCAGTTGTTGCTGATATATAACAGTCTCACAGCCAAAAACGCTCATTTTTATTAAAAAACTCATATTTTTTTCTCTTTCTTCTATGCTAAGGAAATTTTGTGCATTCGAGAGTGATTTCCATCGGCTCCAAAGGATTTTCACACGGATTTGACAGGTGTCCTCATTTAGTTTTTTTTATTAAATTTGTTTTGATTTTTTTTTTCCATTTTAACTGACCCAGGTTTCAATTTTCTTCTACTTTTTCCTTTGATAGACAATATAGAAGCTAGGATTTTCATCTATTTTTTTATTTTGTTTTTGTTTTATAGGGTTTCTACTCATCGTTTCAGTTTGCATTCAATTTGTAGTGGTAGACATTTACAAGTATAGTATCAACGTCCAGTTCAATTAACCGTAATAAGCCTAAAGAACTCTAATGACCCTTTTGGGAAGCACTGTGAACTGATTGAAGAGGGAAATTGTGTCATATACAATTATTGCGAGTTGAAGAAAGATGAGTGGAGACATCAAACACCTCAAATACCACCTTGTATGAATCGCTGGTAAACATATGCAAATTTGCAAACAAGTGCTACCTAAATTCAAAGAGAGATGGTTGCTTACCTTGCAAGTTATGCAAAGAAAAAAGAGGAAAACTGAAACAATTGCAGCCTTAGTAAATATGAGGGCAGCGAGGGATGATTCCGATGATTATGACATGGGAGCCTCTTCAATTTCTCTAACTCCAAGGGGTCGGGGACAGGGACGGGGGGCGGCGATAGGCGTGGGGCTCATCTACTAAAGATAGTTCCGGTTCTTTTTTTCTTTGCCTCGAAATAGTTTTGGGGCACAACCTTCACTCAAAGGTATTGGTTGGAACCGGGCATTGCACAATGAAACAAGGGTAGCTGCAAAAAACTTTTGCTATTACAAAAATATTCCATTCAATGTGGCAAAAACTCGTATTGGGAAAATTTGTTAACTACATTAACTGTTGCTAGAAACAAGTTCAAGGCTTCTACTCCTCGTGATTTGCATTGCCCATTGTTGGAGGATGCCATCAAAAATATGCAAACTATAGTGGATAAACAAAAAAATATCACATAAAAGGGGCTGCAACATTTTGTCTAATGAGTGGACAAATGAGAAAACCCGCACGTTGATTAGATTTCTAGCGGCTTCAAGTGGGCTGTTGGTGTTCTTGAAGTCAATTGATGCCTCCCACCTAATGAAAAATGCAAACACTGTGTGACATGTTGGATGAGGTGGTGATAGAAGTGGGTGTGGAGAAGATCATCTAAGTTGTGACAAACAATGTAGTAACCTATGTAGCAGTAAGAAAACTTCTTCAGAAGAGGCACTCTACACTTTTTTAGACACCTTGCATAGCCCATTGCATTGATATCCTACTTGAAGATATACGAAAAATGACGTGTGAAAATTGTAGTTAAAAAGGCAAGGAACATCACAGAGTTCATCTATAATCACTCTTGGATGCTAAGCTTGATGAGAGAGCCCACCAATGGAAAGGAGCTTGTGCGAGCAAGAGTCACAATTTGTCACAACCTTCATCACATTGTAGAGCACTGCAACCTCACGAACATCTCTTAAGAAAATGTTTGTGAATATATGGTGGTTGAAATCTCCCTGTGATACGAAACCCAAAGGGGATAGGGTCTTGAAGACTGTTTTTGATTATGTGTTGCAAAGCACACAAATGAAATCCTTAACATAACCTTAACTATTTTTTATATTTTTTGGGTTCAAATTTCTCTTAATTTTGATTTTAAAATTGTGCATTATTTTGTTTTAGGCGTTAGAGCCTTAGGTTAGAGTTCTATGCTTGGTGGACGGGGAAGGGGGGCGAGATCGAGAGGGGGAGGGGGCGATTACGGCGGAGAGGTGACCCAATGGGTTATCTGTATGAAGTCATGGACGTGGCCAAGAAGGCCTTAACAAATTAATATGGGCAAAATAAAAGAAAATATGAATCCATTTGACGTATAATTGATCGGAGATGGGACAAGCAACTTCATTCACATATACATGTAATGGCCTATTATTTAAACCCCTAGTTTTTCTATTCTGATTCATTTAAGATCAATGAGGAGGTTATGGATGACCTCAAATCATGCATAGAGAAGATAACCCCTGACGAAGCTACTGAGACACAATTGTCAATAAGTATTTATGATAGTGCAATGGGGAGGCTTTTTTCTTCAGCTCTATACATTCAAAGGAGAAACACCCATCAACCAAGTAAAAACAAATTGAGTCGTTTTTAGTCTCGTAACTCGTACACACTAGACATTTCATTTATTCAAACCTAATTGACTTACAAAATTATAAATATCTTATTTGCAAATTTGTGGTGGAAAGATTATGATGTAAAAACACCAAATCTTCAAAGGCTAGCCATCCGCATTTTGTGCCAGCCATGTAGCTCTTTTGGGCATAAACATAATTAGAGCATGTTTGAAGTTGTTCACACATAGAAATGCAACATATTGACAACACAATCTTCATCTTCACATGAGACAAGTGGAGGGGGACGAGAGTCATGAGGCAATTGACATGGATATATCAATCCGTATGTCGACTGGATTATTGATGATGAGCAGCCCGTGTTTACCAAAGAGATCACAACTTTGGAAAGGGAAGCAGAGGAAGCGATAGCATTAGGAGTAGTAGAGGCATAAGGAGGGGTTGGTGAGGATGCAAATCATATCTTTGCGGATGATGATGTTGTAGAGGAGGAATCCTCACCTTTCACTTTCAAAGGGCAGTAGACTAGGTGTTGGAGATGATATTCATATTATTATATTTTGGTGCATTCATGACTATAATTTATGACTACAAGCATTGTGGTTTGTATTTTGTGCTCTTTTTTGGTGTAGCACTGAGCATTTGTACTCTTTTTTGTCAAAAATTAATATAAAATTGCTTGTTTTCTCTACATTCATTTCTCATGTCATTTAACAATGTTTTATATGTTATTTAATTTCATTTTATGAATTTATATATATTTTTGAGTATAGTTAGCATACTCGCTGATTACTTGCCAAGTGGGCAAGTAATCGCCGAGCATCAACAAATCCAAGTACTCACCTGAAAAAATCATAGGTTTTTGTTTAATTGAGCCTCGACAAGTACTGGCACAGTACTCACAGAGTACACGGGAGTAATCATAAGTACTCGGCAAGTAATTGCAAGTACTCGACGAGTAATCGCGAGTACTGGGCAAGTAATCATGAGTACTTGTCGAGGCTCAATTACAGACTCTCGTGGGCAAAACACAGCCAAGATGCATCTAGAACACTGAGTATATGCAGAAAAAACACAAAATTGTCTTATAAAAGCATACACGCCCCTACATTGGAATCACATAGCATTTGTATCATTTGGAGCAAATTTGAGCAAATTCGATTTCAAAGTTAGTTCATTTTTTATTTTTTTTCCCAAGCATGTAAATTCTTTCCAATTTATTTGTAAACATGTTTGACAACTTTACATGCATTTCATTCAATTCCATGATTTTTATTCACGATTTATGCATGGTTTTCATAATTTTTGAATAAAATCATTTTTTTATTAACATAAAAATTATGGTATTTTTTCTAGCAAAAACCACATACATAATTTTAGAAGACTGATTGCAAACATGGTGGAGGCTACCTCTAAACAAGGTTATCTTTAGTAGAACAATAATTTCATTGCAATGTTACTATGTAAATAACAATTATTTCATCTACTTTTAGTATGATATAATTTTTTTGGGGAACGTTTGGATGAGCGAGGAGAGGAGCGGAGGTTGGTTTTTGAATTTAGGGGATGAGCAGGGTGAGGATGACAATGATGGTGAAGATCCAAACTGTTTGACCTCGATAGGAGTTTGTTTTCACCATTCTTGGGCCTATATGGCTTGGGACTTTGGCCAACTGACTGGAGCAGTGAGTCTCAAAGGAGAGTTCTATTGTCATTTGTTTCGCTTGTTCGACCTCTCTGTTCTCAAAAGGGGGTAGAATTGTCGCATTATGGCTCCCATTTGGAGGACACACAAAAGCGTGGGGAGTGCCAAGTGTTTTCATGCTAGACCCTTGCTCGGTTTCCCCAATGAGAGCCTATTGTTGGGAGATTGGGCAGTTTGTTGCTGGAGGCGTATTGAGGATGGCATTCCTGAAGGTGCCCTTTTGGTTCCAAGCTTGATGATAGAGCTAGCGACAACATTGGTCGGAGTATGTTCTACACTTAGAATGTTTGGTCTTTGTACGAAGGGCTTGTTGGCAAGGCTGGCCTTGCAGATCTGTATTGGTCTAAAGGGTTGTTAGGCCTAGGATTGGTTTGTTTTGACTATGCTTTAAGAAATGCTTTGGATTTCAAGTTCAAGACTCAAATCTTGCTTTGTTTTAATGATCATTCAGGATCTTTCATTGGTTCTAAAAGCAACATATTTTTGGGACCAAAAACGAGTATTAGAGGAAGCCCTTTTAATTCTAGCAAAAATTTCTTTACAAGGTTTATTAATTTTTATAGTAGTAAGCTTTTTCTCTTCAATAAAAATGTTTCCTGGTTTCGAAGGACCAGTTCAAAACCCCTGAAGTTCTGCTTGCTACGGCTCCAAGGGTCTAGCCTAAACCCTTGTCTAATTGGTTAGTGATGGGATCCCATGGGGAACCCAGGCAGTCCCACGGGCTGCTGCCCCTAGTTTCCATTCTTGGCTGGAAGTGGGGGTCTGTGAAACCTCCATAAACTCCTTGTTTTTCTAGTTGGAGGGACCGGTCTAAATCCCCACTTTAAGATCTGGGTTCATGATTATTCCTTCGACGAGCTTTGCAGGCTTCAGGTCCTTTTGGCACCCCGTGGGTCCTTGTTGGTCTTTGTTGTTTAGTTTTGGTTGGGTTAGTTTTGTAGTTGGATATGGGTTCTTTTGGGACCCCATTGGGCCTCTTCTCTTCTTTTGTTTGGTTTGTTGTCTGGTTGGTGTTGGTTCTTCCTATTGGAGACCTAGGCCTCTGTTGTGTCCAAGCTAATTCTAGATCCAGTTAAATACTATGTTTTGGTTCTTGATCTAGTCAAAATTGGTTGTAGGAGGTATGGACCTCTTTCTCCACAAGTTTAGGTTGGTTTTCGATCCATCTAAAACCGGCTAGTTCCCATACCAGTTAAAAATGGTCGTTGCTCTTTTCCTCATTGTTGTTTCTTTGGGTTGGGTCTTCTTGTTTCCTTGGTGAGTTGTTATGTCTTTGTTTCATTGGTATGCAAGGCGGAGCCCTGGACCACCTGCCATGTCTGGCGTTGGATTCCACAACAGCTTTCAAAGGTGGGTTTATATTAATCCGAACGTAAAACTTATGGTTTATGTTATTGTAGAAGTTGTTTCAAATGTTTTTAATATGTTTTTGTATGCATAAGCCCTATGGTTTAGAATTTAAATTTACAATTTTACAGTATAAGCTTTTTTTTAAATGTTGTATTTTAAGTTTTTTAAATGTTTTTATTTTTATTTATTTAATTTTGTTTTGAACATGTTGCAAGTTTACCGTTAACATATAATGGCATCTGGCACTGCATCAAGATCAGAATCAGTTAATGATAGCCATTCGGCTCCCCCTAATACCCCACCGTTGCTTGAAAGTATGCCATACGGGTTGGAATGTCTTAGACGATTGCAAGGTACAACATGGAACAAGGAGGCACATGTGGAAGCAAATAAGGCATGTGCAAATTTTTAGTTTTTCAACAACCTTCCATTCAACAAGACAAAGAACCCGTATTGGGAATATTTGGTAACGACATTGACAGTTACAGGGAAAGGGTATAAGGCACTCTCTCCAAAAGACATAAGTGGGAGATTGCTCCAGGATGCAGTTGAAGATGCAAAGTTAATTGTGAAAGATCAAAAGAGATGGCGATAGTTTGGATGCACCATTATTTTTTATGGGTGGACGGATGGAAAGAACCACACCCTCATCAATCTTTTAGTAAATTCAAATGGTGAGATAGTTTTTTGAAGGCAATCGATGCCTCTAACAAAATAAAAAAAGCACAAACTTTGAGCTTGATGTTCTAGGAGGTTGTTTTAGAGGTGAGCATAGAGAATGTTGTGCAAGTTATCACTAACAATGCATAGCATATGTGGCAGTTGGGAGACTTCACATGGACAAACATCCATCACTTTTTTGGACCACTTGTGCAGTCCATTGCCTTGACCTTCTTTTAGAGGACATAGGCAAATTGATTGGGTGAGACCGGTTGTAGAAGAAGCCAGAGACATAACAAAATATATTTATAATCACCCTTGGGTTCTCAGCTTGATAAGTGAACACGCCAAGGGGAAAAAGCTCGTGCAAGATGGGTCACAAGGTTTGCAACTTCCTTACGTTGCAAAATATTTGCAGTTTGTTAAGATATTTGAAACAGATGTTTGTGAGACAAGCATGGGTGGACTCAACTTATTCAAAGAAAGTTGACGGAGTCAAGGTCGCAAAGGTAGTTTTTGATGAGGCCTTTGCCAAGAAAGCTATAGAGATCGTCAAGGTAACTTCAATTTTCAATATAAATTTTAGGTCGATTCTTTTATTTTCAATTAATTTAAGTATTTACTTTAATTGTAAGTTTGTAACTTTAATTTGTTTCTAACTTTGTAGGTGTCAGAGCCTTTACAGAGGGTTTTGTGCTTGGTGGATGGAAAGAAAAACCCAATGGGTTACATTTATGAAGCCATGGATAGGGCCAAAGAAGCCATCCAAAACTAATATAGGGGGGATAATATTAGATTTGATCCCATTTGGGAGTTGATTGATTAGAGATGGAACAATCAACTCCACCAACTCATCCATACAGCGGGTTACAAACTTAACCCTAGGTTTTTCTACTTTGATGGCTTCGCAGATGCTAATGGGAAGGTTATGGAGGGCCTTTCAACATGCATTGACAGTGTGACACCTGACGTTGAGGTGAGGAACCTCATTATTTTAGACTTGCAGAACTACAATCAAGCTAGTGAGAGGCTCTTTTCTTTAGCACCAGCTATCCAAGGGAGAACCACGCAGTCACCAGGCAATAAAAAATGAAGTCTTTATTTGTACTGTACAAGTTACAAATTTACAACTATTATTAATGTAATTACTTACAAAATCTTGAATATTTTGTTTGCAGGTTCATGGTGAAAAGATTGGGGTGAAAATACCCCAAATCTTCAAAAGTTAGCCCTTCGCATTTTAGCTCAGCTTTGTAGCGCTTCTGGATGTGAGCACAATTAGAGTTTGTTTGACGTCATTCACACAAACAAGTGCAACAAGTTGAATCTACAACGCCTCAATGACTTGGTTTTTGTGCAATACAACCTTCTACTTTGCACAATAAAGATGGAAAACACATCACAGGAGCCTATCAATCTAGATGAGATTGATCCCTATAGTGATTGGACTACACAGGACGAGGAGACATCTTTGTTCATAGAGGACGAGATTGATGATTTTGAGAGGCAAGCTATGGAGACTGCAGCAAAAGGAGGAAAGACTGGATTGGATGACATCCTTGTAGATGTTGAAGATGAGGCAGAGGAGTCACAACCATCTAGTACTAGGGTGGAGCCATAGGCGCAATGTTCTAGGCAAAGTGAAGAGGGGCAGCCGAGTGGGAGGACTAGACTCTCTCAATCTCCCTAAGTTTTCTAGAGAGCAGGGAAGAGAAAATTATAGATTCTTGTAATTTGTAGATTCTTCTATAAGTATCAGTTTGTTTTGACAATTGTATTCCTATGAATCATGATCATGTGATTTTGTACTTTATTTGTATCCAAATCTAATAGAAAACACTTTCCCAATGTTTTAAAGACTCATTTGATACATTTTGCAACTGTAATTTGTATAAAATTTATGATTTTTTAATAAATTTAAGTATTTTTTTAATTTGCCAAGTATTGTCAATTAATGGCGAGTGTTTGTCAAGTATTCGCCGATTAAAAATTTAGGGGGCTAGACAAATACCCGTCAAGTACAAGTATGCAAACTATGTTTTTGAGTGGCAATAAAGTTGCCAAGTAATTTCTGAGTATGAGTTTTTAAACTATGATTAAAGCAATTCATCCTTGCTCTGAAAATATTCTACGAACTGCATACAAATTGTTTTTGTGTCACTGACAGAATGTCCTTTAAGCGTTACACAATAATGCTATCATGGGCATTCTCATTAAAAGTTTAAAGCAAGCAAAAGCTTCTATCTTTGCACAATGTTTCTATCATAGGTGTTCTCATTATAAGTTAAAAGCAAGGAAAAGCCTCTTTCTTACATACAACCTTATGTTATGCATCTACATCAGTGTGTTAAAGAATTTATGCAAAGATATAGTTCTTCATACGAATAAAAAAGATGATAATCAAGTACCAATAGGAAAGCCTCGAAGCCAATTGCAAAGACAATGAAAGTCTATTTTGTCTAGACATACTAATTATTATCAATTTAAAAAATTGATTGAAAGCCATTGATTCCTAACAACGAATTGCCAATTGTTTTAGATGCAATCACGAATAAAGAAAAGTTATCATCATCAATAATCTATAGAAAAAGTAAAAGGCTATAAAATTGTTTAGTCATTAGAATTCACTAAAAAAGAGGTGCATGCTAAAATTCAAGATTGATGCCACATGTTGATAAGTGGCATAGTTAGCAACCATTTTTTTTTTAAATTTAATGAATGCCAACTGTTTGTGTGATTTCTTGAGGGCCAAGTTATGTGATGCACAAAATGTATCTCAATGTATTTGCAAAAAAATTGTTGTTGCTCATCAATAGGTTTGACTTATCCAATCATGTTGACCTTGAATGTTGTTTCTAGGCTTGATTATGAACAACTAATTACTCGAGTAGAATTAGGTTGATTTCTAGACCACAAAAATGCCCATATAAGAAACATAATACTACATTGGAAAAACAACAATAATCTGGGGACACGTTTTGAGAAATTTGAATAATTTATAGGTGGAAAACAACCATAGCAAAGCTTGTATTTATGCTTGGGTTGTTCTAGCTTCCAATCCTCTACAATATACTATTAAACTGGCTCTCCCTTATCACTGTAAGTTGTCAATCCATGAAATATCTCAAAATAGGATATTTTTTGAATTCTGAAATTTCTGCAAAATCCTAGGTAAAAAGTTAATTCTATTTTTTTATTTCCAACAAACCCTAGCACCCAAAAGACCACAAGGCTGCAATAATCCAATTGAAACCCTATCAACACTTTGACCACTTTTCCATGAATAAATAGGGCAAGGAAGAGAGAGTTTCCCTTCAAACCCTAGATACCAAAGATGAAGAAAAATGTTGAATCAATAACTTGCTTCTTCTCTTCAAATTATGCAAATTCATGATCAAATAATCAGCCCAAAATTATTGAATATATATCTGGAATTAATGTCTATTTTTCAACAATTTATGAAGCAATAAATGTTGCCAAAATTCCCCAAAAAAGAGAGAATAAATCATAGAAAAATTATCCAATATATTTGAAGGCCTAAGACCCTCCAAAATACCTCAAAAATTCTTAAACAAATGCTAAAAAATTAATATAAAAATCAGATTGGGGGTTGGGCATGAAAAAGCCCTCAAACCCTATCAAATACTCCCAATACCAATTCGCCCCAGCTGGGAAATATTACAATAAAATTCAGAATGTCATTAGAGCAAGAAATGACCCTCACAATAGCAAATCACTCCCAAATCCAATCGCCAACCTCCACAATCAAGTCACCCAACTTGGAAACCCTTCTTTTTGTTTTTTTTTTAATTTGTTGATCTATGGCAGCTCCAAGGTGAAGTTGTCTCACGGAAGAATGAGGGTTTGCATCCTCGATCTCTTTACTTGAAGGTTTTTGTCTTCAAGGCAAGTGTCTCAAGCGTTTCATGCTTAAAGTCAAAAATTTGAATATCAAAATTAACATCCATTCAAATGATCCCCTCCTTTGCTTTTATACACCATCCCCAATGGGTACACTCAAAAGGAGGGAAATACCTTTTCAAAATTATAAGAAAGAACACCTTTTACAAATCCACTTAAGTGGATTGGCGCACATAACTCTTAAAGGGCCCCAACTTAAATGAACTTTATAACATAAAGTGCTTTTTACAAGTGTTTTTTTAAGAAACCAATTGTTCCCCTTCTTTACTCTCTTTTTCCTTAGCCCTTGGGAAACAGATTAAGGCTAAGGGTCTTCAAAGATGTCCTGATCAAAAGAGGGACATGGCAATCCTTCTCACCCAAAATTGCTTTTCCTCAAGCAATTGAAGCAACCAAAGAGCTGTCCCCACCATAGACCTTATGCAAAACTTGATCCTTCGTCCTTCCCATGGGTAAAAGTCCTCATGACGAAGCCCCTCATTGTTGTACATGAAGATCCTTTGTTGTTTGTGCAAACTGGAAATGAAAAAACAGCAGCCTTTAGTCCTTTCCTCCTGTCTCCTTGGGGCCCCATACCTTAAATGTGTCAAAAGGATGAAGAGGAATGAAAATTTCTCTGAATTTGTAGCATTATAGTGGCTGAAAAAGTGTATTTTAGTAAGGTATCTTCAACAATTTGGACCTCGATTGCCCTTATATCAGCTCTTGCACAAGACACAAACACATTAGCCCAAAAAAAAGTATTCCACCTCCCTTCCACAAGTGAAGTGGTTGGAAGCAAGTGTGAGGATGCCCTTGAGAGCATATGAAAGATGTCTATGCTTCCCCCGCTCTCCAAAGTGACCTCAAAACTCAGAAATTTTCTTACTAGAGGAGCTGGAAGTCTCTTCACCATGCTTGAAATCCACCCTTCGCCAAAAACATAGAACCAGCCACTTCCCTTTTGATTAGTTGGTTGTGTATGCAAATTTCAGACCTCTTATGACTCCAAAATATGAATTCATTCTTTCACAACTCAACCTTAGAAGGCAACATCATGCAATCAATCTTCCCCAACCTTTCGCAAACATTCAAACTCCTCATTTCATGCCTCCCGTGGGCTATAAACTTCCTTAATAGGGTTGTAGTCAAAACCTTGGCCCTGAAGCTCAAATGTTCCCTTACCTTAGAGGGAATCACTTCAAAAGGAAACGTGTACCTTATGTTTTGAGGGCTGTATTTATACACTCCAGCCTTGCAAAGGTCCTAAAAATCAAACTTTTCACTACCAACTTGCTCCTTGATGAACCATTCATATTTACAATCCCAAGGGGAGTCAAAGTGAAACTATGAATCACCTTAGAAGAGCTGGATCTGTCATAAAAAACATGACAAGAAAATGCACTAAAGCTGCCCCTTATGGTTATTTTCCTTGGTATGTGTACCTTGGAATGTGGATTCCCTTGGGTTGCATGCCAATGCCCTTTAGTGTTCTCAATGTGTCTTGACACTTATTTACCAAACCAAATGTAGGGCTCACTGATTTGAATTAGAACAACTTTGAAAAACATTGGGTACATACCTTTTGTGTAACGAATGTGGTGAAGTGAGCAACCTTGCCATGATGCCCATATGAAAGTCCATTGCTTAACCTCATGCTGCCCTCTCCAAAAATGTCTCCAATATGCACCACAAGTGCATAAAGTTTGAAGGATTTCTCCTTCCAAAGTGCTGCCCCATTCAAGTCTTCCTTGTCTCATGTATTGAAGATTATTTGTAACCCATCTATCACTCTTCCCTTCACATTTTTAAATTCTCCCTTCCATTGTAGGCCCTTGGAAGGGCTGCTTTTCTTCTGCAAACTTCAACTCCCTATCACAAGGAAAGAGCCAACTCTCCTTTGTATTCCAGAATTTATTAGGAGCTGTAACGTACCTTTTTTTTCTAAATTTTCTGTGCGCGCCATAATCAGATTTGGCATGAAAAACTCTGAATTTTCTGAGTATAAACAATGCTGTTAATTCACACAAATTTCTGATTTTTCTGAGCACCAACAATTCTGATTTTTCATGCAATTTTATAATTTTTCTGAGTACAAACGAATCTGATTTTTATCATAAAATTCTGATTTTTCTATGTGTAACCTGGGTCTTTCCTCAATGCAAAATTCAGACCTGTTTCCCTTCCTTACAAACTGAAAATTATACTCTCTATGGACTTGGTTAGCATCTTCATTTCCAGAATTTATTAAGCCCAAAAAACAAGGAAATAAATATTATTTTGCCTACCTTAGTGGTTGTTCCAAGTTAGAAGAAACATTCTTTCTTGCTTCCCCTACCAAAATTCTCTCATGGAAGATGCCTTCCATCACTTTTGATGTCATCTCCGAGGGTGCCTTATTATTCGAGCCATGTAGGATCACTTCCTTGATTATCCAAGCAAGATTTGGAGTGGTTTGCATGCTCTTCCGTATACTCTTCACCTTATTGCCCCTTTTCTTGATCCCAAGGTCTTGCCAACTTCTGTGCATGGGTGTCAAAGAATGTAGAAGTGATATGACAGCAATACCAAGCTTATAAGTGTCACCTGGATCCCACTTCCATATTAGGAATTTGTGATTCCTCATTCCTATACTCTCTTGGAGACCTTCCTTTCTCCATTTAGTGCTCTTCATCTTGTCTTCATTCTTGGCATGATCTTCATGACGATCAAAATGTTGTAAGAACATAGTAGGATGGGTGATGCAACAAATTATTGTTATGAAAATTATTAATTTGCTTAGCTTTATATGTTGTTCTAAAAATCATAGCAGACTGAAAATGAACATTAGCACTTGGAATTTTGATCTTGTGTATCACTTTCTCCCTACCACTATGCAAAATGTTTCTTTCTTCATTTTTAAAACTATCACAGTGATGTTTTAAGGACACCTTCCCTTTTAAACTCCCTTAGGTGTTGTCTAGCTTGAAAGGCTATCAATTTCACCTCTTACCCTCCTTAGCCACTCATCACACCTCCCTTGGGTCCTTGCTATAAGAGTAGATTTTTCTGCCTCTTGGCTTGGAGTATTTTGCCCATTTTTTCTTGGCATGGAGGATGTCTCCATGAGTTGTGCACCTTCCTTCTTCAAATATGAATTCTCATGTTTTTTTATTCCTTCATTTGAATCCTCATGAGGGTTTGTCCCTCCCTCTTTTCCTTCTTTGTCCATAACTTGTTCTTTTTTACAAGTGGCTGCTCCACTTGAATCCTCTTCCTTGGTGCAACCCGGAATTACCACTCTTGGTTCAACCACCCCTTTGCCTTCTACTTGCAACTCTTTTTGTTGTTCAGCAACTTGTTGGAAACCCTCATCTTGCTGCCCTAAAAGTTGTGATTTTTGTAACTCGGAATTTTTAACATTTGGCTGCCCCAAAGTGCTTGATATTTTCTCAAAGTAAGGTTCTGGATCAGCCCAATCAAACCTTCCAATGATTCCCCTGTTGAATTCCTCATAGTTGTCTATGAGGTGATGCCCTTGGGTTACCAACCATTGGTGCCACCAATCATGGGCAACCCCTTCTAGATGTGATGTGATGAATCTTTGAGCCTCCTCTACCTCCATGGGACGAAGTGTAAGGTATGTACCTAATTTATCAATCCACGCCCTAGATGAAATGTTTGTCAAACCATCAAATGTGGAAAGAACAATCTTCCTCAAAGCATCATGTAACTCCCATCTAACTTGAGTACTGCCCCTACCTCTTTTCCATGATACAAAATCCATGAGGTCTATCTTCTTGAAAGGGGGTGGGTATGTCATATCCTCCTCATAAATCTCTATCAAATATGTTTGAATGGAAGGCTGCTCCTTCCTTTCATGAGCTTGAGAGGATTTCCCAAACCTTGTACCATCCATATCTCCCATGTTACTGTTTGACATGAAACCCTCAAACCCCACAACTAGCCAAGAAATTGGCTCTAATATGACTAAAATATCCCAAAATAGGATATTTTCTGAATTCTAAAATTTCTACAAAACCGTAAGTAAAAAGTTAATTTGGATTTGTTTAATTCCAACAAACCCTAGCGCCCAAAAGACCACAACAAGGCTGCAATAATCCAACTGAAACCCTAGCAACACTTTGACCACTTTCCAATGAATAAATAGGGCAAGAAAAGGAGAGTTTCCCTTCAAACCCTAGACATCAAAGATGGAAGAAAAACGCTGAATTAATAACTTGCTTCCTCACTTCAAATTATGCAAATTTATAACCAAATATTTCGCCCAAAATTGCTAAATATATGTATGGAATTAATGCCTATTTTCCATTAATTTGTGAAGCAATAAATGTTGTCAAAATTCCCCATAAAATAGTGAATAAATTTTCAAGGCCCTAGGATCCTATAAAATACCTATGCTAGAAAATTAATATAAAAATCAGATTGGGGTTTGGGCATAAAAAATCCCTCAAACCCTATCAAATACTCCCAATACCAATTCACCCCAGCTAGGAAATAATTAGGGCAAGAAATGACCCCCACATAATAGCAAATCACTCCCAAATCCAATTACCAACCTCCACAAGCAAGTCGCCCAACTTGGAAACTCTTCTTTTTGTCTTTTTCTGAATTTTTTGATCTATGGCAACTCCAAGGTGAAGTTGCCCCATGGAAGAATGAGGGTTTGCGTCCTCAATCTCTTTGATTGAAGGCTTTCGTCTTCAAGGCAAGTGGCTCAAGCATTTCGTGCTCAAACTCCAAGATTTGAATATCAAAATGCATCCATTCAAATGATCCCCTCCTTTGCTTTTATACACCATCTGCAAGGGGTACGCCCAAATGGAGGGAAATACCTTTTCAAAATTATAAGAAAGAACACTTTTTACAAATCCACTTAAGTGGATTGGCGCCCATGACCCTTAAAGGACCCCAACTTAAGTGAACTTTATAACATAATGTACTTTTTACAAGTGTTCTTTTAAGAAACCAATTGTTCCCCTTCTTTACCCTCTTTTCCCTTAGCCCCTGGGAATAGATTAAGGCTAAGGGTCTTCAAAGATGTCCCGATCAAAAGAGGGTCATGAAAATCCACATGGACAACTAATTGAAATAGTAAAAATCTATGTTCAGTGTTTTAACACAGATTCACGAAGAGATTCACATCGTACATACTACATACATTGATTATTGTTATAACTCATGACAGAGAATGCTTTCATTGCACACATACTCGAGTAGAATTAGGTTGATTTCTAGGCCACAAAAATGCCCATATAAGAAACATAATACTACGTTTCGAAAAACAACAATAATCTAGGAAGGGGCACGTTTTGAGAATTTTGAATAGTTCATAGGTGGAAAACAGCCATAGCAAAGCTTGTATTTATGCTTGGGTTATTCTAAATTCCAATCCTCTACAATATCATCTTTTCCTGGCTCTCCCTTATCCCTGTAAGTTGTCAATCCACATGGACAACTAATTGAAATAGTAAAATCTATATTCATTGTTATAACACATAGATTCACAGAGAGTCACATTGAACATACATTGATTATTGTTATAACTCACGACAAAGAATGCATTCACTGCACATAGATAGGGATACTATGAATATGTTTATTATACCTAGATGCAATGCATACTATCTCCATGTAAAATTAGCTTTCATATCAATAGAGAACTCTATCAATACTAATCGATGAAGTACATATACAATGAGTCAGTCACAAAAGCTGCATAGGTTGGACATGTTCACCCGTATGCAACCATACATGATTAAAATATTGAAGAGGCCTCCTTACCTTAATATTTATTTTAAAATTCCTTTTATTGAGCACTACTTTCATTTATTAGTGACACACATGAATGACTGCGATGTGACAATATTTTAAAAGCTATATACAGTGATATATTCAGAATAGAGATGCCCAAGTGCATACAACTTACTTGGATGTCTATATTTTATTTTTAAAAAAGAATGAATATCACAGAGTCTTTACCGAGACACCATCAGAAATTCAATAAATAGGAAGAGATCTGTAATAAAAAAAATTGAACAAATCGTTTCACATGCGTGAAAAGTGGAAAGGATTTATACATTGATTCCCTGAAACTAACTAAAGATTTATCTCTATACCATCGCATTATCTCATATCATATTCACATAAATCAGTTAGATGTGGCATACATGAGGTAGGACATGAGCTATTTTATTCTCACATTTCACGAAACATAGGATATTTAAAAAATGAAACTTACCTCCCTGATTGCATCCTAATGTTTTCTTATCTCCATTTTCTTAATAAGATACCGATAGTTTTACTGATGAAATGAAATAATTTTTTAAAGTCTTAGTTTCATACTTACATATCATTACTTGCAGGAGCTTGTTCTTGAACCTGTACAGCCTTTTC
The DNA here is from genome assembly GCA_037957365.1 of Torreya grandis. Lineage (NCBI taxonomy): Eukaryota > Viridiplantae > Streptophyta > Pinopsida > Cupressales > Taxaceae > Torreya > Torreya grandis. The sequence goes on from JARHVA010000306.1 coordinate 357,931, forward strand.
CATTACACCATCCCATGTCAAAAGTTGCATGTACATCAAAGGAGGCAGTCAAAGAGAAAAACAAAATGAATGGTCCTAAACTCTAGCATGTCTACTAAAATAGATCAATTTCAATGTCATAAAATTCTACGTTACTGGATACTGTTGTATAGGCTCCCAGATACGATACGATACTGCAACGGGTATGGATACGGGTTCGATACGCATGGAATACGGGCAGGATTTATCCTGCCCATATCCTGTATATCAAGCATTAAAAACGTATTTAAAAAAAAAATCAATTTCGCTTAATAAAAGTCAATAATGGACTTCAAAAAACAATTAAAAACAAAATAAAGTATGAAAACCTCTATTAGGGCTGTATACAACAGCTATGAAGGTTGCCAGAGCAAGCCAGCAAGTCTTCCAGCTATTGGATCGTGTTTCAGCCTTGCCAAAATCAGGTAATAAATGTCTGTAACACGATCAAGATGAGGGAGAGGTTGAAATCAAGAATGTTTTAATTTGCTTATCCCTTTATGTCCCAGAAATATGGTTCTCCAGGACTCTTTTTGTGCAGTACATATGCTACAATCATTTGCACAGGAATAATACAAAAGCTCAACTCGTGAATAAGCTCAAGAAGAAAACAGGCCATAGTCTTAAGTTGATTTAACACCAGGTCATCTCATTGTTATCTTCACGAAACTGCAAATAGTGCATTTTCTTGTCTTTATTTTTATTCCATACATTGTAATATTTGCACCATGTGCTTGTTATAAGACTGATCTAAGTTTGACAATTGAATATTATGATATTTGGCATTGAATTATTAGGATGTTTTGGGGTTATTTAACTTATATAGCTATGTTTTTAATATTTTATATTTTTTGTATATATTTTTGTACGGCCGTATACAAAAACATATCCAAGCCCCAAAAAAATCCCCGTATCCACGTATCCAATTCTCATACCCGTATCTGTATCTGTATCGGCTAGTTACATATTAAAATTATATGCATGAACAAGGAAATATATAGCAGTTCACCTACCTGCTTTCGTTCGGAATGCGGTCCTGGCAATAATCTTACAATCTCTTCAATGGGACGCCTGATGATCATACACAAGCAAATTTACAACAAAGTAAATATTGATAAAAATTCCCAGTCACACTTTGATTGACTTCAGTAAATAAACACAGAGTATTCAAGAACACAAAGTTATCTATATTTAAGACTAGGATCCTTGAAATAAAACAATGCCTGAGACCCAGAAAAGGCAATTGAAAATAGGCATGGAGAATAAAGACCACATGTTAATGAGACGGTAGCAACAAGAACTTTTCTTTTGATATACGATTACTAAGAACATCTTCAGAATTCAAAAAACAATTCTTGGAATGTAAACATAACAGATAGCATTAAGCATTTGCGTAAATTTATTTTTTTTACTGCAATGTGTATGGTACATAAACTTTTTTCAGTTTAGAAAATAAATTTTAATATTAGAGCACAATAACAAGATCAATGCAAATTTCCACATGTTTTTGGTTTATAAGAAACGATTCATTTGGGAAGAAAATCTGTTGACAGAGATGAATTCTCAAGGTAAACAATAGGAAAAATACAACATATTCATCAAACAAAGAGAAAGCGTTGCAGATAGCTAATTAGTTGATTGAGGCTCAATTCCATACAATATGTTCCAATTATAATGTCTCTATTTGGAGAGCCATCAAACCTAGAAGTTTATTTGGTTTTTTGAAAATTCTCCATGCTACAAAATAGCTCAACGTATTGCATTTTGTAGAGTATAGATCTCAGCATAAGAAAAGAAAAAGGTAAACAAATGCAAAGTCGAAAGAGGGCTCGAAAAAAGACAGAAAAAGATGAAAAATACAGAATAGAGTAGCCTAATAAGACAAAATATAGGGTACCTGATTTACATAAGTTCCAGGAATCAAAGAGACCACCCAAAAGGCATTGTACAGGAAATGAACCTTTCCATTCTAAGACACATATGAAGCGTAACATGTATGAATATGTTATTGATGGTGAAAGACACATTCCTAGAGATCACACCCAAGAAATTCGAAAAGTCATTAGAGCTGCAACTGCTCATTTTCTTCATTATGGTGGCCTGAAATCAGACTTGATACTTAACTGAAGATCAGAAAACCAGATAGGGATTTATCCCCCACAAAATCTCATGAAATGCCATGCTCAATAACAATTATTTTTACGTATTATACTAGTCTTTTATCTTTTACCGTCCACATAAATGTTATCACAAAGTGCTTGCTTTCCTATTTGATGTTGCCTGAAAACCATGTTTGTGTTCATGTCTTGATTCCAAACTTTTGCTCAGGCATAGATGATTGTATGCATGTATGTTGCAAATGGTTTGATTTTATATACATATGAGTGTGAGTTTACACACTAAGAAACATTTTGAAAGAATTTGGGAAGCCTCTCTAGGAAACATTTGATGTTTGATTCTACTTGTTTTCGGAGGTTGCTGCATATCTTGATACTAAACATGTCTGATGCATAAGCATCTTGTATTATAAGATATATAATCTTGTGTTTCCTTGCATTGCATTTATTTAATGTATTACTACGGGCATCTGCAATAAAATGTATTGATCACACTATAACACATCTTACCAAAGATATGAAATTTATGTCCATGAAAGTATGATACATACCATCAAATGATCGAAATATAGAACTTTACAGGAAACATATTAATCAAATGTGAGTTCAAGCCTGAGATATTTAACTGTCGAAAACATAGTTAAGTAGAAATTACGAAATTCCAAGCACAAGTGACAATCAAATTACAAAATACCAATTTAAGGCTAGCAGTTTCTATGCCAGGCATCAAGAATCTCACCACCCAGCTCTGAGAGCATGTTGGACGAGTCTAATGCTTAAAGGAGCATATCCAGAGAAGACATATGCAATGTCACTGGGACTGCAAAAAAAACACATTCTAATAATCAATCCAAACTTGTCAAACTTTCATACATTGTCGAACCATTAGCCTGAATGTTTCAGAGATTCTGCACTACAAAATGGATTTACTGCAGCAAACTATCCACACTTGAACATCATTCATTTTGAGTGTTTATATTTTTATTATCAAAGGTCCTAATAGATATAGAGGATCAACAAACCTTAATTAAGCCTTTTCTGAATTTCTCCCAATCAATGTGGTAATATGCAAGAAAATAAGGGGTCAAGAAAACTGAAAACTCCTGTTCCGTATAAAAAGACTTATAGATACAGAACTTAAATCATTGGCCACTATTTAAGTTCAATTGTTTTTACAAAATATAATACATTTTAGAAAGACACAGTCAAGGATACATGTTTTATTCTTAAATGGGTCCTTCTAGACAACTATTAGTTGGATTCAGGCCAATAGACATCAAACATGTAAGCATATTTACCATGTTCAGCTGGACCTGGCACAAGTTTGGTCCGAACAAGAACGTTTTGGGTTTCTTGAACCAGTCTGGACTGAACCCGAAACAAAAAATGAAAACAAGAAAAAATGGATGGGAATTGACAGAACATGAAGTTCCTGCCGCCCCATGTCATAATTTTAAGTTGTAACACGAGTCTCATTTAGGCGGTCTATCTGATGCTATGCAGGAATTGGTTTTAATGGGATATATCCTAACATAGCTTCTGGAGATTAGACTGTGGAAACTTTGATGTGAATTGCTTGATGTGACTCAACTTTTATGATATAATGGACAAGACTTAACTTTACTTATATAAGCCCTTTGGTGTATAGTTTTCTTTAGGCATAATGTTATTTTTAAGCACAGTATCCTCACATCTGAGATTTATGTTCATACTTATTTTAAATTTAGATTGGAAATATACAAAAACTCTTCTGCACTCTTACAGCCAAAAGGGAATTATTGGTTAGTCTTACAATCATCTTTTTTAGAATGATGAGTGGGGGATCTATGGGCCCCCCAACTCTTGAAAGTCATATGATAAAACATAAGATTTACAACCTTCCATCCATACAACCGACGTTTGACACCACAAGCCAAGGTAGTCCTATAAATTATAATCATAGTAATGTCTGGAAAAAAAAAAAAAAAAAAGTAATAATGGACATTGAATTTTACTTTGTATTACAACTGTTTGACAACTAAAAGTCATTTTACATTAAGGTTTCAGAAATGACTGGTCAACAAAACTATCTGGTTACGAACATTGGTTGTTATATACAAATTCATCAAACAGAATGTTATAACCTTCAGAAACAGCTAGGGGAGAAATTCAAAAACTCCTGTTACCATAGTACCCTTCAACTTCAGACCGTGGATAGTGTAACTTCAAAAATATATCAAAGTTTTAGATGTTATAAATCGTGAAACTTTTTATCAACAAAATTAAGTGAGAACTATATTTAACAAAATTATTTTGTACAAAATTACATACTTCCTATCAGACTATGATTCATGAAAATTTTAAACAAGAAAACTAAGTGAGAATTATATTAATAAAATTATTAGTACAAAATTAAAGATGTCCTATCATATTGCTTTGGCCCTTACAGAAAGGAAAAAAAATCCGTCCTTGTAATAATCTTGTTGCACATGTTTTCAACATAATTGGAAGGTTCCCCAAAGTTTTCTAATTTCCAGACCTTGCAAACTTGGAGAACCTCTCCCACCTGCCTTTCTCTCCATACCGCCTCACTGGAGATACTGAACTTTTTGAACACTGTAACTATGCTTATAAGCACTTTACTAGACAAAGAGTTTATCCATTTAGATAAGTACGAGGAAACATATTATTATTGCTATAGGTTGTTCAGTCCTCCCATCTCTTTTGGAATGGTCCAATAGTCATTATTCTATCTTGAATGTTAGACACAGAAAAAATCAACTGCATAACATACACCTCCAGTCCCTCTCTCTCTACCACCAGAAACAAAAAATGGAATTGGAATACTGCGAGAGAGACTTAAATATACTGTCTCCTGCAGAAGCATAGATAATGAAAATCCCAAGAAAGAAAATGAATCTTCCCTGCAACAATGAAATATTCTTACTTTGCATCATCAACATCTTCCACAACCAGATTCAGTCCCCGTTTAACAGTCACCCAGTTGCTTTTAGAATCCTGTTTTGGACAAATATTAGAGAAATTAAAATTTTCAAAGGCATCATACAAGTTTTAGCAGGAAAGTAATTCAGTAATACTAAGAACAGACATAATAATATTAGAAAATCAGGGAAACAAAAATCACGTTTCTTTATACGTAAGTCTTGGAAATAAACTCTAGGGCCGTTTGGCATATACACCATATTCATTATGAAATCCATAAAGATTGAAAACCAAACCTGTTTCTTAAACAAACCAGCCTTTTCCAAGTTAATGAGGGTTGCCATGTGCTCAAAACCATAGCTATGAAGCACCTCTCTCCTACAATCATAAACAATTGAGAAAATATTAAAAATTTGCATTTCTCTTACATAGAGACATAAATCACCTATTTGTTGTAGAATGGTTATATAGATACTAGACTACCAAAAACAGTGTACACAGAATAATAGTTGCATAACATACCATGGCAGAGCAGGGTATCCAAATAATAGCAGCTTTGTATTCAAAAAAGGTAAGTCTCGAAACGATTCATACAGTACAGGGAGGACCTGAGACCAGTGCCCCTTCCGCGACATACATCATTCTATTTATATGAAAAGAAGACCCAACCGTTGTCGGTTAAACACAACCGTTACTAACAAGCATACTAACCAGTCATTACAAAACTACCTAAAGCCTACAATACAATCACTAATCACATAACCACATTGGCTACTAAACTATGTAATTAATCAGACGCTGAAAAACATGACAATATTAATATTATGGCTACATTATCCCCCCCTTAAAACAAGCCTGAATCCCTTCCGAGAAATCCAATAAACAACATGAGAAAAATACGAGTTAAGAGGGAAACAAAATTCCATTCAGATACAAGGCATGGTGGCTAGAAGTTGGATGTACGGTCCCTTTTGGTGGTCGTATAGTGGCTAAAGGTGGTCCTACAATGTCGAGAGTTGGAGAGGAGCGTGTGGTGGTGGCCTGGATGAACGCATACAGTTTGTTTTTGGTGGTTGTATTGTGGCTAGGTGAGGACGTCGCACTATTGCAACTACGACAAAATTCTTTTGTGGTTGAACATTGTTTTGGGCAGATGTATGATGTTGCTACTCTACCTTGCTAGTCATACAACCATGGTCCTTCCTGATTGTCCTGCTTCCTCTTGGTCATATGGACAAGTCATTCCCTCTTTGCAATATGACCATGTTGCCCCTTCCTAGCATGCAAACCTGCTTCTCCATGCACATATGCTTCTCCCTCCTAGTCGTACGAGCATGCTACTCCCTCCTGATGGTACAGACTTGTCCGTCCTTGGCCATACAATAGGTGGTCCCCCAAGTGGGCGGCCACCATGTGCATGGTCACGAGGTGGCCGGCCACTAGGCGTAACGCCACCAAGTGGGTGGACACTAGGTGAGTGGTTGCCCATTGCGTGGATACCAAGTGGGTAGCTGCCAAGGGGTGGACGCCAAGTGGATGGACACTGGATGGGTGGCCACCATGGAGTTGGACATCAAGTGTGTCACCCCCCGATAGCTGGATGTCAAGTGCATCGCCACCCAATGGATGGATGCCAAGTGTCATTTCTAGGTGGCAAATGCCAAGTGGGTGGGCATCGATTGACTGAGCATCAAACATCTAATTTTTGGGTGATGCAGAGCAAGTAATGCAACCCCAAGTAGTCAGCTCTATGAACTTCATGCCAGTTACGCCATCAAACTAATGGGCCAGCTTATCATCGAACTTGTTGGCACCAACACACCCCTATTTCTTTAAAGTAGGGACCCCCCTTTTTCATCCCAAATTGAGCTATGAATTCCATTTGCAACATCCATCTTCTATCTCAATTTTGAATGTCAAGATTGTGAACTAGGTCAAAAGACAAAAGAGGAGAAATTAAAAATTCCCTCTTTTAAACCAATTTTATGAGGATTTTCACAATGCATTGAAAGCTAATTCACATTGTAACCTAGTTTGGATCTTGGTTAGAGCAAATGGCTACAAAATAAGCTCATATGTACCCTTGTAAAATAGTTAAATTAATTGGTGGCCACATACACATCCAAAGTCAAAGTTCACGCTTTATTTTATGTCACTAGAGATCCTTGTATCAAGCAAACCCGGCCACAATTTAAGTCAAGATTCATACATTAATGTTTCGCAGATACCTATTTTCACTTCAAAGACTTAAGGTGGTGTTTTGAAAGGTTCCATAACTGTGTGAACTTGTGATTCCATTTTGATTGCCTTGAGTTTTCTTGCCAATATCCCCGGCTTACTAAAACGATGTGTGTGCATTATTGATTTTCAAGATATGATCATAGCATTTTAAAGTATTGTGTGTGGGGAAAAGGGTGGAAGCAAAGAAATATAAAATGAAGATAAAAGGTTCAACAGATCCATGGACTTTGAATAGTCATTTGAAACCTCAGAGACACTTCGTGACCCTGTGACCTTAAGATAGGGAGAGACCACCACGTGCATCACTCTGAATGGGCATGACAAAAGTAAAAGGGAAGATTTGGAATATGGTGAGAACACATTGCACAAGATTTCACCATGTGACCACGACACGTGTAAAGATGAAAAGGATTCGGACCTAAGCAGATATAAAGATGAACTAAAGATTCAACATATCGGTGGAGTCCACAGGGGACGAATTGAAGACCAAAGATGAACTTTGCAATTCCATGACCTTCATGACCTCGAGACTGCAGGATTGAGACACATGGATGGTCAGAATTCTCAAATGTGACTAAGGTCATGAATTCACAGATAGCTAAAACTATACTGATACAGAATTCAAAGATTACTTAATATGAGTGATTGATACCGACTACCATTAATTCACAATGAACAAAGTACTGAAGGGTGAATTACATGTGATGCATAGTGGATTTTCGAATTTAAATTGGGAACTAAATTGGGATGCAGTGATTAATGGCAATTAATATAATTTGTGAGTGACCCCCATTCTCAATAATTCTCATCAAATATCGAAGAGAGATAAATGCAAAGAGCATTTTTCAAATTTGAATGGACAAAGTAGGAAAAAATTTGCAGACGATGACCACCAAGTTTTATCAAAGTTCATTGAATTGTCATAGAGATTACAGAATGGCCCAAGGCACTGCATCTTCTTCTTCAAGGCCCCCGCAACAATTCAGAAATACAATCTGCTCTCCCCACATTGTTCATCTAAGGAACTACAACACAATGTTTTGTGCAATTGATGAAGCTGAAAATCTCTTTGATGGCAAAGACACTACTAAGGCAAACAACAAGTGCAAAGAGGATTTTATTTCACTCATGAAATCAGGCTTCCATCAAGTAATGGCCAAGCCTGAGGTATTTCCTTGCAAAGACCTTTTGCTTAATGTTTTCTCCAAGTGCATTATAAAAGATGAGGTGTTGTATTCTCCAAATATGAGAAATATAGTGGCTAATATGGTCGGGGTAATATTTGATAGTTATTACAAACATCCCTCTCCAATGTTCACTTATGATCAGGATATGCCCACTAAGTAGATGAAAAACAATGATTTAAAGGACGTTTTGAAGGATGGGGTTGTGGACACAAAAAAATAGACTAATAAAGGAAATGTGGATAGTTATACTATGAAGACTTTTAGGCCTGGTGTCAAATTAGGGACACTGTTGATGAATATATTGTATGGTGCTGCTAATATTAACCATGTCAATAAATTACGGGTGCCCGTGCTTGCAATGATTATCAATGAAACAAGAAACCTACATTGGGTGAAATCATCACTTCCAATTCGCAAGAGCAATTTCATGGGGTTAAAGAGGGCTGCAACTTTTACATGATGCTTGTTGTGCCACTGTGCAATTCAAACATATTGACTTCCCTAGATAGCCTAATTCCTCTAATTCACTCATACGTGTTATACAGTAAATTGAATGCGTACAAGTATCAAGAATGTATGCAAGAGATGCAATTACTTCTATTCTCCGATGTACTTGGCAATCAATGAACACCGAAAGCCTAGGCTTTCGGAAGAAATGAGAGAATCCATCAAGAAGAGTGGAGGTTATTGGGATTATGACACTTACATTGTTTTGAGGATTGAAGGAGTTATGACGCCACCTTATAAACTCCCTTAGTATGTACCTGATAAATTTGCTTCATAGGAGGCCTATCAATTTGTTCATGGAGTTGGAGGACTTTGCAAAAACAGAAATCAGAGATCATGGCCTCCTACACCCTTGCAACTTGGGAATTCACTGTATAGGGCATGGCCTTCAATACAACAACTTGAACTACAAAGGCTGGCATTTAGTAAATTTGAAAAGGATGTAGCTAGGAATTGGGATCCCTCCAAAAGGGTGGCCAAGCATTTGGAAAGTTTACAAAAGAAAGTCAATTTGCCTCATCCACACCAAGGACACCCAAATGAATTGTATTATCTCAACCCACAAAATGATTGGGAAGTTATCAAAAAGTGTGAGGCAGCAAGTCTATATAGACCACAATCACACGTGCAAAGAGGAAGACCTCGTTTGGACAATGCATTGGTTAAGGGAGGAGCCTCAGGGGAGCAACCCAGTCTTGATGAAGAAATTGCTGCAAGGATTTCCCCCAACCACACCATCAATGAACACTCTAGTGGCCACAATGCCTCAGGTAACATGGGCACTATTTACCCTTACCACTGTGGTATCTACTAGTCCTTCATTTGTGGCCCCTACTTCTGTTGGTTTGCATATGTCAATTTCCCCTGGATTCTCAAGTGTTTCATTGCCAACAAGTATTTTATGTGTCTAGTGATCCTACCAAATTGTCACAAGAAGTCTGTCTCTGCATAATACAAATGTTCAACATGTTGAGTTTGTTTTGAGTCAAGTACTGAAAGTTCTTGAGGTTATTAGAGTGGAAAGCATTATTGAGCATCAAGGGCGAGTGAGTCATGTAGGATTCAGTATTGACCCATCACTTAAATTGTCAACAAATGTCCCAATATATGGTGTAACCGCAACCACAGTGCTCCCTGATGTATTTTCTACTCCTCCGCCTTTGGTCACTACAAGTATTATAAGATTTGTTGCTCAAACATTTCATGTTGCCACTGTGAATGATCTAGTTGATAGTATGTGCTCTAAGATTTCTCTGCCCCCATCCACTTTTGGATTGACAACATCAAGGATGATAGAAAACACTTTGATCCCATACTCTATTTCTCCCGTTGTCATTGATTCCCATGATTCTACTTTAGTCACAAGTGCAATTGAAAATAATCCTACAAGGTTGTTTGTTTCCATTTCACCTCCATTGGGGTCTATAATGGTCATTCCATCATCTATTTCCACATCTATTGCCACCATAATTTCATCCACTCCATCATTTGTTGTTCTAAGCCCCGTTGTGGTCACTCCAACCACATTGGCAACCCAAGGATTATCCAAACCTGCTCTAAAAGCTATTGTGATTCCTCAAATTGGAGGAGGAGAATATCAAGTGAACTGGATACAAAATATGTAGTTGGTTAAAGCTCAACAACTCTAGTATGGATATACATCAACAGCTTAAGGACAGGATGAAATTCAAGAAGTCCACTGGGAAGTTGAAGAGGATTACTACTAGGAGAATATCAAAAGATGGATCTCCCATACTCTGTGAGACAGAGGAGGATTTGCTTTCACTCACCAAAAAGAGGAAAAGGCCTAGCCAAGATATTGTGAAATCTATTCAGCATTCTAGTAGTTAAGAAGAGTTTGAGGAAGACCCTGAGTCTATCGTGAAGTCCACCAATACAATGACTGAAAAGGTTGTTCATGGAATGAAGAAAATGGTGAAACAACTGAAGACTTAGACGAAAGTTAAAGTGCTAGCATATATTGTAAAGAATGTTGAAGCTGCCTTGGATTTGCTTTTCAGGTCATTGATGGAGGTGTAGGAATCTAAGTTGAAGAGGACCAATCGCAGCAAAATGTTCAAAGCTTATTTGCTAGAAATTGCAAAGATGAAGAGCAAATTGAATGTCATTGCCACGGATGTTAAACAGGGTTTGCTCCCTAGTGTCCCAATCATACAAATGTCTAATGTTAATTTGTGTGAAAATTTTATTGCACAAACCGAGATAGCACTTAGAGAATTGTCATGCCTTCTTACTGCGACAATCTCATAGTTGAACATGTTCTTGGTAAAGATTCTCACTTGCTTTGCAAATGCAAGCATGCCACAGTTATACATGGAGAATGGAAATTTGAGATTTGTTGATAAGTTCATTGGGATGTTGAGTTCTTTTATGGTTGCATTCAAAGGAGAAGTGGCCAGTGCAAATAGAAAGAATAGTCAACAAGTCTTGGATTTTGTAACAGATGCAGTCAAGAGAGTTGAGAAAGCAAGTGTTGTTAGAGAGTACCTCGAGCGTCCTTTGCTGAATCATGCACAAGAGGTCACTTAGATTGAGCTTCACTTTAAGAAGCCAATTATTGACATATCACGAGTGGACAAGGGCTATGATCTCTACATGTAGGTTTTTAAAGGGAAGCAAATGGTGGATTGAAGTTTCACTTTGGGCCTTGTGGTATTTTGGAACATAGAGTTCCAAGCAAGTGATAAGTCTGGGGGACTTGGTAGCAAAAGTTGTATGTTAGTAATCTCAAAGGGGTCTGATAATTTAGTAGTACTAGTAGTAGTGATTAAGTTCAAGTTCATTAATTTATTTCAAGTAGCAGTTTAGAACATGCAAGTACTTTGAAGATGTGGTTGCACCTATCCTTTCTATTTATTATAAATACTTTGTATTAAAACCTTTTTTAATTAGAATGGAAAACAAAGAATTTGGCAATTTTGTTGAATTTGCAATCTTAATGTTATCACTATGGATGTGTTGTGAGTTTGTTTTTTCCAGTTTGTGTTTTCCCTTTCTCAATTAGATAATGCCTTGTGTGTTCTTAGCTCCAAATTTCCACTGATTTGTTCTAAACGCTTTTACGAGTTGGGTAGATTGAGCTTATGCTATTCTCACTATTTCGTTGGCAAATTGTGAGCATTACTAATCCTTTGTAGATATATGAGCTATGTTATCTTCTACAACAAATTATCTTGTTTAGTTATGCTTGTGGGATTCACTTATAGTGTTATTAATTCCTTAGACTATGGTGCCATATTTATTTAAATTTGACTGAACACCACATTTGATAAAAATTAGTTTATTTCTCAATAGATCTTATTTAGTGTTTTAATTTAGCAAAAAAAAGATACACAAAAATATGATTCTTTTTTCTGCCCTACTTTCCCTCTCTTTTTGCATTTCTTTATGAGATTCAAATCGTTGTATAGCAAATTAGCATCATTGTTAATATCCAAATCTTTGTTTTTTGTGGGTGTTGTTTGAACACATGGGTGAATATTGGTGGAACCCCCCTTGAAAGGTTTTAGATCGCATGCAACCAATTCTATTCCACCAAAGAATTTTTTTTGAGAGCCACAACCTGCAACTCTAGCCCTGCGTTAGATTCTAGTGATCCTCAAACAAGAGGGTATATACCCATCATTTGTTGGAGCCTATGCAACAAACTTGCATCAAAAAAATTGTGCACCCTTGATATTGTATCCTTTGACTTTAGTGGGTAAGTCGACTATGATGTTGATGGTCCAAAAGGGATCGACATCACAAGCATCTCCTTCTAGGCATCTTGCTGCAAGCCTTGGCCTTCCTCAACCTCCATAATCTTGATGCCATTGCAATTAGGTTGAAACACTTCATAGTCTTCCCTTTGATATTGGAACAACACATTGAGAGAGATAATCTTATCTTTGAAGCACAATTGGAACTACAAGATCCCTTCTTCATTTGGCTGCATCGTACCTCGATTCCCATCCACTGAGCTTTCTTCCTTCGAATCTGAATCTAAATCCGATGACCCAGGTGAAGTTGTTTCCTCAGTGACTACCTGATTCTTCAAGTTTATGACATACTTATGTCCTTTGTTTTCAACAGACATCAACTTATTCTATTTTCTAGTTATAATCGAGTATGGCTGCTATCAACCAGCCTCAACCTAATAGTGCATCATAGTCCTTTTGCAATGATATGACTACAAAATTCAAAAAAAACGGTTGGGTTCCAATAATTACCATTTGTCCCATCAATACACCTAATATCTTAATGCCACGTTGATTTGCTCCTACTAGTTGGAATGTTGAAGGCCACATAATTAGCTTCCCAAGACTTTTCCAAGTCTCGTTAGGAAAAACATTCATGCCAAAACCACTGTTGATGATAGTCTTTGTCAAATTCTTTCCCACAATTTCCATAGGGTCGATCACTTGACAAATTATCATAACTAGAGATTCCCATAACGTGCTTTGGTAAGTGCCATAACTTCCTTGCCCTAAAATACATCAATCATATTGAAGTGGGCTTGCTTTGGACAATTTCCATCATTATGGTCCCCGAGCCTACACCATCTATAGAGAAGTCCAATGTCATTTTGGTTAGAGCAATCTCTTATGAAAAGGTCCCACTCATTGCACTCCCAACACTGTACAATTGGTCGTCCTTAGGAGTCGTACTAAATCCAACTTCCACCACCACTATGATTCTACTGTCAATAGTTTATTGGTGGCATAGTGGGTGCTGTAGATTTTTCTCCTTGTGTGAATAGTACTTGGCTGCTTGTATTCTGCAAATTGTACGGGCATTCCTTGACTGAATAGCCTATAACTTGACAAATATCACACAAAAGATCCTTGCCTTCGTTCCTACCATCGCCCTTTAGTTCCTTCAGCATCCAAAGAATGTAATTTCTCAAGGCTCGCATTGATCCAAGTTCATTGTTGTCGTTGGGGTTCAGGTCATCTTTTTAAAGTCCTTTCGAGCATGACGTTTTTTTCTCGCTTTCAATGTCCATGGCTCAATTGTATGTATCTTCTTAAGATAAGGGTGGGACTATCTTCATCGTCCTCTGCAATGAGGATACCAACCCTTTGATGGACCAATGCTTCTTCAAGCTGTCAAAAAGTTCCTTTTTAGGTTTGCCCAATAGTTTCAAGCCTTATGTTATAGATGTGAACATTCTCATGTTTACCCTGCCAGGAATTATATATTTCTGCAACAATCTCATTGTCATCCTCAATTGTTTGAATTCTTTCTCGAAGACTTGCCTAAATGTTTTCCATGTTGCTTTCTCCGAGCTTGGTGCATCTCTGTACTAGTCAATAGCCATTCCCTGAACGAAGTTTGGTAAACATCTTAACCACATGCGTTCATCCATATGCCCATTGGTAGTCCAAATGGTGATGCACATTTTGCAATGTTTTGCAGGATCAATCTGTCACTAGTGGACTTTGGCAATTTTTGCTTTTCTGGAGGTGGAGTTGATGGGGTAACAATGGCTCTGGAAGGTTCTTTGAATACCAGTCTCCCCCTTAAGAAGGTCTACGTTGGATGTTCCTATACCTCTTTTAACAATATCCAACACATCCCTAAACTCAACCCTTCCTTTGGCACTAATCTACAATATCTTGCACAACATCAAGGCCTGTTTTCATATGACTCCCTCCAACTTGTCATTCGGGCTGCCCCAAACTTTTCATGTGATTCTCTTGCAGCACCCTCCAACCCAACCTAGTTGGCAAGGTCTGCACTTCCTCCAAAAGTGCCTATGGCAATGTCTACCTACTCCTTACTGCGAGTGGCATAGAGTCCACTAGTTCCGGCTGAACCCTTTCTTGGTTTTGGCTCCAGCTCTGGCCATGGCTTCTTATGCTTCAACCTTGGCTTTTGCTTTGAATTCCACTTTTGCTTCATACTTGGATTGACGGATTTTTAGTATCCACCAATCAAGTAGATCGTTTAACTTCTTGGTCCCCTCCCTAACCATGTTGCCTTCTTCTCCCACCTTTGTTTGGAGTCAATGGCATGAATTATTTCTTGTACACATCGGTGTCCTTCTTCTTGAACTCTTTGTACAGTTGTAATATCTATATTGTCATCGTGTTTCACAGTTATGCTTAGAAAATAGATCTTATAAGATAATGGGGTGCCTCATCACACTTCTCTTTGAACTGAATTTAACTTGACCTGACATTCTTTAAAGGAACGCACAATGTTTATAGAGATACTAGACTACCAATAGAAACATACACAAAATAGTAATTGCATTACATACCGTGGCAGAGCAGAGTATCCAAACAATAGCAGCTTTGTATTCATAAAGTTCATACAGTACAGGGAGGCCCTGATACCATCACATGTTCCCTGACGTACATCATTCTATTTATGCAACAAGAAGACCCAACAGTTGTCGGTTTAACACAACAATCAACAGCCGAACATTCTAACGAGTCATTACAAAACTATCTCAATCCGACAATACAATCAATAATCACATAAACACATAGGCTACTAAACTATGTAATTAATCATACGCTGAAACCTATGACAATACAAATATGACATACATTTTATGTCTATAAGAATATAAAGCAATAGAAAAGAAAGAAGCAAAGAAATTATATTAATGTCCACAAATGACCAAAAGTAGGTCAATGGGACTTGAGGATACAGCAGTTAACAATAGAAAGTTCTAGGAAGAGAGAATCCTAGAAGCAAAATAATAAAAGTACATAAGACAAAATAAAGCAATGTATGAATGGCATACCAAGAAGGGCCTGGGTCACTAAAATATTACCTTGTGTGAATCTTGTGAAGAAAAATTTTGTTCCGAGGACTCTTTTGCATTTCAAGGATTCAAATTACATTAAAAATTAGTAAACCAAACTCTATACACCTTGTTTTTAATAAATAAATTAAAAAAAAAAAAAAAAATTCTACACCTGGTCAAAAAATTGGGAGACAATGGACAAGAAGACTTTGAAATTACATCGTAGAGGCACGTGGGAAGCTGTTACTATTTATGGGCAGTGTTAACAGATCATAATGAAACAACAAAATTTAGAGTCAAATTTCTTCCCTTAGATAAGTATAAAGCCTTAAAATTAATGTTTGAGACTCCAAAATTTAGTATAGAGAAACATCAACAGAAAGCTATTTTGAACATAAAACTATTACAGAATACATAATAAACACCATCCGCATCAGAAATACAAATCAAAGATTAAAAAAGAATGTTTGGAAATGGCATTATTCTCATTTCCATTTGCAAAGTGCAATACCTACTAAATGGATGGAAATTCGTTGCAGAGAGAATACAAGATAGCCCTTTGAACAAATGTCAAAAGATGAATATGTAGGCACGGTCATGACAGGTGTGTGGTTGGTATCAACCATCTTACATCTCATATGCAACCACCAAATATAACCAAAATTTAAAAGTGACTGCATGTAAATTATATAGTACAGAATAAAATATTTTAATTCTTCATTTATTTACTAATGCCATTGCAAAGTATCTTAATTTATATCTACAATAACCCATTCCCCGCCCGCCTGCCGCCCCAAAAGCGTAGAAAAATCCATAGTGTTTGCCTTCAAATGAGCATTTCCAAACAAGCAAAGAAGAAGTGGCTCCAAATGCTATTTTGGGAAGTGTTGAGAGCCTAGAAATCAAAAGCACCATCCCACGAGTTGAAAAGCCTTCAAGAAATCTCAACAAACAAAACTTTTAATTGTTAAAAGGCAAGCTAAACAGAGTTTAGCTAGCTTAGACTTCCAAAACTTCATATCTCTCAAATTTTCTCAGGAAGGCCAGCATTCCAACAATCAAATCAGACAACTATGAGGAGGAATTAGTTAGGCACCATGCAATAGTGGGATGCCTCAACACCCAACATCAAAACACAAATCCAACATAGAAACCACCTGGGACGAAAATAAACTAGATTTTCTTTTTTGAAGTGTTTCTTTAAGTCCTAGTTTGGTGACCTGAGAGGGGATGAGTGCCCATGAGGAGCAGGAGGGGTATGCAGCGTGGATGTCCCAAAGTTTTCCTCTTCAAAGGGGATGACTTGGAGACATCCCCAATACATCACCCCATGCACCTCCTTGTGGAGACACATTCACATGGAACATTAAAAATAAGAGCATACTATGCGACCCTTGGATATAATGGGACATGCGCAAATCATATCATATTCCACACGAAAAATTGTGTGCTTGAAATCCAAAAAAGCAAGAAAGACCAACTTTTCAAAGACAAAGGCAACGTAATCATACCCTTAGTATCTTGCATCCAACTTAAAAAGCTAGGTATAAAATACAATGTTAGTATTCATCAAAGAAAAGGTGAAAAACAAAAAACAAGTAGAAATTAAGTTCAAAGCCTTATTCAGATTCCACAAAGACAAGGATGTCTTCCAAAATGACTTGTTGCCAAGACCACCACCCCAAAGAGAAGTGGACCACAAAATAGAACTCAAACCAAACGTGACCAAATTTTTGGGCCTCCTTACAGGTTTAGCTACATAAAAAGAAAGAAATTGAAAAACGAGTGGGGGAGTTAAAATAGGAAGGAAACATACAACCATGAAATCCCATTGTGTGCCTATGCCCATAATCGAAAAGAAAGACACAAACCATAATGATGTGTGCAATTATAGAGCCCTAAAATATATTACAATGAGTTAAAATCCCTTGTGCTCAAATATATAACCTGTTAGAAACCCTTGAGATAGCCACAGTCATTTCAGATATAGACTTAACAAATAGTTACCATGGCAGAATTAAGGAAAATGTGTTCGTAAGACAACCTATAAAACTATTAATATCCATTATGAATTCTTAGCTATGCATTAAGCTCTTATAAACACTTTTACAGGAACAAGATCTGCATAATTCAGGGAGTTTTCTTTCACTGAAAACAAAGCCAGGTTAGCAATTCAGCCCATCAAACATCAAGGCAATAAAGTTAAAGGCACGCACTAAATGACAATGAAGTATTTGCATAAAGGTTGTGTAGCTATTATCTCTTCAACGTTTATGTTTTTGTCTTTCCTCCAAGGTCTGTTTTGGTCAGTGCTTTCTTTAGTTCTATATTGATAGGGGGTCGGAAGGGGAACAAACTGGCCGCTACGAATACAAAGGGGGTGAACGTGATCATCTAATCGGATTCTTTCCATTAGAACTGGGGGGCGGAACTATAGAGTATATAGGCTATCATCTGATCCCAGATAGATGATATAAAGGAGGTGCCAATTAAACCATAACTAAATATTGTGGGGGGTGTAAAGGTAGGTAGGTGGGTAAGCGCAGTCGAGCTCTAGCCCACTGCTCATTCTTCGAGCCCTAGTCGAGCATATTGCTCAGCTCATTCTTCAGTCGAGCTCAAGCCCATTGCTTGTTCTTCGAGCCCTATTCGGGAGAAGTCACAGCCCGATCAAGAGAGATGCATCCCAGTGCGATCTATCTACGGGAGCATGTCGAGGGATAGTCGGAGATTCCGAGGGACAGGAAAGCATTCAAGCACTCACTCAGGATGAAGAAGTCTAGTTGGAGATCAAGTCACAAAATCAGCACTCTCTAGTCGTTACTACCTAAGGCTAGCTAACGACTCTGAAGGCCCCTATCTGGTATTCGGTTTAAAGGCCCCCGTCTATATATGGTGATGATGCCCCCCTATACATATGGCCCGACTCTGTATTTTGGTTTCAAGTTATAGCTTTTCTGGTGTATTGCTTTAAGAGCAGCTGAAATGATCTTGTTTTAAAGTGATCTCAGCCTACTAGAATATGCATCTCTCTTCCTTTATTAATATAAATATTTTTTCTTATTCGAAAAAAACATTTCTGTAGTTTTTAAGAAAAAGGAACAATATTTTTTGCCCCACTTATGGGCATCCATCATTGTATTTCTGGATGAGATACATTTTTTAAAGCAAAGCACAAGACTTCTTCAACTATGAAATTGAGTTTTCAGACATATCTAGTAAGGGATAACAATGGACCCAAGTAAGATTGAAATAAGATGAGAAAGATTTAGGTGATAGTGCAATTGGAGTTCCTGCTTGGTCTTGGCTCATAGGTCAGGAATCTCAAGTTGGTCACTGGAATGCTGCTGATTTTACTCTAGATTTTGATAAAATTAACTTCTATTATAGGTTTTGTTTTGATAATAGTACTCTGCCTGCTTATAATATTAATCCTATATGGGAATTTTATGATGATGATGAAGTTTAGGTCCTTTAGACCAAATTTGTCTTTAGGAGCTATCAAAATGTATCATTCAAGTATGCATTCTAATTCATCTTTAACATCGATGGGCAATATAGTCCGGTCTAGTATACTACCTTTGATAATATTGTTAATACTTATCTTCATTTTGATGGTCTCGGACAGACAGGGAGTTTTAAAGCCCATCTGTATTTATATTGTGTTTAAAACTATTACTAATCTTATCTTTTGGATAACCTCTGAATCCAGTGGCAGAATTTTATTTCTGTTGTTAATATTTTTCATTTCATGAAAGGGGCCCGATTCTGGTAATCTTGTCCTGAGATGGAAACAGGCTCTAGAATATTGTGTCTGAAGAGAGGGTCTAGCATCACCATTCTTATGTATCCCAATAGTGAACCCAGGAGTTGTTTGAGATGAACCCAGCCCTAGTATTGAGAATTCATTGCCAGAGATGAACCTCCTTGTTTCATGATGGGGCCTAAACATAGTTGTATATTCATTGTCCAAAATGGATCCATCGCTAAGAGAATTTCTTGTCCACGATGGACCACCTTGTCCTGAAATGGAGCCCAGGGCTAGTTATATATTCCTTGTCAATGATGGACTCGACTCTAGTATTGAGAATTTAGTGTCCAACATGGACTAAGCTCTACTAAATTACTGATCTGTTTGAGACTGTACTTATATATTTTGTATTTGGATAAAAAAGGCAATTTGTGCAAGTCCCAAACTAATGATACATTATTGCGAGGAACATCATGAGACACACAACTTCACACATGGTTCAGTGATGTTCTTTCTCCATCCTATACATATTGGGTTTAATTACTTTGTTTTTATAAAATTTAATATTGTATCATATAAAGAAAGAAATTACATGATACTCTTCTCATAAGAGAGGCAAAAACAGGAGTAGGAATTGCCTTTTACAAAAAAGAATGATACTCGTTTTGTGCCTGCATTCAGAAGGCAGGCCTCTTTTAACACTTTTTCAATTTGCCCCAGAAAACACTATGCTTATTGGGTTTGATTACTGAGTGTATCATATGTAGGTGCAACTGAAGTTAAAAAATATTTGCCTTGTATTTTGTCACTGTATGCAGGTATCCTGTAGGATAATCCATGGCATGGCCCAAGTAGACATACTGAAGGAGGTGTCAGATCACAAAAGTTAGACATAGATCTTCCTAGGATACAGTGAAGATTCAAAAGCTTACAGGTTGTATGATTTGGAGAACAAAGAGTTGGTAATCAATAATGACGTCTTTTTTTATGAGCATGAAATTACCAGTTTGAACTAGTTAGATTTTCCTTTATAACTTGGAAAAGAAAATGATAAAGTTGCCATATAAGACTTAAAAGTTGAGAAATAATGGATAAGCTCCAAGTTCCAAGTACATCCAAGGCAACAAATAAAGAAAATAAAGTAACAAAGTCGTATATCACTCAAATTGGGGATGCAAATAACACCAAATTACACAAATTTTAATAGGATAGCTAGATCACAGTTGCAGACACAACCAGTAGTTGATTATGCTTTGATGATACAAGTGTCAAGCGCAGATGATAGAATGACAAAAGAGGATGTAGTTAGTAAGAGAGAATGAAAATATGTTATCAGTATGCAGGATGAATACAAAGCACTGATGAAAAATCCAAACATAGGAATTTAAAAAATTGCCTTACGAAAAAGCAATCAATTGATGTAAATAGATCTACAATACCAAATACATGGGAAATGGATTAGTAGACAAGTAGAAGGCAAGCTTAGTTGCAAGAGGTTATGCGGAAGAAAAAATACTATAGTGAGACCTTTGAACAATTGCAGTGTACACAGTCAGATTAGTGCTGACATGAGCAGCTCAAACTGGATGGGAAGTGCATCCAATAGACATTAAGAGTACGTTCTTAAATGAATACTTGAATCAAGTTTACATGGAACAACCACACGATTTTGGGCAGCCAAGAAAGAATATCTTGTATGTGGATTCAATAAGGCCTTGTAAAGTTTGGAACACACACCTCTAGCATGGTGCTCCAAGATTTAGGGTCACTGCATGACAAAGGGATTCATAAAGAATCCATTCTTGATCTGTATAATATAGTGACATGTCCATGCATGGAGATAGTGTTATTATATCCATTGAAATGTCCCCAAATCAGGACAATTCTGAAAATCTGATTTGTTTTATCAAACCCTAACCACACAAGATATATTTCTGATTTTTCCAACAAACCCTAGTTATTCAAAACCCTCACAAAATTGGAATAAATATTATTAAACCCTAGTAGTAATTTAACAAATATTCCACTAAATTTAGGGCATTAAATCATTCAACCCATCCACTGAATTTAGGGCATTAAATTCTTCAACTAATTCAGCCCTACTGGCGCCACATGCAGAAAAATTACAGCAAATTAAATACTGATTTTTTATGTTTTTCTCCAATCTAAAAATGTGGGAAAATATCATTTAAAATAGGGATAAATATAGAATTAATTATAGGAAAATTCAGAACATTAAAGCTTGAAATAGCCTAACAAACCCTCAATTGGGCCTCCCAATCAAGTTGCCCAGATGAAATTAAATAATTAATTGCTCATGTCAACACACCAAACCCTAGAAGAGGGTTTCCAAGCTTCCAATTGTAGCATAGCCCTAGCAAAAGGGGTTTTCAACACACAATCTTGTTCGCTGCCCTAGAAATGGCCTCAAACCCTTGCCAAATGACCTCAAACCAAGTCGCCACACTCCTTGACCTAGTCACCACACCTTGCAAGCAAATCGCCACACCCTAGGAAGGGTCCAAACTGTAAATTTTGCCTTTGATGATCAATTACAACACTTGAACTAGTGCTGCCCTAGATGAGGAATAGGGGTTTTCATCCCTAAACCTTCCTTGGCCTTAAAGGGTTTCGTCTTCAAGATCATCATATGCATAACCCTTTCAAGTGAATCACAATCCTCCTTATATACCTTACTCCTCAAGTTGGACACTCCATTTCAAGAGAAAGTGCAAAAAGTTATAAGGTTAACTTTCTTTTAAAATCACTTAAGGGCTATGTGAGCCCCATTGACTCAAAAAGCCTCCTCCTCAACTTAAAATTTGAACAACTAAACCAAAAGGTACCTTTTTATAATTTGAAGAGGAGCTAGTGCTTCCTTTTTAAGTCCCCTTTTCCTTAGCCTAAGGGAAACAACAAAGAATAAGGCTACGGGGTTTTTTTCACTCTTATGTCCAAAAGGGGGACACGACAATCCTCCCCGACGAAAATTGTTTGTCCTCAAGCAATAGCAACATCCATGGAGCTGTCCCAACAATTCGCTTCATGCAAAACCCTCCCGTAGCCTCTTCCCAAGGAAAGGAAGCCCTATTTTGAAGCGTTTTGCTACTCTACCTGTGAGAAGATGGCTATCCACATGCGCTGAATGTGTTGGAACAGCAGTATTGTACCAGTCTTTTTCCCAACAAGGGGCTAGAAGTGTTGGAACAACAATATTGTACCATTCTTTTTTCCAACAAGGGGCTGGAATTGTCATAATTAGCATGATAAGAAAGTGAACTATGGCTGCCTCTTATGTCCGTTCTTCCTTGCATGTGTACCTTGGACTGTGTGCTCCCCTGAAATGCACCCCAATACCCCTTAGGGCTCTCAATGTGCCTTGAAGCTTCTTCATCAAACCAAAGGTCTGGCTCACTAATTTGTGTGAAACAAACAACTTTGAATGACCTTGGAAACATACCCTTTGTGTGGATGTCATGGTGAAGTGGGCGACCTTGCCATGGTGAAGTGGGCAAACTTGCCATGATGCCCAAATGAGAGCCCATTGTCTATCCCCACGCTGCCCCCTCCAAATATGCTTCCAACATGCATCATGAGTGCATAAAATTTGAAGGCTTTCTCCCTCTATGGTGCTGCCCCTGTCAAGTATTCCTGTTCCCATGAATTGAAGACCATTTGCAGTCATCCTACTCCTCTTCATTTCACATTTCTAAATTTTCTTTTTCATTGCGTGTTCTACCAAAATTAAATGAATATTCAAATTCAATCCTTGCTGCCCTAACACAAAGTTAATAATGTTTGGGGCACACATCAAATCTAAAAAAGAGAAAAAACTCCATACCTTGGAAGGGCTGTTCCTCCTTTGCAAAACCCAACTTCTTGTCACCAATGAAGGGGCATAATTCTTCATCAATTCCAGAATTCACTAGGGGTTGTATTATATTAAAAAAATTAGAATTTTGTTTGCATATAACAATCTAAATTTGCACACGTCTTTCAGAATTAACTTCATCGTCATTTTCAGAATTCGTTGCCTCGCAAATTTCAGAACCTTTGGTGCATGTAACCAGCTGAGTTTGCACACAGAACTCAGAATTTTCTGAGTGTTTTATGGGCCTAATCCTTTTCAAAAAACTCAAGACTTTTTCATGCTTTTAAAGAACGGGCATAGATGATTTCTCTAGTGCTTTAGTGGCTGACCACCTTCAGAATTTGAAACTCCTCTACTCCCCTCTGATAAACAACAATCTTCAAAATATGAATTACTTATTGAACATAATATGAGGTGGATCCCCATTCGCTGAAGTGGCTGCCCCAACTTAGAAATTTCAGCCTTCCTTGCCTTCCTTGTTGCCATTGCAACCAGCCCAAGTTGTGATCCTACACATCGAACAAATATGTTAGTGAAAACAAGAGTATTTAGCAACACTTTTCTGATCACTCCATCATGCCTTAAAAACATGATATGAAATTCCCTTTTATGACTTGCACTTTCCTAATGGTTTCTCCTCATCTGAGTTCCCAAAGATTCATCTATGTTATCCCAAGTATGGCTGTAGCATGCCATCTTCTTCCTCCAAATCAATCATGTGGTGGCTGGAAACCCACTTGTACTCACGAGAAACATCTCCATAATGATAAGGGGTGTAAAACACATCTCCCGAGAGTCAAGTTTTACTTTGGCCACCATAAACATTGGAGGGAACAAGCTGGAAACGTGAGAAACAACAGCCAACAAGTTATAAACGGCCCTATCATTGATCCTTGGATCGTGATATCTATTGCTTACCACCAATTTCATGATTATCCAAACTCTATCCCTTGTCCAACGACATAAATTAATGTAAGAACCCTTGCTAATTCTGATCCAATTTTTCTGATTTGTTTGCAATGGTTTTGGTTCTTGTTTGTGTATGTTTTGAGATGATTTTTTGACAACACAATTGCATATAAAGAAGTGCGATAAAAGCTAAGTAATCTATTATCAAATAGGACTCTTATTTCTCCAAATAAATGAGGATATACAATAAAAATCAGAACTGATATAATTCTGATCTGATTTATATCATGACTGAATATTACAATGAAAAATATAAAATATTATCCTCATGCACAATACTATCATACTCGGATCCAAAGATGAAGTCTCAAAAACAAAATATGGAATATGGCGCCATGTGAGTAAGGATGAAGGTGATTTTCCCCAAGTGGAAGGTACGGCTGCTCCCTGGAAAATAAAATATGCAATAGATCCTTGAAAGAAGCTACAATAACAAACTAAAATTCTAATCTGCACTTTCCCTTTCAAGCCCTAGGTACAAAATGATGAAATCCTTCAAAATATGCAATACCCATGTCAGCAAAAATCATATAAATTAATCCGGAACTGATAAAAATCTGAAAACACTTCCAAAAGCCTCCAAAAATAGCCATACCTGGTTGCCCCACTTTAGATAATTTTATAAAAGGTTTTGGCCACCAAAAATGCCAAAAAACTCCAAAATAAGGGTTAAAACCCTAGCACCCAGCAATGGAAAAATTATATCAGCAAATAACCTGCATAAAATGCTTCAAAATGGATGCCATCACACTGCCTTAAAACCCTCAAGGTGAAATCTGCAATATCTCCTCAAACTATCATAACCAATTGGAAAATTTGGCAACAAAACTCTTCCAAGTTGTGTCACAAACCCTAGCCACCCAAGGAGAATGAAGAACCCTGTAATAAACAAACTCTTTCTTGGTTGCTATCAACTCATATCTGCAAATGTAAGCTCAATAAGAAACCTTGTATGGATTCCTCTCTCAATGCGGAATTGGGTTTTCGTCCAATCCACTAAACCCTAAAGGTTTTCATCCTCTGAATAGGCTTAGGCATGAACATACCAGCTGAAAATTGAAGAAGTATCAAATATCATAAAATCACATAATGAGCATATGAGAGGATAGGGTTATATTTATAAAACCTCATTGTGCAACTTTGGAACCCAAACGCCCCATAAAATGTTTTTATATTTTTTTGAACTCCACAAAGCTGGCATCCCACTTTGGGAAATAATATTTTATTTTCTCTTTCCCTTTAATAAAGTCACTTTTATATTTTTTCTAATTTTTTCCAAAAAGTAACTTTATAATAAAACATTATAAAAACACATTATGTCACTTATCGAAAATAACCTCTCCAAGGTACAAAACTCCAATATGCCTAGCAAATCACTCCCTTAACACCTTAATTAGCCTACGGGAATGTTGGAAAAGGCTAATCCAATCAACTGAGTGATCTCTTAGGAAAGAGGGGACATTACATTCCTCCCTTCTCGGGATTGCTTGTCCTCAAGCAATTGCAAAGTGAGATGCTGAAGAATCATCTGACCTTCCCAAGTGGCATCCTCTAACGGCAAATCCTACCAACAAACCAAATACTCACGGATCACTCTACTCCTCAACCTCCTCTCTCTCTCATGTCCAAAATATCAGTAAGAATCAATATCAATCTACCCTCCTCATCCAAGGGTGGCAACTCTGGAGAAGAAATAACATGCTGACCAAGCGCCCTCTTGAGGTAAGACACATGAAAGACATTATCTTACTCTCACTAGGTAACTCAAGCTCATATGCTACCTCTCCAATCCTCCTCAAAATCTTATACAGACCATAAAAACGAGGCTTAAGTTTTTCTGCACCACTCCTCTTAAGTGTACTCCGTCTATAAGGTTGTAGGTGCAAGAAAACCATATCACCAACCTCAAAAGATCTCTCAACCCTATGTCGATTTGCATACATCTTCTGTTGACTCTGTGCATGTTGAATGTTATCCTTAAGTACCTTAAGGATATCCTGATTATCCTGAAGCCAATCACAAGCTCGAGCCGCTCTACTATCATCAAACGCCAAATCCACAAAAGATAATGAATCATATCCATATAAATCTCGAAAAGAAGTCATGCCAATAGACATATGGTAGGTAGTATTATAACAATGCCCTCCAAGATACAACCACCTAATCCATGCCTTCTGCTTCCCCAAAACATAGTTACGAAGATATCCCTCAACCCAGTTATTCACAATCTCTGTCTATCCATCTGTCTAAAGGTGGTAACTAGTACTCAGTGTCAATTTTGTACCAGTCAATCGGAAAAGCTCCTGCCAAAATATACTCAAATCTGCTATCCCGATCACTAACAATGGTCTTTGGAAGCCCATGCAATCTGAACACCTCACAAAAGAATAACTCTGCCACTTGAGATGTGTAGTCGGCTGAAATAGTGAAGTGTGCATACTTTGTTAATCTATCAACCACTACATAAATACAATCTCTCCCCTGAACTCTTGGAAGACCTGTAATGAAATCCATGGGAATACTTTTCCACTTCTGATTCGGAATTGATAAAGTTTGTAATAAACCTGCTGGGAAAGTATGCTTTGACTTGTTTTGCTGACAAGTCAAACACTCACGCACATGACACGACATCATCCTTGAGACCCTTCCATAAGAATCTTTTCCTGATCTGTCGATAAGTCTTGAAGTACCCAGGGTGTCCTGCTAGTGGTGTGTCATGAATGATGCACATGATCTTATCCTTGAGCTTTGATTCAGGTACCAAATATATCTTGTCCTTATAATATATGACATCATCAATCACCTTGTATCTATCATCCTGAATCCTACCATCCATGATCTTGCATGCAAAGAGATTCTTGGAATACTCAACCAATAGTTGAGACTTCCAATCGGCTGAAATCTCTCCAATAAAGCAAAGTGTAGCAACTGTAGGTCTCCTAGAAAGTGCATCGGCAACAACATTCTTCTTCCCCTTGACATACTCAATGTCAAAATCATATCCCTGAATCTTACTAACCCACTTTTGTTGTCTCTCATTAAGCTCCTGCTCTAAGAAATACTTTAGACTATTGTGGTCCGTCTTCACCACAAATTTTCCACCGACCAAATACTGAATAAACTTCGCCAATGCATGCATGATGGTGAGCATCTCCTTATCATAGGTGGCATATAGCCACTCATTATATCTCAACTTCCTACTCTCATAAGCAATAGGATGACAATTCTGCATAAGAACCGCACCAATCCCCTCCCTTGATGCATCACAATCTAGAACAAACAGCTGAGAATAATCTGGAAGAGCTAACACTGGACAAGTGCTCATAATCTGATTTTATAGGATATGTCCATATGATAATGCACTCATCCCTCAACCCCTTCTAATCCCTATACTATATTATATTAGTGTTGTTACAACCTTTCAACAATCCATTAACAACCTAATAAATTGAGATGTATTACTTAAACGTAGAAAACTATAATCTATATTTATTTAACCAAACCAACTATGTGTAATAATTCCTAATAGAAACAAAATGGGGTAATAGCATTAATCAATCAATTACTTAATTACAATCTAATAAATGGATACAATAAAAAACCCACAACAATGAGGTGGACCTAATATTGGGAATTCATTAAATAATTAATTCCCAAAAGCCAAGTTGGTCCCACTCCCAAGTCTATGCATGATGGGTCTCCGCTAATGACTTAAGCTTAAGCCATCATCCCTCCTCAAATTGTTTGGGTGTTTTTCGATTCCTAGAGTCACCCAATGCCGACATCTCATGTAGTAATCCTCCCTTGCAACGAGCTTAGATTTTTTAATGCAAGTGTGGTGTAAGGAAGAAGTTGAGTAATATGCCAAAGCAGATTTCCCAGTTTTGTGGTGTAAGGTTTATGAATTCTTAGACAATCTTTACATACATTCTTACTAGTCAATGAGAATCTCAGTCGACTTGTCAGGTATTTTGGCGAATACAAGCTCTGCTAGGATATTTTATTCAAGGAGTTGATTTGTGCTTTCTATCGATTTTCCCTAAGAAAAAATTTGTAGACTAGGGAAGAAAATTTGCTCTTCAAAAATGGGTAAAAGAAGGGAGGGATTCTCCCACCCCAAGGCATCCTATCAGAAATGGTGGTAAGATCGAGAGCTACAACGGTTGGAAAGGAGATGGAGACAGCCATGGCACTGCCAGGAAACAAAACGCTGAGCAGAGTTAGAAGCCAAAGAATCCTTGCATGGAATCTTTGGAAGAAAACCCAAGCATTGATCTGGATCTCAAAGAGCTAATAAGAATGTATCGACTCTTTACAAAAGAGGTCTGATCTGCAGATTTCTAGGAGCCCAACTAACGCTTGAGGATTTATACATTTGGGTGAAGAAGAGCTGAAAAACACATGGGGAATGCAAGATCCGATCTTGTCTGAGATGATATTTTATTGCAATCTTTGTGAATGAACTCGAATGGGATAGAGCCTTTGGATGAGGGCATATTTCTTCAGAATGCAGATATCTAAGCATTGGCATCTTGAGTTTAAACCAAAGAGGAGATGCCATCAAATAACCCAATGTGGATCAGATTGTATGCAGCATACGCCACCTCAAGAATATTAGCTGAGGCATGTTTTTTATGCTTCCATATGTAAACTAGTCAAAACTTGAAAGCCTTTCCATGGGAAGGATCTTATGAACTATGCTAGGAAATGTGTGGAGCTTGATCTAATGAAATCAGTTTCCAAAAGTGTCACCCTACATGCTGGAGGAAAAAACATAGTTGATCATGCCAAGCAAAGGTAAAAATTAGTCCTAAAGACAGTTTCTTGACCAAGCAAATCAGGAAAAGGGCAATGCTATTTTGGAAGGTTCTCTTCAAGCAAAATTTGGAACTTCTCCTAGAGGAACCTAAAGTAAATGATGGTCAAGGGAACCCTGAAAACCCAGAATTAGATATGGAAGCAACAGATTAGAAAGAGGAAGATCAGGAAACAGGTAAAATTTTAAACAATATGCAAGATCAGGATGGGAAAAAATTTATGGCAAGGCAATCCCAGAATGCTAACAAGGCCACAAACAATAACTAGAAATTGCACCCATGCTAAAATAACTAGAGAGCTCAATGCACCACACAGAAAGGGAGTACCCTGCTTGGTTATTCTCCAAGATACAAAGTTAAGATCTAAACTTACTTTAGCAGCAAAACCTAACTATGTGACAATGTACAAAATTAATGGATGTAGGCGCCACAGGCCAATTAAGACGATTAGATTTACTTTGGAACCCAAGGGAGATAGCATGCCAATGCATCGACTCCACGGCTAATTGGATTACATGTCAGGTAGACAGCTCCAACTCTAATTTCAGTTTACTAAATACTATGGTTCTCAAACTGCCAGCCAGACAAAAGCATGTTTGGATTAGATCTCCCAACTGATCGATAAACTAGGTGGATATTTTACAATAAGTTTCACCATCACGGATCCTATACACTCCTAGCAATTCCTTGATTGATTAAATCACTATCTACTTGTTAATTCGCATTAAATAGTCATTAAATGTGCTTAGGATTGAATTGTAAGTACTGTCTACTAAAAGGAATACTGAACAAGGAATATAGATAAAGATAAATATATTAATATCCAATGAATGACCACAAAGGTAGGTCAAAGGGATAGCAGATTACAGAAGTGTGTCAGGAACAAGCGGGAAACCAAAAAGGTCTTCAAAAATGAAAAGAACAATGCTGAAAGACATAGTACAAAACAGGGTAAAGAGCAACAACGCTCAAAGCCAAATAAAGAAGCAGAAGAAATGAGCAACCCACGAAAATCCCTAAACATCAGAAAAGCGGGAATGAACCCTGAGAAGGAAGAACCACGAGGGGGTCCATCAAGAGTTCAATCCAACTCTCCTAGCATCCAAGGCCGATGAGAAGAAGCTCTGGAAAGAAGTATGACCCAAAGAAGAGGATGTAGGATGTCTGGTCTGTCCTCCATTCTGTTGCCTAGAGGGAAAAGTCATCTGCGAAGATCTGGTGGATCTAGTTTGTCTCTTGATGCCAGGCCTAAAATGGTTATGTTGGTGAAGTCTCGAGTAACTGTGGATAGTTTCTCTAGGTTGCACTGATCTAGAATGTGAGGTTGTACTAATGTCAAAATGTCACTTAGTGCCTCTCCTCGAAGGTAGCACTATGAAGAAAGAAGTGATCCACTAGGTGGAATCCGGTCTAGTGGGTCTTTGAATAGAATGATCACGAAGCTTAAGAGCTTCTTGTATATATAAAGCTAAACATCTCTTGAGAAACTCAAATCAAGAAAAACTCCATCAAGAAAGAGGAATTTCCTTCTCATTCCACTATCTCATGCTGCAATTACAAGTTTACTATCTTCTTGAGGCCTTAATGAACATACTTTGCATTACAATATGTTCAAAGACTCGCATGCTTTGCAACTTGCTCACCCATTCTCTCATTTCCACACTCCAACTTAGAACACCACATACAATCAAGAAGAATACTTGCTAAGAACATTTTTCCTTCCTTTACAAAGACCCTCTCCATGCATTTACATGCAACTTAGACACCAAAGAGAGCTCAAATCAGAAGGCCAAAAGACATAGAAGATGAAAAGAAACAGTCTGCAGCCGTTTCTTGCACCGTTTTTTTGTCTTCTTTTAAAACCTCCAAGATTTGCAAGGAAAAACTGCCTTGGTGATTATGAAACCACCGGTGAAGCTTGCAAAACCGCCAAGGCAGTTTCATCACCAAGCCAAATGCACTAACTTCCGGAGGTCATAACTTTCACATATGAACTCGGATTGACATGCTGTTTTTTTTAAATTCATAATTTTTTGAAAGGAACACAAATATGCAATCAAATTGTACCTTTGATTACATATTCATATTGTTTTGGACTTTGTATCAAAACCTATCTTTTTAGGTCTTCGGATGTCACAACTTCTTGAACTCTGTGAATGGTTATATCTAGAAATAGAGAATTAGTTACATTATTATACAATGAGAATAGAGAATTAGTTATCCATGTGGTTAACATTACCGATCCAAAATTCGGATCACCAGCACATCCAACTGAATCGTCCATGTAATTGGATCATAGGGTGAGACTTCAACACCCTTATGGACAACTTAAAAAAGGAGGGAAACGCCACATTTCTCAAGATTTTGTTAACTTTCAAATATTTGTTTATAAAATGGGGGATATCAGACCTATGGCAGGATGGTTGACATGGTCCAACTGGAATAAAGGACGTGTCTTTATTGAGGAAAGGCTGGGTAGATTCTTCACATCAACTAACAGGCTCAACACTAACTACATGCTTAAATCAGAAGTCATCAAAGATGGAAGGTCAGATCATTGGCCAATTTCTGTGTGGATCGGGAAGGAAGTTTGTCCAAAAAGACCTTTCAAATTTAAAAAGATGTGGTTAGACCACCCAAAGTTTGATGTGATGGTTAAAGAAATATGGAAATCCTCCAGTAACAGGATTGGATCTAAAATCCACCTTTTCTCTAAAACACTGAAAGAGGTCAAAGCAAAGTTGAGGGATTAGAATCAAGATGCCTTCAAACAAAAAAAAGCTCCTCGAATCTCCAATGCATTATAGTCTAGCAAGAGCCCAGCAGAAGGGCTTCAGTGAAAAACTCAAAACTCAGAAAGGCTGAGGAGAATGTAACTGAGAATCTCAGTCCAATTACGCAATAAATACAATGCAAGTGCTAACAAAAGTTTGTCAAAAAACCAGTCCAATCAGACAACGGGACAATGAGTATATATATGGCATTCTAGCCACCAGTTAATATTACTGTCCACTTATTAGGAGGAAAAAAGAGACTAAAAAAAAGATCTGGTTACTGAGCTCATACATCACTATTTTTTCTGTTGGATAGTCCGCTTTAGGAAAGATATTGAAAGAACAGCTTTGACAGCTAGTAACGATGTCCAAATTAGTGAGCGTACTTGTTTGGTGAAGGCAGAACCAACAAAAATTAATTAAAATTAGCCATAAAATAACATCAATGGTTATGGGCCACTAGCCAAGGTAATTGGAAATTTGGAGCCACTCTGAGATAGTGCTAATTATTTTCACCAATATACAATGCACATAATTGGAGGAAGGTTGGTTTTGATGTTCAACGCAGAAAAAAATTACAAATAATAGACAACTATCGGAAATATCCTCTTACCTTAAATAATCAAAATGCTTTTTTGGAAGGCCACCATTGGTGATGGAAAACAAAATAAGCAAACGCAAAACGCTAAGAAAAGGCTCCTGCTTATGAATCATCTCCTCGATATAGTCAAAGCATCTGCAACAACCATAACACACAATTATGACCTTTAATTTTCCAAAAAAATATTTTCATAAAAGAATATATATGATTAGGCATTTCCAGAACAAAGCATAAATGGATTAAACTGAATGTGTGACCGTCATATATATAATACTACTCAACATAAAATTGTATATGAAATTTAAAAAGAATCAAAGCTACTAAAGGAAGAAACATTGGAAAACCAAAAAGGTCGGGCATCACAGAATTGAAAATAAATTCTGAAAAGGGCATGCCAATGATAATCAAGAAACTTTCAATTCCGCTAACCCTTTCTATGATTTCCATTTCTGCCCACTTGTATGGATAGCTCTGTGGCATTTGCCAGGGGTTACAGAATAATTTATAATCAATGAATTTTGGATATATACTTTTTCCAAGCAACCTTCGAATTGCTAAACTCTCAACTTCACATTTCTCCATTTCAATATATCAAGCATATAATTCAACTAAAGCATACAAATGTACTATGTTTTCCTAGATGGTGTTTGACAGTTTAGATGATATTATACCTGGCCTGGACGAAACTTCAATGTATCATATTTATTTTA
The DNA here is from genome assembly GCA_037957365.1 of Torreya grandis. Classification (NCBI taxonomy): domain Eukaryota; kingdom Viridiplantae; phylum Streptophyta; class Pinopsida; order Cupressales; family Taxaceae; genus Torreya; species Torreya grandis. The sequence continues at coordinate 391,176 of JARHVA010000306.1, forward strand.
TCATTCTATGTTTCCATTCTTTAATTCTCCTCTCTGCTTACAGAATTGTGAAAATTAAATATCCATTTCAAAAGAGAAAAATTTATCATCATTGCAATCATACAAAGAGAACCTTTCTAAAAGAAGAAATAATTTGGCATCATTCTAAAAGAAAGATTCTAAGGCCAGCATCAAGTAATGGATTTCAGAATAAAATCTTGTTGATAACAAAGAAAACCATGCCCAGCACATTCTTTAAAACTCAAAACTGAGTTCCAAAATTTCAAAGGGAACATAATTTCTTGATTAATCTTACATGTCATAACTCTGATTAATCTTACATGTCATAACTCTGACCCTCCACAAGCGTCTGTTCAATGCTAAGTTGACCTAAGAAAGTTGGCTTTGTGGTGAATGTGGACAGATGTTGAGCAAGATGTGTGTGTCTCTGCAATGGAAAATTCACTACCATTAAGACCCAATGAATTAGAGAAGTTGGCATCCTTGGAAGTAAATAAAATAGAGAAACAGAAACCTTAAATTCTATTCCACAGAAGAAAGTACCGTCATTTCTGGAAGAGAGCTCAGTTTCTTCACAAAATCCTTTAATTCTGATACTGTTTGACTCTGCACATCCAGAAAATCACTCAATTGCTCTCCCTTAAATAATAATTGAATAGTAGTAGTGAAGAAAAAGGAAAAGGAACCAGATATCAGATCAACATAGCCATCATATTTTCAGCTAAATTAGCAATAGGAAAAATTGAATAAAAAGGCATAGGACATCTGTTGATTTTAGAGAAAACGTTAAAGAACATCACTAAATTATGCTACTAAGGTAAAAATTTAAAAAATCTCTGCCTGGAAAAAAAAGTTATAGAACAACTGGTGAATCTTGCGCGAATGTGATTCACAAGGGCGACAAATCATATGAAAATGACAATTGTTGTCATGGCAAAAAATTTAAAATTTCAGAATTTTTTGGTAGATGAAAAGGTGAACATTGAATCCATTGGATAGTGGTGTCACGGAGATTGGTATCTCTTGTTAATGGGAGGTCTAAAGTTACAATCTTACTCTATGTTAAGGCAGCCCACGACTCGATCGCTTCCCCATCAATTGCTTCAAGTACTATCTTGCATGCATTCTTTGCCCTAATGTCATGCATTGTCCCAATGTAACGGAAGAGGCAAAATGAAAGATGGTTGCAGAGCTTGTATTGCTAGATGAAAATAAATTAGAGAGGGCAAGGATGCAAGCAGCCTTAACAGCGGTTATTGCTCCTGCATTAAGAGAAGAAGCTGAGACAGATATGTCAGAAATTGTGTGCTCTAGTTGTGGTCCATGCATGCGAGGCACATCCACCACATTGAGTTCAAGCAAAAGCCAAACACACAATTTTTTTATGCCTAGAAACATCCCTGGGGCACAACTTTCACTGCAAGGTACAACATGGAACAAGGAGGTGCCTGTAGAAGCAGATAAGGCATATACAAATTTTTGGTTCTTCAACAACCTTCCATTCAATGTGACGAGGAGCCCATACTAGCAATATTTAGTGATGGCCTTAATAGTTGCAGGAAAAGGGTACAAGGCAATCTCTCCAAAAGACTTAAGCGAGAAATTGCTCGAAGATGCAATTGAAGATGCAAAGTTAATTGTGGAAAATCAAAATAGGTTGTGACGAAAGTTCGGATGCACCATTCTTTCCAATGGGTAGACGGATGGAAAGAACCAAACCTTTATCATGTTTTTAGTGGCTTCAAATGGTAAGCTGGTTTTTTTAAATCAATTGATGCCTCTAACAAAATAAAAAATGCACAAACTTTGATGTCGATGCTCGAGGAGGTTGTTTTAGAGGTGGGCATCAAGAATGTTGTCCAAGTTATTAGTGATAATGCAGCAACACATGTGGTGACTAAGAGACTTCTCAAAGACAGACATCCATCACTCTTTTGGACCCCTTGTGCGGCCCATTGCCTTGACCTTCTTTTAAAGGACATAAGCAAAATTGAATGGGTGAGACCAGTTGTAGAAGAAGGCAGAGACAACACAAAATATATTTATAATCACCCTTGGGTTCTCAACTTGATGAGAGAAAACACCAAGGGCAAAGAGCTTGTGCGAGCAGGGGTCACAAGGTTTACAACTAACTTCCTTACATTGCAATGTATTTGCAATTTGTTGATAGCTTTGAAGTAGATGTTTCGGAGTCAAGCATGGGTGGATTCAACATATTCAAAGAAAGCTGACAGGGTCAAGGTTGTAAAGGTAGTTTTTGATAAGGCCTTTGCAAAGAGAGATATAGAGATCATTAAAGTAACTTCAAATTTCAATTTAAATTTCAAGTTGATTCTTTTATTTTCAATTTTTTAAAGTATTTACTTTAATTGTAAGTTTATAACTTTAATTTGTTTGTAACCTTGTAGGTATCAAAGCCTTTGGTGAGAGCTTTGCATTTGATGGATAGGGATCAAAACCCCATGGGTTACATTTATGAGGCCATGGATAGGGCCAAAGAGGCCATCCAAAACGGTTATTGGGGATAGTGTCAGATTTGATCCCATTTGGGAGTTGATTGATCGGAGGTGGAACAATCAACTCCACCAACCCATCAATGCAGCGGGGGTACTACCTTAACACCAGGTTTTTCTACTCTGATGGCTTCACAGATGCTAATGAGGGGTTATGGAGGGCCTCCCAACATGCATTGAGAGTATGACCCCTGACATTGAGGTGAGGGACCTCATTATTTTAGAGTTGCAGAACTACAAACAGGCTAGGGGGAGGCTCTTTATATGTTACAAATTTACAATTATTATTAATATAATTACTTGCAAACTTTTAAATATCTTGTTTGTAGGTTCATGGTCGGAAGATTGGGGTGGAAGTACCTCAAATTTTCAAAAGCTAGCCCTCTACATTTTAACTCAACCTTGTAGTGCTTCTGGATGTGAGCACAACTGAAGCTTGTTTGACGCCATTCAAACGAAGAAGCGCAACAAGTTGAGTTAACAACGCCCCAATGACCTGGTTTTTGGGCAATACAACCTTCGGCTTCACACAAAAAAGGTGAATAACACATCACAGAAACCTATCAATCTAGATGAGATCGATCCCTACAGTGATTTGACTGCATAGGACAAGTTAACCCCTTTGTTCACAAAGGACAAGATTGTTGATTTCGAGAGGTAACCTATGAAGGGTGCAGCAGAAAGATGAGAGATTGGATCGGATGACATCTTTGTCGATGCCAAAGATGAGACAGAGGAGTCACAACCATCTGGTCCCAGGGTGGAGCCATAGGTGCAATGTTCTAGGCAGAACGAGGAGGGGCGGATGAGTGGGAGGACTAGACTCTCTCGGTCTCCCCTAGTTTTCCAAAGAGTAGGAAAGAGAAAATTATAGATTCTTGTATAAATATTTGTTTATTGTTGACAATTGTATTTCCATTAATCATGATTATGAGATTTTGTACTTTATTTGTATTCACATCTAATAGAAAACACTTCACCAACATTTTACAGACTCATTTGATACATTTTGCAACTGTAATTTGTATAAAATTTATGTTTTTTTAATAAATTTAAGAATTTTTTTAAATTGTCAAGTATTGCCGATTAATGGCAAGTTCCTGCCAAGTGTTCACTGATTAAAAATTTAGGGGGTTAGGCAAGTACTCACCAAGTATGGGTATGCGAACTATGCTTGGAACAATGGGTAGTTCCAACAGTTGTTTTCTTAGAACCATTCAACAATTACAACATTACGATGCTGGGACCACTAGATAGTTCCAAAATGAAGGTGTGCAACTTGTTGGAATTTAATGTTTATCTAAATTGCTATTGGTCAGTGATGGTTGACCTTAGAAAGCCTTGTTAATTCAGAAGAATTGGCGCAGGATTAGTTCGATAAATTAATTGAAACAAGTATTCATGTTGATCAAGCTGAAGGTCTCTTATTCTAAATAATTCTCTTCCTTCATCAATTTATTTTGGTGTATTGATTTAATTTGCAGATCCATCGTGATATCAAAGATGTGGAAATAAGCAATTGGTTAGCTGCATAGAATAATGGGAGATAGCTATGTCCAGTAAAGTCTGTCGAAAGGTAAAAAGTGGCCTTGCAAGCAGATAAAGTGTGACACCATTCGAGTTGCAGGCATCCATAAATTATAGGTGTGCCTAACTGCATGGGACTGAGCCCATTATGGACACCATTATCACAAACCATAGTTATATCGCCTCGTGGATGGGGTGACAGGGTTTCCAGGACAGCAAAAAAAAATCCCAGATTTTGCGGACAGTGGAGGGATGGCTACTAAAATAAACTATAAAAAATAATATTTAAATATTCTAATTAAATGAAATTTAGGGGTATAAACCATATTCGCAAAATCATGCTCGGCATACCAAAAAAAAATTGACTCAGCAAATACTCGGCAACTTAAAAAAATACTTAAATTTCTTAAAAAAACATAAATTTTATACAAATTACAGTTACAAAATGTACGAGTCTGTCAAATGTTGGGGAAGTGTTTTCTATTAGATTTGAATACAAATATGGTACACAATTGCATAATCATGTGAATACAACAGTAAACTGATACTTATAAATTTATGATGATTGTCATTGAAAATCATTATCATAAATTGCATATGGATGCAAGTTACAATAAAATAAAATAATCTATATAATAAATTAATAATTATAAATGTAAAAAACTATAAAATAAAATAAAATTATACAAAATAAACTAATAACTATAAAATAAAATTATAAAAAATACACTAAAAAATAAAAACTATAAAATATTTAATTAACTAATAAAACTAAACTAAATTTGAAATTAAATAATACTAAGAAAAACCATCTATAAAGTTGAAAACGAAATAAAACTAAAAAAAATAACAAAAAAAAATTGAACTACCCTGTAACCTAACTGTTCACTCTAGTCTTTGTCGAGCTGTTGAGACTTGAAATGCCCAACTGTCCATGATCGTTAGATCTCAGCAAATGCTGGATTTAAGTTTATAATTGCAGACTGCAACTTTAGCATGCAAAAGCTACGATCATGACAGCACCTTCTAGACCAATCACAGCAAACTTGCAACATGCATCGTCACAGCTAGCAGCTTCATGCAAATTAAATCGCCGATTTTCAACAAATTTCTTGTGACTGAGCAGAGTTCGGCGAATTTCGAATGGACTTAGTTAGAATGTGTGGGGTGTGGGGCATAAAAAGAAGAAAATTCTGCATTTAAACCCTAACCCACATTTTTTGTATATTCAGTGTCTTTCCTGTGTTTTTCACTACCTTCTTCCACATTTAAACCCTAAATTGCATTTTTTTGTGTTTTTTATGTGAATACTCTGTGTATGGCGAGCTTTGTGCTAGAACTAACCTAGTACTCACCACGAGTTCTGGCACAGAACTCATCAAAACTCAGCGACTGCAAACTCGCAAGTATAAGTAGAAAAATACTCGCCCAAAGGCAACTTTTTCAATTATTTGCAGACTCAACGAGTTCTCACCGAGTATGTAATCTATGGTTTAAACTTTATTTAATTTTTTTAATGGTCATTTCAAGATTAGGATTCAATGTTTTTTTAGGGTACTTTCAAGATTAGGATTCGATGTTTTTGTAAAAAAAAATACCACTTTTTTTGGGGAGGGGGAGATGGGGGAAATGAAAAAGCATTAAAAAAAAATTTAAAAATTGGGGATATCCCCTCCAAGTCCCCAAAACGTCTGGGACATCACCAAAATCTAACATGTCATTTTCCAAGATATTGAGAGGGCAGTGTGCATTTGCTAAGGGCTCTATAATCATATATCATAGGCATCAAACTGTGCAGAAGATGTGCATAGAAAAATAGCAATGTACTCAGTAAGTCAGTAGAAGCATATCCAATAGCCAGCAGCATACATTTTTTAGTGAAGAAAGATCATGGCACAGGAAAAAAAACCAGTGTATAAGGAAATCAAATTAGTTTTCAGAAGTGTCATTTAAGGACGCAACCTGTTTGAAGAGATTTTTGTGACCCATATTCTTGAGGTATGTGTGGCCATTTCAAATCAATTATGGGATGTTTATTGTCCAACAAATTATAGCAATCTATCATAAAAGACAAAAAACTAAGATTATATATTATACTTGAGAATTTAGATTCTTTAAGGAAACTACTAACAAAATTCAAAAGCCCTTAATAATATTGTAATAATCACAATATTTGTAAATAGAATTTATAAATTCAATCGTATCCCAATATGAGCTCAGACACTACTTACAGTAGTTGTCACTTCTGTGTAATCCTGCCTCATGGTTGTTGCTTTTTGGCGCAAAACCTTGACATGCGAAGGAAAGAAAAGGAAGAGCATACATCAGACCTTTCAAATAAAGCTACCTACATATTGTACTATGAGCAATAAATACAGAATATATTTGAAAACAGTTAATAGGATTAAAGAAACAAACCTGCCCAACAACTCCAAAATTAAGATCACGAATCTCTCTATACAATTTATCGCTGCAACATGGACAAGAGCAAGATCTACAGTTATTTTGCCAGGAATAAGTATGAAGGAATATCAAAGAGAAAAAGCTTACTAGTTCAACTTTATATCTCCTGCAGTCCTTGTCTAACCCCAAGTTTAATAGGGAATTCATTTCCAACTCTCTCAGTAATAGGTAAAAAGGGACTAAATTTCCTAATCTCAAAGAACAACAAGAAATATCAAGGAATATCAAAGAGAAAAAGCTTACTAGTTCAACTTTATATCTCCTGCAGTCCTTGTCTAACCCCAAGTTTAACAGGGAATTCATTTCCAACTCTCTCAGTAATAGGTAAAAAGGGACTAAATTTCCTAATCTCAAAGAACAACAAGAAATGCATATTCTTGCTCAGCACACCATATAGCCCTTGTCAATGAGTCTCCTTGACAATTTGTATGAAAACTAGTACCCTAGTCTGTAACAAACCACCTAGAAAGAAATAAAGAAAAAAATATACCGTGTCCACTAATCGCCAAATGCTATCGATGGGTCTGTAAAATGCATGAATTCTCAAAATAAATCTATGGCAAAGTCAATGTGGAACGTCCAACCCACATTAGGGCAGAGTTGCTTGGAAATGAGGAAAAGAACAGGTATCCCAATTTTTCAAAAAGAGGATGCAGGGACGTGAAGGAAGATAAAATGTTACAAAATTATAAATTCAAATTCAAATTTTTGAAATAATTTATAAACATTTAACAGTACATGAACAATATATTTAACTACAGGAAAGGCTCAGAGACGTCAAAAAACAAGCTGATTCAAGAGCTCTCAAAAAAGATCGCAGAGTTTCTTGGAAATGGGGACAAGGAGATATCCCAATTTTTCTAAAAGAGGATGCAGGGACTTTGAAGGAAAATAAAAATCTTACAAGATATATAAATTAAAATTCAAAATTTGGAAATAATTTATAAACATTTAACAGTACATGAACAATACATTAAACTACACGAAAGGCTTGGAGACGTCAGAAAACAAGCTGATTCCAGAGCTCACAAAAAAGATCAAAACAGCCTCTATGAGGCTCCTGAAGAAATAGATCCACTCCATAATGTTAAAGATCATTTATCTCGAAGCATCCAAAATGATTATTGCTCCTAAACTTCATTATATGTGACAGACCTACTCTACCTATATTTTCAGCAATGGTGGAATAATCTTGAAGTCCTTTTTGCAGAAGTTAATCACTTTAGAGAATTCCTTCTCCATGTATTTTCATTAGTTAGAAGGAAATTGCAAGTGCAAATCAGGCATGCTATAGTTTATTAGCACAAGATACATGGAGCACCCCTCCTTTTTGTTCTTTCTGGTACCACTTTGGGCTTTGGCAAGAAAATTCTCTGATACAAAATACATCATAAATTTGCATGCAAATATAAGAAAAATACATGCCTATTGGTAAACTTTAGTTCTTTTAACTCTCTTTAACCCATTATTAACACAAGAGGTTAAAATAGACATAATTTATATGACGTTTTATAGAAAATTGTCAGGATTTGTATAAAGATGGTAGAAGACGTCAGCTGAAGCCTCCTGCCATCTGGATGTGTGCCCATGTGCATCTACAACGCAGAGACATGTTTCCAAGACAGGAGACCAGTACCACAGGTCAGGGTACAATTTTCTAGGTAACTGTGTATCAAACTCTTGGACAAATGCAAAAATATTACTACCCATATATAGGGAAATATACAAATCAGATCAAACTGCACCACAGCTAGTCATGACGTTTAGGACTGAGCTCAAGTATCAAAGGTAGAGAATTATTCAAACTCTGTTGCGTTTTTCATCTAGTGTTTTAGTCTTCTTTTATGAATACGACTTCCCTGACACTCACCAAATAAAGTACATCACAATATTGTTGGGAATTGTGATTAACATTAATCTGTAATCGGCAGAGCTTTATTAACCCACTCAACTCTTCACACAGATGCAATTCCAATTTCTTCTTGGATTATAACAATTCTCCAAAATTCTGCTTTGAATCTTAAGACTTCTTTACAAAAAAAAAATGTAAAACAACTTCAAAAGTCAAACATCCTCACAAATTACAATTGACACAAAACTTACATGGAGAAACCCTCTTGGAACACAAAACTCTACGGACAAAAGGAAAACACAAGCTCTGCAGCTTTGCAAGTTATTATTCCTTTAGAATAATTACATGACATTAGTCGAGTTTTTCTTAGAGCAAAAAATTTGTACACAACATAGTGATTACTTCCCAAACTGCAACGCTAGAGTATTTCCTTCTCGAAATGGTTGAACCCCATTTCCTTGTATGGCACGTATATGTATATGTGCAGGCTCTATTTGCCTGCCTTCCTTGGATATCTCCGTGTCCATTACCTGGGAATGATTCTGTCTCCACCAGTATAGAAACGTTCTTGTTCATGCCTACACATGTTTTCCTTTGAAATTATATTTATTAAATTCTAGTGTGGCTACTGAGGTGGATAGATGCAGACATGGACCTTGGCATTTTAGTAAGTTCAGGCATTGGCTTTGCCCAATCAACCAAAATATCTATAATTGGAAAAATTATTCAGCTTTAAGATAATTCGAACACTTTATAATCTAGCCATTCAAACCTTAATTTTCCCAAACTTCCGAAACATTGAAACGCCAAATTTCCTGTCTGGTGAAATCAAATAAGCCTTGCTTAAGAACTTCAGCCATTACCTGATTTACCTGACTTTCCTGCTTGAACCCTAATATCTCCGAACTCAAGAATCCCCAAAAACTTCATGTCCAATGGAAATACTGATATTTAACCTTTTCCTAATCTCTTATTTAGGCTACTGCATAACTGACTCCAAGCATGATCTCTTGCACCTTCTGAGTTTCACCTTTTACCCTCACCTACTCCACTCTTCATTGTTTCATTGTTACTTGAAGTTTCCACTTGGCATGATCTCGGCACAACTTTTATTGATCAATCCAGCAGGCATGATCTTTGGTGGAGTTCAGAATTCGAGCTCTCTTTCCTTTGTCTGCTAACTCTGACAGCAATGTCCGAAATGACATGTATCTTCATTGTGGTGCCTTGTTCTTGGACAGTCTAGATATAGTCAAACTTCAATGTTTGAACGCCACTCACCTCTAGTACCCAGTCAGCTCCAACTCCAACAAGAGATAATGGACTTCAAATTTCCTTTCTCTATGCCATCCAGAACCCTTCAACTCCACTATTGCGACTCCAATCAGGTCTGGGATCTTGTTATTTGTGTCAAACGTATTCCGTGTGAGCCCTGTGTAGCCTACATAGGTACACACATAGTGCAAGCTTATGCTAGCGATTTGGCTAAGGCTCATTTTGATAAATATGCTCATTATTTCCCTCTTTCCAAACATGTGGGATATCCATATAAAGACACTACCAAACCCTGCAAACCTGTGGACTGTAACAACTCCATCATCAACTGCTTTTTGCACCATATCATTGGGTATCTCTGCTAGCATTACCACAGCCTGCCTGCTCAACATTTCAGAGGCTTTCGGATTTCAGTAAGGCTGTCCATGAGTTCAATAAGATACATTTTGAGGTTCTGTCCACTGATTCCTGAACTGTTACAGCTGCTTGGTTGTGAATGATTCCTACCATCATGTTTCCAGTCTAAGGACCTCGACACACACTTAGATTATTGTTCACTCATTCATTGTGGATCAAACATAGCATCTAGTTACAGGTTCTCAAAAAGTCACCAAATACATAATTTGAATGTGGCTTCACTGTTGGTGTCAAAGAACCAAGTGTAAAAATATTCAAAGTCGATCCCATATGCAAACCATGCCTAGACTCTAGGATGAGCCAAAGTAGGATGATACCACTAAAACTGCAACCCTGCAAATAATGTGTAACTGTAGCTTTGTGTACCAAAGACGAGAAAAAAAAAAAGTGGTCAAGAAAGTTGTAAAGAATACTCTTTAAACTTTAGTGTGTTTTTCTGTGTCATTGGCAAATCCATGCAGTCCAGTGTAAATTGTCTGGGTTTCCATTAGGGACCAAATGGAGACTGGTAGAAGGCCCAATCACAAGATGGACTAGGGATTGCATGCTTTTAAGAGGCTACATGGAATAGCACGATTATGATGCTGAAAAAATTAAAGATAAAAAATTGTTCATTTTTAAAGCCATAATCCCACACTCCATTATTGGGAATCATTTCCAAGCAGAGAGGACTCCTCCACTTCTTTTCACATTTTACGCCAGTTCTTAGTGACAATAAAAGCTTCATTCCACACCAGAATCAGTGTTCAGTTAGGGCCTTTTCTGGTTCCACCTCACAGAAACAGGCCTTTAAATCAAATTTCACATGTCATAGCAAGTAGAAGTGAAAAGGAAGAACAGATCATCATGATGACCATAAGCTATTTATGTCAGATATCCAAGCAAATGTGTGCTCCATTTTATCATATATGCTCTCTGTGAAAACATTTCCTCTGTCTTCTCTTGTCCTCCATTTCAGCACTAGAAGAGCTTCAGTGACCCGTATTCATATCACTTCAACCATATTGTCCACTCATAATATTTATCTTTCGTTGCATTCTATGGATAAGAGAAATGATCAGTTTTTTGGGACCCTTGGTACAGTTTGTCTTGGAAACATCCATACATTAAATATAAAAATATTCAACAACAAATAACCATAATAGCAATGTTATGTTCATAATCAGCGTTAAAATAACAAAATTAACACGCACTACATAATTCAAATCTCAAAGGTTTGTAAATTATGATTCATGTCATCTGTTCAAGATACATCAATGGTGCGGCCCTAGCTATTTGCGTTTAAGATCAAGGAATCAATAAAACCTTTAATGTTTAGCAGTCAATATTTTTAAAAGTTTCAATTGCTCTTCATAAATGACAAGGCACGGAGTACAGGCTTGTATCCTGGTGTATCTCAGATGCAATCATGATTTATAGCTGAAAATTGACTCTGGCAGGGTTGCCTAAAACCAAAACGAAAGAAATGAGTTTGGAGTTTCACTTTTTCATTTTGTTTAGTTTATTTAAGGGTTCAGAGATGGTTGGGTTAGTTTAGGTTTTCATTTTTATTTTTGGTTACTTTAAATAAAAAAATTTAAGTTTCAGCAGAGTCTGCCACAAGTTTGTCTGGAATCGCCAGGCCCTATCTGAAAACGCCATTAACATTTCCAGGACATTTCTAGGAAAGACCTGGTGGTACTGAAGAATTTGAGACATTTACAAGGCGAGTCAGGATCAGAACTAGAATCAAAACCGGTTCAGGTATGGGAGAGCGTTCTGAAGAATCCAGAAACATAATTTAAGAGTTATCATATTAGTGCCCACGTGTTAGTAATATATACTCATTGTCACATGTTAGAAAAAATGTGTTAATTGTCACAGGTTAGTGATATTAATGTATGACATAATGAATAATTGTCCTTAGAGTTGTGAGACTAACTCTATGGTAAGGGCTCCTGACGCTAACTCTACAGTAAAGGCTCACGTGTCAATATGACTATCACTGGAGAGATTAATACAAGTTCCTTTATTGTATTATTTTTTGTGCAAGTCGTTTGCGGTTATCTTCAGGTACATAGAGATTTTCTCTCACACTTAACCAAATATCACTTGGCGTAGCTTTAGTCTCAGTTTCTAATTCTGTTTGTATTGAATTCCCTTTGATTTAGCTTCTAGTTGGAAATTTCTACAGTTGCATTGAAAATATTTATTTATAATTGTTTTTATGATCGGACATTAGGCTATATAAACTAGATAACAAAGGGACAGGACGCTTAAACAATCTGCAGTTAAATACCAAGTTACTGTTAGAGTTTAAGGATACGTGTTCCAACTACAACTGCTAGAGACAAGACCAACTGCATGACATCGTACGACTCACCATTTTTTCGAGTCTCCTTAAAAAATGTTGCCTGGGTGCATACATATTGCTAGAAAGTATTTTTGTCTTTTGCATCTGTTGTAAATTTCTATCATAGAAGTCAAAGACATGAGAGAGATCGTCCTAGGTAAGTGTAATCAATAAGTATTACATTTTCTTATCACATGCATGTTAGCACAGCATTTTCTAACGAGGTTCAGTTCAAGAAAGATTAAACACAAGAGTGTCATCATATAACGGGCATGACCCTAAGATTTGTGTGTCTTTCTATTAATTAAGAACTAACAATTTGTGTTACACAGTTTGGTAAATAAATATAGCCAATGAAATATCCCAAAATTATTTATTTGATATGACAAGTCCCTACATGGTGATTCTTTATTATACTAAGCTACACGTCATTTAGGCCAAGGCCATGCTAGGCATATTCAAGAATTGTGATAAGAGATTTCCTTGTATCCTTATTAGTATCATGGTCAGGAAAATAGGCTTAAAAACATAGATGAGGTATCATTAATTACTACCATTACTGAGGTACATTCTCTCTTTCTGTAGAGTCGTGTGTGTGCAGTATGCCATTTTGGGGTAGTTCTCTACTCACATCTTTACATTTCTTAATTGTGGGAGGTGACTATAATTCACTTGTGGCATGGTACATTCTCTCTTTCAGCACTGCTCAGGAGCTTGTATATCGGGCATGATGATGAAATGTGGATTAACTATCATTGTCATATTGTTTTTTGTCATATTGTCATATTGTTTTTATTAAAACATATACTTTGATTGTGTCATAACTCTACATATACATATACAATTAATTTATTAACTACCGTCATTATATTTATTAAAAACAGATCCTTGATCGTGTCAAAACTATACATATACACATACAATTTCATGCTTTGTCCAGCCTGACTACTCTCCTGAAATTGAGTTTCCCTTGCAAATAGCTGAAAATTTACCAAAAGATTCCTTGGAAGGCATATATAATTGGATAAGGTTTTTGTCTGGTTTGTACCAATCGCTATGACATGTGACTAACCAATTGCTATTATTATCATTTAAATAAGCACAATACATATGTGCCCTTCTACAATCTGCCAAAGTACGTTTAAGAGCCCAGCTTAGCCTGCATCAACATTTTCACAAAAAACTATGAGATGTAACGTTTAAATGAAATCCTTGTCACGAGAACAATGAAAAATGGTTAAACAATTGCTTCAAGAAAAATGAAACCAGGTCAAATTGATAAAATTTGACCCAGTTAACCAGGATGCTTATCACATCCACAAAGGCTGTATAGACCAGTCAAAAGTGCCCCAAAGGAAGGGTGACATGAGAAGCTCCCATGGATTTGTTGTTTGTACAGCACACTCCCCAGGAGTATCAATAACCCTACTAGGGTGTGCACCCAGTATTAACTACCTTTGAGACCCCAAGTTCATTGTTTTTACATATCCGATCACTCAACACATTGCATGGGCTAAATGAGCATTGGAGAGAATTGAATTTTTTCTACGAAGGTCATCTATAATTATAGTGCATTTTATATTCTTAGTGTGCCAAACGGTTATCGATGACCTTGGAAGAATGGACTTAGAAGATATTAAATGTGACAATAGAGTAACCATTGATGACACTGGTGTTTCAAAGAACTGAAACTTACATAAGTGAGACCTGATTTTAGGTATGCTTGGGCCTTGTTATCAAAGCAATTTTAGCATTTTAAGTAAGCCCAAATCTATACTCAATTGATTTCTACATATAAATAATGCAGGATTGGTTTTTAGATCCTATGCAATACTAGAGGGTTTTCAGGGTTAACGTAATAATGGAATTGAATGTCATTATATTGTTAATTGGCATGATCGATATCTTCTATCCATCATATACAAGCAATCCATATACCTTGATGCCAAGTTAAAACTTTAAGTTAATATCAGCACTTCTAAATACAGGCAGCATAAGATATCTGATGTCTAGTGGAGGACACTTAATTATGCATATTGTGCCATTCAATAAGGGCATGACTTCATTCTATGGTGTGTCCACCAAGAAATCAACATCCATATCCTAAATAAGCAGTAATGGTGTACGCAAATGAGGCAACTGCCATAGGTGCATGGAGATAAAGGCCTGAAGATCCAGAGCTTCAAGGGCAACTCTCAACAAAAACCATACGATATGTCCTGGTGTGGAAGGTCGAAAGTCACACAATGATTAAGAGATTACCCTCTTTTTCCTTCATAATTGGCACTGCAAAATGTGAGAACCCAAGCCAAGACTACTAACACACCTCCCAAGGGCATGCCAACACCAACCATACAAATCGTCAAATGCACAATAGAAGCTCTACTATTTGTACTGCTGCAATATACAAATTCAAGACAACAGCAAATACACCATAGAATAAAAAAACCATATCCCAAGCAACACCAACTAGGTTATGTTCTAGGAGGTGTGTATGTAGTCTTTCATGTATATATGTACATAATTTGTTAACACAGGAGCCATTGCCAACAGGAATAACTATTAAAAAAAAAAACAAAAAATCACTTTCATAAACATGCAAAATTTCTTCTGATTCACTAGCAAAGAAAGCACATGTACCTGGAATTAAGGGGTACCTTAGCTTTTTTGCCCTCCTCTTGAGCGCCCATGATTAATGCATCCAGCTCTATTGCTCCATTATTTATATGTAAGAACTGCCAAGTAAATGTTCAAAATTTCAAACAAATAGATATATTGGAACAGTACAGATTATGTTTGTAATTGATAAAAAGTTATTTGAAAATGTATAGGCAGAGAGATTGAGAAAAGAACATAGACTCATGAAGCAAACAGAAATATATCTCTAGTTATAATTCCTTGCCATCAAAAATATTGCACTGCCCTTTAACAGATATGATGGCTTTTGTAAATCTAGTTTGCCGAGACCATCTCGACAGCTTCTGGACAAACTAATGCATTATCAGCCTTGTCCTCACCATTATTTAGATCAATCCACATAATATAATAAAAGAAAAAATTAACCTCTGAAAGAATATTTTATAATTTCATACCAACCAAAGGTCATGATTGAAAAAAAAATAGTTTCAAGGGAAGGTTGACAAAAATTAATCTTAGAAAAAGTTTATAGTTTTATAGTTATTGCTTATTGTATATTTGGAATAGCATATATAGTTAATAATTGATATTTTTATTAATTTTACAATAGAAGGGCAGGGACTTGCACACGGGGGCATTGTCAACTGTCTGCCATCTTAACCCAATCATGAGGAAACATCATATAAGGTCTTATTGACATGGTTGAAGGTTGCCACTTTCAATGGGTCTAATTGAGTACTGGTATTTGTTCATTGTCATGAGAATCGTCCTTGTATATGCTGTTCTCCATGATAAAAAATAAGCTAATCTCTTTTGAATGAAAAATTCAAGGGATTCCAGGTGCATGTCCCATGACTACTGACCAAAAATTACTACAACCATCCATGGGCCTACAACTCGATGAGGAAGCACACGAACAAAAGAAGTCTGCTCATTGTTCAACCAGCATCACACAATTTGCCACAAGCTTCATTTCCTTGCAGCCTTTTTATGAGCGAAACGAAAATATCAAATGGGTGTTTGTTAGCAAAGATGAGTTAACATCATCTATGCCAGTATGAATGACTGACCTGATGTTGTTGAAATTGTTTTTATAGGGATATTTTGAAGGACAGCTGATGCAATTATACAGTCCTCAGAACCTTGGTTAAGGTTCTCCGTCTCATCAATGGGAATAAACCCCCAATCCGCTAAGTGCAACATTATGAGGCTGTGCAGAGAGAAAAGGGGACCATTAGAACTCTATATAAGTGCAAGGATAGAAAATACCATCTTTATGAGACACCATTGACTGCAGGTGGCAGGGACAACTTCAAGTCATTTATATACATCTGTTTACTACTTGAACCCCACATTATTTTAAGAAGAGTCCTTGTGCCTGTAACACTGTAATGAGGTTTTATTTTGAGTCTGCCTGTGTGCCTTTATATGCAGCTGTTTACTACTCAAACCCAACATTATTTTAAGAAGATTCCTTGAACCCAACTTATGCCAGTTCAGAACACTCGTGCCTGTAGAGTGTGTGTATTTTGCATAGTCAAAAGGACACATAGGATATGGATACAGCGATGGGGACAAGGGCACGGATAGGGACGCCATTTTGAAAACAGGGTACAAGAGCATGAGTAAAGGAATAAGGCCCCCATCCCTAAACCTGAGGTTCCTAGTGACTATGGTATTTTCTTATTCTCACACTTTTCATGCCCTGAATATTGTATTTTCAAAGTTGTACTTGCATATTCATGACAAAGATATTAAGATTTGGCCTAAAAAGAAACTCTATTTCAAATAGCAAAAGGAAGCCAATAAAGATGTTGTGATCATAAAACTGCCAAGACAGCTAAGACAATAGTAGTACCAAGGTGACAGAAAAGGTACCTTTTACTTTTTTAAGTGTCAATTTTTACCACAGTTTCAGTATTTTATTTGTATTTTGATTTTATTTTTTTCCAACTGAATCTTTAAAAATTCATTCTTTCCATTTTCCAAGTCTTTCTAATTTATCTTTTATTTTTAGTTTCTTTGTAGCAGGGTTTTCTTTCAAAATAGCATCCAGCTCAAGCTCAAGCTCTGTAAGCCAAGCTGCAAGAGCTGCCTTCAAATTTGACACCAATTCTCCTCTTTGGAAACGTGGTGGTGTGATTAAATATCTCAGGTGGAGATTCTCATGTTTGGATATGCAAGGGGTGCAAAAAATACCTACAAAATCTCATACTGTCAAATTAAAGCCCATTTACCTAAAAATTACTAGATAGGGAATTATAATTGCCATAGACCTAAAGAGGATTTGAGTAAAGCCAAAAATTTAGCTTTTATATACGGAGCAAAGAGAAGCAGACAAAAACAGCTAAAAGAGCTCGTGACCAATCACGTCCTTTACAAAGGAATCCTTCAAGCAAGCCACTTACACATTTGGGTTTTAAAATTCTTCAAAGGAAGAGGACTCTCAAGTTTCCCAAAAGAGAACGAGAGGTGTGGGCCCCTTGGAAAGGGCATTTAACAATCAATCAAGGTACATAGCTAATAATTTGGTTGCTCGATGCATCTATGCAAATGGGCTTCCATTCAACTTGGTAAGATCGCCATATTAGAATGAGATGGTGAAGGGCAATGAAGCCCCAAAAGGATGAAAATCCCTAATGGTGATAGGTATGAACCACTTTTTTAGGAAAGGAGACAGAATGTGGAGAATCCCTTGCAAAATTAAAAATTCATTTTAGGAAAGAAGGTGTCCATCATTTCAGATGGATGAAAAGATTGCAAAAACAGGCCACTAATAAATGTTATTTGCATTGTGACCTAACGGGGAAATGTTCTTAAAGGCTGTTGAATGTGAGGATGCACGCTTCATTGGTGACATCTTCCTAGAAGCAATTGTGTCTGCAGTGGAAATATATGTGGAGGCAAGGTACAAACATACTTTTTGGACACCTTGTGCACTCCATTTGCTGAACATGATGCTGCAGTTGTTGGAAAAAATCTCATGGATTGAGCAAGTTAATGCTGGCGTCAATGATATTTAGATGTTTTCCATAAACCATCACATTTTAAAAGCCATCTTTAAGACATTCTCTACGCCAAATTCATTAAAGGTTAGTGATATAGTTCTAAAATTTATTTTTAGCTTTTAATTTTTTTACTTTCTTGGGTAGCATCATAGTTGATATTAGAATTTACATCTTTGATTTTTTAATTTTAAATTTTAAAAATTAAATGGATGTTCTAGAATCTAAATAATATTTATTATTTAAAATACATATAGTTTATTTTAATTCTTTTTTAGGTTATTGAGACTCGATTTGCCTCTCACACAATCATCTTAAGGCAATTTGTGAAGGTGAAAGAAGCCTTCAGCAACATGGTTATCAACATTTGAAGAATGTGGAGGCAATCGAATATACAGAGAACTTAGAGAGTAAAAAAAAAAATCTTGATGATGAGTGATAGGCCAATGTCAACTATTTGCTTGACCTTACATAGCCCATCATGTCAATGATCAGATTTGCAAATATGGACAAGTCCTATTTGGGCAATATTTATGATGGATGGATTCTAAGCTATAAAAAATGAAGGACACCACACACAAGAAAAAGCAAGATCTCCAAAAGAAATTTTACAGAAATAAAAGACAATGTCCTGAGGTGGAACGAAATAACCACCCATTTGCATCTCCTCGCATGTGCCCCAAATCTCAAACATTACGGCACTAAGCTACTTGCGGTACTGGATAGGGAGACACCCGACAGGGATAGTGAAGTCGCAAATGGATATAGGAAGGGATTAGAAGGATTTTTCCCTTATCTGAAAATATCATCAACAAAAGTATTTTGGGATATTTGTAGCTTCACAAAACAGAGGGAGAGCTTGATGCTCTTCGTGACAAGTATAGAATGTTTCCAGTTACATTATGGTACCTCCATTCCAAGATGCCAAGTACAAGCAGCATGTTGCCATTGAAATACTATCATAGGGTACACGTTATAATTCTCTTAAAAAAAAATCTAAATTTGAAGCATAATGAAATTTCCTATGAATGTTGCCATCTATAGGCTGCTAGTTCCTCTCCATTTGAAAAGAATCAGGGCACATACTCTTTATCCAAACAGTTAAATGCAATGCGTTGGCAGCGGAGAAGGTGGAGGAATTGATCTTTGTGCATTCCAACTTGTGCCCCTTGTCACACAAGAGTGATGACTATAGCCAAGTGTCAACTATGCTACAGAACATATAGCCAGAGCAACCTAACATGGATGCTTCAACAATTACCTGTGCCAATTTTCCATTACTTGATGATAACGGGCAAGGGGCTTCTAGATAGGAACTGCAAAGTGGATATAGCGGGAATGACATTGTCAATCCTGCATCTACTTCTAGTGATTTGAAGGATGATGTAGATGCCCTCGGAAGGCAGCAATATGATGATTTATTGTTAGCAATATAAATCATATTTTACAGATAATAAATTAAACAATGGATATTGTGCCTTCTTGTTTATTTTTGTTTGTTCCTTAAGACTTTTTATGCAAAAAAGCATGGATATTATGTTTATATTTATTTTTTATTTTTTTGTATGGACATTTCCATGTCGATTTGTATCCAGGAGTTCCTTCAAAATCGGTGTTTCTTGTGCATGTTTCTAGGTAAGTAAGAATTTCACCATTAATAGTTCAGGCTTCAGATATTTGAAAGTCAAATAAAATAAGATGCAAATAGATTCTTTTGAAGTATTAAGTTTGAAAGAATAACAAATACGTTATTTTGAAAGCATATTTTTACTAGATGGAAAAAAATATCATAAATCAGAGACATGGGATCCATTGTAACAATAATAAACGTTTCAACGAATTCAACTTTCATTTATGGAAAATTAAGATGTGATTGCATCTTAATGCAAAATAATATCAGCCGGTAATTAGTGAAATAAATCCTACAATGGCAAGCAACTAGGCATAACAGCATATTAAGGACAAAAGGGCCAAGATCATGATTGACTTAGGTATCGCATATACTTAGGGAGATTTGGGATAACCTAAACAAGTCGTTTGGATAAAAAGCCCCGAATACCAAGTTTTCCATAAAGCAACAATTATTTGGATTCAAAATGGGAAGTAATACCCAACAACAAGACTTGTAAATAAGTTAAATATCGCTGGTAAAAAAACCTGAAAAGATTGAAGATTGAGAAAATGCAAAGGCAGTTTTGTTGAATTGATTATTCCCTAAGCACAATAATGCCGTATGTACTTTTAAGTCAATTGCCCACACAAACACTAGAAAGTGACTGTAGCACAACTCATTGAAGAGAAGCGATTGGGTGCTAATGAAGAAACGAGAGTAGAACAAACCCTCCTAGAAAAAGAAAAGGTAAAGTGAAAACTGATGATAGATATTGCTAGTATTTAAGAACCCAAGGCATGCAGCCTAGAATGACAAGACGAGAGGAGCAGATGTGCTCCAAGGAAAGCAGCAGACAATAAAAGGAAAAAGGAGAATGAAGAAAGATAAAAGTCGTCAAACCATTCCTTTTGTGAAGGATGTCACTTTGGGTAGAGAGCAAGAAAGTGACAATAATGAAGATAAAAATTCCAATGTAATAGATCATGATGTTAGGTTGGTTTGTATGGATGGCTGCCTAGATGAGCGGAATTCTCCCTCTGTGAGGGTGATGACCGCCTGCTGAAGTAGTGGAAGAATCTTTAGGCAAGTCAGATGAATGGGAGTCTACGTCCATACAAGATTGAGATGATGGAAGCTTGAAGAGAATCAGCTTCATGAAGCTTCAACAGTTGATACAAGATATGGATCTGGAAAAGCAAGGTCGAGACTGAAAAAAGTGGTCAAAGTTTTTGTTATATTTTTGTTTTCTGGTGGTTAATAACAGTATCATGTTCTTTTCATCTTAGGTTGGGTGCTAGGCAATAACATGATAACTTTTGTTAGTTGTTAGGTTTCATTTAATGTTAGTTACCTAACATTAAACGTTAATATTTAGAATAAAGTGGTTAGTATAACCTCTAAAGAATTAAAAATGAGAATGACAATAGAAAGTTATTTTATTTTAGAAAACAAGATACATAGAAAATGGTCCAAAAAACTCAACTACAAGGAAAAAACTCAAAAAATATAAATACCTCATCTAGAAGTCCCTCATAAGTCAATTGAGAACACATGGGAGTAACCATGTCCACCTATAAAAGCAAACCATACAATTAAATCGTCTCATTTTACATTTGTAAACAAACTAAGAGTTGATTGATTGAATAAAACCACTTTAAAAATGATAACAGCAAAACCAATTAGAAGGTTAATATTAAACAGAAACGTTCTAACCTTCTATGAGTATAATCTTAAATAACTAATATGATCAAATCACTCCATTAAGTCATTTAGCAAATTGGTAGTTAAGATGCAAAATATGGAAATTAAACAAGCAGCTTAAACTTTGTCAATATTATAAAAATAATGATAGAAAAGTCCCTAAATTTGAAGATCAATTGCAAGATACTTTTACCAAGAGTTGTCCATTTACATCATTAACTCACTTGGAGCATGTATGCCAAAGTTTTGATCAAAATTCAAACCACATATAGATCTCAGTTAACCTTCATCACCATAAAATCAATAATTCGAGCTTCACCAAGGAGAGTGCTTCCAGGTGATTCATTGTTGTGTACATAGATACAACATCTTATTAGCATTAGGTTTCTATGCTATTTTGTCCTTAAGCTCATTTTCTTGATGTTAATCTTGAGATTTATTAAACTCATGTTTCGTAACTAGGTTCAATGCATCTGGTCATAGATTAGTAGCTTGTGGTGGAAGCAACCTTTTGTTATATAGGGATATTCCCCTTACTTTCCTAATATTGGTCTATTATCACAGAATTACAATCACTGTTTTGGAGAAGTGAATTCCTCCATTCTTTCTCTAGAATTGTAAGTGTAACTGCAATCCCTCTTTGGGAGTGCATGTGCCCCCAACATTTTCTATTTTTAGCATTTTGTTTACATTTTGCAGAATATATTTCTGATCTCATTTAGAACGCTTAGGTTGAATCGTAGTCTTTCTAGGCACAACTAGGACAAACAAAACATCAAGGGATAAATCAAACCAATCCGACTATGTGTCCAAGGAAGAGCTAAAAGAGATATTCATCTCATTTGCAAATAAAATGAGGCACAATATGCAAACACTTGTTAGAACAACCAAGTACAAAATTTGAACAAGACCGTAGACACGAATCTGAACACTTTGAATACTCAACCCAAAAAACGTTTTCAGGGGAGGAGCCAAACCCTTGGGGAACAAATGGTAACACCATCCAAATTCTTCAGCCACACAAAGCTCTCACAAACTACCTTTAAACCTTCAAACGAAGATTATGTATTATGACTTAGATGGAAAAATGAAGTTACACGCATGGCTAAGCAAGATCAACTTGCCTTTGAGGTAAAACATATTTCCAAACAAGAGGACAAGTGCAGCAGCTCATACATGAGGAGAGTGGTGGATCTCTAAAAACTTTGAAGAGGACTTTTGAGAGTTTTTCAATGCGTTAACCTAGAGAGCAAATCAAAAGTGGGATGAGCCCTATGATGCTCAAATTGTATGTAGGCTAAATATGGTCAACAATATAAGGATCCTCTAATCTAGGAAAAGGTAAAAGAACATACTAGATCCAACACACATACTATATGCCATTCCACAAAGTAGTACAGAGCTATAGACAAGGCCAATGTGCATATGAGATTGTAAGGGATCTAATAAGGGAATCTACACATATAAGGGGAATGCATAGACCTAAGTAGATTTGAGGTGTCCTTAGACGGTAACCAAAAGGTGTAAACTAAAGTAACAAAATAAAATACATGAAGAAAAATAGACTGATAAACCAATACAAGAGAAGCAATACTAACAAAATCTTTACGCTAAAAGCAAAATAGGAAAAACAGCATACACAAAAGATTTCACCTAACAAAACTCTTTGGCAAATAACCCAACATAGTAACCTTCTTTCTTATTGCATTAGCTCAATTGTTTTACACTACAATAACGTACTTCAAAGTTTTGTCTTACCCTAATGCATGTGCAAGTATATGTAGGCACATCAATAAGTAACCACTTAACCCATATTACAATGCAATGGGTACCAAAATTATAGGCCGAGAATACAAACCATAACAGTTCCCATAAAACAAGGGTTATGAAACCACCCGTTTGGGCCCAAAAAATACATATAGGGACCCCCAGAGATAATTGTATGTAGGCTAAATATGGTCAACAATATAAGGATATTTTAATATAGGAAAAGGTAGAAGACCATACTAGATCTAATACACATACGATACATCGTTTCACAAAGCGTACAGGGCCATAGACATGGGTCGAGTGTGAAGGAGGTTGTAAGGGATCTAATAAGAGAATCTACACATATAAAAGCATGCCTAGGCCTAACTATATTAGAGATGTCATTAGATGGTAACCGTGAGATGTAAATAAAACAACAAAACATGCAAAGATAACAGTATCCAAACAATCATAAGCTAATTTAAGCATAGAAGACAATAACATATCAATACAATATATTCACCAAAATAAATAAACAGTATAGAGTTAGGAATATTTACCTTGGGTTAACTTGTCGACGTATCAATCTCCCCCTTAGCTCAAGTGGCACTTTGTGAGAGATGGTGTAGGTGAAGCTCAAAATGAAAAAAAGAAAACCTAATTATCCTTAGTTAGGGACTCCAAAGACTACGTGTACCTTTCTAGTTCAATTTCTCTTCTTGATATCTTCAAGGACCTTAAGCAAACAAGTCTTTCTCAAGTGTAATATCCTTAGCCCTAATTTCTCTTCTTCTTACTAAGGTGGACTTGTGTGCATAAGCAAAGCGGATTGGATGCCTTGCTCTTTTAGAAATGACAAGGAGAATTGTATAAATACAACTCAAAACATAAAAGCCATAGCTCAACCTTAGCCAACGTAATTGGCCCAATAGATGAAGTAAAAAAATGTCAACAGACACAAAACTATATTGGCCCAACCGATAAAGTCAGCGAATGGCAAGCACTCCAAAACATCATCGGCCAAGCTGATGACATCGAGAAGAAACATGCAAATAGCAAGAAGAAGAGCATAAAGGTGTCTCATCCCCCTTTTCCCGTGCCAGGTTTGAAGGCACTTGTATGCAATTAAGCATTACAGAACATAATTAATAATGATTGGTTTATGTACATACAGGGATTGACTTGTTCTATATGAATTCAGTTCAATCAAATGATGTTATTATGTTTCTATGTTTCTATGTTTATGTGACAAAACTAAGACAAATAGATGTTATATAATTATGTGGAACAATTGTTATTAATTATGTTTTTACTACTTCATATCATGTGATTTTGATATCATGTCACATCCCGCTTTTCCCATGACGAGTTTGAAGGCACCTATCTGCGATTAAGTGTTACAGAAAAAAATTAATAATGATTGGTTTTTGTACAATCATTGATGGATTTGTTTTACATGATTTCCATAGTTCCATGGTGTTTCGGGACAAGGGGACGGGGGACGGGGGGCCTAAATTTGGGGACGGCAGGGGGACAGTGGTGGGGGGGCGGCAGGGGAGCAATGCGGAAATACATATAGTACTTGAAAAATTAGTTATAAAAAGATCTATAAGGGTTAAGTATATTGCATTAAACATCAACAATTTAATATTGTGATTTAATCATTTAAGTTTCAAATTTAATCCATTGAACAGTGAACATTAACAATTTAACATCCCGACGGAGCATGGCAGAGGTGGCAGAAGTAGCGGAGTGGTTGGGGGACGTCCCCTTCTCAAAAACGGCGTTTTTTTTGGGAAGGACACATCCCCGTGGAACACTGATGATTTCAATTCAGTCAAATGATTTTATTATGTTTCTATGCTTATGTGACAAAACTAAGATAAATAGATGTCATACAATTATTTGGAATAATTGTTAGTTATCATGATTTTACTATTTCATATCATGTGATTTTGATATCATGTCCAAAATATTTGCCGTCTTTTCACTTGTATGTGACGCAGGTACAGTGCCTCAATGAAAGGGAGAACATCATTGGAGATGAGGAGCTAGATATAGAGTATGGGCAGCATAGAGATAATTATGTAGAACAAGGGGTAATCATGACTATAATGACTTGTGTTTTGCCTATCTTGGCATGAGTGCTGACATTTGGATTAATGACTTTCTAGTATTGCTTTGTCTTTTGGATTAAATTACAATTGTAGCCACTTTAATTAGAATTTATCTAAGTCATAACGGCATACACAATAATGTAAGTATTCATTATTGTAGTATATGCTTGTTTTGCCTTACGTCCTAGTATGTAATCTAAACAGAAATGGAAATTCATGTTTAGTCGACGAGTCTTGTCATCAAGCTTTGTCACATTTTGCGATTGTGAAATCTTTACATTATAGATAATTGGGTTTGCAAACCAATGGATCTATATGGTCCATTTTAATTAAACAACAATGACCATTAGTCAACATGCGACAATTGACCTGGTCACAAATCAAAACTATTCTAGTTAATTTTCAGGTTGTCGTTGTGTTGTGACATCTAGCAAGTAGATGTCGATATGCAATTGGTGCATGGTCAAATCTTAAGGACCACCTGTTGAGATTTGTTGGTATCCACTTAGCATTTTCAAGAATGTAGCACTCTACGGGCTCTCTATTGTTATGATGTGGTAACATTGAATTAAGCGATTTTATTAACATACTAAACAAGTTGATTTAACAATAATGAAAATTATGAGGATATAAATAACAATAAAGCATAAATAAAGGTGAAATTAAGTTTTTAATAAAATATAAGATTGAGATTGGAAGTGGATAGCGTGGCATGGAGAGAAGACAGTTTAAAATAGCTTGGCATTCAAAGCATGGCATTGGCATCATACTGTTTTAATTGAAGCATTGGAAATGTTAAGTGTTATTCAATCTGCTACTACCACAATACAATAAATTCAGCTTCTTTCCTTGACCAAGAACAGTCCTAGATTTTGAAACAACTCAAACAACATTTATTTTAGCATGAGGGTGGCAGAAAATCTCTTGAAAATTAATATTTAAGAATTTATTGCTGGCTGGGCTGCGCCCTTGTCAAACCAAGGAGATTGTTTTCAAGTAAAACTCTTCAAATCATTAATTTTCCAGCAGCTGTGCCCCACTTTCTGAACAGAGAAAATGGATGAAGGAAATTAATAATCAGCTGAAGTTATCTCTATTTATTAGAACACCCCCCTCAGAAGAAATATGCCATAAGTAGGAGGAGGGCACTTTGCCTGAAGAAGAAGAAGGATGGGAAAAGAGGAAAAGGGTGTTATGACGGGAAGAAGAATGCCTAAAAGATGTAGAGGACGCAGCAGCAAGTGGAAAAGAGAAGAAAAGCAGCAGGACACAGTAGATGGAAGGAGGACGCCTCAAAGACGAGGATGCAGCAGGTGCATGTATATTGCCTTAAGACTGATATTGTGAATGTTGATGGTTGTTTAATATTAATTGTGTACTGATAATTATATTAAAGTGTTTGATGGTTGTATAAGTGTAACTGATACACTGTGTATTAAATTAAATCAGTAGCTTAACCTGTTCCAATGCACCATTTTCGCGAGGTTGAGGAATGTGGTTTTAGACCTGCCAATAGCATTTTCTTAACAGCCCTGCATCTTATTCAACAAGCCTTTTAATTTATATTTGGAACCCATGATATTCCATAAGATGATAGCTGTCTGGGTCACTCCTTTGAAGCGTCGTAATGGATGTTACATTCCATGAGGCCGTTTTTCTTTGAATCAATTGTCTATCAAATGGTCCATATATGCCTTGCATATGTTTTAAACGTCTTTTATACGTGTCCACCAGGGCACTTGCAACTCATTAATTGATAAAATCCCCTTGTACCTATTAAAAGTTTTGGCATAGGCCAGGAGTACAATGGTGAAAGTAAACTGATCAAATTAAATATAAGACAACACCTTGAGAGGATATTCATGTCTATGTTGGGCTGCTATAGTTATTCCTTTCTTAAGACTCTAATTTGCACTCTTACCTTGTCAGATGAACTTTTACCAAGCTCTCATGTGTAGTAAATGATTGTATCTTAAGCCAGGGTCTAAAATTGACAAGTCGACCCTACCTATCATGGATATTTGCTGGTGACGGTTATCTATTCTATGTTACTCTTCAAATGTTAATATAATCCATAGTTGAAGAGGGAAACATTAGAGAAACATATATATTTATTTTAATCCTTTGTAGTTTTTGACAGCCTACCTAAATGATCTACGAAAACAAAGTGATCACACTTTACACAACTACGGACATACAACCATAGACCCTGTCCATACAGATGCAATAGTAGATTTGTATCTTTGTTATGACCAATGGGAAATTGAAAATGATTGTGGATGGTCCGTTAAGTTGCCTAGCTGAGATCGTATGGAGCCTAGCTTGTGGAAATGAGCATTGGTTTGTGGCCAAACTTCTAATCTTACTATTGGGTCTGTAGATTTATTACAGACAATTATATTTTAGTCTTTATTTTATTGTACATTGTCCCCTTAGGTGATTAGTGTAGTGGCTAGTAAGCTGCTAATGGTTAGATTCATAAGATAAAGTGAAAGCTTAAAATTTAGCGGTTTATAAAGTGTTAACAATTGTTAGGTACTAACAGAACTGTATTATGTGAGATGGTAAGCATTTTGCATATTTGACTAGGATTGAGATGCTTCAATTAAAACTTAATGTTAAGTTATGACGTTGGACACGGATAATATTGAATACCTAATTATGATATAGCTGGTAGCATTAAAATATTATAGTATCTTATGTTAATCATAAGTGTCTTGAGTCTATAGATAGACTAACACTTAGTACTAGACCCACAAGATGGGTAATCTATCACCAAGATGATAAGATTATTTGTCATTTATTTGAAGGCCTTGATTAATGTTTGATGCCTTATTCAATATGGATGTCTTTTAAAGAACCAGAAACTAAACTATAACATGTGAGAAGACCTTAGGAATGGTAGTTTATACTATAAATTCAATACAGATGTCTTTTAAAGAACTAGAAACTAAACTATAACATGTGAGAAGACCTTAGGAATGGTAGTTTAAACTACCAATGCCTAGATCAATGTTATGGTGGACTACAATTTGTGTGGTGATGTTAATATTATGCAGTGCTAAAATATGACTTGTTTCAAGTCCTAGGTGAAATTGTTAAGACAATAACATATCTAAAAGACCTATATAATGGTAATAGAGCACATGCATGATGCAATTCTACATGAGGTAAGAGTGAGGTTACCCTAATTAACCTAGTGTCTAGTAATAACTAGTGGAGCTACAACATCCTATTGATGTATATTTGACTAGTGTTAACGAATAGCTATAGTAATTTAATGGTAGTCTTTTACCTTGGAAATCTATCCTAGCTTGATTTGTCATGTTGGGTGCATCTTTTGAGTAGTATAGGACTCAACTAGCTTTTGATCCCTTTTGTGTGGAAGGGAAAACATAGGTAACAAGCCAGTAAAGTAAATAATAAACTTAGTTTACTATCATGCTTCTATTAGGTTGCTATTATGAAGAAATTAGTAATTTTAACGAATATTATTCACAAAACCTTGTATGCATTTGAACCTACTAAGGGATTAAATTAGTGTTTTTCTCTTGGTTATATTTAACAAAGAAAACATATTTCTCACTTGTATTGAATCTTGTACAAACATAAGGATGTGAATCATTAGTACTTTTTGTAAGCATTTAAAACCTCGTTCAAGTGTATGATCAATCCATGAACTGGTATCGCGTAATATCACTTTCGTAAATGGTGTGGAACATTTACTTATGGTGTCATCACTCAATCAAAGAATACCTCTTTTCGCTTATTTACCTAAGTTAATCTGAAATTACAAAAACTTTAGTATTGGTCATAAAGAATTCAATGCATATGAATGTAACTAATAATAAGAATTGGGCATCGTTAAATGCTCAAGAGATTATTAACTCTCGTCAATTATTAAACTCGTTTTAGGAAAATTTGAGACTGGAACAACCATCCAATCATGGTTTTGGGTTGATAATTCCTATAACAATTTAACTAATTTTGGACATTAAACCTGATGATAGATATAGGTACTCATTAAGACGACAATGGTATTTGTTTTTTAACATTTTAATTCATGTTTTGGATTTGGACATAATTAACCGTTGTTGGTTGATTTATAAGCATTGTACCTTTGATAAAATGATACATTGCCTTTAATGGAAAACCATAGTATGACACACAAGGAATTGTGTTTGGACCTTCATGATCATTCATAAGATAATTGTGGAAGTTGATTAATAAATGCAAATACGTATTAGAAGATGACTCCTTAGAAATTGAGAATCTATTTCACACACTTGACCAGTAATTTGACTTGAGATAATGAAAGTTAAACTAATGTTAAATAGTTGAATACCATTTGGAAGGATACTACAAGTATAAATGCTAAACTCTTTCTTAGCATTTCTATGGGTATAAAACCAATTTAGAAGGTTGGTCATTTTGATAAAAAATGGTTTTGATCATATTCTTGGGATACGCCTTGGATGAGCGACACGGTTATACTTGGCATGCATAGAATCTCGCTATTGGAAGTAGTTTTGGTGCAAAATTTGGACTTGTAATTGCTTAATAGTGATATTCTCCTATGTGTGAAAAACTAATAGATGAGATGTGAAGGCTTTGAAATGTTTTGGTTAACCCTAGAATTGTAAATGAATTTTGGAAACTTGGTATGTATGGGTTTTAGGAAATCTGCAATGTCACCAAAACTAATCCATAATTTGAAGTACAAAGCATACCTTAATGCCAAAGTTAGGACGCATTCAAGAGTTCACATGTTATATGGTCATATGTCAATACACATTAGGATGTGTTGTACCATTCTTTAATGCATTACTGCGTGGAATAGTATGCCAAATTGTTCTATCTTTTGGAATTCTCTCTACTATGATGTTTCTCTGCATCTAACATATTCATGGAAGGGCAGGGCCACTCTCAGTAGATCAAAGGACTGAGGGGGATCTAAAAGGCTCTGTGGTAGGGAAAAAGCCCTCCAATGAAATTGTCTCTCTTTGAATGCTTATATAGTCTTTCAGTGACAGAGATGGTCTACAGAGACCTGGTGGATTTTCCTTATGAAGACATTTTCATTTATGATTATATTTATAGGGGATTGCATTGTGATATGGAAAGATGAAATTTCATTGTAAACTCCTAAAATCTCTTATTCCGCTATTATATTATGGTTTGTATGTTATTTGAAGATGAAATTATTGAATCAACAAAATATGAATGTTGACTTGCCTACTTAGATTTTATTGCATTTGTATTTGCAAAGAAAGAAAAAGGTGTCTTTAGTCACTTATTGTGAAGGTTGCTTTAGCTTCTAAATATGAATACAAATTTGTATTATAAAGCAATCATTAGTTGTACCACTCATAATGGAAGGATATTTTCTAATGCATACTTTGATTTTTATATTAAGTGTGTAATATGATTTCAAAGTGTAAACATATAGTTGAAATTACAATAATGGAAACTAAAATAATAGTTGATTTGAAAACTGAAGGAATGAAATTTGATTTCGTAAATGAAATTGCATTATCATGTATGTTTGAACTATGACACACTTATTTACATAATTATTTACTAAGGATTGGAATTAACTTGATTTTGTTTACATAATTTGATTGTCTTATGTACTTTAGCTTCATGGATTCTTTTTCCTTGAACTTTCTATTCTTAATGGTTGTATCCTCGAGTCCCATTGACCTACTTTTGGTCATTCATGGACATTGATATAATTTCTTTCTTTCTTTCTATGAAATGTTTTTGCTAACCCTATTATTGTGAAAAGAATATTGAAAACTCTATACATATGGTTTATAGAAATCATGCAAGACTAATCAATATTTTTTCAATTACAAAGCATATCTTCGCACCACAATTAGAATGCATTTAGAAGTCACCTATTGT
The DNA here is from genome assembly GCA_037957365.1 of Torreya grandis. Taxonomy (NCBI): domain Eukaryota; kingdom Viridiplantae; phylum Streptophyta; class Pinopsida; order Cupressales; family Taxaceae; genus Torreya; species Torreya grandis. Next base: position 422,283 of record JARHVA010000306.1, read on the forward strand.
TTTCCCAAAGTCATGTAATCTTATGCATATACCTCAATGCACATAAGGAATGTCATATCATTCTATATCGCATTGCAACGGAGAGTAGCAGGCCAAATTGTTCTATCGACTGGACTGCTCTCTGATCTATTGATTCTCTACATCCGTCATCTTCATGGAAGGGTAGGGCCACTCTCAGTGGATGAGAGGAGTGCAGGGGATCCGAAGGTCTCTGTGATTGGAGGAAATGCCCTCCAATGTTTTTCTCCCTCTTCTATTTTCCATATGGTCTTCAGCAATAGCGATGGTCTATACAACTCTAGTGGATTTAATTATGAAGACTTATTCACACATCTTAGACAGACAACTATACTTATTGGGTATTGAATTGTTACTTGAGAAGATGAAATTGTGTAATTATAATGATGTTGAAAACACTTAAATCTCTTATTCCATTATGATTATATTCTGTTTTGTATGTTATTCCCGTCCGCCTTGATCTCGATGCACTCCTTTGGGCCCAAAAGAACCCCCAACGCACCCAAGTGCCCAGGGATGAACCCTGGGCATTGGGGCAACACACCCGCAACCTGCTACGGAAATGAACAGTAAAAAAGTCTTTTTTATTTATTTATTCACTTTTTTTGCCAAAACCAATGCAAGTTAATTAAAAAAAAGACATTCCTCAACCCTAAAAGCCAAGTATAAGCAAAAGATAAAGCTAAAAACAACACAAATGATAAAAACAAAGTGACAAAAGAAAAACCACTTGCCTCTTATTTTTCTAATTTTCTCATTGCATACTTGCCCTCCATTGTTGTTGTAGGCATAGTTTGCATACTTGTACTCGGAGAGTACTCACCCAGCACCCAAAAAGCTTACTCAGCGATTATTCAACATCCACTCGCCATTAGTCGACAAATTAAAAAAAAAACATAAAATTTATAGAAATTATAATTGCAAAATGTATCAAATGAGTCTATAAAACGTTGCCGAAGCGTTTTCTATTAGATTTGAATACAAGAAAAGTATAAAATCGCATAATCATGATTCATGCGGATACAACTGTGATACTGACAAGTTTCAACAACCAACTATTATAGTGATACTTATACAAGAATCTAATAGTGCAAATTACATGAATCTATAATTTTCTCTTCCCTGCTCTCTAGAAAACTAAGGGAGACTAAGAGAGTCCAGCCCCCTCCCACTCGGCTGCCCCTCCTTGCTCTGCCTAGAATGTTGCATCTGTGGCTCCACCCTGGAACCAAATGGTAGTGACTCCTTTGCCTCATGTTTGACAACATCTACAAGGATGTCATTCAATCCAATATCCCCTGCTTCTGCTAATACACAAGGAAATCTTTTAGTTGTTTCTTGAATGGAAGGTGTCTATCATACCTACATCCCTTCATGCATCCTTGATACCTCCTATGATGTCTCTCTGAAATCTTAAAACCTTGAAATATGGCTAAGTCTGAAACCGTAAAATCTTGAAATGAAACCCTAAAATCTGACTAACTCTGAAATATGATAGTATACTCCAAAACCTAGAATTTGCATTATAGCTCCTAGAGGTCTGAAACTATTGTCAAACATCATAAAAGTATATATATAAAATCTAAATGTAAACTTATACTTGAATGTTTATTTTATATATATACTGTGGGAGCATGTGTGTTTAAAAATGACCAAAAACTATGTTTTTCTCACATTTTTCATGCATTCTAACCACACTGGTGAGTATTTACACAGTACTCGTCCAATACTCGCAAGTACTGGCAAGTACTAGCCAATACTCACGAATACTGTGCCAGTACTCGTTGAGACCCGAGTAATCAAAACCCTATGATTTCAAGTGGCAATTTATGGGTTTTGGGGAAATTTGGCGATTACTCGCCCGCTCGATGAGTAATTGGCAAGTATGCAAACTATGGTTGTAGGTTTGAATCTTCATCAAGCATGGTTCTAACCATTTGCCCATGCCCTAAGGTGATTGAGGAGCCCATTTCTGTCAAGGTAAGTTTTGTATTGTTTTATTTATTTATTTTTGTCATTTCTTAAATTTTTACAAGTTGCTGCCCTAAGGTTTGTTTTGATTTTTTTTTTTAATTTTGTGTTTGTTTTTTAACTTGTAGTTATATTTATTATTACTACAATGTCTCGTAGTTCTTCCGCCGGCCAAAGGCAACACAAAATGGACTTGACACACTCACCATTGTGGAAAGATACGACACTAATAGACCAGGTTTCAAGTGGTGGGGCCTATATTTGGAAATGCAATATTGTGGTTCTCAGTTCACAATTTCATACTTTCGGATGAAAGCCCATTTATGTCACATTCATGAACGCGACATCAAATTTTGCACGGGGAAGACTAACTCTCCATTGTCACACTCAAAAATCCTTGAATTCATCAAGGAGCAAGAAGATGCAGATGCCGCATATGCCATGAGACTCAGTCACCCTCTAGCAAAGAAAGGCAAGGGATCAAGGAAGCCACCTGTTTCCCCAAGTCCTACTGGTGGTTCTCCAGTTGTGCCCATTTGAAGACATCCATTTTTGGGAGCACCCTCCATGCACGAAGAGGCTTCTCTTCCAAACAAAAGAACAAGAGAACCATTGGATAGGTTTTTTCAAAATGAGAGCAGGGAGATTGTGGATCAGAAAATTGCACGATGTGTATATGCAAATGGATTGTCTTTCAATGTAGTTTGATCAACATATTGGCAAGAAATGGTGAAAGCAATCAATGAGGCCCCAAAATATTACAAAGGCCCAGGGTTTGAGAAAATCCGCACCACTTTACTAACAAAGGAGAGAAATTATGTTGAAGATTCTTTGAAGCCAATCAAAGATTTGTCGGCTGAAACGGGGGTCTCCATTTCTGATGGATGGAAAGATGCAAGAAACAGGGTTTAATCAATGTGGTTGCAATGTGCCCTAAAGGGGCAATGTTTTTGAAAGCCGTTGATTGTGAGGGGTGTGTGAAGGATGCAGAGTTCATTGCCAACATCCTCATAGAATCCGTTGAGGCGGTTGGACCTAAAAATGCCCAAAATTACAAGGCCGTGGGGATGTTGGTAGAGGTGAGGTATAAACACTTTTTGGACACCTTGTGCTGTCCACTCAGTCAACCTTATGTTGCAAAAGATGGGGAAGGAAATTGAGTGGATCAAACAAGTATATGATGATGCTGAGCAGATTCAAATTTTTGTCACCAACCATCAACTCTCTCAAGCCATTTTCAGATCCTTCTCGACATTGGAGTTGTTGAAGGTATTTTTATTGTAGTATTTTTATTTTTGTTTTAAAATTTTAATTTTTTAATCTAGTACTTTTATAACTATATTTAAATATTGTTATTTTCATTAGTTTTTAATTTTGTAATAGATTGCTTCGACTAGATTCTCCTCTCACACAATCGTCTTGAGATGACTTGTGAAAGTGTAACAAGCACTTAGTAGTATGGTCATCAACAACTTGTGGGGTGTATGGAGGGAGGCGAGCAAAGAGCAGGCCCAAAGAGTGAAAAACTTGATCCTAGATGATGATTGATGAGCAATGATTGGTGAGCCCATGTAGATTATTTATTGAGTTTCATTGAGCCCATCATGAGTATGATCTGTTTTTGTTGACATAGATCAGCGATGTTTGGGAGAAATATATGATGGCATTATCTCAATGATTGAGAAGATAAAGTTCATCATTAATGAAAAAGAGCAAGATCCTGAGGAGAAATTTTTCAAACAAGTGCATTCAATCCTTGTTGAGCGGTGGAACAAAATGACCACCCCGCTACATCTCCTTGCCTTTGGATTGACTCCTCGGTTCTATAGCAAAGAGATCCTTTCTTCGCCAAGGAGGGTGCCACCATATAGGGATGTCGAAGTCGCTGAAGCGTACAAATTCACATCCTCTAGGATATTCCCTGATCCCGAGAGAGAAGACATGGTTACAACCAAGTTTGGGGCTTTCATTACCTCCCGAGGTCATAGTCTTGGTGCTCTTCAAGACAAAAACAAGAAGGATGGTCCTATGTGGTGGTACCTTCATGGCCAAGGATCACCAAACCTACAACCTCTGATAATCAAGATCTTGTCATAGGTAAGTTTTGTATTTTTTAAGTTTTTAAATTTAAGTTTTTAAGTTTTTCTTTTTCTTTTAAAAATTTTAATTTCATATTTAAATTTGAATATAGGTTGCAAGTTCATCTTCTTGTGCACGGAATTGAAGCACATATAGCTTCATCCACTCACAAAAGCACAACAAGCTCGCAACTAAAAAGGTCGAGTTGTCTACATACACTCCAATTTGCGTCATCTATAGCACAAGAACCTAGAGTACAAGGAGGGGACGTCAAAGCATTGGGATATAGATCCAGAGGTTGTTGACTTGGATGCTTCCATTTCCTGCTTCTCATTATATGACATTGGCAGTCCTCCGGGTTCGACGACACATAACTTAGATAGTGGGAGTGGCAATGTTGATAATCCATGTGGTTCTACTTCTAATGAGCCACAACATGATGATGATGATGATGATGTTGATGTTGATTCTCTTGATGAAGAGCAATATGACTATGAAAATTTACTTTTTAAAGTTTCATGTAATTAATTACAGCCACAAGATAATTATTGATATTTTATATTTTAATATTTATCATTTCTGTTTAATGGTTATCAACTTATCAAGATGCATACTGTGGTTGATGACCATGGCACTAATTTTCTACGTATCAGGGCAGAATTTCTATAGTTTTTAATTTTTTTTTATATTTTTTGTACGGACAAACCCAAATTGAACCCAAGGAAAGAAAAAAATTGTCATACTGGCGAACCGGGTTCTTTGAACCCACCCCAGGAACCAAAAACGAACTGGTAACTTAGCTTCTACCTGGCATCTTCAATCTAGTTCGTGGATTCTTAACATTATCAAGTTTCCACCATAGAGAGCAAGATTTCTCCACCATCAAGAAGGATTTCATATGTTGGTCTATTGAAGCACAAAAAGCCTTTAAAGTCTTAAATAGACTCTTGCTTCTTGTCAATGTTGGTCACCCTTGATTTCTCCAAGCCCTTTGGATTTGGATTTGGTGTCATGGATTTAGATTTGATAAGTGCTCTCACAAGATAAACATCCCATTGCTTTTGAAGAAAATTAATGATAGGAAAAGAGGTATCTCAACATACAATAAAGAAATGTTAGCCATCTTGCAGTTGTATCCAAATGGTGCTAGTTTCTCCTCGAGAACATGTTTTTCTAAAATTGACTAGCTCAACCTAAAAAACATACTACCTTAGGGACTCTTACAAAGGAGCAAAAGAAATGGATTGATTTCCTACATGCATATGACTATGAGAAAATCTATAAGAAGTGGAAAGAGAATATAGTGGCAGATGCTCCTTCACATCGTGATGAGTGACCTATTTGGCACGCAAGCTCCATTAACCAACCCACTTGGATAGAAGAGCTTAATCAAGAATACACAAGTGACTGTGTTATACCCCATCTTTAGCAATACATGGCAATTGGAAAGAAAGTGAAGGCTTAGCAAGTTAGGAGTAACAACATACTTTTCAAGGATCGCATCTACTTAAGGAAGCACTCCCCATTAACTCCAAAGGCACTCGAGCATGGGCATGTACTCCCCTTGGGATAGAATGAAGACTTCAAAAAAACCTACAAGAGCGTAACCTCCAAGAATGAAGGCCAACATTGAGAAATTTATACTAGTCAACAAAACAAAATGGAAAGCTTTCCATCTCGAGGTCTTCTACCAAAAGTCATTCCAAATTAGAAGTGGGAAGTGGCATCCATGTACTTCATCTTAGCCTTGCCGGTATCAGAAAGAAGAAATAAAAAATTTGTTGTGGTAGACCAATAGACATTTAATGCCTCTAAAATTGTTAAAGTATTTTGATGGCATGTCAATAGGTTGCACAAGTTCCATCACCACATCATCTATTTTAAGGACCATGTATTCAAAGCAATTCTCGACAAGAACCTTTTAGGATAGCAAGAGTCAACAATAGTCACCTCTAACATGCATATTTCCAACCACTCAAATAGGCGGGCAGATAGAGGTAGTAAATAAATGTTAGGACGGTCACTTGAAGATGTGCACAAAAGACGAGCAAAGCAAATGGATGCAATTGTTGCATCTAGCAAAATACTGGCATGATAATGTATAAGACCCAACCATATAGATGACCCACTCTAAGGCATCATTCGGCTGTGAACCTCCAACACCCAAGGACTAGGTAATTCATAATAACATATTTTTGCCAAGGTTGTCATTCTACAAGAGATGCAGAACATATCATCCATGTTGAAGGACAACCTAGCAATGAGGGAAAGTAGGATGAAGTAGCAAGCAGACTAACACAGGACTGAAAGACATTTTGAAGTAGGCGATATTGTTTTCGTTCCTTTATAGTTGTACACGCGACCAACATTGAAATAGAAGCTACAACTGACACATTAAGTCCCCTATAGGGTGAAGAAAAAGGCTAGAGAAATGGCCTTTGCGTTGGATATCTCAATCAAATGAAGTATGCATGATGGAATCACAAGAAAAAGTAGGCATAAACATCATCACTCAAAGATAATTGTCTACAACTAGGTAGTAATTGATTAAGAAGGTAGGTCAGTGTTCAAACTTGGAGGAATTATTGGGGAAGAGTGCAAATTCTGACGAACAAGACAATTAGGTTGTTGAGGTTAGAGTGGAAGGGACCTCCGAAGGAATGCATGATGGAATCTCAAGAAAACATACGCATAAGCATCGTCATTCAAAGAGAACTACCTGTAAATAGGTAGGAGCTGATTCAAAAGGTAAGTTGGTGTTAAAACCTGGGGGAATTATTGGGGAAGAGTAGAAGATTCTAAGGAACAAGACATTTAGGTTGTCAAGGTTAAAGTGGAAGGGACTTCCAGAGGAAGATGAAATGTTGGAGGTAGAAGAGTTTCTATAGAAACATCCAAATTTGCAGCCACATTGTGTGGGAAACACCTTTTTAGATAGATATAGGGTTTATGGGACCCTTGCCCAAGATTAAAGGAGAGTAATCAAAAAACAAACGAAAATTAAACCATTTTGCCAAACAGCCAAAAGGCTTTCTTACAACATTCAGCATCCCAACTTTTCCTAGTACCAAAAAGCTTTAACAGAAGCGGCCAAGCAAAAAAAGGGGGAAAAACACAGCAAAAACTGAGCCCACTACACACACAGTATACCTAATCCAGAATGATTACATCCTTAATAGTGACAATGGAGAGAGATCTTGAAGAAGCAGCCATCGCCTGTCGCTTTTTTGGGGAATGCCTTGTTGTCACATGCTGAGAATCAAGAGTTTCCCATGCATAATAAAAACCAGCCATCGTCGCATTGCATTTGCCTGCCTCCAAGCGAGACCGCATAGCCCTTGAAACCGCTACCCTAGGTTGCTTGAACAACCACAGAGGGGTGGGGAGGAGCGATACAATGAAAAACCAGTCATGCCAAAAGCTTAACAACATCAATCCGTGCCCGAGAGTGCCTGGTTGAACACATTGACACAAAGGCAAACACAGGAAACAGCACCTCCTCCAAAGGCGAAGGGGGTACCCATGTCCCAACCCTCTGAGCCTCTCACACATATGCTTGCAAAGCATGGAGATAGTTACTCAGAAGTGCCAAATTTAACTCCAGCTCACTGAAAGCTGCCATAGGCACCATCCCTTGACAATATTTGCCTAAAATAGAAGAGAAACAACTTGCCCAACCTCGGCTTCCTCCAAAGCTTCATCTAACCCCAATCGGAAAGCCGGATTCACAAAAAACTCCACCAATGCCTTTACACAGTCCTTATCCAAGACCAAAAATAAAATGTTACTGGCAAAAAGAGATGTCGCCATTGAATTTACCTTCACCATCCTGCTATGATAGAGAAACTCATCCCCGATCACCGTTTGAATGGCCTTGAGGGTTTCTTCGGACTGCACCCAAAAAATCTTCAATAAACGACCATGACAAACCTTGCCTGCAAAGGCCATCTACCTAGACTTATAGAAACCAGCCACCATGGGTAGAGCCAAAGCCTCAACCATTGAATCCGCCATGGGAGCTCTAACCAAGGAACAAACAAAACGCCAGAAGGAAAGTTGCTCTCGTTGCACTCTAAACAACCCAACAAAACATCAAAGGAAGGACCATTAAACAAGGCAACCCAACTGACTAATTAAAGCCACCACCCCGGAGAAGAGATCTCACACGCGCCATAGGTTGTAATGACGAAAAGATGGCGGAAAAAGGAATTAACCATCAACTAAAATTAATGATATCGATTCCCATCCTTTCCACCCAAGCTTCAAAGTAATTTTCCAGTATTACATCCAAAGGTTGATCAATGTCAATGTTTGCCAATGCGTCAGCAAATTTATTGGCTTCACGAAAACAATGCTCAACCTTCCATTCACGAAAAGATTCTAAAAAGGACCATGCTTTCTCTAGAATATATGCAAGATTCCATACTTTCGCCTGGTCCTTATTCAGAGATTGAATGATGACTTAGGAGTCTCCTCCGATCCAAAGATTGGAGATACCACAAAGCTTATCCATCTCAAGACTAGATACCAAGGCTTGAGCTTCAAATTCATTATTGGCTCCGTCAACTAGTTTGATCAAGGCCGCTCGAATTAAAGAACCACTACAATCTCAGCTAATATAGCCTACCCCAGAGGCCCCAGGATTGCCTTGCGAAGCTCCATCGAAATTCAATTTGAACCAGCCCGAGGGGTAGACACCCAATTGGAATTGTCCTTTCTGAGCTTTCCACTATTGACGACCATCGACCCATTAACAAGGTGTGTGGGAAACACTTAATGGCACTTGAGGGAGTAGATTTCAGAGAGAAAAATCTAACTTGTATTTGATCTTAAGTTGTAGCATGTTGGTTAGAGATGTGATCTATAATTTAGAGGTTTAAGGTTCAATTCTCACCACATATATCCTTTGTACTAAACATAGAGCTCAAAATGTTGGGATGTCTACCAGGGAAAGTCTGCCATCCTAGTAATACCTTAGGATGAACGCATTTAACTGTTAGAGGTTTTACTATTTTGGGGACAAACTTTCCAAGGGGGAGGGTGTGTTACACAACTAGAAACATGTTATTAGCATTAGGTCTATGGTCTATTTTATCCTTAATCCCATTGTCTTCATATTAGTCTAAGGGTTTATTAATGTCATGCTTGCGTGACTAGGTTCATTGCATCTAGTCATCGATCAGTTGTTTGTGAAGTGAACCTTGTTATAAACACGGGGATTCCCCTTGAAAAAATATTTTATTCATTCTTGTACTTATTCTAGTAAATGAATTCCTATAGCATGCGCTCTTCCTTACTCTTGTAGTGTTAAGAACACTTCGGACCTTGAATGGTTTTACATCGGTGAACTTGATGTTACAGTATGGAGTTAAGGAGAGATGACATATATGTATATATCTTGATAGGATATTAGAAGCGCAAACACCAAGACCAACTAGTATAAGAAGCAAAGATCAAAAAGTGTTAGAAACCAAAGCAAATCAATAAGACCCTGGAAGAAATATGCACCACATATGCAAATTGAAAAATTGGTCTTCTATGTAATACTTGTCATTCGACATTTCTTCAGTTAAAACCAGCAGACATGTTTTCTTTAAAAACAATAGACATGATTCTCCATCAAAACTAGGCACACCTCTTCTTTCAAAACCAGAAGATCCAAATACACTCAATGTCTCATTATGTGTCATTATTAATAGGACTGAATCTCATTGCATTACCAATGAAAAAAAAATCCTTCTAAAGTCACAATTGTAATATTGAAAGGCAATATCACAAAAGCATTTTCTCAAAAGCCCATTCTCAAAACCAAATTCAAACCAAGCTTTAAAACTGGACTCCAAATTCCCTGTGTATTGTATGACCAAGATGGATGAACATGAGAACACTTGCAATGATAAGTTGTAACTTGTTCACCAATGGAACAAAGTGTCATGCTTTCTAAAGGTTTTATTTTAAATATGTTAAAGGTATTTGATAACCATGGTCGAAGTACCTGTGGCTATAATATAACAAGCAATGGTTATAGCTTGGGTAATGTTATTAATATTTGTACAAACAATGTTATTAATATCTTCATTGAAGAGGGCTTGAATTTATTTGATGAAAATTCATGAGACCTTTCCTATGGGCTCTATGTGATAACATAGCAGTGAAAACGTAGCGGAAGAAAACGTAGCGAGAGAAAATGTAGCGTAGACATAACGTTGCAAGAGAAAATGTAGCAAGTAAAAAACATAGCGAAATTGAGAATGTAACACAAATGTAGCAAGAATCATAATACACCAAATTTGCAAAAAATAAACAGATAAAAATACAATTTCATGAATTTAGAGTTGTAATTGAAAGTTGTGTGTGATGCCTCGTAAATATTCCAAGTGATTATCTAGGAAATAACTTGCTACTACTCTTTCTATTTTCGTGGCAGTGTCCCTGTATTTTTTCTTCTATGGGGGTCCTTCAAGTCCTACGTATTGTTCCATGGTGACATCGATGAGGCTTTGTTCCTCTTGTAGAGCTTTTATGAATTTCCAGAGTGTTGGGTGTTGGCATGTGAGGAGTTGGTTGAATCCTCTATGCCACCCTTCTATGGAATTGTTAGTGCGGGGTAGACCGGTGGCAACGACTTCATAACAGTTCCATAGGTCAATTGTAAATTTGTCTCTTCTTTGGTTTCGACGGCGAATTGTCTGACCAATCCAAGTGTTCTCGCAATACTGTACAACTTTTGGAAGCTCATTTTTTATTTCTCCATCTAGCCCGTCAGATTTATAGTGTGGAGAGTTGCACAAATCTTGGAATGTTTCGGGCACATGCCCCACTAGAACGTATGCTAGTGCAGCTAACTAGCGGACTTGGAGTGCAAAATTAGAATCTTTTTCATACAGTTTTTGGAGCCCTTCTGCTTGGATTTTTCGCCGAAGGCATTGAGTAAGGTGGAAGAAACATCCTCTCTGAATATTGTTGGGGAAGGTAAACTGAAATGCTTTAATTACAGTTGTTTCGAAGTTTGTCATGAGAGTTTTTGGCTGCAAGGAGTTGTTGATGTCTTTCAATGCTTTGAAAACTCTCTTGTATGTTTTCTTCTTTCGGTTTGGCATTAGAGTGTATATCGCGAGTATCACTGTATGATTCTTCAAAATATGGATGGTGTATAGTTGATCGAACAATGACAGAGTTCATTTGAATGTGCCATCTGCAAACCAATCTGGAGTGGCAGCCATTGCTTCTAGCATTTTGTGCCGAAAATTATGATATAATATTTTTCAGGGCCACTATCAAACAACAAGAATTCTTCACCAGCCACAGTTTTCTTGAAATGCTCTGGTATTTCTATTGTTTCCAAAGATGATGAATTCACAGTGGTTTTTTTCCTTCTGGTATGACAAATTATTCTTTTAATATTTGTAATTGGTGGGAGTTGACCTGCAACTACATTTGATGTCGTGGCCACATTTTCAGCAACAATATGTTTTGGGGTTTCGACATTTGTAGATGCTTGCTCTTTCACATTTCTAAGTATTTGTTTGCCTTCTACCTTTGCAATGTGATTGTGTTCTTGGGTGACTGTAATAGTATCTAGCTTTGTATGTGCACGTCCTTTACATTTTGTTGTCTGGTTGGCATATTCCATGCATCTCCAAATGCATTTTATCTGAGTCTTGCGTTCCAATGTATATGTGTGGCCTTCATAAAGAAATAGGTTTTTCCCTTTCTAGCTTTCCACAAATTCCAGCGGCATGATTTACTGCGCTTAATTTTTTTCTTTGGCGAATATATTGTTATCTAAACTCAAAAAATGTTCAATAACAATGTTCCCTCTAAAACTGGATCAAAGTATAAACGGACTGCGTATAAACTGGTCTATGTTTATTATTCCGACTGTGTTTAGCAATGTTCGACCAGAATATAATTTTTACCAATGAGCGAATACTAGATGCACTCCTGCTTTATATCTGACGTGATTTTTGAGTGGATTCTTGTGCGCGTTATATACGATAATCTTTGAATAAAAAGAGATAGTCAATCGAGAGTATAAGGCTAATATATATGGCAGTGAAAAATTCCAAAAAATTAGACAAATAGCTCCGTCGAAGAAATGGAAAATCAATTTTGTACAAAAGGAGTTTTACACAAATTATTTCCTTGGACTGCATTTTGTTGAGTGAAGAATATAGATATACCGTTTTGTTGATCAGCAAGAATATAAATTGGACTACGTTTTGTTGAATGAAGAATATAGATATTATAACGTAAACTAAAACTTCAAAGGAAAATGCTTTATTTTTGCGCTTACTATATTGCTGAATGGCAATGATATGTGCAACTATATTATTATCGAACTACCATATATACATGCTACGTTATCACCTACGACCAAATGTCGGCAATGATTTCACCTGCAACATTATCTACCGCTACTATATCGTCGGGTACCTTACTATGTGGAGAATAACGTTAATACAATGTCTAACCATTAAATTTGTGAGGGAATGGATTTATGCCCATCAGGTGTAGTATTAATACAATATTAATTATATGCAAAAGGTTGCTTCAAACAGTCGCAACCCTAGAGGTTGTATGTGTTGGCAATTACATAAAAGGACCACCATTCTTATTGTATCACCTCACTCAAAGAATATTATATTAACTCCTGTTCTACATGTTCTAGTAAAAATGAATGCTTATAGCATACTTTCTCTATTGCTCTCACACTTTTAAGAACACTTTGCACACATAACAATTTTACATTGTATATATTTTAACTCCATTACCGATTTGCCCCCCTCCCAACCCGGTACATACAGTACATACCCAGTTTGGGTCCATGGGTTCATCCCGAGTACAGCCAAAAGAACCTAGTTGTACCCAGACCATCCCGAACATACCCAAGTTGAACCCACATGCTTTTACATAGTATTTTAATTATTTATTTTTTTCACAATTAGACTTAAAACCTAAAGGAAAGAATACAGGTACAAACCCTAAAAGTTGCTAAAAAATCAAAAATATAAAGATAAAATAGCATGTCTCCCGTTACATCAAATGCAAAACACAAAACAAACTTACATTTCATTGTATACTTACCTCTCATTGCTCATTTAGGTTAAAACTTCATCAAGCAAAGTTTCAAATACATTGTTATCATATTCCTATGCTCATATGAGTGGCCATTCGCTGCCAAGGTGATTGAGAAGCTTGATATGAGGATTCTTGGATTGAAGGTAAGGTTTTAACTTTTTTTTCTGTTTTCAATTTGTTTTCGATCTTCACACCCTTTTTTTGTCGTTTATTTAACAAGTTGTTAAGCTTTTCATGACATAAGACATTATGCCAAGGATTAAAAAGCTAGCAATGGGAAAAGCCCATGTCATAGACAACCTACAAGCATAGCATCTAAGATGGGGGGTGGATATTATAGCACCTCAAATCATAGAAATTTTCAATGAGGCCATCCAAAAGGGCTTTCCGACAGAGTGGATAACTAGCTTAACCATACCTTTGTTTAAAAGTGGAGATGTAAATAACCCCTCAAACTACTGAACTATCATGGCCTATCCACTCTTTGCAAATCTATTTGGGAGTATAATTGAACACAGAATTAGTAGTTGGGCAGAGGAAAAAGGAAAGAGGGCATAAGGACAAGCAAATTTCGGGTCCAAACACTCTACTATTGATCATTGTGTCATGCTTAGACACCTAGTTGAAAAGGTGTAGGTTAAAAAAGGGGATGCATATTGTTACTTCATGGACTTCAAAAAAGCATTTGACAGAGTATCAAGGAGCAAACTATAGAGCAGAATGGAAGAACTAGAGGTCCCAACGCACTATAGGACAGTACTCCACAGATTGTATGAGCAAATCACAGCTAGAATCAAAATGCAAGAAGGGTCGACTGAATGTTTTGGGAGTGATATAGGCATCAAACAAGGTTGCCCTCTATCCTCGACTTTATTTGTGTTTTACATTGATAAGCTATATGATTGAATAAACAAAATTGGAGGGGAGGGGTTCCACCTGGTAAATTATGTGGTGAACCTTTTGCTTTATGTCGATGACTAAATCCTAATGGCAAAGACAATCCAAGATTTAAGAGACCATCTCCAAGCTCTGGAGCTCTTTTGTAAAGAAGTAGGGATGCAAGTAAACATGGAGAAAACCAAAATTATGATTTTCTCAGCAAAAGGGAAAGAAAAACAACCTAATTTTTAGTTTGGAGAAGGGTATCTTTTGGTGGTGTCAAAATACGAGTATCTTGGCCTCAATTTTCACATCAAGCTCAAAGGGGATACTTGTAGGATGAAAAGAATACAAGGTAGCTGGAGATCTTTCTATGCGCTTCAAAACCAATGTAGGAATGTTGAGTTATGGGACTGGAAGACCACCATGGTCTTATTTGGGTTATTTGTCACACCATTGGTATTATATGGCTATGAGGTGTGGGCTAGTGGAACAACGTGTTTGAAATGGAGACAAATAGAAAAGATTCAAAAGCATCTAATCACAAACAATTTCAGTCCCATATGAAATTATTCTAGCCGAAACAAGTACTTTCCCTTTAGAGGCAACCGCCATGACCAGAGTTACGTTGTTTGAAAAAAACAAAAACCATGAAGACTAACATATAGCCAAGGGCAGGAAGAGAAGAGTTGCGCAAGAGGAAGAACACTTGGATAAAACAGAACCACAAGTAGATGAGTAGATGGGATATCAGCCTAACCGAATGTCCAAATTGTAACAAAGAGAAAGAATTACATGAATGAAAAGTTCAAAATAGTAATGTGGAGAAAGAGGACAAGCAAGAAAAGACAACACTGTATTTCAATGTTCAACCCAATTTATGAGCATAATAAAAAAGCATATATAGGGGTTGAAATCAATTGGAGGAAAAAGATCCTCATTGCTCAATTTAGAATTGGCTCTCATAGGCTCCAATGCAAGATAGGCAAACGAACAAATCCTAAGGAGAGTGGGGCGAGAGGGTTTGTGTTTTTTGCACCACAGAAGCAGTCGAAACGAAGGAACACTTCATCTTTGAATGTCCTTAGTACATGGACATACGAGCCTAATATATGAAAAATTTAAGAGTTGGCTGCATGGTAGATATGTTTGAGGAAAAAAAATTTAAAATGTTAGGGGAGATGCTAATCCAATTCAACAAAAGGCAAAGTAGTGTTCTAAAAGATACCTCGGACCTTGAGAATCTTTGAGTGGTTGGTGCAATCGGTGTAATCAATGGTCCCATAGACTGTTTAGTCTCATGGACGTAATTAAAACCATTTCATTTCATTTCAAGCACATGTAGGTTTTGCCCTAGGGTTTGTTTTATTTCATAGGGTTAATAATGTGTTGATTTTTAAACTTGCAGCTACATGTATTACAATGAAAGCAAGTGCTATCTACATAGGCTAGTCCCAATTCAAAACTGATCTACATTCTTCCTTTGAAAGTATGTCACAATGCTAAAGCAATTTCCAAGTGGTGGAGGTTATAATTAGATCAATGTCAGATACCTAGCTCATACAATCGGGTGAAATTCCACTTATGTGCAATACCTAGCCAGGGCATCAAAGTTTTCCAAGGGAAGAAGGATGCATCGATCCCAACATCAACAATTATTCAGCACATCAAAGAGGACTAAGTAGCAAATGCAATAGTTGCCTTGAAATCAAGTTATCCTTTGGCAAAAAAAGGATCTTGATTGAGGAAGCCACCAATTACCCCATCTCGTAATAGCCCCCCAATTGTGGCCACAACACATCCTTTTTTGCGACACCCTCCAAACACAGGATTCTCCTCTTTCATGCAAGAGAACAAAAGAACTATTGAAAAAGTCATTTCAAAACAAGTCTAGGGATATTGTAGATGAACTCATCGTGCAATGTGCACACTCCAATGCATTGTCCTTCAATGTTGTCAGGGCACCATATTGGCCAAAAATGGTGAGAGGGATCAACGAGGGTTACAAAGGCCCAAGTTATGAGAAGCTTCAAACCACCTTATTAGCAAAGAAAACAAATTGTATGTTACATTTTGATTCCTCACTAAACAAACTATTTGATTATAGGTAGATATTTATAGTTGACACATTTGATTTGGTTATTTTTAACTAAGCTTTGAGATATATGTTGTTATAAGACAAAAAGATATTGCTTAGGTTACATATTTGCATTGCTATGAATTAGTTGTCGTGTATGTATTTACATTATGAACATGTTGAGTTGTTATTCAACTATAATTTATGATGTATGTATATCATGATGTCATGATCTACCTACCTGCTTATTGTGAGGTTGACGTAGGAGAACTCATCCCTCAAAGCGTGACGGAGGGAAAACATCATTAGAGAGGGTGACGTAGATGGCGATGTCAGAGTACGACAGAAAAACCGGCTAGAACCCTGCACACATCACATTAGCTAGCACATGTTAGAATGCATAATAAAATGGTTAGCACAGTGTGGTTATTTCTGCTTGCATTAGATAGTTGTTGCTCATGAATTGTTAGTATAGTTTAAATGGTTTTAGAAACTCGTGCATAATAAACGTATGTGATCATTAAATGCTGGTAGAAATGTGATTTGCATAGTTGAATTAAATCCGGAGTATTAATTTATGAATTTAGCATTAAATTGTCATGGCATTAGAAGATGCTAATTAAATTAGTGAAATTACAAATTTTTATAATTAATGTTAAAAATAAATAAAATTTAGAAATTGTCATTTGAGAGGAAAAACGGAAAAAGAAAAAGGAAAATCAAAAACAATAAAAAAAATAAAAAGAAATAGATTGGTCTAAAATTAAGAAAAGCAAAAAGAAGGATATACATTAAATAATGAGAAAAAAATCAAAAAGAAGACAACTTTCAAAGAAAAAGACTATGCATTTTTCATCTTAAAGGGAGATTATGAAAAGAGGATCAGAAGGATATCAAAGGGGGCATAGCACAGTAACGAAAACACAAAAGAGAAGAGGCATTCGCAGAGATTTGAGAGGAAGCTATAACAAATACAAAAAGAACAACCCAACAGGTTGCCAGGTAGGCGTTTTTGCTCATACATAAACCTTAAATTTTGTGTGTTTGTTTTAGATAACTATGTTGACATTGAATTAATCTGGCAAATAATGTATAGCAGCCTAGGCGTCCCAAATAAGTACATGCTAGATTTCTTCAAACATGTATAGACATCAATCTAGACTCTACATACTTGTGTACAGCCGATCTATAAAATATATATATAATTGTATATATGAAGAAGCCTCAATAGATCGACTCATTTGAACTGTATATATACCAAGATATAATACATATACACAAGAAATAATCGAGCTAACTAAGTCGATGCTATAGCAAATGGTACTCTATTGATATGCTACGTAGGGCGATTCATATTGGTTTGTAGTTTAGTTACACCAGAAATTGAGTAACATACTTGTATTTGAATTTGTTTCCAATAAGTACTAGGCAGCGATCCATTCTTATGGATTACAACGCTATTTTAGGCAATGAATAAACTGAGTAATATACTTGGTTGGGTGATTAAAACAAACCATAATATTATATTCCAGCGCCTTGTATACAGTGACTGGAGAGAATGGATTACATCTTTATTGACTATTGTTTGAATCCGGCGACCCTAATTGAATAGGATGATATTCATATATATGAGCAACAAACTGAATAAACAGTTTAGACACTTGTATATCGATTTCATATTTTCTCTTTAAACCCAGATTCTATATAATGAAGATTATTCATAGACGGTGAGCGAGTAAAATATCCAAACAGCTAGGTAAGAGAAGTTGTGATGGGAGCCTCTTTAGTGAGGCGATTGGGTATGAAGAAGTTGTTTTATATCTAATATTATTACAAACAGAAGTATTTCCAGAATAATGTTTAGACGTTAGATATGCAGAATATTCTAAGGTGATTATACAGTCTAAGAGAATATGTATCAATATTTAATTAGCAAATAGGGTTATAAAGTTGGGGAAACTAATTTACATGCTGATACGCTTTATTTAATTTCGGGAATTGATTTAAAAGTTGAATCGATTTATCATTGTGGCATAATGTTGTGGCAAGTCAAACTGAATCGATTTATTGACTAGGAAACTAAAATACTTATTATAGCAAACCGTGTCTAGTTAAAACAAGTTAAATTTTTTATAAAAAGATTTGTATGTTTAGACGTCTTAGACAGCTAATTGGTTTAAGTAATATTTTGGATAATATTAAACCAAACGAAATTGTATTAAGTTCATAAATATACTTTGGGATGTGTATTCCTATGAATAAACTTGGGCATGAGTACATATTAAAAATACGAACGAGGTTTATGAAAAGTGGATCAACAGAGTTGATCTTATAACAAGATGTAGGGTGGTAGGTTTAACCGGATTTAAGAACTGTGAATGAGGAAGTTATAACCAAATAACAGCTTAACAAGGAAATTATTTAACCCCAAACTTGAGTTAGATGGTTGTTTATTAATATTCCAATAATGAGATTGATAGTTGATTTATTTTAAACTAAAGGTTGTTGAAATCCTTATATGGAATATAAAAGACTGTAGCTATAATATGCCGAAATCCTAAAAATAGTATTTAGTAAGACATATGGAGTATAAATAACTCAACGTAGCATTTTGGTATCATGTGGTAAGCCCTATGATGTGTTTGAGATCACTTATCATATGTAGCTTGTGGTACAAAACCCGTTGTATAGATATAAAATTATAATAAGCTCCATATTTATGAACTCTCAATGTTATGCTTAAAAAGAACGTAGGTTTACTTATGCCTAATGGCTTATACTTGAACGTAGGGGTGTGTTCTTCTAACTATAGATCCACGGGTGGTTATAAACTATATTATAGAATTATGTACAATAGAGCTTTGTGTATCGTATGCATACAACCCTTGAAAATATAACAAATGCTAAAATGGAGTATTCTATGTTTCGTGTGAATTGAGACTTGCTTTGTTATATCTAGTTGCTTGAATAGAAACTTATGTTTCCATGGATTTATGACTATTTTATTTGACTAGTAATGTTATTTAGTAGTTATGCTTAAAAATAATAGACTATGATAATATGGGTTATCATAGGGTGTAGTATGTTGAAAACCAATTGTGGTAGTTAGAATCTACAGTTAGGAGTGTATTTTACCCAAGTGGTATAAATAAATTGTAGTCATTATTTCTAGTATGGAATAGATAATAATGTGAGATTCATTCATATGTTTGATGGAATAAATGTATGCTTATTGATTACTCATATAATTAGCATGTTATGTGAAATGATTGTTGATAGGATGTAAATTGTATGAATCTTTTGGTTATATTATGTTAACCAATCTCACATTGTTGATACTAAGCAAGGAGTGAGATAGATTTCACTAGCTTACTAGCATCACAATGTCAGATGAAGGCAGTCCAATCAAGTGGTGTATATGAATTTTGACCGATCTATAGATCAATATTATTTACTATTATTGAAAACTTTGGCCAAAATAATGTTTAGTGAGACATTGTCATTTCATGAATATGATTTATATGTTTGTGTGATATCTTACAATAGAACAACTTTTCTATGATACACCGTATGTTTAGTTTTAGAAATCATACACCACCAGGGTACTAGTTTGTCTCTCTGAATTCCCGTGCCATCACTATCTACTCATCAGTGAAGGGAGGGTCATTCCCTGATGGGATTAGTGTGGGGGATCGTTGGTCTGTGGTTGGTGTGAAAAAACATTCGGATGATGCTCTCCCTTCCCACAGCAGTACTACTTTTGAGACGACACTTGAAATTGTCACAGATACTAGAGTTCGAAAACTATGCTCCGAGAAGCCATGTATCTTACATATGTACATTGTATTTTACTTATTATTGAAACATTATCATGAAGAACTATAATTACTTATTTATTGTACATTGAAAGCAGTCGTTGTAGGCATGTATCAGTCATGGTTGGTTAATTATAATTACTTTCTAAATTTGTATTATGATGTGTTTCTTATGATGAATAGTGATCAAAGATGTATGATGTTGTATACTTCATTTACAGTTATCTCACTTAAGAGTATTTTATATGATCATCGGTTAGATTCTCGTGATGTAATCTATTTATAGTATATGTGTTTATTTTTATTTTTTTTAAATCAAATATTTCTAGGTAGAATCCAGCAGGGATGTTAAATTGTAGAGGATCCATTGCAACCCACTAGGGATTTGTAGGTTGAAATAGAGGTTTCCATTGTTTCCAATAGATGGAAAGATGTTATAAATCAACCTTTGATTAATAAGGTTGTAGTCTGCCCTAAGGGGGAAATGTTTTTGAAAGTTGTTCATTGTAAGGGGCATGTGAAGGATAACAAAATTCATTTCCAACATCCTCTTCGAATCTATTGAGGCGATGGGCCTCAAAATGTTGTGCAAGTCATAACGAACAATGCTAAAAATTGAAAAACCATGGCGATGTTGGTGGAAGAGGTATGGGCACATACTTTAGATACCTTGTATTGTCCACTCACTCAACCTAATGCTACAAAAATCGGGCAACCAAATAAAGTGAATCAAAGTGGTGTATGTTGAGGTTGAAAAGATCCAAATGTTTGTCATGAACCATCACTTGTCGCAAGCCATCTTTAGATCGTTCTTGGATTTGAAGTTGTTGAAAGTAAGTGAACGATCTTTTTTATTTAGTTTAGTAATTTAATTTTAAAATTTAAATTTCATATCATCTATATTGTTTTTTAAATTTTATTACCTGTAAATTTTCAAACATTTTTTTGTTTTAATTTCCTATTAGATTGTTGAGACTCAATTTGTTTTTTTGATAAGTATCTTGAGACGACTAGTGAAGGTGTGAGAGGCCCTTTGCAATGTGGTCATCAACAACCTTTGGATTGTATGGAGGCAATCAAACATTAAGAAGACCCAAAAAGTGAAGAAGTTGATCCTAAATGATGACAAGTGGGCTCATGTAGATAACTTGCTTAGTTTCAGCAAGCCCATCATGACTCTAATCCAATTTAGTAACATGAATCAGCCATGTTTGGGAGAGATATATGACAGCGTCGACTCAATAATTGAGAAGATAAAGGCCATTATAAATGCAAAAGAGTAAGATCCTGATGAAACTTTTTTCAGATAAATGCAATCATATATCATTGATTAGTGGAACAAAATGACCACCTCATTGCATTTCCTTGCCTTTGCATTGACTCCTAGATTCAACAACATTGAGATCCTTTATTCGCCCAAGAGGGTGCCACCATGCATGGATGTTAAAGTCAATGTAAGGGTATAAGATGATGTTCTCTAGGCCCTTTCCTGATCTTAAGGCAGAAGATGTGGTTCTAATCGAGTTTAGGAATTACCTAGCCTCCACAAGGCATAGCCTTGGCATTCTTTGAGACAAGTAGAAGGATGCTCATACATGGTGGTACCTCCATGGCCAAGGATCCATGCACCTACAACCTCTTGCAATCAGAATCTTATCACATGTAAATTTTTTATTTTTAACTCTCTTTGTTTTAACTTTTAAATTCAAGTTTCGAGTTTTTGCATCTATAAAATTTGATTTTCCATTAACTTTACCTCAATAGGTTGTGAGTTCATCTTTATCTAAGAGAAGCTAGAGTAGATACCTTTATCAACTCAATCAAACACAACAAGCTGGCAGCAAAAAAGGACAAGGAGTTGGTCTATGTGCATTCCAACTTGTGTCTTCTATCACACAAGCTGGGAGAGTACAAGGAAATAACGACAAAGCATTGAGATGTAGACCCAAAGAATGTTGACTTGGATGCTTCCATTTCCCACCTTTCATTACTTGACATGGATATCTCTTCGGCTTCGTAGGATCCACATAGCGTAGGTAGTGAGAGTATGAATGGGAGTGTTACTGCTTATGGTTATAATGAACTAAATAATGATGTTGATGTTGATGTTGATGCTCTCATAAAGAGAAATATGACAATGAATACTAATTTTGATTTAGTAATTAATATTTATCATGACATTCGGCATTTGGTTAGCATTATCAATTTATCGGTAGTGTTTTTGTGATTATTTTGTTTATTATACACATACTATTTGATAATTCATGTTTATTAGGCTAGAATATTTTTATTTTTATTGTTTTTCAATTTTTGTACAGTCGTACCCAAGCCATACCCAAAATGAACAGCCTACTTAGTATTTTAAGTGTGATGAAATATTTCAGATATTTTGGATTATTTGGCAAAGGGTGATACTAGCTATATTAGTCCTAAGGGGATAGAACCTGAAAATGAATTTTAAATTAGGGTGTAATTCTGAAGAGAACAAATTTTAGAAAAATTTTACCAATTTATAATTATTACAGGATATTTATATTCCCACAAGGATATTAAAAATTGGGAATTAGAGAACTCCAACCTGAAAAAGCAAAGTGACAAACGATAGGTTTGGCATCGGACTATCATATGTTTGTCGTGATATTTGTAGGTCTATAATATCATAAGTAATTCAATTTTGAAAACTACACACTTAAACAACCGAAATTTTCAATTAATTTTTCAAACACTTTGGATATTTGCTCTTATAATTTGTAACATGAATATCAATATTTAGAGAAAGCTCATGTACATTGTTGTTCATATCCTCTTCTTGATCATTACATCAATAACAATTACAGGATATACACTATATATATATATATGAAGTTTATAAACAAGATCCAAAGAATATAAGCACTCACATGGACCAAAGAATGAATAAAATACTTAAAAATCTTACATGACGATCTAGTAAAATAAGTGTATCAATCTCCGGAATGCCTGGCTGAGCATGAAAAGGAAAAATATTAGATCATTCTAAAAAATCATGGCAGTACCTATCACTTCATATTATTCTGTTATGCCAAACAATAAATATGAGCTACATTTAATTCATAGCAGTCTCACATTGGATGAGACGGCAGGCTGCTCCAGCTGCATACGGCTTAGTACATCTGCAACAATTGTGGCTGCCTTACCTTTCACTCTCACATTTGGTATTACACCAAAAGCAGACTGTGACATAAAAACAGAGTATTAGAGCAGAATTCAACATATCCCTAAAAATCAAAGATAGATCAAAATTCAGCTTGAAGTTTTCATTGCACACTGTTCGAATAACATGAAAAAGGTTTTATGGAATTGTACTTCTGTTGCAAAAGAGTGGTTGACTCTGGAAATTTCCAGTCCAAATAAGATTCTTATTGTGAATGCAGCTCTGTTACCACAATGATTCAAGTCTATTCCAGTTTTATCAGGTGAAGGTTCATCAAACATTTTAGTTCTGCAAGAATGAAATTCCAAAACAAAGTTTGGCATGTAGCTGATTATGTGTAGCTATAAAATAATTTTGGTATGAAACATTTCCATCTTTTTGCATTGAGGCACATAAGCATGCTTCTGTCATAAGAGAGCAAAAGCTCGTTTATGTGAAATCCATAAGTATCCAATATACAACAACGTATTCAAGAAATAAAGATAATATCTAAACCAATAGCACATGGATATTTATATTGTCTAAACAGTAATATTCTAGGGGAAATGACCCATATAACTTCCTTATAAGTTTTAATATAAGGCTGCAAGTCCCCACTTCTCTAGTTTTCAACCTAGAAGTGTCACTGTATTCTTTAAATTGGTGGTGATAATAGTTTTCACTTCTCGAATTCCTTTATCTAAGATTCATATTATATCACATTAATACATTGAGAAAATATGACTTGTAACGTACATAATCAGGAAAACTCAATTTCTCACAAAAATATTATGCGTTTGAAGTACAATCTTTCCAAAATAATGATAAATACAACTTCACACACTCAGCCAAAACCTGCTCCAGAGAGTTGTGCATTCGAATCTCTAAAATGTATCTTGTGTGAATTAACCTTGTCAACTTTGACATTAATTTTCTTCTTAAGATCTTCAACATGCTGACCTAGCGCACAAGTTGATTGTTTTTAACGAATTTCAGTATTGCAAGCCTGACTTGATTCTTCTCAAATTTCAAGTGGGAAATCCTCATAAATAATTCTCTCTTGAACATCTGAAGATCAATCTAGTAATGGTTTGTCAGATTACCAACCGCCATCATATGGTTTTGGGAAAAGACTAATTTCCACGATTAGAATTGTCACATGCTTCAGCTTTGTGTCAACAGAACTTCTGATAGCCATGCCAATTTGTATATTTTTGTAACATTGAAAAAATTCATAACATATTGATTTGCACTTTGTTGTAGATGGTCAGTATTCCTTTGGTTGTTTTAAATTTTATCTCTAATTTGGCAAGCTATTGCAGATTTGATAGCTTTTGCTTCATGAGTCTTCATAGGCTTGAGCTCGCTATTTTTATGAAATCTTGAATTTGATAGACATGCTTTTGTTTCTGATATTATTGGTTGTGATACTGGTTATGAAATATTTGTCGTCAATATCTGTAATGAAGATCATCACAGAATCTGATCCGAATGTCGCCTTTTTTGATAGAACTCTGATTTGACTGTAGAAAAGCCAAACACTTGACAAATTTCACCACAACGAGGATTTATAAATGGAGACAGCTTTTGTGTTAACACCATGATGGCAAAAAAGAACAGAAGTCTGAGGTTTTAACTTCAAGGGAAAAACTGGATTAAATTTGTTTTTCCATGAAGCTCGACCTGCCATTATTGTTGATGGGTTAGGGTTTCGTTTTTAGGGTTAAATGCTGCTATAAAGTAGGGCTCCACTTTTTCATGGAAAATAACACCCCACAATAAAAGTAGAATGCATTACCACCAATAAAAGGGCATCAGAAAAATAAAAGTTCTTAAAAGCAATGGCTCTAATAACACGTGTAGGTGATTGATAGTTCTTTTACATGAAATCCATAAAGATTCTATATAAAAATTTATGTATTAAAAAAAGAAAGATGATATCTACAACAAACGTAAATGGATATTTATATTGTGCAAAGGGTATTAATCTGAAGGGAACTGAGCTAATCATTCCACATTTTCATATATAACCAGGGTTTCCCATACTAGTTCTCCTTGTGATATTTTAGATCAGCCAACTATTTGAGCCTCACCTCCTCCTTCCCCTCAATTATCCTATCTTGGTGACGTAAGATAGTTATTTGCAAGTTATGAACCAGCAAAGCAGCAGATTATGAAGGGATTCAAGCTGGTAACCTCAAATGTGTAGTGGATTCTCTTGTGTTCCCTATGAAAAAGCTATTAAAAAGGTTGTTTGCTCGGGGCTTTCCCGCTTCTGGTCAAAGCACGTTATCCATCCCATTCATAAGCTAGGGGATAGCTCAAACCCAAATGACTTCAGCACTAGTATGATTGGGCATAAATTTGCCAGCCTTTATACCATGGCATTGGACATAAAGCTTTATGAGTTCCTAGAGAGTGGTAATCTTAAAGCACAGGGGAAACCAGGCTTCAAGATGGGCTACCAGACTAAGGATTGTCAACGGTCTTCCAAAGTCTTTCGTTGTTTTAAGAACTTTAGGAAAGTCTTTGACTTGGTTTTGAAACAACTGCTTATCCAAAAGCTACATGGTATTGTTATTTTAGATTCCCCTATTGCTGTAATCATGAGACTATATGAGATCATTGTTGGCCAATTCTGGAATCAACATGGTAAGAGTACCATTTACATAGATGAGCTTGTAGACTTTATTCAACATTATACTCATGTTGATGATGGTTGTATACATAGTTTGCATTCTCGGACTCAGCAGACCAAAAAAACTTCTACTTGGAAAATACTTGGCAACTTAAAAAAATGCTTGAATCTCTTTAAAAAAACATAAATTTTATACAAATTCCAGTTACAAAATGTATCAAATGAATCTGTAAAACGTTGGGGAAGTGTTTTCTATTATTAGATTTAAATACAAATATAGTATGAAATCGCATCATCATTTATTTTATGCTTTCGTGTTGATATGTATCTTTCCCAAAGCACCATCTCATGTTATACTATTGTGACATGTGATGAGCTTCAGGCGAGGCATATGTATACACCGATATTTTTCAGCTTTATCATTTACTGACACTCTCTCTTGCAAGGGCTTGTTTGCGCATCAAATCTCCCTAAGTGCACACCTTAAAGGGTGCACCAAGAATGGAGGGAATCAACTCATGGCACTTTGCAAGAGATATTCTCATACTATTCTATCATACCTACATCCCTTCATGCAGCCTTCATATCTCCTATGATGTCTCCCTAAAATTTTGAACCCCTAAAATATGGCTAAGTCTGTAATCCTCAAACCCTAGAATCTGACTGAGTCTAAAATAGGATAGGATCCTCGAAAGCCTAGAATTTCTATTATATCTCCTAAAGGTCTAAAACAAGTTTCAAACATCCTGAAAGTATATATATAAAATATAACTTAAGTATAAGAAACTAGATGTCCATATATAAATGTAAACCTATACTTTAAACGTTCATTTTATGGATATATTGTCTAGTCCAACATTTTTTCCACATTTGGAGTCCTCAATCTAAAACTCGCAAGTATAAGTGAAAAATACTCACTGGCAGAAAAAAATGGCGAGTACTCACATACTTGCCGAGAATGTAAACTATGGTTGATTAATTCACTACTTTTTTGTTGATGATGTTGTCCTCCTCTTTCACACTCTTGATGCCCTTGATGGATTTTGCGAGCTTTGCAAACTTGTAGTAGACCTTAGTAGAACTAAGGTCATAGTCTTCAACATCTCCAAGGATGCTCTTTCTAGGTTTTAGTACTTCTATAGAGGAAACTATGCAGATATCATAACAACTTATACTTGGGATTTCAATTCATTGGCTCGTTTTTTAGTCTAAAGTTTGCCTCTCAAATGTATCTTTTCAAGTATGCCTCACTTTTTTCACTAGAGAATTAATACTTTCAAGTACACTTCTAAGATTTACCTACGAAGATTGGCCTCTTCAATCCAATCATTAAAACCAAAATTATGTATGGATTAGAAATTTGAAATCCCAATTTGGGATCCACATACTAGGCTTCCATAGAGAGGATTGTGTCTATCAACCTTCAACATATGATTCATTACAAACAATCGATCCCCAAATGCATTGTTCTAGATAGGCTTTCTGTCAAGGCCCTTCACTTTGAGAGTATATTCAAGCTTAATTTTAAAACTCACAAAATGAGATCCCTAAGAAATTTCCCCACAAGTTAAGGAAGGTACATGGGTTTGGCACCTTGTTCTTCAAAGAGGGTTGCCTCTTTGGGTCCACTAGGCATCGGCAATTTTGATACTGTAAGACTAGTTTGCTCCTTCAGTCTATCAACATCTCTATTGATCGACTCCCTCCATTCAGATACTCATTGGATTCCCCTCATCACCTTCTCATGAAGGAGATATTCGAGATTTCTTCACAGCATCTCGATCACAAGCTAGATTTGTATTAGTATTTGTGCTTACATTCTATGGGTAGGGTTTTCCCACCTTGGGTTCACCCCCTCTTGGCTTTCAATTGTTAAATTTGTTTTGCTTTAGTCTTTTTTGCTTTTTAAACTTCTATAGTTCTTTTCCACCCTAATATTCTAAGTTGCCAAGAAACGGAAACAAAAGCGGATCCAACATGTGTAAACAACGATTTTCCAAGATCCCTTGGTAACAAAATAGCACGGAAACATCCACACGATAAATTAGAAAAAAATATAAATATATATATATAAATGCATATTATTCATTTTTATTCCATAAAAGCTAAAACATTTACAAAATATAGTATTCAAAAACATTCAAAACATTTAACATGCTTAAAATTAAATGTATTTAGGTTAGTTTACTTAGTTTTATGGTACCGTTTCAAAGGCATTGCTGGGGTATTTCGGTTCGTCATTTCATTCCAGAAACAGATCCCCTTGGAACCACCCCTATTTTTGTCATTTCTTGCATCTTAGCTAATATTGTTCTATTGTGATTGGATTACTTTTGAGTCCACTTACAAACATTGGTCATTTGTGGACATTCATATCATTTCTTTCTGTTTTAAACATTGTGGATGGCCAACAAAGGGCGTGCTCCCACTTTTTATATATTGAGAGTGTCTACCATATTCAATGCAGTGATGTAATTTGTCATCTTTGATAATTCTATGACCACAAAGTTGAAATTGAGGAGATGTAATGTGTCATGTATGCTATGTCCCATGGAGGTATCACTATTTACACTAAAACTCAAGTGGTTCTCTATCTACTTCCCTCTGAAATCTTGATCAAAGGTTCATGGACCTTTTCTTCAAGAGGTTGCTACTTTTAGGCATAGGTCCTTTCAAGGGACCCCTAGAGACACCAAGCTAATCATCTCCTTTTGTCCCATTACAAATGTTAGTGTCATCGAGCTTCCTTTGGATACTATTGACCACATAGATGGGGACACTCATGGAAATTAATAGAATTTATTTCTTCCTTATAGATTTTGGATAGCACCATTATTCAATTCCAACTATCTCCAACATCATTGGTCACATGATTTAGGATCTCCCATGGCCAATAGAGGGTGTGTTGATGCTCCCGCGTGTTAAAGAGTGAGACTAACCACCATATTCTAAGTAGTGACATGATATGTCATCTTTGTTCCCTCCAGGAATTGGACAGTGAGGAGTACTTTACTTTAAGGTATCATTATTTCTATGTCCCATGGAGATATCATTGTTTAGACAAAGGCTCAGATGGTTCTCACCCATTTTATTTTGTTATCTTAATCAATGTTGCCTAGCCCTTTTCTTCGAGAGGTTGTCACTTTCAAGAGTAGATCCTTACAAGAAACCCCAGAGATACAAAGTTGATCAACTCCTCCCTTTAGCCCATCACAAATGTTAGGCATCAAGTTAGTGAGGCAACATTCTTCTTAGTACACCATCGCTAGAGAGCACCAGCTCCCTTTCTCATTTGAAGTGTTCTGATCTACCTAGTTTCAACGTCGAGGACCTACTAGGCCCCCTAACCCCTATCCAAGGTTATGGGGCCAAACATACATTACTACTTCTTTCTCTACATCAAAAGACTCATCAGCCTTAGGTGTGAGCAAAGGCTCCAGGGATAGTACCATATCAACTCCTATAGTGGCCCCATCATGGTAGTGGATGATGATGACGTTTGTTCCTTTGACCCGCGCATTGCTACAGACATATGTGTCATTTTCTAGTCTTGGTCTCCATTCTTGTTCTTGTTAAACTCCGTGTTGCATTTTTGTCACACCCTGTTTCTCTGTGTCCTCTTGTATCTTCTAGTGGACTTGGTTACCATTTGGATTCCATACCTAACATGGATCTTCCCTTGTGCTTAGAAGTGATATTTTAAATATCACCAAGTTTCATTCCCCATTTATCATGTTCTGATATGCTTAGTAGGTTATTCTAATCACAATTGGCCTAAGCGCTTGTTATTGGTATTGATTGAAGCTCCGTGAGGATCTACCTTGTTCTGAAGGGTTTTTGAGATTACTCCAATGATTGGATTTCATATCGTTTTCACAATTCAATCAACTTCAAACTAGCAGGCCTCTCCTAAGGCACACATTGTTACAATTATCTAGTTAGATTTTTTATGACAAACTAGTACTGTGGAGAGAGCCCTAGGTTGGTCGTGATCTTTCCACATGTTGATTTCATCCATTAAAAAGCCTTGTTATAGGCAACCCTTTGGCATTCAAGTTGTTTCCATACCTATAATAATGCTAATTGTAGCTATGTTGTGCACTTGGTAGTGTCTCTGTCGCACAACAAATTATATAACTTCTTATACATGTTTTGGTTAAAATACCAAGCCACGTTCATTATATAGAGAATTGAGCATGTTTCATAGTAGTTTAAGGGCATATATTGTACATTGTCATATCATGAAATCTTGAGAAAAGATATTAGCGATTGTTGCCTTTTATGGACATATATCGTTTTTTTCTTGCTATTTTATTGACATGATTCTTTGACTTTATTATTATGTGAGCATTCAACACATCGGTAAAATAACCTTATTATATGTGATATGTGCGCATGTTGATTAAATTCATTTTGATTAACTTGTTATATATAGTTCACTAGCATTCCAATTACAATTATGAATTATAGTTGGCATTGATTAATTACATTGAAAATTATAATCTTCCTCTCTCTCTTCCTTTACCATGTTCCCGCTCATCGATATGATATGATTTGAGACAAAGATAGTTATTGATGATTGATTAATATCGACGGTTAGTCATGATCTAGTTGTAGCTTTGTACGGACTACCATGTGATTGTTTGAGTTGACTCTGAATGATTCATGTAGCTTTATGTGGCCACACTGTTACATTTGCGTACATTTCTAATACGTAATCTAGTCATGAAATTTGTACTAATAGATTCCCAAGGCCTAAACGAAACCTAAAGAAGTGTATACAATCACAACTTCATGTCCATGGGCTTGGCAATACAATATGGAATGCAAGACTCGATGTGGCACTCGATGTCTATGTGCATATGAGGCCACTAGAAATGTTGTTGTAGCATTTCCAATGTTTTTGTGATGCTGAAATGTCTCGTTGTCTTTGCGTAGTGCACCTCCCAAATGAGTCTTTAGCGAGATGCACCATCAAGAACACAAAGATGTCCAAGCTTAGAGAGAATCTTTTCAAACATGTGGAAATAATGAACTTGTTCATCTTTCACAAGGGCAGTGTAGGCTTCTATAAAGTCACAATCTACTGAGTAGAGAGATACCCAGTCACAGAAGTTGTGGCCACACATGTCAAACATCATGATGAATGCATAAGTTGGAGGGCAAATGAGGCAATTTGTTGCCTTGTTGTCTTTTCCCATTTTGTTCTTCATCACCAGATGGAACGGCTGCAAGTATGTCATCCACTTCATGTGGTACATGTTCTCCAACTTATTTTGTGTATGCGAGAACTAAAAGCAGGTTATGATTTGAGCAAATGATTGTCTCCCTACACAAGATGTAGTGGCGTCATTGCTTAATTGCTTGATCAATGGGGTACAGCTCTTTTTCATAGGTGGAGTAGCATTGAACCATGTCTTGAATGCCTTTGAATGATGTGATTGAATCTCCATGTTGTATGACTACTGCATTGAGTGCATAGTTAGATGCATCAGTCTAAATCTCAAAGGGATGGATAATGTTAAGCATTGCCAAAATTGACGCAACACAAAGGCCTTCCTTGAGTTCCTCGAATGCACGTTGTTGCATAGGGGCCAAATGGAATGCCACTTTGACGTGTATGATCTGGTTGAGGGGGCATGATGTGTGTGAAAATCCAAGGACAGACCTGTAGTAGAAGTTTGCAAGTCCAAGAAAACTCAACTTAATAAGATTGTGTGGAGTTGGCTAATCTCTAATCTCTTTGATCTTCTCTAGATTTGCATGGATGCCTTCATGATCAATGATGTAGCCCGGATATTGAATCTAAACGGCACCAAATGTACACTTGCATAAGTTGGCTTGCAACTTGTGTTTGTGTAATGTGTTTAGGGCGTGCAAGACACGTTCCACATGCTCCTCCCAAGTCTTACTGAAGATGAGGATGTCATCCAAGAAGACAATGACTAAGTTGTTTGTGAATGACCTTAATATATCATTCATCAAGCGCATGAATGTTGTTGGCACATTGGTCAGGCTGAAAGTCATAACCAACCATTTGTATAATCCCTCCTCTATTTTAAAGGTTGTCTTCCAAACATCTTCAAGATGGACTAGTACTTGGTGGTTACCTAACTTAAGATCGATCTTCGTGAAGTATTGTGCACCTCAGAGCTGATCCAAGGGCCTCATCAACATGTGGAAGTGGATTCTAATTCTTCACCATTATCTTGTTGAGCATGCGATAGTCGATGCACAAGCATCGTGTGCCATCTTTCTTTGGCACAAGGACTCTCAGGTTTCCACAACAAGAAGACCCTGGCCTAATCTTGCCTTGATCAAGGAGCTCTTGGATCTAGCGTCAGACTTCACTCTCCCAAATGCACCTATAGTACAGTGGACTATTTGGAAGAGTGGATCCAGGAACCAAATCGATCTGATGCTTTATTGTGCAATGCGTGGGAAAGTCTTTTGGTTCTTTAAAGACATCTCCATATTATTGCAGTAACTTTTCGAGTTGTTATTGCAATGATTATGCAGAAAGACGTGCTTCCAATGTACACTTGCTCAGTCCCACAGGTGCTTTTGGACGAACCATGAGTAGCACCAACTTTTTACTATGCAGAATAAACTTGTAGCATTGTTTGGCAAAGATGAAATGAATTTGAGTCTTTGGAGGTGACTCCAAAATGTTGAATATGTGGTCTTTGACATGGATGGACCATTGTTTTGGTTTAGCTTGATATGTACCATCACAATCATACACATGTAGTCTTTCAAGTATAATGTCACAAACCTCCAGTAGTGTGACTTCACAAGTGACTGTGTCCTGCATGGGTTTGACTGCATACTTGTAAGTGCATTGTTGTTGAACCTGAATACTTTTCTCTTGTAGTCATCCCAAAGAGTATGGTCTAGGATGTGCTTTAGTGGTAAGACCCATGCGCTAGAATGCATCTTGTGCAATTATGATCTTTTGGCTACCATTGTTGATGATGATGTGTAGTTGTTGACCATTGACTAGGCATTTTGTACGGAAGAGAAGCTCTCATTTCTTGGAGGTGTCTATTGCAATGATCTTGGTGCTCAGACAAGTCGCATTTGAATCATTGTCTTCTACTTGCGCAAGACCTGATGTAGATTGCACAATTAAAGATTGTTGTGCGTAGCATTTAGAATCATTGTGTGAGCTTTCATTGTGTTGATGGCACTACTTGTTACCTTGGTTCTTCTTGCCTTGGTCCAATGTGGAAGGCACTAGGGCCATCTAGTGTTGCAAAGTTGTTTTTTGCAGGTCTCCTTTACATGGCATGTTTTACTTTTGCGCAAGAGGTTGAAAGGGTGCATTAGGTGTGAGCTGGCTCATATGCATGACACTAGATGACGAGGAAAACTTCAACTTCATCCTTGCCTTCGCCTCAATCTTGGCAACAATGTGGTATGCTTGCCTCAATGTGTTAGAGGTCAAGAACTCCATCTTGGCATGGATATAAGGTGGAGTCCGCTAATGTACTGAAACACCTTATGTTGCTCCGTTGTGTCATACACATACATGCAATGTAGTCTTGGAATCGTTGGTGTAATCTTCAACCGACAGCTCCTTATGTTGGCAATACTAATGGAACTTCATGTAATTGTGCTTGTAGTGTTTGAGGAGGTAATACTCCTATATAGCACTAACAAATGCACTTCAACTTTCAATGGACTCGAAGTCTTTCTCACATTGCATGTTTTAGGTTTCACACCGATAGGACACTGAAATGGACATTTTCAACACTGTGAAAATGATCTTCTCTAAGTCAATGAAGTGGTTGATCACGAAGTAAGCCTCCAATTGCTGAATCCAACTATCTAATGTTGTGGTATCGATTTTTCCTTTGAACACTAGAATGTCCATACTGACTTGAACTTTTAAAGGGACTTGATGCTGAAATGATAGATGGACACATTGCACAGAAAAATGAGACGTTGGACCAAAGTTGCATCATGAGTTTGCAGAATTGCGCAAAGAGTTCAGTGCATTGTTCCTCGAGGGTGTCTCGGATGACTTTCTAGACATCCAGGGATGCCTCAAAGAATTTATTTTGGGATCAACCATCTTACTCTTGCTACAACATTCTTTTGAGGTAGCCTAAAATAGAACCAAGTGGATGTCCTTTCCAAATGTGCTTACACTTACAGGCATATGAAAGCTCTTGCTTTGATACCAATGATCCAAATCACGTGGCCCAAGATGGCAGCTCAAAGGACAACCCAGTAATTTGGCTAGCAAACTGTGTTATAAAACATGTACTAAAAAACTTAACAGCAGCAAACCAAAACACATTTGAATGCAAAATATTTGCAGAATAATGCAACTTCTAATCAATGAGAAAGAATAGGGTATAATAAATAAGAGTACAATGTGCAGCAAGGCTGAGAATAAAGATTCTCGTGATCAGAATGGGGGAAACACTTACTGATTGCCTCGATTGGAATGTCAAAACATATGTCCATTCGATACCAGGTACTTGAAGCATGCAGGTATTCATGATATCCCCTTGGGGTTGAATGGTTTATAGTATACATCTTTACAAGAAAGCGATTACAAGAGAGAGAGTTACAAAAGAATTCATCTTCTATAACAGTTGGCAGTTCGCCTTCTTGAATTCGTAACGGTTGGTGGTTGGTCTCCCTGGGGCCGCAGTACGCTGACAGGCGCTCTAACTTGTCAGCCCCAAATGAACCTTTTCTATTTTTTCAATGTCTGCGAAATTCCGGCACCCACACACAAATAATTATCCCGAAAAACTTTGGGATCCAATATCACGGGCCCTGAATGTCTATTTTCCACGAAACAAATGTCTATTCCTACGAAGACAACCGCTCCAGACATAATATCAGTCTATTTTAGCCCAACACGCTTCAACAAAAACTGGAGAAAACAAGCCTTCAAAGCCCTCATCCATACAAGATCAAAACCAGATCCAATACCAATATTATGGCTACAAAAGCCACATAGAATGAAAACCACACCAAGAAGAGGTCTATACAAATGTACAGACAATAATAAGCTACAATCTTCATTAACTTGCAATAGAAGGTTGCGTTGTTTAAATAGGACTCTCGATGTCCTACAATCAAGGGAATCTTACTAAAACTAAACTCCTTATTTGTTGGGTGCAACCAACGTAGCAAGAAATAATAATCTAATCCTAACAAATAGCAAATGCATCCCTATCTATTAGGGGAAACTACATCCCTAGAAAATAGGATGTACTAGCTAACAAACCACCTAACAACGAGGGAAAATCTAGAAGTTACACTTCCACTTATTATGCTTGAATAGGGATAAAAAAATGAAACTATAGACTATGAACTAAGTCTAAGTCTTTAAAGCCTAGGATTCCTCGTTGAAGGTCA
This sequence comes from Torreya grandis, assembly GCA_037957365.1. NCBI lineage: Eukaryota > Viridiplantae > Streptophyta > Pinopsida > Cupressales > Taxaceae > Torreya > Torreya grandis. The sequence goes on from JARHVA010000306.1 coordinate 457,394, forward strand.
CAGAAGTAATGACAACTCGAGGAAAATAGTCATCAAAGTGATGACTTAAGTGTCAAAATACTCCACGTGGTGAAAAATCCCACAAAAATAAAATTCTAACCAATACTACATCTTCAAATAACTCCCATTGCCAAACACTGGGAAAGTTAAGTATATTGGTGACGAACATGAACTTCAATGAACCTTAATCTCTACACTTCACGATGCACGATAGACCATGTATATAAATAAGTTTTGATATTGCTTACTGTTCTTTCCAAGCAGTTCCTCAAATATCAAGGAAAAGAAAAGAGAAGATATTTAGGAAGTAATATTGCATAGAAACCTGTAGTTTGTGGATGGCTTTTGCAACATGCCAAAGTGAACTTGTATCACCATCAACTTGACACTCCTGTCACCAACAAAATACTACATTGTTAATGTGTTATATATCTAAGAATGCCAGATCCATATCTTACCATATAGGAAACACAAAATGAAAGGCACATTGCACTGTACAAGGAGACCATCTAGAAATCTTACTTTGTACGATAATTCAAGTTCGAAAGACAGAATATCTTCATCGACTGGTATAATATATAATGGATACTCTACAATTTTGACCATTGCATGTACCTTCTCCTCTTCCAAAACCTGTGCATGGCATCCATTTGCATTTTTATTAAAATTTAGAAAGTTGTGATATGCATAGGCTCTCTACAATTCAATGCATCAAAAAATATACTTCTTTAGATAGAACATTTGATATTTGCTTTTCCTATTAAAGTATATAATTTCTTTTACAAATTTGCTGGATAAACACTAAAAGTTTTATCATGTTGAAGCTCCGAATTGGCCTGTAAAACTAAAATGTCCTAGCTAAGAAAGGCTCTAAACCATACATGACTGAACCGTATCAATTCTTTGACCCTTGGGGCAAAGGATCACAAGCTAACTTTTTCTTGCTTTAATACGAAGGAACTTTTAATGTAATTTTGATATGCAGCTGATGTCACTGTTGTGTTTCTTTTTAGTGTAATATAATGAGCATTTCTTACCAAAAAATGTATTCTATAACTTCAAAGTTCATTGTTTGGCAAAAAAAAACATATTATTTATCAATCAAAGAGCAGATGGTTAAACAAGCCTATTTTTTTTTCATATATCCTTCCTTTGATGGACCCATGGCAAATAACTAGCATAATAAACTGGGGTATGAAATTGAAGAGGCCAGCATATAACGAGGGGCTAAGATTGGTTTGGGGAAATGGGATATAAAGGCATAGGACTAGTTAGAGGAAGGGTTGCGTGGGTTAGGGTTTGGACAAGGAATTACTAGGGGTGTGGAGCTAATTGACTCACAAAAAAACCTTATTGGTTGTTTTATCGTGCTTATACTAAAATCAAAGATTCCATAAGTTTGATGAGAGAATTTTCAAACTGTGAATTTTCATCTATCTAGGGTTTTATTTATTATACTTAAATGGTGACTGTTGGCCATTTCTTGGCCCCCATATAAAATTTTGCCCAAGAATGAGAAGGGGTTCTCCAAAAAAGTCTTCAGGGTTTCGAAGTCGCAAGACTTCGAGTTTTTGAGGACACAGTGCAAATCGGGTTTCCAATGGTGCTTGACTTCTAAATGTTTTATGAGCAGAAGTAACTCGGGTTTACAAACCCGAATTACTCATGGACAGTGTATTTCAGGTTCTCCAAGGAGCACTACTTAATTACTTCATGAGTTGTGAACAGTCAAAAGCCCGAAATAAGTAAAGGGGCTTGACAAACCCAATTTGGTCTCGAAAAGGTGCTTCTCGAGTTCTCTAAAGAGCAAGTCTTCTCCAAAGAATACTCCAAGGATCATTGACAAATCCGAAGGGCAGGGTCCTTCTGGAAGGATCATTGACGGGAAGCCCAAATGGTCTCTTACCCTTCAGGAAGGTCCATTTTACAAAATCCGAAAGGCCAATGGAAAAAACAAAGGGAAAACCAAAAGAATTCCTTCGGAAAAATATTCCAAAGGAAAAATGAACGGGATGGAAACTTCGGACAAAAGTCCAGAGGAAATCCTTCGGACAATTCGTCCGGAAGAATTCCTTTGTGATTTTTGCCCAAAGGAACAAAGCGGAAAGGAAAGGCCGAAGGTATCCTTCCGAAGGTCTCAAACAAAAGTCTGAAGGGTATGTTACCCTTCGGAAGGACGATTTCAAAATTCCGGAAGGGTATCTTTCCCTTCGAAAGGACCATTTTCAAAGGCCGAAGGGCACTTTTCTCGGCGGAAGGATCATTTGCGAAAATCCGAGGGGTACCTTACAAAAGCCCGTAGAAAAAGGGCCAAGAACAAAACCCTAAAGCAAGTTGAGCAGCCACGAAACCCTGAAGTCATGATCAGACGAATGAAAGGCTGCCACATGGCATAAGCTGGAGCAAAAAAAGTCAATCAACAAAACACAAGTGGCACAAGGACGACCAATCAGAGCACGGGGGGGAGTCCAAGCGCCTGGTTTAAGCTGGTATCTGGAAATTTATGAAGGTTTCCATCCTTCGACATGGCCATCATCTCCGTCCAACAGCCAACAAATGTAGAAGCAGCATGGCTCAATCAAGTTTACAGGTGTAATATTTTTGTCCTCATACATAAGCAGACAAGTGGAGGATGGCATGGAGATGAAAGATAAAGATCAAGCGATTACAAAAGATAGCTCAGGCATTTAAGACGTTCCTGGACTTTTCCTTCGTAGTAGACCATGACATTGTCATTCTCAACAAGTTGTCTTCTAGTGCGTTTCTCGAAAAATGAGAGGGTTGGAAGACTTTTGGAGCTAATGGCGGTTATTTCGTTGAAGAAGGATTAGTTAAAATTAACCCAAGTGTGGGTGAAAATTCATGGAGGGTGGTTGGGGCTCATTTATTGATTTCTATTTGCTCGCCTCTTCTCTTTGGGTCTTCCCCTTTTCTATATATGTCTTGATTCTTTCCAAAAGAAGATATCCTCATTTTGACAAGGAAGAACCCTGTCAAAAATTTGGAAGAAAGACCTTTTGAAACAATAAAGATTATTTTTACCTATTTCTTGTCTGAAAATCGTGTTTAGCAAGCTTGCGCATGATGGCCTTGTGAAGAAATGTTCTTCCATGTCCCTTGTCCTCTCTTCTTACCTATTTTCAGGTATTTTCTAGTTAGTTGCAGGTCTGAACTTGAGCTTGTCTGTCATTAATGGACGTTTGGTGTGAATTTCAAAATTCATTTCTACTTCATATATGGCTTAGTGAGCCTAGTTTATGACACTGATGCAAATTAACCAGTTGTGAGATTATGTAAGCAGAATTATCTTACATTGAATTAGTATTCATTTCATGCTTATGTGGGTCACTCTCTATTTGGTGCATCACTTTTCTTAGTTTAGTTTTCCCTTTTTTATGTTACCTTTCTCTTCCTTTTCCTTGGTCAACAATAGGTTTTAGTGTGTGAAAACCACTGAAGTAAAGCATCTGAGGAGCTAGCCTCATTAAAAAGCCTAGAGGTTCAACCTCACTATAGGGTACCCACACCCTGAGGTTGCTCCAATTTTGTAGTTGGGAGTGAGAGCCTGAAAAACTCTCCCACAAGGGTGCAATTCCAAGCTATAACAGTGACTAGACTCTTCTTTTTATTTGCAATTATATTGTAATGTCCCCTTCTCGAGGTTAGTTTGTTTGGAGACCCTTAGCGACTTTTATGGTTTCCCATTGGCTAAAGGGAAGAGAAGAAAGGGCAACATAGTTCTTGTGTTCAAGTTGCCAAAAAATAACTATGTCGGCAACTTATTTTAATTTGATTTCAATAAAGAGGGACTTTATAATTTGATAAAAGTCGGCATTTAGTTGGAAATTATAATGAAATTGCTTTTGAATATTTGATTTTCCCTCTCTTTGTGGAGCACCCCTTTTTGGAATTGAGGTTGGAGGAAAAAGATGTAAAAGAATGAAAGGAGGTTCATTTTGCACATGTTATTTTTATCAATAAAATTATGAGTTTGAGTAGTTTGCTTGACTTTCAACCTTAGAAGATGAAACCCTTCTTTGGTATTCTTAAGTTGAGAATGAAAATCTTCAACCTTCAATAGGGTGACTTCATTTTAGGGGACATATTGGACAGAATTGAGCAGCTTGTGGCATCTAGCTACCATACCAAGGGGAACGCAATAGTGGGACAGCAGTTGGAAGGGTGGTGCAGCAGTTTTTGGGGCAGCAAACCTTGTTTGGAGCCCTAGCAAGGACAGCGACCTAATTCGGTGCCCTCTCCTAGGGTAGCAAACTCCTTGGGGGGGTTCAAAGTGTAGTTGAGGCAATTTGGATGCCCATTTTGATGTTTGATTACCTTTCATGCAGCTGATATTTTTTTGTAATTTACAGCCATATATTTGCTCGAAAAATTCAAATTTAAAGGTATTTACATGGCTGTATTTTATCTGATTTTTTGCGAGTGTTTTTAATAATAAAATGTTGAATTTGTGACCTAAAATTGGTATTTTCCAAAGTATGAATTTTTATGTGGTTAAGGTTTGAAAGAAAAATTAGAAACTATAATTTTTTGTTAAGAGTTTGCTATAAATTTCCAGAATTGTACAATCTGCCCTAAAAGGGACATTTCAATGGTATCAAAGCCAAATCTTGGCTAGTTGTGGGGAAGTGAGTTGTCTACATGCCAAACAGTCACAAAGAGGTTAGATACTATAAAGGAGAAAGGAAAAGGGCTCCAGAACATCAAGTAGAAGGGCAGGAACAGCCAAGGCAAGAGTTGGAACAGCCAAGGCAAGAATTGGAGCAGCCAAGGCATGAAGACATGGATGACCCGAATCATGTTAAGTTTGAGAGGTTCGTTCAAAATCAAGAGTGCTTGAAAGATATGATAGTTGAATTAATCCAAACCATGAAGAACATGAATGGGCATCAACCTCACAATGGTGAGGAAAGGGCTTCCGGTACACACAACCACCCTCCCCCTCCACCAAGGGCGACGGTTTGATCTACACAAAGCCCTTTTCAAGCCAACTTCCTTTGTAGAGAGGAAGTCATTTCGGAAAGGGAAGAGCAGCCTTCTATAGTAGATGATGTGGCTGCAAGCTATGAGGAATACAAGACTTCCACCCAAAATTAAAGGGGTAGTGAGTCTTACAGATTTCATGACATTGAAGAAAGGCAAAGGTGGCTATCGACTAGTCACAAGCCAAGGAACAATCCAGGGGATCTACAACATGCTTTGGGAAAGCTCACATTTTCCACCTTTGATGGATTCACAAAAACTTCAGCTAGGGCATGGATACAAAAGGTAGACACCTATCTCACACTTCAGCCTATAATGGACAATGAGGCCATCAAGTTCGCCACATTACATTTGGAGGGAACCACCCATGAATGGTGGTACCACGATTTGCTAACACAAGGGCACAACCTCATAAATTTTTATGAGTTCAGTAGAAGATTAATTGAAAGGTTTGATAGGGCTGATCCGGAACTTCATTTCAAAGAATTGGCGCTATTGAAACAAAAGACCTCATTGGATGAGTATGTGACTGATTTTCAAAGGGTTTTGGTGATGGTACCAGATGTCTCGGAAAGAAGGCTTGTAGTTTTGCTCATGGAAAGATTGGCTGACCCACTCAAGGGTTTAGGCAAGGTTTTCAGCCCTCTTACTATTAAAGAAGCCATTCAAAAGGCTTTTGACCTTGAATCTATAGCTCCAATGGAAAATTTCTGCCTTTTGGACAGCAAAGAACAAATACTTTTGGGCAGCCTAGGACTACATTTTCGGAACATCCAAAATCAGTCCGATTTGGGCAGCAAAAGAAGCCTTGTCACCAAGGTTTTGGGCAGCAGAAAGAGCTTCCAAAGATGAACAAAGAATGGGAGCCAAGGAATGAATGAAGAAGAAAAAAATTGTGTTTTACATGCAAGGACCCTTGGATACCGGGACATCATTGTCGTGGAAGGGCAAGAACACTACATTGAAATAATTTCAAATGGAGAGGAAGAGGAAGAAGAAAAAGAGGGGACAACCAATAATGAGGAGGAACAAGTTGAAAAGGAAGAAGGTGACAACATGGATCGCACCCTTGCTACCTTATTTGGAGCTTCTAGATATCACCCCTTTAATATGAGAGGGGTTTTGCAAGTTAAGAAAGTCACCGTGCTCATTAATAGTGGGGACACCCACAGCTTTATTGATGAGGATTTGCCAGCTAGATGTAGGCTGCAAACTACTAATTTCAAGGGCTTTAATGTTACTATGGCCGATGGCTTCACTATCCCTTGCAAAAAGAAGATTCCAAGGTTGAATGTCACATTGAGTAAGCACAAAATTGAAGGTGATTTTTATGTAGTCGGCATTGGAGAGACTGATTTAATCCTTGGAGTACAATAGTTGCACTCTCTTGGGGAATTCACCCAAAATTATCAAACAATGGAACTAAAATTCAGATCAGCCAGTAAGGAAATAGTGCTAAGTGGATTGATGTCATGTCCCCCTTTTGGACATAAGAGTGAAAAAGGACCCTTAGCCTTATTTTTTGGTGTTTCCCTTAGGCTAAGGGAAAAGGGACTTAAAAAGGAAAGCACTAACTCCTCTTCAAATTATAAAAAAGTACCTTTCAATTAAGTTGTTCTAATTTTAAGTTGAAGAGGGGGTTTTTTCAGTTAATGGGGCTCACATAACCCTTAAGTGATTTTAAAAGAAAGTTAACCTTATAACGTTTTACACTTTCCCTCCAAATGCCAACTTGAGGAGTAAGGTATATGAGGATTGTAATTCATTTGAAGAGGTTATGCATTTATGATAATTGATTTGAAGGTTAAAACACGAAAACGCTTTACCTAGGTCTTGAAGACGAAACCCTTCAAGCCAAGGAAGGTTTAGGGATGAAAACCCTACTTTCTCATCTAGGGCAGCACTAGTTCAAGTGCTGTAATTGATCATCAATAGCAGAATTTATAGTTAGGGCAGCTTCGTAAGAAAGTTGTATTGTGCATATTGGATCACCAAGGGTGTTTTAAACACCAATTTGTTGGCAGTAGGTGTGGCGAGCTGATTGGAAGGCTTCGTATGGCGGAAAAAGACAAAAATAGCAATTCACTGCCTAGGGTTTGCAACAAAACCCTTAGGTAGGTCAGCAACCCCTTCCTAGGGTGGGGCGAGTGACCTCTAGGTCTTCATTTGGCCTCTTTAGATGCTGAACATCATATATTTTTTGATATTTTTGTAATTATTTTCCAGCCATTCACATTGGAAAAATTCATTTTTTTAGCCTAAATTGTTCACTGTAATTATTGCTAATTTTCTTTATTTTTTGGAGCAATTAAATATTTATTTTGTGCATATTTGGGCACTTCCAGCAATCAGAAATTTACTACAAGCATCTAGGGTTTTGGGAAAGATTTGTAAATTTAATTATTTGCTATGGTTTAAGGTTGAAAGGCTTTTTATGCCCTAATTTCCATTGGAATATTTGTTAAACTGTTGCTAGGGTTTGGTAATATTTATTTCAATTTTGTGAAGGTTTTGAATAACTAGGGTTTGTTGTAAAACATATCTTGTTTGGTAAGGATTTGATCAGAAAAATCAAATTTTCTGATTTGTCCTACAAATCTTAATTTGGGGACATTACAGCGGTATCAGAGTCAACATATTGAACAGTTGTGGGATTTGAAGGGTTTCATGTCAAACAGTGACATGGGAGATATGGACAGTTTAAAGTTTGAGAAATTCTCTCAAGCTCATGAAAGGAAGAGGCAACGGACTAATTTGATGGAAATTTATGAGTATACAACTTACCCACACCCTTTCAAGAAAAAGATGAGCCTCGATGATTTTGTGTCATAGAAAAGAGGTAGGCGCAGTTCTTAGGGTGGACAGGAGTTACATGATGCCTTAGGGAAGATTGTTCTTCCCACATTCAATGGTTCTACAGACATTTCAACTAGGGCATGGATTGATAAGTTAGGTACATACCTTATACTTCATCCCATGGACGTAGAGGAAGCCCTGAGATTCATCACAGCACATTTAGAAGGGGCTGCCCATGATTGGTGGTAACAAGGGTTGATAACACAAGGACATCACGTCATAGACAACTATAAGGAATTCGACAAGAAGTTCATTGGGAGGTTTGATAGGGCTGATCCAGAACTTTACTTTGAGGAATTGGCACACTTGCAGTAAAAGGAGTTGCAAATGGAAGACATAAATGAGGAAGAGTCGAGCACTTTGGGACAGCCAAGTATTAAATTTTTTGAGATCCAAAAATCAAAAAAAATAGAACAGCAAAGGGAGGTTTTACAGCAAGTTCTTGGGCAGCAAATGGAGTTGCAAATGGTAGGCACTAATGGAGAAAAATCAGAAAAAATAAAACTCCCCAAGGAAGAGGAAGAACAAGCATTATATGTGAAATACCAAGCATCCGAGGTTGAAGTTGTTCCAGCCCTAGAAGTAATTTACCCTCATGCAAAGATTGTAAAGTTTGAGCCAACACATGTTGAGAGTAGTGTTATGAGTTCTTCCTTAGTGGTGAAAGAAGAAAGGGAAATCTTGGAGCATGAGCTAAAGGAAGAAAAAGAATCCATTTTGCATGTTGGTGGAGAGAAATTGATGATCAAAGTCAAAATGCCAAGTACTATTGTTCATTTTCAGTTTGCTAGAATTTTCATATCAGCAACCAAGGGTAAGCAAATTGATGCCTTCACATCAAGGGTTTGTTGTATCAACACCCTACTTTGTCCTTACAATGTTTTGGTCATCGTAAGGTTTTTTCTAACCATGAAGATAAGATGAAGGGGACCAAATGGAGAAAGAGTCTTCCCCAAGAAGCCCCTGTCTATTTTCGAAATCCTCAAAAATTTGAGCTATTGCCACATAAGAAGGATGTTCAGGACAGCCATGCAAAGGCAAAGGAGGCTGCAATTTCTGAGTTGGGGCAGCCATTATAGCGGATGGGGAGCCACCCCATTTCATGCTTGATAAGTAACTCAAATTCTGGAAATTATTGTTCATCAAAAGGGGCTAAAGGAGGGGCAAATTCTGAGTATAGGCAGCCACTAAGGTATGTTGAAGACCATTCAATTCCATGATTTAGAAACATTGCAAATTCTGAAAATGAAGAATTAAGACAAGTCTTTGAATGGGCAAAAATTCAATTTGTGGACAGCATAAGGAAATCTGAATGTCTCATGAGGAATAGGCCCATGACATACTCAGAAGATTCTGAGTTTTTTGTGCAACTTCAAATTGTTCCATACATCAAAAATTCTGAAAATTGTTAAGGAACAAAATCCGAAATATTTGTTAAAACTCAGCCCACAAAAAGTACAAAAATTTTAGAAGTTATTGGGGAAATTCAGCCCCTAACAAAATCTGAAAATGGTAAGGAAGTAAATTCGGAATAAATCATGGAAACTCAACCCAAGGAAGGTACAATATATTCTGAAAAAAATGGTGTATTACAGCTCCTAGCGAATTCTGGAAATAAGGAGGAAATTTGGTCCCTCACATGTGACACAAAGTTGGGGATTGTGAATTGGGAACAGCGCTTCCAAGGTATGGAGTTTTGACTCCTTGCAAGTATGGTAAGTGCCCCAAGCTTTATTAACTTTGTGATAGGGCAGCAAGCGTGGAATTTGAATATTCAATTAATTTGATAGAACATGCAATAAAAAAGAAAATTCAAAAATGTGAAAGGGTGGTATGGTCGCTACAAATAATCTTCAACTCATGGGGAAAGGAAGACATGATAGGGGCAACAACATAGAGGGAGAAAACCCTCAATTTTATGCACTCATGTTATATGTTGGAAGCATGTTTGGAAGGGGCAGCAAGAGGATAGGCAATGGGCACTCCATTGGGCATCAAAGCAACGTTGCCCACCCTACCAAGGTATTCACACAAAAGGTATGTTCCCAAGGTTGTTCAAAATTGTTTGTTTCATGCAAATTGGTGAGCCATATCTTTTGTTTGATGAAGAAGCTTTAAGGCATGTTGATAGCCCTAAGGGGAATTGGGGTGCATTCCAAGGGAGCACACACTCCAAGGTACACATGCAAAGAAGAAGGGCCATAAGAGGCAGCCATAGTATATTTTCCTATCATGCTGATTATGACAGTTTCAGCTCACCTAAAGTGGGTTGTAGACTCATAAAGGATCCTCTTTGGGTTAGATGCATAAAAGGATTCCCAAAAGGCAAGTTGGGGGTAAAGAGTTTGGCTTTCATCGACAAGTGCAAGGCTGCAAGTTATAAATACAGCCCCCAAAACATCAAGAACAAAATTACGTTTGGAGTATTTCTCTCCCAAGCAAGGGAACATATGAGTATAAGGATCAAGGAATGGGTTACAGCCACATGGAGGGAGTTTCCAGCCTCTAAACTTTGTAAAATTTTGAGTTACGGGGCAAGTGTTGAGTGTGTTGACAACTACTCCATACTCATATACATCATTGGCAGCCCTTCTATGCACTCTAGGGCAATTGTAAAGGTGTTTCCAGCCATTACACGGGAGGAGAGTTTAGTCAAGAGTGCAAGCAAGAAAAGAAAGTGGAACTATACCACTATATGGCATGAAAAGATGAGTGGAAAAGAGGAATGGAAGGCCTTGGATTTGATTAACATGTTTGTTTCTTGTGCAGGAATGGCCATAAAGGACAACTATGATGCATTCTTCTACCTTGCTGTCCATAATAATTCCAACCCACTTGAGGTGAGTAGGAGGGTCATCACATGTCCCTTGGAGGTTAGAAGTAAGAAGAAATTCACAAGGGGCAGATTGGGGGTGAGAACCTCAAATTCATGAACAATTGGAGGGCTGTAAGGCATAAGTACAGCCCACTAAACACCAAACACATAATTGTTTGTGGGCTTTTTCTCACCAAAGTGAAGGGTCACTAGAGAATGGGAGTTGAGGAGTGGGTTGAAGCGATAATAAGGGAGCTTTCAGCCCCAAAAGCATGCAGAATAACAAACTTACAGGCCATTTGGAGGCATGTTGACAGCTATTTCAGGTTTGGCAATGACAAGTACAGCTAGGACAGCCCCTTGTTGGGGAAAAGAAAGGTACAACACTGTTGTTCCGACACTTCCAGCATGTGTAGACAACAAGCTTCTCACAGGTACAGCAGCAAAAAGTTTCAGAATAGGGCTTCATTTCCATGGGAAAAGGATATAGAAGAGCTTTGCATGTGGATAATTGTTGGGACAGCCCCATGGATATGGCAATTACTTGAGAACAAACAATTTTGGACAGGAAGGATTGTCATGTCCCCCTTTTGGACATAAAATTGAAAAAGAACCCTTAGCCTTATTCTTTGGTGTTTCCCTAAGGCTAAGGGAAAGGGGACTTAAAAAGGAAGCACTAACTCCTCTTCAAATTATTAAAAAGTATCTTTTAGTTAAATTATTCTAATTTTAAATCGAGGGGGGTTTTTGAGTTAATGGGGCTCATATAGCCTTTAAGTGATTTTAAAATAATGTTAACCTTATAACATTTTGCACTTTCCCTCCAAATGGAGCGCGTAACTTGAGGAGAAAGGTATATAAAGGGGATTGTGATTCATTTGAAGGGGTTATGCATCTATGATAATTGATTTGGAGGTTAAAGCACAAAAATGCTTTACCTAGGTCTTGAAAACAAAACCCTTCAAGCCAAGAAAGGTTTACGGACGAAAACCCCTATTCCCCATCTAGGGCAGCACTAGTTCAAGTGTTGTAATTGATCATCAAAGACAAAATTTACAATTACGGCAGCTTTGTAAGGAAGTTGTATTGCACATATTGGATCACCACGGGTGTTTTAAACACCAATTTGTTTGCAACAGATGTGGCGAGCTGATTGGAAGGCTTGGCGTGGCAGAAAATGACAAAAGCCACAATTTAGTACCTAGGGTTTCCATAAAAACCCTTGGGAAGGTCAGCGACCCCTTTCTAGGGTGGGGCAAGTGACCTCTAGGGCTTCATTTGGCCTCTTTGGATGTTGAACAGCAGCATATGTATTTTTGGTATTTTTATAATTATTTTCCATCCATTCACATTGAAAAAAATCAGTTTTTAAGCCCTAGATCATTGCCTATAACTATTGCTAATTTTCTATATTTTTTGAATCAATTAAAATTTATTTTGTGTCATATTTAGGCACTTCTAGTGATCTGAAATTTACTACAGGTATCTAAGGTTTTGAGAAAAAAATCAGAAATTTAATTATTTGTTAGGGTTTAAAGGTTGAAAGGCTTTTTGTGCCCTAATTTTCATTGGAACATTTGGTAAACTATTGTTAAGGTTTGGTAATATCTAATCCAGTTTCGTGAGGGTTTTGAATAACTAGGGTTTGCTGGAAAAATCAGGAATATATCTTGTTTGGCTAGGGTTTGATTAAAAAAATTAGATTTTTAGATTTGTCCCGATTTGGGGACATTACAATTGAGCCATGGAGCACCCATGGTTGTAACTTCAAAGAAGATGGAAAGGGCTTTTCATAGAGGGCAGGTTGCTTGGGCAGCTGAGTGTTTTGTAAGCACCGCAAATTCTGATTTGAAACAACAGCAGTATCACAAGGATATTCAGCCCATCCTTGATAGATATGTCAAGGTTTTTGGTAGTATTCCTCATGGACTACCCCTGGATAGGAGTTTTAAGCACATCATTAAATTGGAACCGAGAACTAAACCAGTAATCACTACACCTTACTACCATCCTAGGGTCTACAAAGAAGAAATTGAAAAATTCATCCAAGAACTTTTGGAGATGGGTCATATAAAGTAATCACTACACCTTACCGCCATCCTAGGGTCTACAAAGAAAAAATTGAAAAAGCCATCCAAGAGCTTTTGGAAATAGGTCATATAGGGCCTAGTTCTAGCCCTTTTACTTCTTCGATTGTTCTTGTGAAGGAGGATGGGAGAATGAGAGTGTGCATAGACTATCGTCTATTGAATAAGAAGACTATCAAAATTAGGTATCCCATACCTAGAATTGATGAGTTGATTGATAAGCTTCATGGGGCAATCTACTTCTCCAAGATTGATTTGAAGACCGGTACCACCAAATCTAGGTAAGAGATGAGGATGTTCAGAAAACCGCTTTTAGATGTCACTGTGGGCACTATGAATTTTTGGTCGTACCCTTTGGATTAACCAATGCTCCTGCCACTTTTCAATCATGCATGAATAATGTTTTTAGGCTATACTTGAGGAAATTTGTGTTGGTTTTCTTTGATAACATTCTTGTCTATAGCAAAACATGGGAAGAGCATCTACAACACTTGGACATAGTGTTGGAAGTGTTGGAGCAGCAAACACTCTTCATTAAAGAGTCCAAATGTGAGTTTGGAGTTTCTGAAATTCTGTATTTGGGGCATGTAATCAACGCCCAAGGAGTCCATGTAAACCAACAAAAAATACAAGCCATAATGGATTGGCAGCCCCCCACTATATGACACATTTGAAGGGATTCATTGGTTTATGCAGCTACTATAGGCAGTTCATGAAGGGGTTTTCTCAACTTGCTACCCCATTAATGGACTTAACAAAAATGGAAGCTTTCAACTGGTCAAAAACAGTCATAGAAGCCTTTGCAAAGATTTGGTACTTGCCCGGTACTCATTGTTCTAGATTTCCCCATTCCATTTGTTTTGGAATGTGACGTTTCAATGGATGGTATAGAGGTTGTCTTAATGCAAAAAGTCTCCATCTATGACAAAGAAATGTTGATCATCATGCATGCTTTGGCCAAGTTCAAGCAGTATTTGATTTGTGGTTGATTTGTGGTGAAAACAAACCACAATAGCTTGAACTATTTTCTTAGCCAAACTGATTTGAGCGATGGGCAACAAAAATAGGTAAGTAAACTACAATCTTATGACTTCGATATTGAATATGTCAAAAGGCAAAACAATGTAGTTGTTGATGCATTGTCTAGGAAGCCCATTTTCTGTGCTATGACTGAAATTACAACGGATTTGAAGGTTGTAATCACAGCTGAGGATGTCAAAGATGAATTTACTACAGCTATCCTAGAAGGTAAGGTTGATAATAAAAGGTACAAGGTGGTGGATGGATTGATTTTCTACAAGAATAGGGTCCTTTTAGCCCCTGAATCTAAGATGAAACATCAAATATTGAAGGTTGTACATGATATCCCAATGATTGGTCATCCGGGGTACTTTAAAACGTACAAGCAAGGGAGAGGTTCTTTTGGAAGGGCCTTAAAGGAGAAGTTCTTCAATACATCCAAGAATGCCCTATTTGCCAACAAAATAAAGGTGAACACATTTTTCTAGCTAGTCTATTGCAGCTCTTACCTATTCCCACTCAAAAATAGGAAAGCATATCCATGTACTTCATTACAGGGCTTCCCATGGCACAAGATAAGCATTGTATGTTCGTGGTGGTGGATAGACTCACTAAATATACATATTGTGTTGCAATTCCAACCATGTATACAACACCCATAGTGGTTGATATATTTTTTAGAGAAGTGTTTAAACTTCATGGGTTGCCTAGGAACATTGTAAGTGACCAAGACAGTAGGTTTATGAGTTTATTGTGGCAAGAACTTTTATGTTTAATGGGCACAGAGTTGTCTCCCAGCACTAGCTACCACCCCACAAACCGATGGGCAAACCGAAATAGTCAATAAATGGGTGGAAGGATAACTGCAAGACTACGTTTCCAGGCAGCAAACAACATGGATTAAGTGGCTATACATCGCTGAGTATGGCTACTATAAATCATACCACATGTCTTTAGGTATGTCACCTTTCAAGGCCTTGTATAAATATGATGCATTTTCCTTTGTGGACTTAATTTTGACAGATAGTAAGAGTGTCGGGAGTTATGGATTTGGTATAGTAGAGTCTTGAAAAGTTGGAGGTGCTCAAAAAGAACCTTCAACATGCCCAAAACAAGCAAAAAATTGTATGTAGACCAGCATCAGTTAAAAAGGACATTTGGGGTTGGTGACTTGGTATTTTTGAGGTTGCAGCCATATAGACAATCTTCCATCAAGTATAGTGGGGCTGAAAAGTTCAAACCCCACTTCTATGATCCATACAAAGTTCTAAGAAGCGCTGGAAAAGTTGCGTATGAGTTAGAGCTGTCCAAACATAGCCAGATCCACAATGTGTTTCATGTTTCGTGCCTCAAAATGGCACTAGGGCAGCACATCATTCCTTTGGTTGAATTACTGCCACTAGATGATGAGGGCAAGCTGATTTTGATTCCAAAATCTATGATGGAGGTTTGGAAAAAGAAGCTTAAGAAACAAGAGCATCATGGAGGATTTGATTCGTTGGAAGGACTTGCTCGTTGAGGATGCTACTTGGGAAGAAATAGCTATTTTGTAACATCTTAGCTTGCAATTGCTTGAAGACAAGTAATTTTGAAAGGGGAAGGACTGTAATGTCCCCATCTCTAGCTTAGTTTGTTTGGAGACCCTTAGCCGACTTTTGTGGTTTCCCATCGGCTAAAGGGAGGAGAAGAAAGGGAAACATAGTTCTTTTGTTCAAGTTGTCAAAAAAAATAACTATGTCAGCAACTTATTCTAAATTGATTTCAATGAAGATGGAGGACTTCATAATTTGATGAAAGTTGGCCCATTGTTGAAAATTATAATGAAATTGCTTTTGACTATTTGATTCTCCCTCTCTTTGTGGAACACCTATTTTTGGGATTGATGTTGGAAGGAAAAGATATAAAATAAGGAAAGAAGGTTCATTTTGCACATGCCATTTTTATCACTAAAATTATGAGTTTGAGCACTTTGGTTGACTTTCAACCTTAGGAGACGAAACCCTTCTTTGGTATTCTGAAATTGAGGACGAAAACCTTCAACCTTCAGCAGGGTGACTTCATTTCAGGGGTCATTAGACAAAATTGAGCAGTTTGTGACGTCTAGCTACCATTCCAGGGGGAACGCAGCAGTGGGACAGCAATTGGAAGGGTGGCATAGCAGTTTCTAGGGCAGCAAACCTTGTTTGGAGCCCTAGCAAGGGCGGCGACCTGATTTAGTGCCCTCTTCTAAAGCATTGAACTCCTTGGGGGATTTCAAAATGCAGTTTTGAGGCAATTTGGATGCCTATTTTGATGTCTAATTACACTTTCATGCAGCTGATATTTTTGTTGTAATTTCCAGCCATATATTTGCTCCAAAAAATCATATTTAAAGGTATCTGTATGGCTGTATTTTATCTGATTTTTGGTGAGTATTTCTGGTAATAAAATATTGAATTTGTGGCCTAAAATTTGGTATTTTCCAAAGTCTGAATTTTTATGTGGTTAGGGTTTGAAAGAAAAATCAGAAATTGTAATTTTTTGTTAGGGTTTGTTATAAATTTCCAGAATTGTACAATCTGCCCTAAAAGGGACATTTCATATATTGATTTTAAAATATTTTCTTACGAGTTATATCATTGTGATTTCATAAAACAAACTAATCCGCCCACATACACAACATTGACAGGACTTTCATGAAGCTGCAAGTACTAGACACCACACTTTCCAAGTCCATTGTGCCATGTTGACAGCAACAGCAAGGCCCTTGGTGCCCGAATAATTATCATTCATTTACATATAGGGAAATCTTGTAATCAATATTAGCTAAATTGAGCCAGCAAAGAAAATAGGATTGAATTTTAGCAATAACACTGTCCTCAGAATAAAATGGAAAATCAAAGAGTGCCCACCTTCTCACAAACAACAGTGCGACGTGGGACAAAAATCACAGTGTATTCTCTTTGATGATTTTGCCTAACATCTTGCTGAATCTGTGAAGATATCAGTTTCATCAAATTAATTTGAGGCCTAACAAGGTACAGAACATTTTTACAGTCAGTCTGAATAGGGTTGGTTGAAAGATGGCCCAGGTTTTCTACACCATGTTCCTGCATCCAGAAAACATAAAATATCAGTTGGATGCCCAGTAGCATGAGTAAGCTTAAGTGAATTAATACTCTTGAACTGTAAAGGATAGTAAAGGAAGCCTAATTTTCTATCATAGTACACTGATATTTTTAAATATCCGATAACTTATAATTAAGACAGCCAGTAAGATTACAACAAAGCAAGAAAACATATAAACTTAAATGTCTCACTCAAGCCCCTAAGATATCATTTGAAAAAAATTAAAAATCAAAAGAGGAAATTACTATCATCGGCAACTGATTCGTTCAACAAGTTTCACAGAAAATAGTTGTCAGTATTCCAAATACCACAACTATCATCATGATATAGGTTAAAAGTAACCTTGCCCAGGGATTGCCAACTAGTCAACTTCTCATATAATGGAGTTGCTCATAGCCACCACGAGACTCCAGTAATGACAAGGACCCCATCCCCATCGCTGCACACACATCTTCCAGTACAGTCATACCCTTATTTATATACTCTCGCACCCTGATTTGAAATGGCATCCCCATCCCATACCCATACACTCATGTTAACATCTTTTTGTCCATAACTAGTCCAGTTTTTATCAATTATTCGAGGTATCAGCGTGATTGAACAAAAAGATCATGTGGAAGTTTCAAAGAGCCATGAAAGCTGTTATCTTGAAAATGACTTCAATTTCAAAGGATCATGGCATAATTTCAAGAGATTGTGCCGAGAAGCATGCATGATCAATGATGAGCATAATATATTTAGCTCATTCCAATGTAATATCGAATAATCCTTCCTAAATATCATCTATATTAAGATATACAGTTTTCATTGATGGCATTGTGCACTATCAATACGCACAGAAAATCCTTTTAAGGACATGAAATTAGAAATTTGCCAACAATTTATTTTTTTCTTAATGAGAAAGAGGAACTCCACAATCCAATCCTTATTGCAAAGCAGGCATGCGAGACAAAGTAAATGTGCTTTGTCAATTTCCTTGGTATATAAAAAAATTCACAACATCCGCAGATTATATACTTCTAAGTTCAACCACCCAAGAAGAAATGACAAGAATAAATAACAAGCATAACATTGGGGATTTGTATTGAAAGCCATATGTTAGCCTAAGGATAAGATAACTTGGAGTATTAGAATAGAAAATTAACAGAATAAAGTTTACCATTCAGACTTATCGAACATGCAAAAGACTAGGTCCTTGGCCTAGTGTAGGGTTTGTATTGTTCTTCAAAACTCTTACACCTAAGCTGGCATCCACGCCTTCATTAGAGAGTTTTTGTTTTTCCCATCTGCTATCTACAGGGTTTTTTTAAATTAATAAAACTTCTCTCTGGATATTTGGATGTTTTTTCTAGATTTTTCAACATTTTTCTCCTTCGGTTTTTTAATAGCATAGCTCTTTCCAAATTATGAAATTTTCTTTTTGAGAGAGGGAAAGAGACGGTATTGCAAGGGAGTAGTAATGTCGGTCGTGTGGTCAGGGAGACCACAACAGCAATGAGCACCCCAACCACAAGCCAATGAACTATGTAGGTAAGAATTCAAGTTTGCTTAGAGTTCAAACAAAGCGTCAAGCTAAGAAAGTAGCATATCCTGATGGGCCAGACCGTACCACAAAAAAGTCTCGAGTAAAAGAAACACAGCAGACCATTTGGAAGGTACAGGCAGCTGAAGTACAAAAGAGAGATAAAGGGTGGTTGGGACAGAAATAATTGTGGGAAGAAAAGGATATTCCTTATCGAGTTTGAAAGGAAACACAGAAAAGATGGCAAGCCTTCAACCAAAGGTTTCAGAGTGAACTATTCAATGGAGGTGTTGAAAATGAAGATGTTAAAACCAAAATTTCTTTGAAACTAGAATTGCAAGTGAGATAGATAACACTCATAGCAAGTGCACCAAATTCGGCACTTTATTGATTGTCCCAGAAGAATCCCTTGAACTCACAAGGTCAATCTCTTTACCTTCCTTAAATTGAGCTACCAAACAATCTTTCACCTTCACAATCACAATCAACCTCTTCATAATTATGTTAAGCGTCTCAAGTCAGAAAAACAGAGGTTGAAAAAACACTGATTGCATATGGTTAGTAATAAAATTTCCACTCGTGTTGTTGAGGTTTTGTTAGAAAAGGAAATTCAAGCACAACTTCTATCAAGCCTTGCTGCTCAAAGTAATGTCAAAGTTTCCTTCAAAAAAGGAATTCAAACTGAACATAAGTCATTAGATATCGTTATTGTTTATGATACAATAAATGATCATAATGACAAAAAAGAAAATGTAGATAGTTTTTAAAATCCAAAAAATGTTGATTATTTTATAAAGTTTCTAGAAAGAACTGTGTTAGATTTTTAATGAATACTGTGTTTTGGTTCAGTCATATGTCAAAAAGGATAATGTTCTTGTTGATTGCAAACAAAACATGCCTAAGATTGAACTTTATCAGCATCATCATTGCAATAAAAGTATTCAACTTCGAGAACAAAATTCTAAAATATTTGATAATCTAACTTATAGAAAATACTCACATGTTTGAAGTCAACATTACTCAAAACAACAAAATTTAACTGGTGGCTTACAACAATACATGGTGCTTATCAAGACTGATAATGAATTTATCAATCTAGATTAATGTGCTGCTACTCTGAAAGCTTACCAAGATCTTATCATCTATTTTCTACATGTGCTTCAAGGATACTGCCTTTCCAACAAGGGAGGACATGCTGTAAACCTGACTGACACTCTTAGTTATCAAAAGCCACTGCTTACGGTACTTATGTTATGTGTCTTTTCTCCCATATTTATATTCACTCTCCTTCTCTCTCCTGCCTATTCAACTGTCAATTATTTTATTCCTCCTATCTGAATGTGTAAATACTTACATAGTTTTGATGAGTATACCAAGTAGGTATTGTATGTGCAAGCTAGGATGACCAATAACAATCATATTTCTCTCTATAGACTAAGATACAAACAAGGTCATAACAATAGAGTGTATGTATACTTGGACGGCACAGCGAGAGTGCTTGGGTGGCCGTAGAACTAGTAGAGAGCAATCCACACTCAACATCAAGGGTATAGGGTTCCAAAGCTTCTGCCTAACATACGGGGTATTGCTCTAACTAAATCTCAAAGTAAATCAATGATGTAGCAATGGTTACAAAAGAGAGTATATCAAGAATATAATAAGGATACCCATGCAAGGAACTAACGAACAAGTGTAACCTAAATCCAAGATATTTATAACATACTAAACTAATAAGAAAGTAGTGGTGCAAGGTTAACGAATGGGCGGTCTATGCAACCTAAGGTGATAATGGCAAGCTTAAACAACTATATAGTTATACCAACTTATTTGGTATAAGGAGGAACACAAGCAAAGACACACAAACATCATCTACTATAACAATAAGGAAAGCAAATCTATTTACTAAGTAAATAAATAAAAAAGAACAGGGTTAGAGATACTTACCTTTGAGGTGACTCGTTGGCACATCAATTTTCTCCTTGGCTCAAATGGCACTTGGCAAGAGATGTTTTAGGATGAAGACCTCAAATAGAAAGGAGACCTAGATATCTATACCCCACCCGAAGCTTATCACATGTCACAATAGTGTAATGTGGGATGATGTTTTGGGAAAGATATATAACAACACAAGAGAGCATAATTGAAAAGAAATGTTGAAAGAACTGAAAGTAAGACAAAATTAAATAAATATAGATAAACACATACCTTCACTTACCTTGCTGACGGAAACTATGACGTTATGTGTGTTGCAGCTCATGGAAAATGCCAATCAGAAAGTTTGACTGGCAGACCTAAAAGTAAAAGAAAAAAATCCAAATTTCTAGGAAAAAAATCTGTTAGCACCTTAAAATTCTTTACTTCACCAAGATCCTAACGCTTCTTTCAGTTCATCAAATGGACCTATGGAATCTAAGATATAATAAGCAAATATGGAATGTAGAGGACAAAAACAGGGAAAAATAAATAAAAATAGGAAATTTTCAAAGCTAGGTCACCAAAATGTAATGATATAATGTATGATGTATGTTCCATTTTTTTCTAGCAAATGTTAGTATATGCATGGTCAAAAAGAATAAAAACTAAGTGTAACAAAATGACATTTTAATTAAGTAGATTAAAAAAAATCAACAAACAACATATGTGTAAGAAATGATTGTAAAGCCATCCATGTGAGACAAGTGAAAACTTAAGTCAAACAAAGGTGGTCAAAAAAATGTAATATGATTTTAAAAATATCCAATATAAGATAAGTGAAATTTTAAATCAAACAAAGGAGATCAAAAGATTGTAAAATCCCTGTAAAAATATCCAATTTAAGACAAGTGAAAACTTAAATCAAACAAGGAAATGTAATAAAAGAAAGCATAGACTCTAATGAGTGACAACTCAAAAGCAATGCTTGTGCTAAATCCTAATGTAGAAAGGCATGATCATCTAGAGACATAACTATGATGAGGAAAATGGGGTGGTAGAAAAGTGATCGGTGTGATGGGCATTTGTGAAAAGGACCTAGTTATGTTCTCCGAAGTCTTACAATGCAACTCACAAATTAAAAAGGCAAGAGGCGCTATAACTAAAAATTAAAAGTCAAATCTGAAGCAAATAGATAGAAAATGAGAAATAAAGAAAAGGGACATGATCAGCTAGCAACAATATCCATCAAGGGAATATTAGAAAAGAGAAGATGGAGTTATAATGAAACAAGGTGCCACAAGGATGATGTAGAAATCCTTACTGCAGACAAGATACTCTAATCAAGTGGGCAAGGTTAAGAACTGTCGACTTCAAGGACCTAGAGAGCCCTACCAAGAAACCATAAGCTTGAAGTAACAAGTGAAGTATAAAGATCATCCCATGAAGGCTAGATGCATAAAAAGTAAAATGATCCTACCTTCCCAAAACGTATTTTCTGCTCCTCAAAACCCCTTACAGAGCCATCAATCTACTGTGAAGATTGGATACTTGCATGAGAAAGTAGGTGGCACAAGAATGTAAAATAGATAAGTATAAGACCTACCCAAGTCTATTGGCCTACCGCGCCCCAATGCACTTCAGCTCCATCATGAGGTCAACTATGGAGTTGAGTTTCAACTAAGATAGGGAGTGTGCCAAGAAAAATATCACTTCTTGTGGTCTGATATGACTTTTAAAGATATATTTATCCTTTTAACAATGCATTTTCTTAAAATATAGCTTTTAACTATTTTGGTTTTTTCTATTTTACCCCTCCATATAGATTTGAAAAACTAAAAATGGGTGCTTAAGATGACTAACACAAGAGAGCCTACATCTAGCCACTAAAAAGTACCAAAGGACCAAGATGCCTAAAGATTCCTAGACTTGCACCATAGAAAAGAGTGCAATCTCAAAACTGACCCAAGTGTGCCTCAAGTGAAAGGAAACGAGAAGATGCAGATCATGAAAGATCTGCCCATATGCAAAGATTCAGATCGTGGAAGATATGTCCATATGCAAAGATGATACAATGTGGATATGCTAGTCGCTGACCACAAGTAGGGAGAGTTTTGCTTCAGAGACTAGACAAAAGAGGGGATCTATAAATACATCGAAATGTAAGACAAATCACAACAATGAAAACTGTATGAAGGGAAGAGCTATGAAAGATGGTAATCATGTCACTAAATAAGTTGTACAAACCTACACATGGTGTAGCACAAGTACGGATAAGAGAAATCATCTCAAAAGAGGGAAAGCTGCAAAATGATACCAAAGAACCACAAGGAAAACTAAGACCAAAAATAAGCATGTGATAAATATAAAACAGTGAAAATAAAATACCACAATGTCCCAAAAAGGAAGAAAGTGGAGTACTAAAAACTTGAAGGTGATACCAAAAATCTGCAAAGGAAACTAAGGATGAAAATAAGGTGAAAATAAATGCTGAAAAATAAAACTTGAAGGTGCTACCAAAGATCTACAAGTGAAACTAAGGTCGACTATAAAAAGGTAAATCTATAAAATAGTAAAATACTAATGTGTCCCACAAGGAAGGCGATGCAATATGAAAAACCCAAATGTGCTACCAAAGATCCACAAAGAGAATCAAGGCCGACTATAATGTGAAAAATAAAACCCGAAGGTGCTATCAAAGATCCACAAGGGAAACTAAGGCCGATTGTAAGGTGGAAGAAAGGTAAAGCTGAAACATAAAAGACCACAACTTCCCAAAAAGGAAGTGAAGTACTAAAAACCCAAAGGTGATATTAAAGATCCACAAATAAAATTCACGCCGACTAAAAGTGAAAAAAAAATGCTACAAAATAAAACCCAAAGGTGTTACCAAAGATCGTCAAAGGAAACTATGGCTGACAATAAATCATCCCAAAAGAGAGGGAAATGAAAAGATACTAAAGAGTTGCGAAGACAACAATGGTCAACTGTAAAGGTGATCATCAAATGTAAAACTTGTATAATGTCCCCTTTGTACTAAGTCAACATGTGTGGGACCCACAAGCCCATTTCTATACTTTGATGGGCAAGAGGTGATTGCTAGAGAAGTATATACTAATGAGGATTGGTTCTGTTGATTTGTCCCTAGTATTTTTATGAGTTTTGGACCGTTTCTTATATTTTAGGGGCATTTCCTAAATTTCAAGATGTTGATTGGAGGTAGGACCCTCACCAATAGTCTCCTCATGGGGGATTTACCCTAGGGGGCCTTTTTACTTTTGACAAGGTTCATGCCTATGGAGATTTTTAAGTGTATGTGTCCATTATAAGTGCCTTAGGGGAGACTTGTTCCTATTTCTTAGGGGCTTTTGGAGGGCTACAGGAATAGAATCATGTCATGCAGCCTATCAATGGATACAGGTGTGAATCAATTGCTCATAATGCTTTGTCTCGGGATTTTTTGGTGAGTAGTTCTCAAGCTATGGTTGATTTATTGATGAGAAGTCAAGGTTTGCATTTTAATGTTATTACACTAGTGCTATGTTATGTAGTACTTGATGATTAAGTTATATTGGTGTCATATCAAATAAAAATAATCTTTATCGTTTGACACTAAGACTAGGCGCCTAGGGTTGGGAGCATGTCAATGAATAAATAGAGGCTACCCAACCTTGAGAAGATCAATTTATGCTCATTTCACATATTCTCATGCCTAGAGTCGGCAATTATAATACGCAAAGCTAATCTATAGATTCACGAACGAAAATCCTTGGATCCAGAGATCAGAAAACAAAACCCTTTTGATTTCTTGTGGGCATTCTCATTCAGAGATTGCATTGGACTGAAAGCATTCTTTATTTAATTGGCAATTTAATTTGTGGGGCAGTTGGAACAACATTATACAACATCAATTATGATTCGGGAAAGATCTTCCACCAGGTGCTTGATATCTAATTCGTTGCACACTATTATTATCTCTATTGAGGTATGCCTACAAATTTTTAACAATAAAATACAGCTCCAGTGTCATTATTAAGGTTTACTTTGTTTAGGTAGTACATTGTTATTTTCTTCCTACCATCATTCTAATTAAAATAAAAATGCTTGTAAGCCCTTGTACTGGTAGGAAGCCTTACAAGTGCTAGGAAGGTTGGAAGCCTTCCTACTGGTATGAAGAGTTCCAACGAGCCCTATATATTATCTGGCCCCCCTCTCTTCTTTATATATGGGGCAAATAGTGGCCTGATGGCCCCCTCTCTATTTGGGGATTGGGAGAGGGCCTATCTATGCCCTCGATCTATCGAGACCCAACCCCAACTAAGATAGAGTTTTTTTGGCCTCTCTATATATGGGGAGTTAAGCATAGCGAATATGGCCCAGATATATCTCATAGCGAATAATATATCCTAATTAAAGCTTTGGCCCTGATTCTCGACAAGATTTTTAAAAAATAGATAGAATTCATAACAGTGGTATCTGAGTTGATTTCCTGCCAACTGGTGAAACACAGACATACATGTGAGATCTCTGACGGATAAGGAAATGGAAAATCTATTTCAGAATACCTTGGTGGGGATTCACAAGTGTCAAGAAAGAATGACAAACTTAATGACACAAATGTTACAGCTTCTGAGTAACTTGCCCACTGCCATTCCTTTGCAAAATCCAGACCCTACTAATACATTTCAAAGAGGGGGCAGCTCAACTTCACATAGCCGACTAACGGTTGCTCAAACAGATCTCATTCTAAAACCCGTTAAACCCATGTTTATACAAATAAATGAAGGATTAGATTCTGAGATAGTTACTTCAAAGGAATTAGACACACATATCAAGGGAAATCATAAGGCTTCAGGGCTATGGTAACTTTAGTCAATTTCTTGAAAATACTCAAGAAAGAAGTATTAGGAAGGTAGAGCCCATGGTAGCAATTGAAATGATGACATGAAAGATTTGCAATATAAAGTGAGTAAGTTTAACACTCCCACTTTCAATGGTAGTGACAAAATATATACTTAGGCATGGTTGCAAAAGTTACAGACATAATTTACACAGCCCTAAGGTGGAAGAGGATGCTATTCAGTTCTCTACATTGCATTTGGAGGGTGTTGCCTATGATTGGTGGCACCACAGTTTAATTATCCAGGGGCACGACCTTGTACAAACATTTAATGATTTCAGCTTGAGGATTTAGGACCACTTTGAGCAGAAGGATGAAGAGTAATACAAGGAGCTTGCTAGAATCAAATAGTAGACTTCGGTGGAGTCATATGTTGTTGAATTTCAATGAGTTGCAGTCATGGTACCTAACATATCGAAAAGGAGAATTACTTTCCTCTTTATCGAAGGTTTATTTGAGCCCCTCAAAGGTCTATTCAAGGCCTTTGCACCCTCATCACTACAAGATGCTATTAAGAGGGCATTGGCACTTGAGCCTTCTATGCTTAGGAGCAAATTTCCTCTCACCCTAGAGGACCTACTAAGGGTAGCAGAGAGGGATTTCTAAAAAAGGACAACAAGGCAGCAGGTTTAATTCATACCTTCAAAGAGCTACACTTTCACCCACTACCCCCTCTACGACTAAAAATATTGATGAGCAAACTAGGAATGCACTTCAAAGAAAAAAGTTGTGTTTTACATGCAAGGAGCATTGGAAGCCTGGTCATAGCTGCCTTGGCAAATGCCAAGTTCAATACATTGAGGTAGTATCTGATGAAGATGAGCCCGATTTTAAAACTAATGAATCAGAATAGTAGCAGGCAACAGAAAAGCAAATTGTTGAGCATAAGCCCAAGCAGTTGGAGGAGGATAATACCGGACCTAGCAAAGGTACGCCTGTAGCTCTTTTAGAAACACCACGATATCATCCATTCAAAGTTCGTGGAGAGTTATCTAGACAGCAAATTATTGTGCTCATAGATAGTCGGGCTACCCACAATTTTATTGATGAGGGCCTTCTAGCCAAGAGAAGATTGAAGGTGGAGGACTTATTGGGTTTAATGTGACTATCGCTCATGGTTTCATCATCCCATGGATCAATTCGGCAGCTCAAGTTATCTTTGGGTGATTATACCGTATGTGATGACTTCTATGTTGTTGGGTTGGGGGAAGCATAGAGGGTTCTAGGTATACAATCATTCCCTTAGGGAATTTTTTCAAAATTATCAGTCCATGGACTTGAAGTTCAAGTCACAAGGGAGAGATGTGGTACTTGAGTGCATACATGATGACTCACCTTAGGTAGTTACAACCAAGAGGATGCAAAGGATCTTTCATAAGGGACAAACTTTATGGGAAGCTAGTTGCTTTGTGATGAGAGGTATGTCTACTATACTTTCAAATGGGCACCGCACTTATCATGTTAATAATCAGACTATCTTGAACAAGCATAGTGTTGTGCTCGGTGATATGCCTACAAGTTTGCCATCAGATAAAGGATACCAAAACATCATAGAGTTGGACCCAGGCTCTAAGTCCATCATGATCACCATCTACCGCTATCCACAGATATATAAAGAGGAAATTAAGAAGGCTATAAAAGGACTTCTAGAGATGGGTCACATCAAACCCAATTCTAGTCCATTTGCTTCATCAATAGTGCTTTGAAAGAAGAAGGATGATACGATGAGGATGTGCATAGATTATTGAGCCTTGAACAAGAAAATAATAAAGAATAAGTATCCCATGCCTAGGATTGATGAGTTCATCAATGAGTTGCATGGAGCCGTCTATTTTTCAAAAATTGACTTGAGGTCCAACTATAACCAGATCCGTGTACATGAGGAGGACGTACACAAGAGAGCCTCCCAAGTGTTCATTATAGACACTATGAGTTCATGGTCATGCCATTCGGGTTAACGAATACACCAGCCACTTTCCAATCAGCCATTAACCAAGTATTCAATGCTCAGTTGAGGAAATTTTTGTTAGCATTCTTTGATGACATCTTGTTCTCTAGTAAAACCTGAGAGGACCACTTGAGACACTTGGATACAGTCCCCAAGATACTGCACCAGCAAGTATTCTTTGCCAAAGAATCCAAGTGTGAATTTGGAGTTATAGAGATCCTATATCTGGGCTCCATCATTATTGCTCCAGGCGTTCAGGTGGAATAGCAGATGATCCAACCTATTCAAGATTGGCCAGTCCCTACCACGTTGACTCATTTGAGAGCCTCCTTAGGCCTATGTAGTTACTATCGGAGATTCATTAGGGGATTCTCACAGTTGGCAGCACCCTTGACAGAAAAGACAAAGAAAGGAACCTTCGTATGGAGTGGCGCATCTCAAAGAGTTTGTGGGATGCTCATGCAAGTGATGTGCTCATGCCCTATGCTTGCCATTCCAAATTTCTCACTACCATTTGGTGTACAATGTGATGCTTCAAGTGAAGGGATCAAAGTTGTGCTAATGCAAAAAGGTGAGCCCATAGCATTTGAGAGCAAAAAATTAAAAGCTACCAAGAGGACATTATGACAAAGAAATGCTTGCCATTATGCATGCTTTGGCTAAGTTCAAACAATACTTAGTTTATGGCAGATTTGTGGTGAGAACAGACTGCAACTATTTGAAATTCTTAAATGGCCAATGTGATTTAAATGATCGACAACAGAAGTGGGTAGGTAAACTTCAAGCTTATTATTTTAACATTGAGTACGTGAAGGGTAAGAAGAATGCGGTGGTTTATGCTCTTTCCCATATCCCTGCTTTCTACACCATTTCTTCTATTGCTGCTGATCGGAAGGATTTTATCATGGCTGAATATGCCAGGAATGCCTTTTCTACTAGTGTGTTGAATGGGAATGTGAAGGATGATAGGTATGTTGTGGCAGATGACCTTATATTGTATAAGAACAAAATGCTCCTTGTACCTGAGTCCAAAATGAAGGAGAAAATTATAAGAATATTAGCATGATGAACCCCTAACTAGTTACCCAGGCTTCTACAAAACTTATAGGCAGCTGAGAGAGCGGTTTTCCTAGCCGGGCCTCAAGAAGGATATTCTTAGCATAATCACAAGGTTCGGCCAGATCTGCACAAAATCCAGCCGGATCCAGATTTTTGGGCCAACCCATATAAGTTCGTCCGAGTCAACCCTGTTCTTTTTCAAAAAATAATTTTGCTTTATTTTTTATTTTTTAGGTTTTCTACACACAAAAAAAGGCCCAGAAACCATAAATATGATATAACATTAACGTTTTATATTATTTTATTAATGTTTTTCATTGTATTTGTCAACTTTACATATTTATAAAACTATGTTGAACACATATATATGTATTTATACAGGAATGGATTTTTCCGAATTTTTTCAAGAATTCTAGATTTTGGATTTTTTTCCCTTCCCGAACAGATTCAGATTTCCGAACATTGTGACTATGATTCTTAGGCATGTTAGAGAGTGAATTACTTGCCAACAAAATAAAGCAAAGCACACTTCCCCAACAAGTTTACTACAACCCTTGCCCATCCCAAGGCAGAAATGGGGAAATATATCCATGGATTTTATCACAAGTCTTCCTAAAGTGAAATGCCAAGGACCGCATTTTTGTTGTAGTGGATCGGTAAGCATGCCCATTTCTTTGCCATCCCTATTGAGTTCAAAGCACCACAGGTGGCTGACCTGTTTTTCAAAGAGGTATTCCACCTAGATAGCTTGCCTAAGACCATTGTTAGTAACAGGGACAAAAGATTCCTCAACAACTTTTGGCAGGGATTATTTCGTTTGACTAGCACTAAGCTCACTACTAGTACCAGCTATCACCCCCAAACAGATGCGCAAACATAGATAATTAATAAGTGGATAGAAGGGTACTTAAGGAGTTATGTCATAGATCAGCAAACAACGTGGATTAAGTGGTTGCACCTTCTAGAGCATTGTCATTATACCATTTACCACATGTCCATTGATATCACACCATTTAAGACACTATATGGATATGATGCACCTACCTTCAATGATTTGGTGTTCACTAACAGCCATGTACCGACAGCTAGTGACTATGTGGAGCATAGCAAAGACATTCGGAGGTCACTTAGAGACCATTTGCAAGGGGCACAAAATCAGCAAAAAAATTATGCAGACCAACACTGTACGGAGATATCATTTGAGGTTGGAGATATGGTTTTTCTGCCCCTACAACCTTATAAGCAAACTTTCATGAAACAAAGTTGGGCTAAAAAGCTCAAACCTCGCTCCTATGGACCGTACAAATCCACTGAGTTGGAGTTGCCAGCAGACAGTCGAATTCACAATGTTTTTCATGTGTCTTGCCTCGAAAAGGCGCTTGGACAGCATGTTGCGCCATCAACTGATTTGCCACCCCTGGATGATAAAGGGCAACTTGTATTGGTTACAAATGCAATTATTGACACATGAGAGAAGAGATTGAGGAATAGGACCATCACAGAGTATTGGCCCATTGAAGGAGCCTACCCACAGAGAATGCTACTTGGGGGCAGGGGACGGGGGGTGAGGGAGGATGGCGAGGCGGCGGAAGCGGGGGGCAAAGATATTTGAACATATGTCGTTGCATTGCATGTGGGCAACCAATTTTGGGAAGGCTAGACTTGTAGTGTCCCCTTTGTACTGAGTTAGCACATGAGGGACCCACAAGCCCATTTCTATTATTAGGATTTATTCTGTTTATGTAGTACATTGTTCTTTTCTTCCTAGCCACATTCTGATTAAAATTTTAAAAAAAAAAATAGATCATAACACTATGCTAAGTAAGAAAAGTGCGGAAAGAGTAGAGAATAAGAAACAAAACAACAAGCAACATATATGCTAAAGAGAATGTAACATCAAAACACAACATGTGAAATGCGAACGTATTCATCTCGGAAGATTTCTTGAAGTTGGATTTGTTTGCCTATAAGGTGTGAAAGGTTCTTGATTGTTGCCTCATTATAAGGATGAGGTATCAATAAAACAAGAGTGTGAGGATGGGCATCGTAATATACCCCCAACGCATGCATGACGGGGAGAATGGGCATCAAAAGATGCCCCAAAGGTTGAAATAGAAAAAGAGCAAGCATCACAAGATGCCCCAACATGTGTGAGAAGTAAAGGATAGGCATCACAAGATCCACTGACCAGTGGGATGTGGGTGGATTGATTGTTGCCTCATTATAAGGATGAGGTATCAATAAAACAAGAGAATGAGGATGGGCATCGTAATATGCCCCCAAAGCATGCATGACGGGGAGATTGGGCATCAAAATATGGCCCAAAGGTTGACATAGAAAAAGAGCAAGCATCACAAGATGCCCCAACATGTGTGAGAAGTAAAGGATAGGCATCACAAGATCCACCGACCTATGGGATGTGGGTGGATTGAAATTAACCTCAAGATCGACAGGCCTAGTAATGATGACAAATTCTATGTAAATTTGTGTTACAACAAGGAATGTGGCATCTAGAGCAAAGTCAACATCTTTGGGAGGTGTTAGTAAATTGTGTTGAACGGTATTGGCCAAGCCAATAAAGTCTGAAATAACATAAATGCGCTGAGTTGTATTGAGTTCATTGATACAATTAGGCAAATGTGAACTGATTTTGACTATATCGGCCAAGGCGATATAGATGGTTGAAACAAAAGGGTGTTGATTGATACAATTAGGTTGTTATGACTAAACTGTGTCAACTAGATCAATGCAAAGGGGCCAATCTGAGTTGAATATGACTATATCAGCCAAGCCGATACAGTTTGGGATGATAAAAGTATTGTGATTGGTAGAAAGAGGTAATAAGAGTGTACTAAGACAATCTGTGTTCTAGCCGATACACTAGGGCGTGACAAGGAAAGTTGTATCGACACATTTTGGGTCATGGCCAATGAAGTTGGATATTACGAAATTTGAGTTTAGAAATGTATCAACATATTTTGTGTCATGGCCAGTGTAGTTGGATAAAAAAGGATGAATTGTATCGGCGCATTTTCAATCACCATTGATGTAGTAGGATAAAATAGGAAGAACTATATCAACACATTCTATGGCATGGCCAGTGCAGTTGGATAAAATAGGAATAACTATATCAACACATTCTAGGACATGGTCGGTGCAACTGCTTGTAACAGTAATGGGATTTAGAACTTTATTGGCAAATTATGTGTCATGTTCAATGCAAATGTTTGTAACTAGTAACTAAACAGTATCAAGTTGGTCGATACAATTAGATTTAGTTGAGTGTAAAGAACTATATTAGCATGACCGATACAGTTGGAAATAAGTGATTGTGCAAATTTAGATAATTTGGAAGAGTTTGAAACTGAAAATGAACCTGTAGGATAGGTTTGAGCAGTCCTATAAGCTGTAGAATAAAAATCATCATGACCTACAATGCATTTTAAATTAAGCATTTGAACTATGCACTCTTCATAAGTTGGGGGGTTGATAAAACTTGGTTGTGTAGGATAAGATTGAATGTGAGTTGAAGTTTTATGATTCATCCACCTAAAATCTTCCAAGAACAAAAGAGAGGGTGGGTGTGAATCAATGAAATCATGCTCATGATTGCTTGAGTTGCAGTGATGGTTGATAGAAATGGAAAAATCATAAGAGGGTTTTCCGTCCATGTTGTAATAGTCATCAATGTGAGGATCTTCTTCTTTAGCCCAAGTATAAGGATCATTAGGATCATAGGTAAGAAGATTGCTCCAAATCATGTGAGAAATGGGAAAATCATCATAGAGATTTTTGTCAATGCTAGAAGTGTCATCAATGGGAATATCAGGTATCATAATAGGGTCTTCACCTCCGCCATAAGAATCATCATCATAGATGGGCAAATCATATTATTGATTTTCAACCATGTGAAAAGTGAAAGAAAGGGGATCCTTTATCATGTTAGGATCATCATAAGTGGGAAGGTCATCATAAATGGGAAGATCCGCTATCATGATACGATCTTCTCCTTCGTCATAAAAATCACCATCATAGATGGGGAAATTGTCATTGATTTTAAACCATGTTAGAAGTGTTGAAGTGGGTAAATCATAAATGGGAAGATATGCTACCATGCTAGGATCTTCAGCCATGCTCAAGAAATCCTCATAGGGGTCATAAATGAGAAGACCATATTGGGGATCTTCGGTACCACTATAAGGATCATCATCAGTGGGGAAGATCGTAATAGGGATCTTGGCCATGAAAAATGGAATGGAATAATTACACCATGAGGAGTTGCTCTCAATGGTGGTAGGTAAAAAAGAGTGATCCATGCAAAAATGAATTGGGTTGAGGCTTGCTAAAAATATCCTAAGAGGAGACATCATTGAAAAATGATGGAAAAAATATAAAGCTCTAGGAAATATAATTTTGGTAAATAAGGTATGTTTGACAAATTAGAACAAGATGGAAACGTGAAGACAACCCAACTAGTGGTAAGATAGTATTTACGTCGAATTCACCAAAATGTACACACAAGCTAGGATAAAAAATAAAAATGTTCTCTCCCTATAGATTAGGATGCAAATAAGGTCGTAACAATAGAGTCTGTGTATACTTGGACAATACAATGGCGGTGCTCTGGGTGGCCGTAAATCTATCAGAGGGCAATCCACACTCAATAGCAAGGGTATAGGCTTCCAAAGCCTATGCCTAAAATACAAGGTATGGCTTTAACTAAATCCCAAAGTAAATCAATGATGTAGTAATAGAAACAAAAAGGGTGTATCAAGGATATAATAAATATACTGCATGCAAGGAATTGACGAACAAGGGTAACCTAAATCCAAAATAGTTGTAACATACTAAATTAAGTATGTGGTGCAATGGTTAACCAATGGGTAGTCTATGCAACCTGAGGTAATAATGGCAAGCCTAAGCAACCTTATAGTTATACTAGCATTTTCGGTACAAGGAGGAGCACAAGGACAAACAAACATGCATCTATTATAACAATAAACAAAGTAGATTTATCTACGAAGTAAATAAATGAAAGAGAATAGGGATCACGATACTTACATTTGGCACATCAAACTCCCCCTTGACTCAAGTGGTACTTTGCAAGAGGTGTTGTAAGATGAAGACTACAAATGACAAGACCTAAATATTCTTAATTGGGGACTCCAAAGACTGGCACAAATCCTCCTATTGAGCTTCAAAGACTTTTAAGCAAGACTAGACCTCCACGAATAAGACCTTGACCTCTAACTCTTCATTTTACTACTTAAGAGCAGAAGTGTTAGTACAAGCAAAGCAGATGAGTGTTGTGATATCTTTGGAATGATAATATGACCCCTATATATACCACTCCAAACCCAGAATTAACCCTAAACTCTAAGCCAACAATATCAGCCAGGCCAATATAGTTGTAAATGTTCGATGATACAAAACTGTATCAGCAAAGCCAATTCAGTACAACCAACAGGGACAAAACTCAAAAATTGTATCAACCAGACCGATACAGTACAAGGAAAGACAAGGATGAAACAAATTGTATCGGCGTGGCCAATACAATAGGAATATAGGGTGGCTATCAAATCTAGACAAAAAGTAGATAAAATGGAAAGAAACTCAGAGGAGGTCAGACTAATAGTAATGAAGGTATGAAAGACTAGTAGACAAGCATATCTTGCAAAGTACCACGAGTCAATCCTACTATATTCTTGGTTCACTCTTTAAGATGTGCACTTAAATAGATTGATGCGTCGAGATGCCCCTGCAAGAAAAAATGTCAATAAAGTGATAAAAGTGAAAAATATCAGGTGTATACAGGTATACTAATTTGGAGCTCATGGAACCAATGCGATCGGGTATCGAAGCCTTCTCGCTATTGTTTCGGCACCACTAGTTGCTGCATGCAAGAGTTATCTGGAATTTGATATGTAACATCCTTCCTATAATACAAGGAAGAAAAAAATTCGCAGGATCTAAAGACAAATGTGGCAAGCAAAGGAATAGCTTCATCAAGTTCCTCAAATGATGAGGTTTAGTGAAACTTTTTTATTTTATGCAAATAATAATTGTCAACTCTAAGCCAACAATATCGGCCAAGCCAATATAGTCGTAAATGTTCGCTAACACAAAACTGTATCGGCCAAACCAATTCAGTACTACCAATAGGGACAAAACTCAAAAATTGTATCAACCAGGCCGACACAGTACAAGGAAAGACAAGGGTGAAACAAATTGTAGGCGTGGCCAATACAATAGGAATATAGGGTGGCTATCAAATCTAGACAAAAAGTAGATAAAATGGAAAGAAACTCAGAGGAGGTCAGACTAATAGTAATGAAGGTATGAAAGAATAGTAGACAAGCATATCTTGCAAAGTACCACGAGTCGATCCTACCATATTCTTGGTTCACTCTTTAGGATGTGCACTTAAAGAGATTGATGCGTCGAGAAGCCCCTGCAAAAAAGAAATGTCAGTAAAGTGATAAAAGTGAAAAATATCAGGTGTATACAGTATACTACTTTAGAACTCATGGAACCAATACGATCGGGTATCTAAGCCTTCTCGCTATTGTTTCGGTACCACTGGTTGCTGCATGCAAGAGTTATCTGGAATTTGATATGCAACATCCATCCTATAATACAAGGAAGAAAAAAATTCGCAGGATCTAAAGACAAATGTGGCAAGCGAAGGAATGGCTTCATCAAGCTCCTCAAATGATGAGGTTTAGTGAAACTTTTTTATTTTATGCAAATAATAATTGTTAGGTAGTGGGCCCAACCCACCTTTTTATGTAACTAGGCCTTTTTTGGGTAGTGGGTTCAAACTCACCTTTTTTGTCTAGGTTTTAATGTTTCAAGGGTGATAGGATTTGGTGGGTGTGTAAAGAGTACTTGTCCTGCAGTCATAAAATGAACATAGCATAAAGAAAAATAATAATTATATATAGGCCTTCAGAACCTAGAGGTGCTATTGTGCTGTTATGTCTTGGATAGGAGCCATGCACAGGTCTTCTAAGACTGTGTTTTGGGCCAAGGACAGCATTCGTACTGCCTTGGAAATTTGTGCCTGTGTTACTGCTCATACTTTGTCAATAAAGTTTTCGTCTCCCTTAGGTCATGTTCAAACATTTTCAGTTATATTAAGTTTTGTTTTATGTTCTCAGTTCAGACCAGGTTTTTCAGCAGTTTTTCAGTTTATTTTCCAGCGGTTACAGATTTCAGTTTTAAGAAGTTTCAGATCTATTGTTCCCAATAGTTTCAGAAAAGTTATATAGGATATTCAGATTTTACTTTGTGTTCTCAGCATTAGATTTAAGACCTTACACAGTAGTTTCCAGCAATTTCATTTTTAGATTCTCGGGCAGATTCAGATTCCAATTTCTATTCAGTTTCAGTTCCATGTTTTTCTAGGGTTTGCAGAAACTACAGCAGGACTTTTCTTGACAAGATAACATGAGGTCTCCCAAAAGCAGTCATTAGGCTTAAGAACGAGGATCACCCATAGCTGGTGGAATCCGGATGGAGTGCTAATGTTCCAAAATGGCATAGACAATGAACTTGGCTTAGAAAATGGGCTCTATCATTGGCAGATGCAAGAGTATGAACAATGTCATGAGGAGAGCTCCTATTATTCAATTGAAGAGGAATTTGTGGGGAGACAGAAAGTAGGGGGGAAACTAAGTGTGAAAACTTTAGGGAGAAATGTTGCTTTCTTTGTGAGCTAAATAGTCACCCAATTGGATAATTTGGGGAAGGAGAGGATTTCAGGATGATTTGGAAAGGAGACAGACAGTCTAACAGGACCCTTGCTATAAGAATTGACACAAATGGCACACCATTTTGTTGTATAGGAAGCCTAGCAGGGCCCACAAAGGAAATTTTTAAGACAGATGTACTGCCATTCTGAACATAACAAATATTACTGCAGGCAAATTTTTAGTGTGCACAGTCTTATTCATTGCAAACAGGCTGCTAGTTGAACAGTCTCATTTTTTTCAGAAGGTTTGCCAGTAAAGATAGTAAAATTCCTTGCAGACAGTCATGTGCAGATGGTAGATCTCACACAACAATCATTTTGTATGCACAGTCGTACATGTTGTAGGCAATTTGATTGAGGGCAATCATGCTTATTGGTCTTGTACATGTGGATCAGATAATACAAATTTTCAAAGGAGGGGTATAGGCAATCAACTCACACAAGGCCAGCTAGCAAACAGTCACATGAGGGCAAATGGTCGAGGGGAGTGGGCAAATAGGCTGCCTCCCAGGAATCCCAGGAATCAATCCAAACACAGCTATTTGTTAGATTTGGGGATTCCTCTGTCAGAATTAAAAGATTGGGTTCAGAGACATCATCTAGGTTTTAAGTGGATTAGCAGAAAGGCACCAGCGAAGATAAGATTAAACTTGCTGGTCACAAAATTCGTGATTGGAAAATCTCCTAGGGCAATTCGAAATACTTTTTTGTATCAGAGATGATTGGTAGGTCTGTAGGTCCAAAGTGAAGCAGCCTAAGAAGCCGAAGCAGACTTATAGGAGTTATGCAGCTAGTGGGGTAGTGTAACACAAGATGGTAAGCCCTAAAATGAGAAAATGGTGTGCATATTTGGTGAAGAAAAGGAACTAAAGTAGATATTGATCGAGGCAAGGGTGCTGCAGTTCGTCGCAATGCCTAATTTTCCAAAAAAACATGATGACATGGCAAAAGAAGATTTAAATGGTTACAAATGAGAAGATGTTATTTAGAGGGAAAACCTTTACCTATAGATATTGGGTTATTTTGATGCATGCAACTTATCTACAATCATATGTGTAGGACATAATCTAGTGCCTTCTTTTTGAGTTTGTATTACTCAAGTATTTACTGAACCTATTCAATGAAGTCCTCCTCCGCATTCAGTTGTGGCTCTTTTATTTGCTTGTAAATTCTATTTGGATCTCAGATTTCTTTGACTATGCGGCCAGCAAAATTTCCTACTCTGTCACTGTTGATTCTGATGATTTCACATGCTTGCATTAGTGCTGTCAATTCAAATAGTTTATAGTACAAGCCCTCCACATAAAGGAACAAGATATTGTCGGCAGTACTATTTTGCAAACAGTATCACTATGCACTGGTTACAAATACTAATTGTGATTTTAATTGTTGTCAGTAAATAGAACTTTGGAGGGGTCCTATCAAGGGAGACACCGCTACAATCTTCCACTGCAGGTGGCCCTACGAAACATGACTACTTCAAAAACAACAAAATCGTAATCATTTCCAGAAAACTCAGGGTGGATAGTGTTTCGGAGGAAGACTTTCGATGGCTGCAGGAAAGGAGGAGCTGAAAGTTTGTGTTATTCGCTTAGGATATTAATTACCATGTGTCAGCCTCTACGCAATGGTCAAATTTTCAAGAGGCTTTTCAATTCACTACTTTATGTCTGTGTAAAATAAATAATACCAGACCTATAAAATTGTTTAAATTTCCATGATGTTGTAGTTTAGAAAATGAGATTTCTAGAATCATTGTGTGTAGATAATTTGAAACAAACGTTTTAGGCACAATATGCGTGCCCATCCTCAAGGTGAGAGAAGCCGAAAATGAAGCAAGTCAATGTTAAATGATGTCAATAAACCAACAAAGACCATCCATAAATAAATAATGAAGCATGAAAAACCTCAAAAAAAAAGGTCGACCTCCCAAAAAATGTAAAAACACAATAAAAGAGAATCACACCTTTTTTAAATGATTAATAATAGGCCACCAAGAATCCCCGATGCCCAAGCCGGATAAAGGTAATACTACGGTTCTTTTAGATAAGGAGATCTATGATGAAAAAATGTTAAATCATTTAAATAGTAGCGGAAGCTATAAAAATATCTCCAAATCACCTTTAAATAAAGTGAACGTTGCAGTGACTAAAGCTATCAAGAATGCATCCTTAACTAATAGAGAGAAGCAATGGCTTACCCCGCATGCACCAATTACCCCTAGAATTTATGGAGCTCCTAAATTACACAAAGATGGGATTCCTTTCAGGCCTATTGTTAACACTAAAAACTCTCCTACCTATCCTCTTGATAATTCTTAGCTGGTAAGTTGAAACATTTGGTTGGAAATTCCTCAACCTTTATAAAAAAATTCGGACCATTTTGTGAGCAAAGTCAAGGAAAGAAGGGTTGATGATCAAGACATTTTGGTCAGTTTTGACGTGGTTTCTTTATTTACCAAGATTCCACTTAATGAGACTATGATTATCACACGTGATATTATAGACTCCCAAACAGCCGATTTAGTGGAATTACGTTTAAGATCAACTTTCTTCAACCTTAGCAGGGATTTCTATGAGCAAACAGAAGGGGAGGCAATGGGTTCACCATTATCTCCCGTTGTTGTGAATTTATTTATGGAACATTTTGAAAAAAGAGCTCTTGATTCTTACCCTTTAAAACCTGATTGGTGGGGTAGGTATGTGGATGACACAAATGCGAAATGATCTCGTGGGGATAAGGAATTGGATAACTTTCTTGAAAATTTAAATGATAGGTCCGACCAAATTCAATTCACTATGGAAAAAGAAGAGAATAATTGCTTACCTTTCGTTGATGTCCTTATGTCAAAGAAACCGGAAGGGGTGTTATCTCATGAAGTTTATAGAATAAAGACCCACACAGATCTTTATCTTCAGGCAGACTCACACCATCATCCTTGACAGAAAAATGTTGTCCTTTATTCATTGGTTACGAGAGCTCAAAAAATATCTGATGAGAAACACATTGAATCTGAAAAAGATCACCTTACCAAGGCTCTAATGGAAAATGGTTATAAAAGGTGGGAAATTAATAAAGCTTTTCATAAGACCAGATCTCATACTCAAAGAAATTTGGAGTTAGACATTCCGAGGATCATTGTTCCTTATGTGAAAGGAATTTTGGAAAAATTGGCAAGAATTGTGAAGAGAGTCGGAATACAGACTCCTTTCAAGCATCTCAATACCCTTCGTTCTTCTTTGGATTTTGCCAAAGATCCTATTGATCCAATTTCTCAGAAAGGTGTTTATATTATCCCGTGCTCATCTGGGGTTCCGTATGTGGGGGAAACGGGTAGATCACTACAACCTAGAATGAAAGAGCATTCACAAGATATTCAAAATTCTAAGGTTGATAGTTCAGCTTTGGCAGAACACTCTTTTACCACGAAACACCATATTTGCGTGGATCAAGCAAAGCTTATCGTGAATGAAGATGACTATTGGAAAAGAAAAGTGAGGGAAACAATCGAGATTGAGAAAAGGCCTAATAATCTAAATAGAGACAACAACTTAGGCATCGGGGATTCTTGGCGGACTATTATTAATCATTAAAAAAAGGTGTGATTCTCTTTTATTGTCTTTTGCATTTTTTGGGAGGCCGACCTTCTTCTTTTTTGAGGTTTTTCATGCTTCATTATTTATTTATGAAGGGTCTTTGTTGGTTTATTGACATCATTTAACATTGACTTGCTTCATTTTCGGCTTCTCCCACCCTGAGGATGGGCACGCATATTGTGCCTGAAACACTGGTTTCAAATTGGCAAGACAACTATTTTAATTTAGCCCAAAATATATTCTGATATGACAGAAATTCTTATCAGACTCCGGAGGGAAACCTCGAGTTAAAGACTTAACCTTCCAGGGGAAATTGGGCTTTAAGAAATCATGTGAAATTAAAAAACCTTTGGATGAATTCACTGAATAGCTACAAAAAAAAAAAAAAATCACACTAAAGCATCCCTCTCTTACCTTCAAAAGTGAAGTTTGAACAATTAAAGCAAGTGACCCGCTCAGTTTTGGGTCCAAATAAAGCATCTTCTTCCCCCGTATCTGCACTTGTAAAAATTACCACAGTTTAAAAACAGAAAAAGAGGCGAAAGAAATGTAAATGATACCTTATCTACAAAGAGTTGCAGATTCTAAGGGTGAATCTTTGTCAATGGCAAATTACAGAAAAATAAATAATAAAATCATCTCGAAGTCCTTCAAATCACCCTCAATCTTAAAAGTATATTTTCAGGAATTCAACATAATTTTTTTATTTGAACTGAAAAAATCATCGATCATGACGCCTGATGCAAATAGCGTCTAATTGAGCTACATTTTTTAAAGCAAAACACTTGTGATTCATCTAAAGACTCTGCCTGAAACCATCAGCATGTGGAAAATTGTTTTGAAGAAAAATTTACTCACCGTATTCAGAATGTTAACAAGCTCCTTCCGAGATTGGTCCCTAACAAACCACACCACATAATTTAGCAAGTAAAAAGAAGAAAAATTAGAATGGTGCCTGATCAAACCAGAGATTTGTGAACTAAAATCTACATCTAAAACGCGGTATTTACCTGAACGATGATAGATTAATAGGTGCGTTGTCCAAGTTTGGGATCTGCGCCATTTTTTCCTGTCCTAAAACCCTAACGAACTGTTTATATTGGCTAATTTGTAGCCAATATTACTACAGTCCGCTTACTCAATTCAAACTATATGTTCGATAAAATAATGTGCGTAGTTTCACAGATACAAATATAAATTCCAATGTGATGAGTATTACTAGTAATTCGGCTTGGATTGGAATGTGTTTTTCGAGCTCGTAATTCAGCCCTGTTGTGAAATGGAAGAGCGCGATAGCGGTTCCAGAACTTTTCAAGCCACTTTTGTGAGTTAACCCGACCCAACACGCTTACACTAATTTTCTGCAAAACTAATTTGTTTCATTAAATCCTTCCCAAAATAGATGATGCAAATTACCTAGATACTAATAATTATGTTGGTCTTATATGTTATAACCTATCTTACATATTTATGAAGGGTGTTCTCAAAATTGGATAAAGTGTTTTCTTTTTTTTTATTATAAAAATTTTGAGAAATCTTTAAATACTTAAATTTGGCATGAAATTTTTATTTTTATATTTTATTCTTAATTTAATTTATTTGATAAATTTGTATAATTTAAATTATTTTTATGATGGTTTCAACTCTATAAAAGTTTACATTTGTTTTATAGAGCTTAAAAACATCTTAATATTTGTCTAGAAATTGTTTATTTATACAATTGGATTATATCTTATCTATTAGCCAGTCTTGCTTAAAAAATAGAACTTGACTTTTCTCTTACGCAAATCCTTAGATCTATAAGTCTATCCTAGACAAACCCAAGCTCATACGGATTTGTCTCTTTTAACTTGATAGGTTCGTCTCTTTATTATTATTGATCATGAACCTTAACCCTTCTCATTTGCATTTTCTAAAGTTGACCAGTGCAGATTAATTATCCTAGATCATCATATAAATACAAGGTCTTGCTAGACCATTTGAGAGTCAAGAGAAGAGAAGAATGGAATCCAAAGAATGAAGGAAGAGAAAGAGGATCATATGACTCCCTATTACACCAAGGGCCAAGCCTAGAGCCCAACTTATCCATTCAAGTTGGGCTTCATTGAATCAAATCCTACATGCTTGCGACATTTATCCATCTTGGTTTCTCTATAAATTTTCTTGTGCCAGAAGAGGGTAATTAGACTTCAATAGTTGTATTGATCACTTACATGGAAGAGGAGGTTGAAACCCTTACTCAAGATACTCTATTCACACATTGCAATAACTACATGGATGTTTGATTCTAAACATACGGGATATGTAGTTTACAATGTTACTTCAATGATTTCCCAGCTCCATTACTTTTGTTTTGTTTTGGAGTGTATAAGCTAGGTCAAAGTGAAAATTCAACCACAACATATTTTGCTTTGCACCTTTACAAAGTGAAGGCACAGTCACAATTAGGAAGACACATTGCACCGACACCAAAAACTCATCTTGCAAAAACCTACCAAGATGTACCTATTAATACAGAGACGTGCCTAGTGGTAAAGGGGCAAAACTAAAGTGATCAGGCTTATTGTAGCCAAGTTTGCACAGGGCAAGCACGTACAAGTATGGGTTAATCTCATAGCAATACACAGGTCGATAAATTCAGGAGCAATTCAAATACAATCAACACAGTTAAAATTCAGACTCATATGTGTAGAACAATCAAGGTGTGATCATTTCTTAACATTTTATGAATTTTTTACTTTGTTTATAATTCATTTATGACACTTGGGCTTATTTCTATTATTTAACCTCTTAAATATATAAGCTTGTGTCTTTCAGTTCTACATTCTTTTATTCATTTAATTCCAACGTGTTTATACCTATTGTGTGTAAAAACTATAATTCAAGTAAACATAAATGATGAACCATGACTCATTTGACCACTCAACCTAGGGTTTCAAACAAACCCTTCTCTTCTACATGTGCTTTATTTGGTTGCAATTATTTTTCAAAATTATGAAATAAATGTGAGTGCTTTGGAAAATGTCGATCTTTCAAAAAATAATCCAAACATAGATGCCCCTAGGTTTAGTGATTACAAAAATTCATATTCCCACCCTATGTCAAATAGTGTTCCTATGGCTACCATTAATGGTAAGACGCAACCACTCAATGAACCACTTACATACCCTAGTGTACTTCCCCAAGAGGTCTTATCCCTAATGCATTCAGTAGGTACCTTACAACTACAATTATGATAAATCTTTAAAAATTGT
Organism: Torreya grandis; assembly: GCA_037957365.1. Classification (NCBI taxonomy): domain Eukaryota; kingdom Viridiplantae; phylum Streptophyta; class Pinopsida; order Cupressales; family Taxaceae; genus Torreya; species Torreya grandis. The sequence continues at coordinate 500,224 of JARHVA010000306.1, forward strand.
TGCATATCATTCTTGGATGAATTCTAATACAACATATCGAAATCCCATAGTGTGCAAGATCCTAGATTCACCATTTCCCATGACTTTATCATGCCTACATTCACATCAATCGATAGGAGTGTTGATCTTTGTTTACATATGAAAAACTTTAGGGATTTTATTAGGAAGTACAATATCAGTGATTGAATCTTACTAAAAGTATTCTTTAAAAACATAAAGTATCAAGCCTTGTGTTAGTTTCATCATCTTCCCAGTGGTTCTATACATACATATCATGACTTATAATAAACCTTTATAGCATAATATATTCATAACAAAGGACCAAGAGTTACATGTGAGCATTTCCCCTCTCTTTACCAAGAATAATCTAAACCTGTTACTGATTTCAAGTTATGATTCAAATTTTAAATGCTTCATTGTGATATATCAACCAATAGATTTAGAAAAGTAATACATTTTTTGCAGATGCCTTATATTTCCACTCAAATACATACCACTTTATCATACATGTGACTTTTTACATTTTATTTGCTTTGAAGTTATTTTACTAGAAGAGGAACTTGCACAAGTCAAAAACCCTGATCGTGCTACTACAAATTTTAATTCTAGCTTTCAAATCAAAAACCATGTGTCTGAAAAAAATCATCTCCAACACGGGTTAATAAATAAAATATTAATTTGTGCCTAATATATCGTGTAATTTCCCTAAGATTAATGTCTCTCCAAATGAAATTCTTAGAAACATGTTTTGAAACAAATTGATCGTGTTACCTCCACCACACACAATACACATCCCACACAATTCATATACAGCTAAATACTATTGTACTCACCATATATTCCATAGGCAATCCATGGACAAGTATCGTGCTTTAAAACATAAAATACAATATTTTGTTGATATTGGTAACCTTCTATTGGTTAAAACTATTAAGACACTACAAGACTCAAGTACACCTTCTAATATTAAACAACTCACACCAATTATTAATTCGTCCCCTAAACAAGAGGAACCTATCATAAGAAATGCAACATTGTTTATGCAAGTAATTCATGTTATTGCAAGCATTGTTTCATTACATTTTTCAAAAAAAAATTCATCCCCTATGCAAAAGTAGCTTATTTTAAAAGTGGCATCATTGCCCATCAACAAAACACTTGTTACAAGCAATGTGCAACCTCCTGCAAAATATTTATATAAATAAGACCTTTCTCGCCAAGAGCAAGTAAATACAAATAAACTTTATCCAACGATGGTTATATCTCCTACAAACAAGTTGCCTAAAAAAAATTGCCTGAGAATTAAGTACCCAAGAACAAGAATCCAAAATGCCCACCCAAAACAAATACTACAAGAAACAAGGTTTCCCTTACAAAACTCTAAAACCATATTTCTGAATTTCATCATTAATCCTTGCATAGATAGTAAGCAATGCAAGAAAATCATGGTCAATAACACCTCATCAATTAATATATGTAATATAAAAAAATCCATGTCTCTAGGATATGGCTTTGGAGATTTAGACAAGAATCCTTTAGTTAGGCATGTCACATTAGGAATACTTTGATCACCTATAACATTTGGTCCCAAATTTTATGTTGTTGCATTACACATTGACCCTAATTTCTACCAATACAATGTTATCTTAGAAAACTCATGGATAAAATCAATGGATGCAACACTTGATAAATCTCATAATCACGTTAAATTTGATTTGTAAGATGAGATATTTGCATTTCAACAGATAGATACTTACTACCCCCATAACAACAAACATTATTTTTTTATGGGGTATTGAGGGCTTCCGTGCATACATCTTTCGAACCCCCTTTAAATATACATTTTGCTTGCTTATCTTGCTACACACTTAGTATGTTGTTTCAGTTAAATTTTAAACTACAAAAATAATGATAAAATGTAAAAATAAATATAAGCTTTGGTGATCATGATCAATGCATATGTAATGTAATACATTCTTGTACATAACTTTATTCTTCTATATTTTTTGCCTTCCTCATAGTGTTCACTCTTTTCAAAACTGTAAAATCCAAAAACATTCATAAAATACAAAAATAAAAAATGTCATTTACCTTTACTCAATCATCAAATACACGTCATATTTATCACTATAGAGTTTAAGCATCCATGTTTCAGACCTATTTTTTAATGATATACCTTAACCAAGGTGAGAGGTGAGATAATCTAGCTATATATGTATAAGAATGTTTTTATGACTCTCCCAAGAAGGGGGCATCACTTACTTTGCTAAGCAATTATATTTATGAGGAACTTCACACGCATCATGTTTCTTATGGATTACTTCCACAAGGTATATATATCTTAATTGTGTATATGGATTTATTCATGATATTTTTAGCATATTACTACATTGGAAGAGTACATATTATACACCATCGTACTTGAATATATAACCTTGATTTGGGCATCCTCCTTGGTTTGATTGCATTCTTCTATTTTTTAGATTTATCAAGATAATTGCCTTATGTTTGCATTAACATTTTTTAGCTTATTATTTTGCATTGTTTGTTATGTTTCATTGGCCTTGACCTTTTGAGTATTGGTCTCATTCTTAGCACTTACACTAGTCTTATCGATTACGATAACATATTTATCAAGGCATTTTATCATAACATGCATTGAGTTTTGAGTGAAGCCTATAGATTTTTAAAATCCATCTCATCTCATTTTTATAGTTTGTGAGCCTTCTCCTTTTCTTTCCTACACAGTCTCGTGGTTTTTTGTATTATTTATATTTCTTCTACACGTATAACTAAAAAAACATGGTTTTATACACAATCATACTTATTTGCCTATGGGGACGGGGGTGGTGGGGCATCATACCCAAGCATGATATTTATTGAATATATAATATATACAGCTTTGCCTTTAAGGGCAATTGTTCCCTTGCATGTTTCTTATTTCCATGTTATGAGTTTATTCAAGCACGAGTTTAACATAATTTTCCCATGGGGGCATGACATTTCAATTTTAATCTACACATTTATATGATTATACATGTATCACTTTACTAAGCAAAATTACTTTAATGCATTGCCTTATTTTATTAGTTGGGGCATTCATATCCTTAGCACCATTTACATCTTAGCATTTATTAATTGTCATATCCATTACTCACTTTACTATATATTTCAGACAAGTGTACATGAAACAAAATTTCTCATAGGGGGCATTGTACTCATACATGTTTTTTATATATAATTAGAGCTACATATTCTTAACTTCAAATTCTAAAATCCACATATGATGGTTATCATTGTTATATCTAGTTTTATTTGATCAATTTTATATTGGGGGTTAAGAGGTCTTCCCTGTGACATCCATATCCTTGACTTACAATTCACTTTCTAGTTGGCTTTATCATATCTCATGGCATCTTGATTTTATACTAGACTTGGGACATATATTACATATTTGGTTTACATTATTATACAAAACATGATACTCGATACAATATTCATGCACTTTATAATACTATGATTATCATGCTTGATGACTACTTAGCTAACATATTATCCACCAAGGGGTAAAAAACTCAAAAACATTGTTAAATGTTCAAATATTCAAAAATATTGGTGAAAATAAAAAAGAATGCAAAAATAAAAAAACATTATTTTGTACATGTTCCATATTCACTTATTCTATAGGGTTTTCATAATCCATGCTTTATACATATGTGTTTTTCATAATATTTCTTGAGTGAGTGATATGCAGATTCACAGGTTACATAATACTAAATTTTACTTGTGCCCCCACATCTTAGAGGGGCCAATTTAATGGACAACATGTCCTAATTTCAGGGCATTAACATTTTAGAGGATTCATGTATGATGACATTTATCCTTACTTGCCATTTTTCATATTGAGTTAGATTACATTGATTACCACATATTATGCCTATATCTTATACATTGCTTATCCCATGGATATTCTACATTTTGATTAGTACATTGTTACATTGATTGTTTGTGTGTGAATGTTTTCTTGTGAGTGCATGTGTTTTATTATGTGTGCGAGTCATGTCCATAGAGAATTCTCATGTCATGTTAGCGAAGGTTCCTAAATTTCCTCATCAAAACACATTAATATTTGTATTATACAATTTTGATTACAGGTTCAAAATAAATAGATGAAATTATGAAAATTAGAATCATTCTTACTTAATGAATATTTAGTTAAACACAATGTATTGTCTAAGATCATACATCTTTATTATATGAAAGACACAAATTCAAACAAAATAGGGAAAACTTATGCACATAAAATAACACAAAAAACTATCAATAGAACCATAAATTGATATATATATATATATATATATATCTTTTTCTTATCTCTAATTAAAACTATTTCTCCTTTAAAATGCATATATCTATAGCACTGTAAAGAGGTTATGTCGCTTCATATTCATGACTTTTCCATTCTAGCACCAAAAAAGCCTTTCCATATTCTACAATCTTTTGATATTTCACCAAAATCTGAATTACCTACAAAATATTATATATCACACACTTGTCACTTATACATTACTTGTGCAATTTTACACTTTGTATTTCACTACCAACACTCTCTCAAAATTAAATAGTTGTTTCATCTTGAGACAAATTCTCAAGGAGTGTATCGAGGACTGGAGTTGGTGGAGTTGCATGCACTGAGTTATGGGTTCAGTCAAAAAGCAATGATTATGGTTATTAATCGAAGTGTTGTTTACCAATTTTCACCTCTCACACATTACCTAGCCACCCTTTCAGTTTTTCAATTAAGTAACATACCAATCGACTGCCCTTTACAAATTTTCATAAGATTGGTATAATTAAGAGGTCACCCTTTATGGGTTTTTAACTAAACCATGTACCAATCTACTACCCTTTCCATGTTTTTAGTAGATTTGCATAATTAGGAGGCTACCCTTTATGGGTTTTTTACCTTCTCGACCACGCTCCCAAAGCTTATTTCCTTCCCAATTTTTTGAATCTTCAAAACTGACAAAATTTTACATTTACGGTACCTTATTATGAATGTGGAGTCTTGAACTACAAAGATGAAGTTAAGTCCACCTATGATGGTGGAGGATCTACTAGAGCCATTGCTTTAGAGTTAGATGCTAGAGGCAGTGGTTGTGTTGGAGGCACTTGCTATCGTGACTGAGTTTTTTCCTTCATTCGTGAGGCTTGTATGAGTTGGGTAGGTGTGATGAACTATAGTTCATCGATGATGGCTTGAACTGAATTGTCATGATTTGATAAATCTTGATTGAACTACCACTAATTCACCAAGTCATGACATATTATGTTAATTAATGTGCCTAGTGGAGTTTGGATTTACATAATTATCTCAATGTCCTTATCCTCTACGGCTATGATGATAGGCTCATGTTGAGTGACCTTGTGTTGGATGTCATGTGATATCAACTCCATTATGTTTATGTATCTCTATGTATGCATGCCTATGAACATGTTATGAAGCATCTTGTTCTCCTAAGTGTGCATCCTATACATGACATTATCTTTGAGATCAAGATATTGTTTGAGCATAGTGCCCATCTCAATCAGGTAAAATGTCTGAGTCTATGTGACTTATTTTGATTGTTAGAGATGGAGATAGGTGGGATTGGGGTCGAGGCCCCTCTAACCTAACCTAGCTTGATTTTGTTCCATGTATCCTACAACTATTTCTTTTAGTCGAGCATATTACAATAAAGTTGGATTGTCTGATGCATCATAGTATCAACAACACATTCATGTTCTTTGAACAACTTGAATATGATTTTCATTTCTACTTGGAGGTGTTGACCTTGAGATCACAGTTGTTGTAAGTGTTATGCAAAAACCCAATATTTGGTAAACTACATTACGAGAACCATGAGTTACTTCTCCTTCAACATTACCTATTCTCCCAAGACTTGTAAGACCATTGTTGGTTAGTTATTATTTATTAGCTTATGTACCTTATTAAGTATGTCATCAAGCTTTACATTCTCCTCTCGCATCTGAGTGTTGTCCTACTCCATCTTTGATGTTTTTTACATAATGGACTCCTAGAAAATAATAAATTATTTAATCTATTTGGCCAAGGTTTATTTGGTAACATCCAGCGATACCTCTTGACTTATCATCACAAGTGCAAGTGAAGTTATAATAATTTTTGATGGTGCAGATTGATGTCAAATTTATACGACAGGGAGGGTGAATGTTATTCTTTGTAAGGGTGGGTCTTTGGTATCCAACATCCAATGTCTATTGGTCTAAACTTTATCTTGTAATGCCTCTTTTTGGGCTCCTTATTAGTGTTGGTTCCTAGTTAAACACCTCTTGCACTCAGCCTTGCACACTTTGAGAAAATGGCAAACAAAGATGAAAAACCCACAAATATGTCATTATAGTCGGGGAAGAGTTTAGCATCAGGATGGACTAAATGTAGACAATGACTGGAAGACACTAATGGAGGGTATGGTTAGCTCCCTGCTACTTCTGGCTCTGCCTGAACTAAGGTGAGAGGACCTCAGGGGTAGCTTGCTCACATGGAGGGATACTATAATTCAATCTCCATGGGGATTATTGGCACCCAAATAAACACAAATTTGACCAGGGCATAACCAAGTTTGCACACTCCACCCAAGAAGGGTTGTAACATGGAATGAATAAATGCTCTAGGCTAGACACAAGGTACTAAAGTTAGATGTAAACATAATTTCAACCTTCATTTCTATAGAAACTTTCAATAACAAAGGGCTAAATGGAAGACTACAATTATAAGCTTCAAAGAGCAATATAAAGACACATTTTATATATGCAATATTAGTGCATCTGTAGGCAAACAATACTTAGAATATGCAATAGGGTGTATTATTTATAGGGTAGAACAGGGTAGGATGAGTTAAGTAGTTATTAAAAGAGTGTTGTGGTGGTGTGGTTTTTCAAATAGCAGAATCTCCTTCAAGAGGCATGACATCATTCATTTATAATAAATGTTGAAAGATTGAAATATAAGATAAGGAAACTAACATGAATGATTTGCATCCATTGGTGACAATAAAATGCAAATATTGATATGATTCTTGAAACCCTAAAGCATACACTGCAAGTAGAATTTTAAATGCTTTCTCCTATCAAATCCATAAACCCAGGGTGCCCTCAAAAGGTTATCAACAACATATCCCGAAATCATAGTGCATAAAGGAATTTACAACTTATATCTATGCCCAAAATAAATGCCACTATTGATAAGCATAAAACTAAATACCCAATAAGCAGAACTTATCCATTGGAGAACTTATGTCCCAAACTATTCGTGAACTATTACTTGTAAGAACATCTAGATGGTTGGTCTAGGGGTTAATCAAAGTAGATCCTTCATCTACTTAGAAGACAAGTTTCTACTTTCCCCTACGAATTTCTTCATGTCATTCTACATCAAGATCTATCAGTAGTGCAAGAACCAAATGGGTGGAAGGCTCAATGAATAAATGTAAGGGTTCTTCAGGTTTCTGATGAATATGCCATAGGCAGTCTTTGGTAGGATGTGGGTCCCCAAAAACTGCTTCCTACATGGCCTAAAGAGTGAGGTGCAAGTCCATCCTTGGTGAAGAATAGGATAGATCTAACTTCATGTTTTCCTTTAGCAACTACCAAAATTTTGTACCCATATGCCTTTATTTATGAATGAACCAAGCTCACACCCAAGTGCATAATGTCTCATATAATGCATGCACCTAGAGGTATTTTGGTAAGGATGTTTCCTTAACACACCATATGCTCTCACAAACCTCGATGTGTGGTTCAGGAGTTTGCATACCATTGTAATTAAGTGTTACTTTGATCTTATTATCATGGTGAAATCTACGATGAAAGCAGATCATACTTGATCCTAATTTAGAAGGTGTTCTTTATGGGTATGCCACCATTTTGCTATGGTGCCATCAAATAGGAGATCTAATGACCTCATTTGATCATCTTTGTTGTTGTAGAAATCTTCAAGGTGATGGACAAAGTCACACACTTCTATTTGTCCTTGGAATCATGGGGCTTCATCAAGTCTTTTAGTAGAGGTCCTATCAGTGGCCCTCTCATTGTTAGACCCATGAGGTGAACAAACTTGTGGTATTTATGGAGTTGACATGGAAGGTTCTCTCAGTCAATGATGATGCTGCATAGTCTCCCAATGAGATCATAATCACCATGGGCTCAATAATTACATACTTTGCTTGTAGTATCAGAAATTAACTTGGTATCTATCCAACAAAGAATACCATCTAGGATTAGATCATTTTATTCATCATTTTGAGCAGTAATATTATACAAGTGGTTGATGTCATCATAGACATTTATAGGCTTGATATAGGTAATTCCTTGTGCTTGGTCTAAAGGTATTATTATGCATTGATTGATGTTCTCAAAACTAATGTATTAATTTTTAAAGCTCAAGTATGCATGGTTCTTGTATCGCCAAGGCCTTCCCAGTAGGGTTGGGTAATCATCAACTTCAGCTAACTCTAGAACTTCAAAATATAATTTAAAAGGAACTCTAAGTATGTTGAATGTGACATTCTTAAGGACCCCAATAATGTGCGCTCGAGTCTTATTTGCCATGAATAAGACGTGAGATGAGGGCTGTAAGGCTAGACTAGACATTTTTCACCAGGTATGCTTAGTGAGATCATTAATTTCCATGCCAGTATCTACCAAAATATCCTAGATTACCCATCCATTGATGGCAACATTAACCAATAGCTCTCCATATTTTGAGGGAGTAGAGGAACTAAGAGTTTCTTGACATCGGGCATGATTTAAATAGTGGTCTTCACTTTACTAACTAAGGTGTGGGTGGACTTCGTTTAGTAGGTAGGCCTAACTTTTAAGTCAAGCACTGAGTTGGGGAATAATGTCCTCCTCCAACACATGCTTGCACAGTTTCTAGAAATTATCCCACAACACTAGTCAAGGGTCAACTTCTCTTTACACCATGGTGTGTTATATCACATCCTTGTCTTTGAGGTATTGAATCTCTCTTTGAAGCTCTCACACAAGTGCCATTGTATATTGAAGGACATCCTTTTGCTACTTAGCATTAGGGTACTTTTGTGCCCATGGTTCTTCTTGATTGAGTTGGTTGTGGATTGAGTATGTCCCCCACTATGAGTGGTGATATTTACTTATTGCACTATTAGGATGGTTGGGTGTGCACACCATTGTGGTTTTTATATTTAAATTATGTCACTATCCTTTTTATTGCACTCCTCAGTGATGGTTGCATATAGATCAAGACACTCTTCTAGTTGATGGTCCTTTTTGCAAAATGCACATGTTGGGTATTTTAGGCAATCCTACTGATAATGGTCTAGTGACCCACATTTATAGCAAATCTTGGGTAGAAATTGTTGGGTGAATATTTTTTCACCAGCTAACTGATGAGCAAATAGGTCTCTTCAACCACAACATAGGGAGATTGGTTGGCCAGATGTGCAGGTTTACTACATCAAAAGGGGACAAATCTCTCCTCTCATCAAGGGGAGGTTCCCTATAAAAATGAGGAGCTATATACTATATATATGTAGAAAATAACACTCAGGGGTAGGATAACAATATCCATCTCTCTTTTTCAGAGATGATGTTCATAGACAAAGGAGAAACCCAGGTGGAAATACTGAAGGCACTTCTCTTCTTTCAGAAGTGGTCTTATAGCAAACAACTGGAGTTCTTTTAGGTAGTGACAAGTAACTAGTAACAAAGGGCTTAGTAACTAGCAGCCTGAGATGTAGCACAAGGTCCTCACCTCGACTGTCCAAGAGTGAAATACGAAAGACAATGAGGGCACAAAGTCATCCCAAGGTCCTTTACATAGGAATAGAATATCAAGGATAATGAGGGCACAAAATCGTCCCAAGATCCTTTACACAGGAATAAAAAATAGACAAACAAACTAAAGGCAATTGTGGGGGCACAAAGTCTCCCCATAGTTGGCTTCAGGACACCTTCCTGATTACTTCAACTAGTTCTGCTTATTTCAATAAGATGGACAAGAATGCATTTAGGAAATAGACATAAGAACAATCTCCTAAAATGACACAAGCTATAACAGCACAAAGTCTGAAAGTAACTTGCTTTCTCATTCAAACAAAGAAATATGAACAACAATTTGAGCTCAAAGTCTCAGTAATCACCTCTCAATTTGGGCAGAGTTTTGCTTTTATAGATGAAAAGATCTCCTTTTGCATAATGCAAGAGTTTACAATGTATAGCAGCCAAGCAAGGCTTGGCGCTCTTTCCTATGGGACGGCCCATGTTGCATTCAATGCCTTGAATGCATTTTTAGTTCTGTTAAGGGGGGACATGTTGGGAATAGTGCATTACCTTAATAATGGCATGTCCATTCATCTAATATGTCTCTTTCTTAGTATGGACTATCTGGGCCTTTTCCTGATGTCTGCGCAGTTTTCCCTTTGCCTTTACTTCATGGAAGAAAACCAAGCCGCGTCCTTGATTTTGTGAGCTTAGAAGTCTACTTGATTCACTGTTTCACCTACTAGAAAGAAATCCCTTGAAGATATTTATGATATTTTGAATTGTTCCTCTCTTCCCTATAGAAATTTGGGCTCTCAGGCTCTCTTTTCAGCTAGTTGCTTGGTTTATCTTTCAAATTTTGTGCCATATTCAAATATTAACGGATATTCCATTACATTAAATTTGACATCCATGGGGCCGTCAATGGTTGCTAGCTGCTTGAACCATATTGAACCATGAACCTTTGAACATGTGAAAAATTCATCGGTTCATTGGTTCAATGGTTCAGGTGATCTTTTTCAGCTTCCTGGTTCAATCGTTACCTTAGTTCATTCATTTATTTGCTTTGTCTGGTTAAACCATCCTTTCTTTGAACTTGCCTTTGGAATCATCCATTTGCTACTTCTTTCTTTGCTTGAGGTTGTCTTTGAACCGCTTGAACCTGTGAAACATTGAACTTTGAACTCTTTTGGTTCAAGGTTCAATCGGTTCATTGGTTCATCCTTCGTCCCATTGTTTCCTTTATCCTTCTAAGTCCCTTTGAGGCCTTGAACAGTTGAACCATCCTTTTTTTGAACCCATTGAACCAATTGGTTCAAGGTTCAATGATTCAATCCTTGTTCTTCGAAGTCTCCTTTTCGTCTAAGTTTTTCAAAGCTTCTTTTTGCGTCTTTATCAAGCCTTTGGAACACCCCGAAGGGAAGGTGTCCCTTCAGGGTTTTCAAACGGTCCTTTTTTGAGTGTCAAGTGCCCCTTGCAAGGGTACCTAACCTTCAAGATCTTTCAGGTGAGCTTTGGGATTTTCTTCCTTCGGTGGGATTTTGTTTCTTTGGCGAGCTTTATCCTTGATTTCCTTTGGATAAAATGTTCGAAGGAATTCCTTCAGACAATTTGTCTGAAGGAAATCTTCCTTGGCTTTGTCCTTTTTCGCCGGGCTTTGGCTTTCAGGCTTTTTCCTTCAGGCTTTTCCTTCAGACAAAAATTCCAAAGGAATTCCTTCGAACATTTTGTCTGAAGGAATTCACCCTTGCCTTATCTCTTTTTTTGATGAAAATCTTCTCGAAGGAATTCCAACGGTTCCTTCACTTAGAAATTTCCTTGGGAAAAAGTCCGAAGGATTCTTCTCTTCCGGCCTTAGTCGTTTCTCTAAAGGAATTCCAACTTTGTCCACTTTTGCTCACTGCCCTCTACAAGGGCACTTGGCCTTGGTTCACTGCCCTCTGTAAGGGCACTTGTTCCTTTGGCTTTGGGGTAGCCCCTTGAACCTGTCGATTGAACCGATCGATTGAACCAACTTTGGTTCAATGGTTTAATCAGTTCAATCTCTTTATTTGGCTAAGTCTTTTTGATCTCTTGAACCAAACATGTTGAACCTTGGAACCGTTGAACCTTTGAACCAAAATGGTTCAAGGTTCAACAGTTCAAGCCTTCTTCTTTTCACTAAGTGTTTTGAAGCCATTGAACCTTTGACAAAGTGCTTAACTCTTGCCGATGACATTGAACCTTTGAACCCGTTGAACCCTTTGAACTGAAATGGTTCAAGGTTTAACAGTTCAACAGTGCAATTCTTCCTTTGAAGCTTGCTGATGAACATTTTTTATTGAACCAAGGTGTTGAACCGATCTTGAAAAAGCCTAAGTGCTGGAAACTTGCTCCTTTGAGATAATTTACTTGTTAAAGCCATTTAACCTATTGAACCTACTAATTTCAAGCCTACAGAGTCCGTAGAAAACTATCTTGCAGAGTTCGTAGATTCAAGCCTGCAAAGTCCATGGATTCAAGCCTGTAGAGTCCGTAGATTTTTGAAAAGCTTGAAAAATGGAGAATTTGAATGATTAGAACAATTTTTGAAAAGGGAAGAGAGGATTTTAGTCTGTTGAACCAAAATAGTTCATATGTTGTCCCAAAATGAGTGACAAATTTTGGGAATAACAGAAATCATCCACCTCCTCATCCATGCCATCTTCCTCATCCATGGTTACCACCATTGTCTTGACTATTAATGATTGAGGTTTGGCACATGTCATGCATTCGAGTTTCATGGATGTTACTGATCAGTTAGTAGTTATTAGTATCATGAGTATAGGCATCACAAACTTTACAATACTCAGATGCCTTGGTGTGTGTATCCCACTATAAAAGTGGGTAAGCATTGACATTGTGGTCCTCATGGCAGATTTCAAATCCTTATTTGAGTATCACATAGATGCTCTTGCATGGGCAATTGTTCCATATATGTCCCTCAATTTTGTAATCGATACACTAGACAACACTGCATGTCTCATATGCATTACTTGCCATCAACTTTTCAAGTTATTATGTCATGGATGCTATATATGCCTCCATAAAGGGACTAATCTCGGTATCCATGCTTCCAACCACTTCAACATGGAGGGCAGCTTCTAGAGCCTTATGTGCATTGGTGAAGGTTCTTTGTGACAAGGTCCTTCAGAAGGGTATTAATAGTCATCCCACAAACCATTGTGCATGCTGAACAAGATTTATTTCAAATGACAATTTAGAAATCAAGGTTTTGAATCATGCATCATACTCATGTACACTCTCTTTGAGTCCTTGCTTTCTGTCCATTAATGTTGCTATACTCTATTGCTCAAACTCAAGAATATAAAATTCCTATAGGAAGGCTACTTTGAGCTGATCATAGTCGACCACCACTTGTCAAGGGTCAAATTTTTGATACCACTTGTGCACATGCTCGAAAATCATAGTGGCAAACTGAGTAGCCTTATGTTCAAAAGATGTGATGCCTCATGCTCTCCAAATCATTTCGCACTTGTGGACATGCTCTATCGCATTCTCTACCCCTCGATATTTAGGTAAATGCAATGTCATCTCATAGTAGACCGTAGTGGGTTATGGTTGAGTGGGTGGTTGATGGGAAGATCCAACCCATTTTCCATGAGGGGGTTTGCTTCTTCTAGTGCCTCCTCCTAATCCTCCTCTAGCACCTCCAATAGCAATACTCATGGAAAGAGGTATGGTAGAAGGTTGGTTACCCAAGTTTAGGCCTGTATTTTGGCCTTAAGGGATAATTCCACCAAGTATTCCAAGTTACATCATAGAATTCCATTGAAGAGGGAAAGATAATGTAGATTCTACATGTTTGTCATTAGCCTAGTTATAGTTTCCCTTATCGATTCAATTTTTAACTCTAAACTATCTATGTCCTAATTTTGTATATGTACTTTGTCTGACTCAAAGGCATGAACATGTACTATGGTGGGGAAGCCTAGTTGACTCATATTTGGTTCCTTGAATCTTGTAATCCAACTCATTTCTCCTTCGTAGGATAGAAGTGGCAAGGGACGTGGCTTGAAAGTGATGGGTTCCTTGTGCATCTCCACTTCTTTACAACTCCTTACAACACTCCTAGAGGTCTCCCAGTCTCTTCTTGTACTGTTAACTCCCATGATCCTTTGTTGGGATTCATCATACTTCCATTTTTGTAGTGCTCACTAGCTTGCTACCATGTTCAACCCACAATCTTCAATCAACACCTAATCTCCCCTTCCAAAGGTATGAATCATGCATTGGAGATTTTAGCCCTTCATGGGTAGAGTTTCCACCCCAAGGTCAATAATTAGTTTCTTAAATTCTAAGGAAAATAAAAATAGATAGCATCCTCTTGGCTCTTATAGAAATTAAAATTCCACTTCCTCGGGACATGAATAGGTGGTCACAGTATATTCCAAAATGTATCCATTTTGAACGCCTCTCCACAAAAAGTTAATTGCTCACATCCAGGGAACTCCAAGTCATGCTAAACTCCTCTACCGTTCAAGTGTCCAAGGGCTCCTTCTTCCAAGATTTATAGATCATCCTTGAGCATTTGCTAATATCCAAGCACGTAAGAGAATTGGGACCTCAAAAAAGAAAGTTGCAGACAAAGAACTGTAGATATTCTGCTCTACCCACTATTGTGTAGAGATTCCTAGTTCAAGATACAAAACTACAAAGGTGTCTTTGACACTGGTAACCCATTCTTCAATATTATTTAATAAAATGCGCTCAAACATTTTCCCATGATTATGCTCCAATTGTTTTATGTCCCGATAACAGAACCAAAATGTTGGGTTCTTTAAGTTAGCTACTACTTTTGTGCTAAAGTTTTCCCTAACAAGCTAACACACTGGCCCTATCATGTGAGAGTTGAGTCTCGCACCCTCACCTAAAGTGCATAGTGAAAGACTGGTTCTCGAAGGCTTTGTAACACAATGTGGTATGTTTGTTCATTCTTTGTAATACAACTCTTAAAGGATTACTCAATAGCATAACTATACTACTATTGCCATTATTATCTAACATTTTTGACAAAAGAAAAAGATACCAAGGACATATAAGTAGACCACATCCATCATCTAACACTTAAAATATTTCATCACTTATAACACGATATGGCAAACACTGATTTCTCATTAGTTACTCATTGAATTATAAAACAAAATGCTATATCTATTCTCTAAAGGACCATTTTTGTAAATGATTACAATAGGGGTATTTATACTTATTTTGCCCTGACCAAGTGTTAAAATTAGCAATACCATGAACATATGGCACACATACTCCCAACAAACTGAGTTATTCTTGTAGACTCAGGTCTCTGCACCCCTAAATCCTCATTCTATGTTATATTATGATAACTAAGTGTTCCATTCTTCATTGGTTGGTACATAATCTCTGATCAATGGGGTTGAAGTGTCCCATTTGAATTGTTCTTCTAACTGCTCCTTTATCCTTTTCTCTTCACTTCCCATGCACTACCCTAGTCTTTTGATTTTATTTTGAGTCCTTTGTTCTTAGGTCCCTCATGACACATTCTCTTTTGATTGGGTCATCTTGTGCTAGGTCTCCTACACTATTGTCCTTCTGCACTTGACAAGTTTTGTGCTATGACACTTCTGTGCCTGTCAGCTACATGCCATAGGCTTCCCATGCCATGGTCCTTTCTCATTATGCCGGTACTTGCATCAAAAATGGAAAATGATCCTTCCACATTGCGTGCCAAAATTTAATATTACTTAATCAAAATTTAGGAGCCAACATTTTCAAAGATGGAAAACATCATACTTAACATTATTTGATCTTCCTAGCTTTATTTTAATCACAGACCCTGTAATCTCATTAAAATATGAAAACATTGAGCATTAGCTGGAACCAAGATTACATAGGGTTTTCATAAAGTAAAAGCTAGATATTAAACTCAAGTGAACACTTACAAGTAAGAGGTAACCGTTAGATATTCATGCACTAATATTTCAAAAAAGGGCACAAATTGTTAAGTACAAGTTTGGGCAATAACACTAGCTCTCGTTTGGGGATGGACACCCCCTACAAGTGTGTAAAGAACACCAAAAAACAAGACCATATGCCAATCCCTTGGGCCATGGAGTTAAAAATTTAGCAACTTCTTAGCAAACACCCATGGAAACTTAGTTAGACAAGGGTAGATTGACAAAAATAGATCAGGAGGATCTGAAAATGAACACATGACAAAAAAACACTAAAAGGACAAATAAGGCCCAATGCAGAGGGGATATAAAACAATAAAACTATACATTGCACATTATTGTACACAGTCATGGACTCATTCTAGGAAGTGTTTTAGACGTGTTTCATTAATCGATAGCTCCAGTATTTCACCTTCTAGGTCTCTCAAAAAGAAAGTGTGTTCCCTAATTCTATAGTCAATGGAATAGGGGTGTATCCACAAGGCATCAAACTTGCCATGCTTTCCTTTCTCTTTATGCCTATTATCCCAAAGTAAAACTAGATCACCTACTTGAAAAGTTCTTAGAGCAACCTTTCTATCAAATATTTTTTAAGTCTTTCCTTGAACTTGAGGTGTCTCTCATTAACTTGTCTTCAAGTTTCATCAAGCTCAACAATCTAGTTTATTCTACTTTCATAGTGCTTGATTTCATCATCTTCTTCTAGCTGCTGCATAAATTGATAGGTTGGAAACTGTAAATTCACAAGCAAAATAACTTGAGATCCATAGACAAGATCAAAAGAGCTTTTGCCTGTAGCTCTCTTAGGTGTAATATTATCATCCCACAAGTCAAACTTTATTTTTTCACCCCACTTTTTCTTGTTTGCTTCCAAAGTTCTTTTGATGATTTTGAGCAAGTTCTTTTTACTAGATTTTGCTTGCCCATTCCTCTAAGGTTTGTAATTGGAAGTTTAAGTTAATTTGATCCCATATTCTTTGCATAATGCCACCAAAGGTTTAGCTCTAAAACTCATGGCATTACCAACAATTACCTTGATAGACACACTAAATCTACAAATAATCTAATTCAACAAAAAATCCATTGCTTGATGTGTAGCCTTCTTTATAGGGATCACTTCAATCCACTTTATGAAGTAATGAGTTGCAACCAATATCCATTTATGTCCAAAGCTTGATGAATCAATGATTTCCCCAACAAAATCCATTCCCCATTGTCTAAATGGGCCTTCAATCGGCATAGGCTACAAGGGAAGAGAACCAAAAGGTTTTCAACCTTATAGTAAAGCATTGACATTTCTTGCATATTCTAACTTTCTTAGCAACATCCTTGAAAAATTATGGCCACCAATAACCAACTCTTTGAATTTTATGAGATGTGACTTTAGGTGCAAAGTGACCACCACATACTCCATTGTGGAAATCTTCAATTAAATCAACAATTTCTTCTTCTACCAAGCATCTTAGGAGAACCCCATTTGAATTCTTCCATGCCAATCCACTCTCAATCAAGAGATATTTTTGGGATACAAACTTAAGATTTCTCCTTTGATTCTTATCCAAATTAGGGGGACAATCCATATTTTACAAGTAATAAATAATGTCTTTATACCATGGAGATATGCTAATTTGACTAAAAGAATAATCAATATTAACAACAACGTTTACCTGGACAACTTGTAAATTGTCTCAGCCATGAGCTTGGCTAGACCCATCCCTCTCACTAATTTGGTGGTCTTAATATCCATGTCATACTCTTACAACTTGTTGACCCACCTGCATCTCTTGCTAGATGCTTTAATTTGAGTCAAGATGTCCTTCACCATTGTATGCGGGATGTATGAAATAATCTTTAAACTCTGAATGTAAGGTCTAAATGTTTTAACAACCTTCAAGAAAGTGAAATATTATTTTTTCATATTGGTATAATTTAGTTCAGACCATTGCATAACTTTGCTAAAGAAAGCTATGGGTTGTTCATGACCGTCATCATTCTTTTGAAACAAGACAACAACTACAATATTATGTGATGTAAAAGAGAATATTTTAAACTCCTTAGTGTAATCAGGACTGGCCAATATAGGGGTAGATTTCAAGGCTCCTTTAATGTCATTGAATGCTTACATGACCTTCTCCTCCCACTTGATGGTTTGGTTTGTATTCAACATAAAAGTAATAGGTAGAGTAATCTCTAAAAAATTAGACATAAACCTTATACTGAAGTTAATTTTCCCAAAGAAAATTCCCTTCTTAGACTGTGGCATAGACACTTTTTCAATGGCTTCTACTCACTCATGGTCAATCATGACACCATCCAATCTAATGAACACTTTCTTTAGATGCTCCAAATGTTCCTTTCTATTCTTGAAGTACATGGTAATGTCCTCTTGATACATAGCCATAAACTTGTTAATTACCCCTATAAATGTAACATCTATGGCTCGTTAAAATGTTTCACCAACATTCATTAACCCAAAAGGCACCCTCATATAAACATACATGCCCTAAGGCATTGTGAATGTAGTCTTGGGTCTCTTGGATTCCTTCACCACAACCTAGTTATAACCTAAGAAACCATCTAATGTGGACAACATTTATAATATTGTACCAATTTACATTAGGTTATCCATATTAGGTAGGGGGTAATTATCCTTCAAAGAAGATTTATTCGAATTTAGAAAATCCACACACAATCAGATGTCACCATTTTTCTTTCATACAGGGACTAAGTTTGCCACTCATGATAAATATCTGATGGGCTGAATAATTCCACTATCCCTCAACTTATTCAACTCCTCCCACATCTTGGAGGCCAAGATGGGGTTGATAGGTCTTTGCTTCTGCCTAAAAGATTTGTTGTCAGACTGTAATGGGATGACATGTTGAAACAAATCCTCTTTATATGCCTTTAATTCAGAATAAGACCAAGCCAAGCAATCCTAGCACTTTTTTAGTAGTTACATGTAAGTTTGCTTTTCTACTATACTTAGTTGAGTACCCAACCAAACCTTCCTAGGATTTTTATGAGAACCCAAATTACAAATGGTCATATATTTTGAGATAAATAATTCTCTAGATTTAATTCGATTTGCTCCATCAAAATATGCTTCTAAACTCACCAATCTCCTAGGGAGAGTGTTTGTTTTCAATTGAATTATATCCTTCCCAAATAAGGTTTCTTTTCCATCACAACCCTGAACCATGGATTCCAAGTCTATGAGCTAATCTTGAAACTCATCTTCACAAATTAGAAACCTTCAAATTTGTTCATCATCATTAAAAACTTTCTAGTAATGAATATTGTCTGGGATTGAAGGCCTAACAAACACCTCCACCTGATACTGACAGCGAGGGTTCTTTTTTTCAATATCAAAATGAGTACCTAACCCTACAAATTTGTTAGCTTCTTTGTTGAAACTTCTATCATGATAACAAATGTTAAAAGCATCAAAGAATTATAACAAATCCCATACAACATTCTGATATTATTTCAACCTTTTATTTTTGGTGGCATAATCATTTGTGACCTACTTAATCACTAGCTCTGAATCACCCTTTATAATCAAGTTTGTGATTCCATGTTCATGGACAATTATTAAACCAAGCAAGAGTGCCTCATAGTCAACAATATTATTCATGCACTTAAAGGATAATTTGAAAGAAAACTAAAAATATTTCCCATTGGGGGCATAAAAGACAACCCTAGCTCCATTTCCAAGATTGTAGCAAGCCTTGTCAAAAGACATTTTGCAAACAACAATTTCATTATCAAACCTAACATCAAGAACAATTGGTTGTTCAACAATATCTACACTCCCAAAGAAGTTACCCAGCTCTACATTCATGCACAAGACCTCATTTAGAGAACGTTTTAGATATTCAAGTACATGTAGCATCTTAGGCTCCCTATGAAGTTTAACCATCTTACCCTCTAAAGGAATGGTAGTGTAAAAAAGGTCCATTTGTATACTTCCACCCATGTTGGTAGCCCATTTTCATGATAGCAACAACCCCCACTTAGGTGGTTAGTCCACAACTACCACATCCACATTCAATCCTTACTTGGATGAACTGTTAACTATATTACCAACCCTTTTACTTGTCCAATAATTGGAACCTCTCGTGAATACATGGCATAACACTTGCCAAAGGATGATGTGATTTTTACTCTAAGTTTATTAAGGATACCTAAGGTAATCATGTTGTAAGAGGCTCCAGAATCAAACATGCAGTTATGAATAATTAAACCATTAATCAATAGGGTTGTGTATAAAATGGATCCACATTTAGTTAAATTTATACCAATCCAATCCCTAAATAAAATTTAGGGGTTGGTTCGACAACCTCATCTAATTCTTCATCATCATCCAAGATTGTTTAAGGTGAGGTCATCTCATTTGCAGCTACATTCCCTCTAAATTTCAAATATTCAAATGCCCTCTTCCTATGTTCAGGTATTCACAATAACTCAATAAGTGGCATGGTGATTTTTAGTTGACTCTAAACTTGGGCCATATCAGACACATTGTACTAAGGAAGGGGAGTATTTTCACCAAGGGTGACAACACCTTCAGTTGGAATACAATCATTCAAATTCATAGGTTAAATAGGTTGGGATGGATTAGTATGTTTAATAACAGTTTTTAAGGGCAGATTCATTCTAACATCACTCACACCCTTAGGAATACTAGACAACAAGGGTACTATATTCTTGGCTAGAGATCTTTTTTTAACAACTTGGGAAATAGGTGCTAACTGAGAAGAATTAAGGATTGTTGTAGTTTTTTTTACTTCCTTATTTGCATCCCCTGCTCTTGGATTTGTAGGGATAGTGTCTTGAGGAGTAGCACCTTGTTGGCTGCTTCTCAAACTATATTATTTATCTTGGGCAACTGATGTATTAATTAGTAGTTGCCTATCCTTAACTAAAGGAATTCCCCCATCATATTTCTTAATCATCGTTGATCGTAAGAATTCAAAATCATGATTGGGTAACTCATATGCTTGTGTCATGTTAACAACACAAATAACTTCATAAGTTGGGACACATACCTTTTGTACTACACTCCAAAACTAATCAACATTGGTAGCACTTGGTAATTTCATGGAGGTAGACAATTTACTTTGGGAGATTTGACAATCAATCATCAAAATCTCATCATCGTTAGATGTAGAATCAAGTTCCTATGTGTATTCATTAATTCATTTAGTAATATCACATAGAGGATGGGGAAGGAAGCATTTATCACACCAATCGATGTCAATATCACAATTTACAACATTAACTTTGGTACTCAATGGATCAAACACTTCCTTTCTAGCCCCTCTATTTTGATTCCTATCATTTCTTTCATCATAGGTATGCCTTTTCCCTTTATCATAATCTCTACTGTGGAAAGGGGGTCTCCCTTGTGCTTAATTCTAACTCTAATTTCTCTCCTGACTCATAGACCCATGAGGTAACCCCTTTTCAGCTCTAGCTAGCTTGCAAGACATCTTGATAGTGGAATCCAAAGTTTTCACAGTCTACTCAAGGTTGGCATTCTCAATGGACTTAATTTTTTCAGGATTAACCAATTTCACATTAGCCCACTTCTTCAAAGGTTTACCCACAAAATTTATGTTTTTTTAAAAATTTGGATGGCCATGTTAAATGACAATCTCATATTTATAAGATCCTTGTCCCTCAAGTAGTGTGTTGCCTTCTTATCAAAGGCATCACAATATTTAATCATGCAAGTTATATCACTAGGCCTAATATTTTCAAGCAACCTCATCATAGTCTTGTTAAATATTGTGTTAAAATATTGCACACACTCATTAGGGTTTTTTTTTTATGTTTTTAAATTCTTCCAAAAGAAACCTAGGACCAATCCTATCACCATGCTAAATTTTGAAAACATTCTTCATTTCTTCCAATGAATCAATGCATCCACGGGGAAGGGAATTGAACCACTCATGAGCATCTTCCTATAACATGTGCACAAACATCTTAATGCAAACATCCTCATGCTTAACCTCATAATCCTTAATGATAATGTGAAAAGCCCTCAAATGTTGATCATCAGTTACTACACTATTCCCTTGAAACTTAGGAAGGTGTTTCCTTACTTCATTATGAGACTTCATTAGGATATCCCTCCATTTCATCAAAAATTAATTGGTCTAAATCTAGAAATATTGAATGCAAGATGTCATTCTCATCTTGATCTTTATGCCTCATGACTGGTTTAATGGTAGGTTTAATCAAATGGCAAAGGGTTGTGAGGTGGTGAGTGAGGTGAACTTGGGGGATTAAATCTAGGAGGAGATTCAATTGGTTGAGAAGGTGTTGGGTAATAAATTGGATTATAAGGTTCTGAATGATCAAGAGAATTATGATAATCTTTAATTAAAGGAATTTCAATAAATAAAGGTTCAGGTATACCAAAATCTTGACAGTCCAAACACTCCTTTGCTACAAAACTTTGTCCTTCAATTGGCCACCAAACTTGTCTCCTTCTTCTTTGATAAACACTTAAGGGTGAGACAAGTTGCATTGATGAGTCACCTTTGAATGATGATCTCAGTCCTTCCATCTTTGCAAACAAGAGAACACTCAAAACTAAAAGAATAAAGATATTCGAAATGGCCATTGTCCTCCTTGAAACCATATATAATGTTAGAGTTGCCACTAGAAGAAAACATAAAGAATATAACATATTACAAACTTGTGATATATAATGAAACTATACTTTGCTGAAGCTAGTGATAAGATATGAAATGAAAGACACTAAAAATTCTAGATTCATGTTCAAAGGGAGAAAACACCTTAAAACATGATAATTTTATATCTCTTTATAATAATTTAGTAGATATCAATTTACCAATTCTTTCAAGTCACCAAAAACATCCCCAATAGAGTGCTACGTATTTGAAAACCAAGATAGAAATCAACAAATAATGGGCATAGAACTTTTCAAACCTAAACTTATATAACTCTCTAAAAGAATCCTTGACAACATGGGTGACAAGGATTGTGTCCCCAACAATGGTGCCAGTTGGGTGTTGGTTCCCAGTTGTACACCTCTTGCACTCAACCTTGCACACTTTGAGAAAATGGAAAACAAAGATGAAAATCCCAAAAATATGTCATTATAGTTAGGGAAGGGTTTAGTATCGAGATGGACTAAATACATATAATGACAAGAAGACATCAATAGAGGCTATGGTTGGCTCTTTACTACTCCCGGTTCTACCTAAATCAAGGTGAGAGGACCTCAAGGGTAGCTTGCTCACATGGATGGATATTGCAATTCAATCTCCATGGGGATTATTGGCACACAAACAAACATAAATCTGACCAGTGCATAACCAATTTTGAATACTCCACCCAAGAAGGGTTGTCACATGAAATGAAGAAATGCTTTAGGCCAGACACAAGCTACTGAAGACAAATGTAAACATGATTGTAGCCTTTAGTTCTATAAAAAAATTCAACAATAGAGGGCCAAATGGAAGATTTCAATGCTAAGCTTCAAAGAGAAATATAGAGACACATTTTATTTATGTAATATTGATGCATCTGTAGGCAAAAAATACTCATAATATGCAACAGGGTGTATTAATTGCAAGGTACAACAAGATAGGATGAGTTAAGTAGTTATTAAAAGAGTGATGTGGTGGTGTCATTTTTCAAACAATAGGATCTCCTTCAACAGGCGTGACATCATTCATTTACAATAAATGTTGAAAGACTGAAATGTAAGCTAAGGAAACTAATAGGAATGACTTACATCAATTGGTGCCAATACAATGCAAATATTCAGATGATTCTTGAAACCCTAAAGCATACACTGCAAGTAGAATTTCAAATGCTTTCTCCTATCAAATCCATAAACCTAGGGTGCCCTTAAAAGGTTATCAACAACATATCCCAAATCACAGTGCACAAAGGAATGTACAACTTAGATCTATGGCCAAAACAACTGCCACTATTGATAAGCATAAAACAAAAAACCCAATAAGTAGAGCATGAAGAATATTTCATTGATAAAATACAATAGAAAATCATAGCTATTTTATATTAACTTGTAAACAAAGATTACAAACATCATTGTTTCATAATGCTACCATGGTAAAAACATGGTGAGTTTGCTATATTAATGGGGGAGACATATACATTGCTCTCAAAGCTTGTTAATGGCTATACAACTGCAACCACCTTAGCAAGAGAGATAAAATACACACACAATAAGGATCCTAAAATTTGAAAGAGCCTAAGACCTAGAAAGAACAACCTTTGAAAAGAGGACAAGCCCTATTTTTATACAACTTTTTCACCTAGAATATTCAAGGAATATTCTTCAACTGGAAGATGCCCTTTGTCATGCCTAGAAGCTCCTACTCTGCAAGAAAATCATTCTGATAACTACCTATTCTTGTCATGATGAATTTTCAAATAAACCCTTGATATTCTTGGCTGGAAATGTGTTGTACTTGGGCTTGAGGGAGAATCTTCCCTTGGGATCCAAAAAAACTCCTTGTCTTCATGTGTAACCACTTGGCCATACCTTCAACTAATCATTTACATGGCTAGAAACTTATAGATAACTGCCTTTCTCCTTATGCAGGCTAAAGAACACCCCTTGCCTTGTAATGATTTCACATGAATATTTCAATTGTGGTAGAAACAAAGAAGAATCATGGCCATTTGGAAAATATGCTTGGAATGGCCCACCTTAGCCTCATAAACTCTACAAGATACTTTTCTTCCAAGGAGGTCTTCAACACAAGCAAAATATTAAAAATGGTAATACTTAACTTTGTTTTACCTTTTTTCCATTATGCCAAGCTTTCTCATGCCTTCTCATTTTATATTTTACCTTTGAGCTTTTAGGGTTGCTGCCAAACTTTATAATGCTTAAGTGCATTATTTTCCCCTTTTTAAAAGCTTGACTTTGTCATTTGACCTTTTATGTGGATTTTATTAATAACGTGGCTTTATTCTACTTAAAATCTTGAGCTTGGATTTTTTTTACAAACTTAACTTCCACTTGGATAGGTCATACATTTTGGAATGAGCAAAAATACTGATGTGGCCTCCTAAATGCTTACGTGGCTTTACTTTTTTTCCTCGTCAACCTCTGATTTCCTTTAAAACTTTGTTGCTTCCCTTTTGCACCATCTCTCTTTTGACTGTATTTTGATTGGAAGGTGGCAGACATTGGCTTGAATCGAAAGCTCTGAGCACAAAGTTTCCAATCAAAAAGTCTGACACAAAACTTTCAAACAAAAAAATTGACACAAAAAACCCAAACAAAAATTCGGAATACCAAATCCTTTGAAGCAAGGCAAACTCAAAACATAACATTTGACCAAATATTCCTAACACAAATTTTGAACAAAAAGTCTGACCAAAAAGTTTGACTTTCAAAAAATTCAACTTGTAAAAAGTCTAACTTATACAAAGTTCGACTTGTAAAAAGTTTGAATAACATCAAGTCCAACTTTTAAAAAGTTTGACTTGCAAAAAGTCCGACTTGCAAAATTTCTAAAAAAATGAACTTGAGAATTTTTGAAGAAAAACTTAAGAAATTCCCAAAAAAAAATTAAGAATTCAAAAAGTCAAACTTTTGATTTTTTTAAACTTATTTTTTCACCATATATTCTCATGGATCTTTTCACCCAACTGGAATTTGAAATATTGAAAACTTGCAATCAACCTTGAGAATTTATGCCACTTCAAAGCCTTTTTGAAGATGGAAAACATCATACTTAGCATTATTTGATCTTTCCAACTTGATTTTAATCATAGACCCTATAATCTCATTAAAATATGAAAACATTGAGTATTAGCTAAAATCAGGATTACACAAGATTTTCATAAGGCAAAAGCTAGATTTTAAACTCGTGTGAACACTTGCAAATAGGAATAAATAGTTAGATATTCATGCACTAATATTTTAAAAAATGTCACAAATTTTTAAGCACAAGTTTGGGCACTAACACCTAGGTTGATCTTGATCTTGTAGACGTGGTTGACAATTATTATTGGTTATCAGTGATCAAACCCTTTTTTACCTCAGTTGTATGTCGTGTAATTTGATTAGAACCCTCATCTATCTAAAAAATTTATTTTGCTTCTTTGAATTTTTATTGTTATTCATTTTTTGCCATCGTAGCTTCTTCTATTTACACTTGCCAAATTTTCAGCTAGATGCTTTGAAGCCTATTCAGCCCTTTCTTTTGTAGTTTATGCTATGACATCATTCAACGCTTGTTCCCCTATGAATTGATTTTTAGGCTCTTATTATTTGTGCATGTATTATTTCTTCTTGTCTTAAGCTTCCTTGGATGCTGTGTCAGCCTCAACTTTCTTGCATTATTTTTGTTGTCTATGCAAATCTTCCTTTTTATTTTCCTCGACTTCCTCAGTCGACTGCTCAGCCTCTGTTTTATTTTTTTGTGCCTCTTTCACATCTCATTCCTCCTTTGTTACTTTTTATTTAATTTTTATTCTTCTTTTTTGTCTGCTCCTCCCTTTCCTTTTCTTTATTAGCCTTAGCCTTATCTACTTCAGCCTTGGCCTTCGTTGCTTCTTGCATTTGTTGTTATGTGATCTTATCTTGTGGGTTGGGTTGGTCCAAGTTTTGTTTTGCTATTGGAGTCTAATCCATTAGAGTTTGTTGTTGCACTTTTTTTTCCACACACTCATTATTTTTTAGTACACTTGGTGATGTTGGGAAATATGGAGACAATGGGGGTGAAGGTGGTGGGGATAGCTATGAAGAAATGAACACTTGTTGCTTGCTCACATGTGTTTTTGAATGATTAGGTAGAACCAAATGTTTATTCTAGTATTTAGTTTCATGAGTTTGTACTATAGTTTTTTCCTCTTGTTTTTCTTCTTCTTCAACATCTTCTTCCAAAATATCATCAATCGTGTGCCCATACACTCTAAAATTACTATAAAAGACATCATAGTGCCCATAGTGCACGATTTACAAATTAATAGCCTCAGGGGACTTTTCTATTGTACCCCTACTTGTTTCAAAACTATTTCTTATACAAATGGTTACGTTGGTAAAGTCATTGGATATAATAAACCTGATCCTGATGTACCTCCTTGAAAAATGGCTTGTGCCCTACATGTCATCTCTTACTCCTAGGAAATTATACCTACAATGATTGATGGTGGAGGCACTAAATCTGGAGCATCAAAACAACATCTTGATTTCATACTTGACAAGTGTGCATTGCTTTTCCAAAGAAATAATCATTTACTTCCTCCTATTCATAGTCATCATTTTTAATTTCTTGCAGTAGAAAGATGTAGACTTCCTTTGGTGTAACTTGTAATGGTTTCAAGTTATACTCCATTACAATTTTTGGCATTTACTTATCGATGAGCCATGGGGTAGTATTACAAGTCCTCTTTGATGGTGGTGTAGATATGCGATCAAGTGCCTTGTGCTTGGGATAGGTTGGTTGTGCCTATGGAACTACGTGTGAATGTAATGTTTCTTGAGACTTTTGACCTGTGATTCCATTTATGGTTATGATAATGATTATTATACTCCCAAATTCATCAATTGCAGTGGTTGGATGGTTTGTGAAACCATGTATTTTTACCTTCTTACTTCCATCTTGGTTATACTCATGTTCATAAAAAATGGGATGTGAAGAACTAGTAGTTTGGTGAGTTCAGAGATATAGATTTGGACCCCACTATGCATTTTTGTCACCATTGCGAGGGGTCCTAGGCACTTGAGGGCATCCCTAGGCATCGAGTTTGTGAAGCAATAAATCTCTAAATCTTATTTCATGATTAATTAAATCTTTATAGCTACACATAATGTTGTCTATGTCAGGGCCAAACTAGGTTTAAGATAACGTTCATTGGCCAATAGTCTATGTCCAGTGTAATTGAGCCTTTTACTAATTTCCATTGTGTGAACTATATAAACGATACCAAAAATTGACATTGAAATGACTATGATGTGCCCAAGACAACCTTCTCTATATTTATCACTTCTGTTACAAGGAAATCTAGCCAATTGATGTCTTCCCCCAACCAAATCATCTGGTGCACTATATCAATTACTCGCTTGGTATCTTACCTAACCCTCTTTATGGTCTATCAATACCTATTCATTATGCACTATATCAACACTCAAATTAGTCACTTGGTCAATGGGTATTCTTCTTGATGCTTATGCACACCCATCCTTAATTTCTAAATGGATAGGTGGGCTCTTAGTTGAAAAAAAAACAAAGTTTTCCAAACCACAAGATCTTAGGTGTTAGTGTAACATCATAATAATAAATATTATAATCTAAAATAATAGACCTATAGATTGATTCCAAAACAAAGATCAGCTATAACCTATATCATATATTACATCTCCAAAACCTCATCAAATATAATGAAAGAGCCTTGCATATATAGGTAAGGAAGATCAATGTTAACTAAGAGATCAAACTAAGTGATCAATCTTAAATAAGATATCAAACTAAGTGATCAATCATAACTAGGAGATAAGCTAGAGATCAAACCTAGGACTAAGAGATAACTATCCCTTAAGGATAGAAACAATTATAAATTATCCCAAAAATATCTAAGAGATATATATGCAATATCTCATAATATCTAAAATAATATAATTGAAATATCCACACATAAGTGGGTGGGAATAATAAAATAAAACACCTAGGTGAACATGAGCTAAGGTAAATAACCTACTCTAACATTAGTTTTGTAAGACATTAGTGATTTTTTCCTTATTAGTAATTTGATTGCCTACGACATTGAGTTGAATTTGATGTACATAATCATGTCCTGGGAAATATAGATGGCACCTTCATTATATTGACTTAATAGACTCATCATTACTTCATCCAACTATCTGAAGATAGGTAGTTTTGCCATTGTTTTTGCATTTGAGCCCCGTAGCCTATCTGGTATTGTAACAACTATTGACTGTGAAATGGTTGCTTGTGGTTGAGGGAACCACTTAAAGTTAACTACATATATGAATTTTAATAGCTTTGGAACATGCCATTTCACTTTCCTCATGGCCAACCCAATACCCATCTCTTCTTTTTGCAATTCAAACATAAGTACAAGGATTTGGTCCATCGCCATTTTCTAATTGATATGGATGAATTGTGTAGAAGTCTTTGCTTAAAAAAATCTTCAAAAGCTAGATCTCAGAAGGTACTCATTTAATTAATTTTTTTAAAGTATGCCTATAATCCCTAAATTTTATAGAGATCTGACTACCAAATCTTTGCTAACATAATCATCAATTCCTTGATCTTATCTCTATGTCATTATCCTCTTCGCTTTGAATTATGATGGTTGATGTGATGTGACTTTGCCTTTTCAATGCATGATTTCAATGTTGCATTTAATGGTTTTCAGTTATATAATGTGCCACATTTTCTTCTTGACAATTTTATTTTATTGTGCATTAACTTCATCTGTGAATTTTTTTTCACATTGTAATTAGCGTAATATTTGTTATCCTTCATCATGAATTACCTTGGTAGTTACAATTTTTGAACTGTTCCACCGTAATTTTTCTTCACTACCTCATTCTCAAACTTATTCTTTTGACCAATCCTTTGACTAACTTGTGTTCCTTAAATTTTGTGTTATTTCTTTTTTCATATTTTATGACTTTGACTATGGTACATACTCTGAATGTCTACAATATAGAGATTGCACTATATACATCTACACTAGACCCTGAAAAATAAACTATAAATTAAAAAAAAATCCTAATTCCATTATGCTACTCAACACACACTCTTTTTATACATGTTTTCATAGAGATCATTGCTAGTACAACTTAATTCTACAACCATTTACTTTCCCCAAAACAATGGTACCTTGAAGGTCTCTTAGTGTAATAATGCCTTCTTATGACACTTCATGAATAATGCATGGACCCTTCCATCTGACACACAGTTTCCCAGGGCGCATTATAAATCTACTATCATGTAATAAGACTTTTTGATCTTGTTCAAATTCTTTTGATCATAGGTTATTGTTGGTATTAGATGTCGAAGTATAAAATCATAGAGTATGTAAAAGTGACAAGTGTATGATGTATAGTAATTTTTTGTAATACATAATATTTTGTATGTATTCTTGCATATGTTTATATATCAAAGGACTATAATAAGATGAAAAAACTCCTTCGAGATAGAAATTAAATGTTAGGAATGTGAAGTGAATGAGCCTTCTTTAATCTCTATCAATATTGTATAGTTATAAAGGAAAAGAGTTATAATTATGAGATATTAATATAGAGATCCATTTATGGTTCTATTAAATGTCTTATGTGTTATTCCTTGCATAGGTGTTCCTTGTTTTGTTACAATATACTCATTAATATAGCAATAATGGATGATATTTGTTCAATAAATTATATTTCAATGAATATTAATTATGAACAAAATGAATGAATCGACTTGCCTTATCCCTGTTTGTGTTTCTTGAATTTGTAACTATAGTCATACAAAAAAACCTTGGCATGTTTTGATGGGAATTTCTAGGAACCTTTACTAACAATAACAAATTTCTCATAGGATGCTCAACCAGAAGAGCCAACTACAAGATGCATGGAAAGAGATCATGCTAGACCTTTATAAACATGACAAATCTAAGGAAATAATGGAGAGCCAAACTTCCCAACCAAATGAACTCAACTTTGCACTTTAATAATCTCTTTCTATGTGAGACAACATGATGGAAAGAATGTACACATGGGAGAATGAGATGCTTCACAACATGTTCTCTAGTGTTTAGAGTCAATAATATGTAAACAAGATGGACCAGATCAGGCATGATATCCAACATAAGGTCTAATAACATAAAACAATCATTGAAGCTATGGAGGATGAATATATCCAAACCATCATGCTTAGCCAATCTCCACTATGCATAATCACCAATATAGTACGAGATGTCTTGGTAATTAACATAATTTCAAGCATGACTTGGGCAAATATTGATACTTCAATTGAAGCTATCATCGAGGAACCAAAGTTCATTACACCTTCTAAACTCATTTAGTAGCTACAAGTAAGGAAATCTTCTCAAGTGCCTTCACCACAACAAAAACTCTCAACATTCGATTCCACATTAGCACCATCTTAAATAACAGATCTAGTAGCACCATAAGCATTGCAGTTGACGTTGACCTCACCTTTGTATCCATGCCTATACCCATTCAAAAGGTACTATAAGTCTATAAGTTTGAAAATTTTTAATTTTGTAAAATATAGGGAAGGGCATAAGCTTTAGGAGTAAGGCCATGATGGTTGAAAACCCACAAAGTATACCCTTTTGGTTATGTTGATCTATTGAAAAAATTTAAATGGTTTTTGATTAGTATATTGCTTAGTTTAAAACCTAAGATGGTGTTTACATAGTGTGTAAGAGGTGAAAATTGATAAATGACAATTTGAATGATAACCACAAACACTGATTTTGGACCAACCCTTTGGTATAATGCAAATAAATCCATCAACTCTAGTCTTTGGCACACTTCCTACCTCTCTGTCTTGGGATGAAAAAACTGATTAAGTTTGGGAAAGTGTTGGTAGTAGACATTGAAGTGTAATATTTCAAAGTATGCACAAGTGACAAGTGTGTGATGTGTGGTATTTTGTAATGCATAATGGTTTGCATGTATTACAACACATGTTTGTCTATCAAAGGATTGTAAGAAGATGAAAAGAATCCATTGGGATAGAAATGAAAGGTTAGGAATACAAAGTAACAAAGCCTCCTTGAATATATATAAATATTATACAATTGTAAGGAAAAGAGTTGTGATTGTGAGATATTAGTAAAGAGATCAATTTATGGCTCCGTTAAATGTCCTTTGTGTTGTTATGTACATATGTGTCCCATATTCTATTTGAATCTACTCTTTAATATAACAATAATGGATTATCTTTGGGTAATAAATTATGTTTCAATGAATATTCATTAATTATGAAAAAAATGAAAGAATCAACTTGTCATATCTTGTTTGTGTTTCTTGAATTTGTAACTGAACTCACACAGACAAACCTTAGCATGTTCTGATGGGAATTTTCAATAATATCTACTAATAGTTGTGATCATGCCATGTTTCTTTACTATATTTTTAAATCTCATGTGTCTAACTTTCTTTTTTTGTGTTCTCCTCCATTCTGGTGAAATACATCAATTGTGCCTGAAGTGATTCCTGATCACCTAGTCGCATTATTAGTATAACTTGTAGACCATGTATTATGTACTCTATAGGCATGACTTATTTCATGCCATAGACTAATTGGAATAGTGCAAAAAATTTATTGCATTTGTAATTAGTTTTTTAGGCCCATAGGATTACAAGTATGTGATATTCCTAATCGACTCTGTAAACATTACAGATCTTAGTATCTTTTCTAGCAACTTGTATGATGCTTTGACCCACCCATTTGCTTGAGGATGATAAGCCATACTTTTGTGATGCAATATCATAAACTCTTTATTCAGGGCTTTGATGGTGTTGTTGATTAATCACGTTCATTTATCACTGACTAGATTTATGGGATAGCTGAACTTAGTTATGATATTTTCATATAATAATTTAGCTACATCTTTAGCAATGTAACTTAGTGTTGTAGTAGCTTCCAACCATTTTATAAAATAATATGTCATAATGATTATATATCTACCATTACTATATTTTCTATGTGGATTAATGGTCCCTACAAAATCAATTCCTCATTGCTTAAATGGTTGCATAACTATCAATAGATTTAAAGATATTTCATTATCGTGATTAGGCTTGCCTACTCTTTGACATACATTTTAGTGTTTTGAAACCCTGTGTGCATCTTGGAGTAATGTAGGACAATAAAGAATACTCTATAATATTTTTCTCATGGTAGCTTCTCATGTAACTCTTTGGTGTGCTTCTTCTATCAATTGTGGCCTTTCATGATCCAAAGGTACTCCTCATAGAACATCATCTTTACCCATCTCATAAAAGAATTTGTTAATAATGCTGAATGAAAAATATCATGTGACTAGATGATTTTTATCCTTTTCCCCATAATGCATAAGGGAAACACATTATTTCATTAATTTTTATATATCCTTTGTGTTTTCTATAATTTTAATTACTTAGAACAAATGAGCATATCATGACGCATATTGAAATTCTTCTGGATCCTCACCATTATTTATATGATTGAGATGATTTGGCCCCACATTTTCTCTCCCTATCTGCACATTAAACTAAAATTATTGAAATAACTTCGATTTCATGGATATACATCCTCTTAACATAGGCTTGTTCACCAAGTATCATAGTGCTTGGTGATTGATGACAAATTTAAATGGCGTAACCAATATATAATTCCTAAAATTTTAGAGTGTGAACACCATAACCAAATTTTACCATTAAGTGGTAGATAATTATTTATTTTGACTAAAATTTTATGACTTGCAAAGTGGATAGGGTCATCACAGCTCCCATTCCCCGATTAAGCTAGCACTTCACCTGCTATGATACCAAATGCATTCACATGGACATGAAATGACTTATTCCAATTAGGTAAGACCAATATTGGCATTGTAACTAATCTTTGATTGAGATCAATAAAATTTGACTGATATTTTGTAGTTTATTCATTTTTTTCTTTGTAAAGTAGTTTTTCTAATCGTGTTAATATCACAGTATATCCTTGTATAAACTTGTGATAATATCGAGTATGAACCTAGAATGATCGCACTTTAGAATAATTAAAATGAGGTTTTAGTCCCACAATTATTATGTTTTTTGATTTGTCTAAAAGTATACCATCGCTTAAAACCACATCTTATAAGGATGCCAAAAGGTGTGAAAAATGAGCATTTTTAGAACTCAATGTTATTCAGAGCCCTACACCTTTCCAACATAAGACAACTTTAAAAGATGTTCCTCGAACAATGAGAACACAACCTAGTCATCTAGATATACTTCCAAAAAATCATGAATGAAATCCTTAAAGGCAGTTATCATGACTCTAAAAAATACATCATGAGCATTTTTAAGCCCAAAAGGAATTACCTTATATGCAAAAGAGCCTTATTCTATTATAAAATTAATATTCGTCTGATCTTTTATTGCGATTATAATTTGATGATAACAACTAAACCCATGTGTGAAAGAGTAGACTTCATGTCTTGTGACTAAATCTAGTTCTTCATCTATGAATGGAATCGGGAATGGATCATTTAAACATGCATCATTCAGTGCCCTGTAGTCACCACAAACTCATTTTTTTTTGATTTCTTAGGCTACACCACCATAAGTATTACCTAATCTAATTCAATGACTAGATATATGATTCATGTGTCCTAAATCACATCTATATTTATCTTGAATTTCAATTTCATATTTAGGTTTAGTCTGTATGAGTATTTCTTAAAAATCCTGATGCACTTCTTCAAGTTGATGTGCATCTCCCCCAATGAAGGGTCTACACTATTATACTACCTTTAAAATTTGGGAAATACATCCTCATAATCTCACAACAATTATATTACCTTTAACATTTGTTGATGCATCCAATAATTTCCAATGGTTACAAGTTTTGGTACCAAGTTTGTACCAATGTTTTCAACTACCTTTCTCACTAGTTCCTGGTATATTTTACTAGACCTATCAAGTATAGAGTCTCGTAATCTCCATTCCCCTTCTTGTTCATAAATATTTATGTTTCATAACTATGTATCTTATGTTTTATCTATGTTGTTGGTTTTAGGATCCTCTATCTCTAGCTCTATTTCAAAGAATACTTTTAGTTCTAAATCCTCTTCACTCTCACTGGATCCTACATTCTTTACATTGTCCATAATTTTGCTATAGGATTTTAACATAAATTTCTCCATTTCCTTCTTAGCTCATTAATTCTTGATGGATTTGTTCAATTCCATAGTTTCTTATTTCTGTGAAGTTTGTTTATGCATAGTATGTATGTCCTCCTTGCATCCATGACACAAAAATATTTTTAGCTTTTGTAGAGAATTATGCCCCATTGGGTTCTTGTCCTAAAAGACAAATGTTTGTCTAAAATTCTATTTGAATTTTGTCCAAATTTTACTTTTGAATATATGCTCTTGATGCATGTACCATGTGTTTCGTAGAAGTGTTAATATATGCTATAATATAACACCCAATAACTTGGTTCTACATCCTATGATGAGCATATATCTACATATCAATGGATATGTAATTTATGGCACTATCCTTCTTAGAAAAATGGCCACTACTATGAGATCATAGGTGCCAACATGAATCGATTTCACATCATTTCACCTACCCCTTCTCAATGCAATTGATTTGATCAATGAACTACCCACCATGTCACAACAATCATGGTTTAACACACTGACTCATAGATATAGGTTGTTCCAACCTAGAAATATATTACATATTATCCTCAATAGAAAAATATCAAGTAAATTGTCTTTCAGTAGAAAAAACCATTCTCATGGGCCTTACCTTATTGGCTTCCCATGCCTAATTTAATATATGGGTATTTATGACCCTACTTACAAAAGACTCAACTTGTAATGATAAAGTTCCCTCATTAGTGGGTTCTATGTAATCCATACCTATAGGAATCACCTGGTATAAGAGATCAACTTCTAACCTTATTTAACATCGCATCGATGTAGATTTGCATTCCTCCATGCATAATTATGGAACTTGTTCCATTGTCTTGACAGGTTGATATTAAAATTAATTTATTTGTTGCAACTGTGGAAATGGGTAGGCTTGTTATGTGAAATCAGTGCATTCTCTACTTCATAGGGCCTGAGTTTAAATTCCATGCTTGCTTTAAACTAGTTATCTCCACTATAGGTATATGAAAATGTAAGCTCTTTGGGAATGATTTAAGGCTTTCTTTTTGTGTTGT
Source organism: Torreya grandis (assembly GCA_037957365.1). NCBI lineage: Eukaryota > Viridiplantae > Streptophyta > Pinopsida > Cupressales > Taxaceae > Torreya > Torreya grandis. Next base: position 535,946 of record JARHVA010000306.1, read on the forward strand.
TTAATGGTATGATAATGATATTGTCCTCTTGATGTGCTTCCAATTGATTATTTATTGTATTGATGGTCATCTAACTATCATACACCCACCTTTTCCTAATTAATGCAGGATAGTGTGTTTGAACAATTTTCATATCGATAACTTTGAAGTCTCCACACATACTAAGATTAACCACTTTTATCTCTACATCCTCTAATCTCCCCATGGGTTCCACTTGACCATAGTCTATGAGACTCAATATGATAGAGCTATAACTGAGGCTTGGTCTTCAAATAACCTCCAAAGTAGACCTAAGAATCATATTCATGGTGTTCTAAAATCCAAAGACAACAATGGGGACTTCATAACCTATGAGTTTTAATCCATTTGAGAATCAACATCTTGGGACTTTTTGGTCTTGACATACCAAACAACTTTTCAGCTCATTGTTGTCCCCTCTTCAAACAATACAATAAGTTATGCAATAATTTTTGCAATATTTTGCGATATATCTTCATTTCAGAGAGTACTTACCAGCTTGAGAGGATATGTCAAGGTTATAACTACTCCCTCTTGCCTTAGGATGCAAATAATCTGGATATACATCTGCACATCCACTACAACAACATCTCACTCAAAATAATTCTAATTTTGTATAAATTAGAGTAGCTAAGACGATTTAAACATTAATAATTTTTCTCTTACATGATCTAAGTATTTATCCTACCAAACCTATCTAATCATAGTCTCGTATTGCATCTCCAAAGGTGGTAGTCTTTTTTATTTATATTGATTCATGGTGGCAACTTGCATGAATATTGGATATTGAAGATGGTAGTTCACAATGTTGACATTTCATAAAACCTTTTCATTCTTTTACTTTTATAATATCAAATAATCTTAAGTATTGTATTGTTCACTCACTCTATAATATGCAAACTATGTCTACCTCTACTAGATGCAAGGACAATTTTGTGTTATATCATTTTCCTCTCCATATATATATAACAAACTATTGATTGACTATTCTATTTATCCTTTTGTCTTTGATTCTAGTATATCCCTTGGTATCCACCTATGTAACCTCCTTGCCTTTGCGGTGACCCCCAACCTTGTTGCTAACCAACATATCCCCCATACTATCTATGTGGTGAAGGAGGATCCTATCTTGGTTATTATTGTGGAGACTAAGGTGTCCATCCTTCCTGATACTATATAGTTTTTGATGTCCATATTGCTTGACTCTAAGGTGATTGTGGTGTCCATATAACTTGGTATTGTGAAGATTAAGACATCTACCCAATCGTATACTATGTCACTAGTGGACCCCAACCACCTTGCATTGTCATCTCAACGTCTAGACTTGGAAATTTGGGTTTAGCAATAGCAAATTGCTGTGTTACAACTGTAAAAATATTCTAGGTGATAACATCATTTTTTGGAAAACTTGAAAATTATTCTTGTCATGGTTATGAGATTTGTAAAAATTTCAAAACAAACTTTGAGTTTGATTTATGTACTACTGTAATAGATGAAATTTCATAATGGGATGTCCAATTATATGATAAATTTCATAAAATTCTACCTTAATCTTTGGCTATTCATTCTTATGATGTCCTTCTGTGTCACACTCACTGCACCATATTACTAATATTTGCCCATTAATTTTTTTTAATTATTCCATTTTTCATAATGTGCCTATTAGAATACACTCTCCACAATCTTCTTTATGTTCCACCCGAATCACAATAAATCTTGCCTCAACTTTATTTATGAACTAAACATGCATAATGACAACCCAGATCTTAGGTCATAGAACTTCCATGAACCAATCAACTTTGAATGTATCTTGGAGCTATAAATTCACTCGATTCATGACATCTAAGATCCTATGATCATTATCCCAAGTTGATTCTATCGATTTCCTAAAAATCTCCTTCAAGTCTGGAATAGTCTGGCTTGTGTATTTTTGCATCTTAAACTCGTCAATAAATTTATCTTTGATTATTTCCAGAGTCATTTGTCCCATATTATTTTCAAATACAAAATTTAGAGTTATCAAATCTCCTGTGAGCTCACAAATTTTTGCATCATCATTAGTCACAACTTTAACCTATCATTTCATCTCCTAGGTCAACAAATACTGCTCTAGGTCAAAAGACCCATCATATGGTGTAAGAGTGACAATTTTTTTTGCATTAAGAGCCATATTTCCTATGATTGTACTTGATTTAATCAATTTTTTAGGATTTGATTTAATGTGTCTATAAATTTTTTGTGACTATATTTGGAGTAATAATACTTTAATGTGCAAGTAATTTACGAGTATCCTAATTAACCTTTCCAAAATTCTTAGAGAAATCCTCAAACCATTTATTTGCTTTCTTGTCTTATGGAATTTTTCTAATTGAAAAATTAGGCACAAGGGGTGCATCCCCTTGGAGTGAATGAACCTGAATTGGGGTAAATTCCTCTCTCGACACCAAACTTAACTTAACCCTACAACTCAACATGATTTTTTCAAATGACTGTGTTTCAACATCAAAATATTTCTTACTTGATAATTATTTTATGTTATCTAACTATTCTATTGGCCTCTCTATAGCTTCTCCTTGATCCCTTTAGTCTCTATCTTTCTCTAAGTCAATTCCCAAATCTTGTATGGTCTTTACTATCTCTGTGATCTCTATAGTACCTTTGGTTCCCTCATTATCTCTAGATTATATTGGATATCTAGTTCCTCCCTTAGTCTTTGTAGTCTGTAACCTACTCTTATTAGGATATCCTTGAGGATCACTCTATTTATTTCATCTCTTTTGTTGTTGTAACTCTCTCTAAAGTCCAAAATTACCTTCTTGCTCTACTTCTTTGCATCATCTATATTTTGGACTTAGGTATTGGTTCCTTCTCTCAGTTCTTCATTGTTCCACTCCTATTATGCATCCCCATATTGCCGTAAGTGACTACTTCATCTCTGATGGAATAAACACCATGGACTTTTCCACAACCAAATTTTTTAGTAATATATGAAGTCTTTATAGGAATTTAACCTAGATTCCTTGGAGAAACATGTCATATGTGGCCTAAAATGTAATATATCCTTGGACAAAAATTTAATAATGTATCCATAAATTTTAGTGTTTAACTAGTGATCAATCATATGAGTTTAGTTGGTATCCAATTTGTGTAGTTTTTCAAAAAAAATTCAATCCAAATAAAGTTCCCTATTTATTTAGGCTTGAAACAATAATACTTAACTCTCGAAAACCAAGCAGCTAATAATTTAGGTAACTCACAGTAAATTTTTTCATAAATCTCACCATGAATGTGTTCAACTATAATTTATTTCATAGAACTAACAATTCATCTAGCTTCTCCTTTTTCAAACTTCTGTATCATTTCATCCCACTAATGTTCAATATATCTCTGATTAGGTAACCATATTAACATAGTTTAATTTCCACACTCATTGCACCATTGTTAGCAGAAGTTCTTGTATTTTCTCATCAGAACATGCTAATGTTTGTATTGTGTGATTTTCTCATCAAAACATGTTAATATTTAGTTAAACACAATTCATTAGCTATGATCATACATATTTATTATATTAAACACATATATTTGAAAATTTATGTGCACATAATAAGATAAGAAACTTTTAGTGGAACCATAAATTGATCTTTATATCATTATATTTATCTTATCTCCAATAAGAACTATTTATCCTTTACAATACAAGTATTTATAGCACTGTGATGAGGATCTATTACTCCATATTCATGACCTTTCCATTCTAGCATTAAAAGAGTCTTTCCATCTTCTACAATCTTTTGATATTCAACCAAAAGTTGAATTACCTAAAAAATATTCTATATCTTGCATGTCAATTATACATTACTTATATGATTTTTCACTTTATAGTTCACTACCAACATGCCGTCATAGGTGAGTGAGAGGATTGGGAAACTCTAATAATTGTACAATTTCTTACCATGTTATCCTCACTTAGTGTAGACCTATAATTTCCAAATAATGCTTAGAACCACCAAAGTCTTAAATATTGTAAGGAGATAATTATCTTGGTACATTTCATAGTGACAACCTTGAGGAGAAAAATAATCAACCACCTTTGGTCAAGGTATTGAAAGATTGTGATAGTGAAAGTTTTGAATATTTGTATAAACAATAATACCTCTTCTAAATCTCATAATTTATGGGCCAATTAAATATGTAGTATGTTAATTATAGACAGAAAAAATATAACACAATATGTCTTCAAGAGGAAAATGTCAGTATGACTACACATGTTAATTATAAAGGAAAAGAAAGGAAAGTCCTTTTTTAAGATCCATGGTTCAAGGTTCCCTCTTTATGGTTTGGAAGGTAGCTTACAACATATGATAACACCTTGTACTCTCATTATGTAGGATTCACCTAAATGTGCTTTAATTACAAGACATACATACCTTACCCCTTTTAAGATTTAAACTTGTGACCTCCCTTTAAGGACACAAGTTCTTCACCATTAGACAAATTTAGTTGTACTTAGTCCAACTCAGATGTACTTAAGTAAAATTAGGTGTACATGAAACCCATGCCACTGATGGCATTACACATAGTCAATTAGATTATGACACCAACCATAAACTATAAAAACAATCAATATAGAAACTCACCTTGTATATGACATCTACCAAATCACATAGTTCCCTAATATCTTTCTAACTCTATAAATAGGATGAAAAATAGAGTTAGTATGACCAATTGAAAATATTACCTCTAATTACAAAAAAATCCAAAATGCACAATTTAAAAAATAAAAAATCTACAATAAAACATTACAAATGTTAACATAAGCACGTCAATTGTCAATATTAAATTTGTGAAAAACATACTAATGAATAAATTTCACTTTTCTTATTCAACGTGGATGTATAAATATGAGTAAACAACATGTTTTTCATATGGTCGGTGGAGAAGAGATTTGTTAGAACTTTTGTGGTTGTTGACCTCTCTAAACCCCTTTTTTATTTGGTTAATATTTACTCCTCCCAAGGCTCGTGGACCCAATACCTCAACTTTTAAGGTCTTTCATTTAAATGTTTCCACAATAACCTTTTTGGGAATAGAGTTTTAGGGTGTTCTTATGAGGGTTTAAATATCTTGAATCCTCACTCTTGTTTATTTTGGATGAAAAAATAAGGAGTTGTTGACCAAGACTTCTTATGACATAATCATGGTGTCTTCTTTCACCCTTCTAGTCCTTGTCCCCTCTTCCCCTCAATCAATTTTCCCACCCCCAAGGACTCTCTCTACATGATTTTGAATCTCTATGTGGGCATCCAAGTTATTTGCTTCCATTAGTAACCATGTAATCCCCCCCTCACCCTTCTCCATTTAAGCTCTAAGCCCCCACAATTTTAACTATCAAGAAGAAAGGGCGAATATCGAAGGCAAAAAGGCTACATTCTGATGCAGAAGTTTTGGTGAATGATGGAAACTAATGGATGATAAAAACTCTCCTATCCTATTATGGTAAAATAATGACCCCATCCATATGTTGAGGCATTTATTTAGCTTAGCTTCTTTGGTAGCATGATGATCTTGATTGATATATTGGTTATGGGAGGCTACACTATTACTTTCTTGATAGCTGCTGACTTATGACTGATTTTTGGCATCTTATAAGCTAAAGACTTATTGTTATTTATTTTTTTGGTTGATTCCCTAATGTTGTTTTGGACTCTATTTTTGGTTGAGGCCTTGTGATTATGGTTGTTTGGTTGTTTGTTGGCGTCTTGATTGGTCTGGCTGATGTATGACCACCTTTGTATTGGGTTAGGGGATCTTGTCAAAACGCTCTTTTTACCAAAATTAGATAAAAACATATTTTTTAGGTGCACTCAAATACAATCTAATCTTAATATTTTTAATTTTTTTTTACCTCAACTTGTATGGATGAATTGAAGCATTGTTCACGTCAACCAAGGATACTAACAAAACTTCACACACATTAAGAAAAGAGAGCTCACAAGAGTATAACTGATGCAATTAGGTTTAGGTTGCCCAATGAAGGATGACCTTATATAATACACCCTGTTAATCCAAAACCCAACAATCACTAGTATATTTTCATGAATTTTTGACACTTTTGGTATCAAAATTTCATTTTTTATGATTGCTAACATAAAATTTGCATCAAAAAATTATTTGTGATGCAAAATGTGTCAAGGAGAAATGTTAGTGACATAATATACATCAAGGGTTGATTTAATCTACAAAAAATCATTGCTTCCACCCAAAAAAATCATTGTTGTGAGTTTACATCATTACTAGCGTGACTGACACAATTGTGTGTTAATGTTTGCATCACTCACTAAGAATCCACAAAATTTAAATTTAACTACCTGGCATCCACTTGAGTGGTGATGCTAATTATGATGTAATGGCATCAATTTTTGTGTTAGGCTCTATCATGAAACACAAAAAAGAATAAATTGGATTGAAAATCTATTTCTTTGAGTTTTTAACAAAAGTCACAAAAAATTAAAATAAAGGAAAAAACAAATGAAATTATTTTCATATTTATTTTTGTAAGTAGAGAATAAGGTGTATGATCTCATCAATCAAGGTATATTTTTAATCCTAATTTTTTAGTAATTGCAATAACATTATCCATTAAATATGTTATAATAGTCAAAATAAGAAAAGATTTTAGTAATATTGAAACATATTATCTAGTAATATTGAATTTTAGAAGTTTTTAAGTTGTTGCTACTATAAAAGTACTTTTTGGGTTGAAATTAAGGTTTTTATTGTGGTCCTTCTTTTTCTATGGAGTTTTATATAAATTGAGATGTAAGTTTTCGAGTAGTGAAGGGGGAAGTAGTTGAGCTTTTTCTATACATATTTTTGCCAGGGAAGGATTGTTCCTGAGAAGTGAAATAAGTTTTGGTGATAGTAAGTTGATTTGGGGTAGCAAAAGACAACTTTTATTATGGTTCTAATTTGAAATGCCACTCTAAGGACCTTTTGGTTTATCTAATTTATGGAATAAAAATGATGTAGATTTGGATGTTGTGTTTTTATTATGGATGTCCTCTTTTAAGGACAATAAGTTTCAATGATGTAAAAGAAATGGTTTTTGAAAGTGAAGTAGCAATTTTCGGTAAGGATTTGAGTTTGTGAAAGGAACTTTATTCATTTCTTATATTTGACTTGAATGGGATTTGATAGTTTTATTGCAAGACTAAGATGATAGAAAACCTATAAAAGATAACCTCCTAGTTAATTTGTCTTTTTGAAACCCGTAAAGGTTGGTATGCAAGTTTGTATTTAATTATAAACCTGTAAAGGTTGGTTAAAAAGTACTTAGATTATTAAAACAAGTAATTTGATAGAGTAAAATATTTTACATTTTTAGCCTTCAATCCCATTTTATTCAATTTCAAGATGTTTTTGAATTAGAATTCATGTATCTTAGCTATTTTTATGAGGGATATTGTATCCAATGATGTATTATGGTCAAGGAATATTAGGTGAAGTGTTGTAGAAGTTATACAGTTGTGACCATAAAGGATTTCAAGAAATAATTATAGAATTCATTAAGATTTTACTACACAATAGTTTGATGTGAAGGCTTTGCATCTAGAAAAGTTTATGAGGAGGAATTGTTTGAGATAATTTTATGCTTCATCATATTGTTATGTTTCTTGGTCTTCGAGCTTCTTTTGAAATGCTTCAATCTAGAGCTAAAGTTTTTGTTACTTCCTTCCTTGGATGGATGTTTTTTTTGGCAAGTTTGGTGATGTGGGCAAAGGTCTTCTAGATTTATTTTGATTTCTTCGATACATAAGAACATATTCTATAGCTAAGGGATTATCATGAAGCCCTTTTGTTTTTTGTAGTCATATTCAATTATATTCGATATTTGGGTATCTTAGATTACCATTTGTAAATCTGCAAAGATATTTAATAGCTTGGGATTTTTTGGCAAGTTGAACCTGGTTGTTATCTTCTTTTAACTATTATCATTTATATTGTTTTGGATATGTGTGGATGGTGAGGGACCCTCTAATCCTCCTTTTACTGATTTAAAAAATATTGGATCATGATTTGAGAATTTTTTTTTTTATGAAAAATTATATGAGAGTTTATTTTTTTTATAGATTCAAAATTTAATTACACTATTTTATAGAGTCATATTATCATTAAAAATGTAGCATGGAAGTTAAATTAGTTGTTAAGAGGGAGGAATGAGTGGATTAGGGTCAACAAAAATAATAGGGGATTATGCTAGTAAGAAGTAGTGTTGCCCATGGACCTAATCAAATTATGTTGCTAGCATGGATTAACAAAGTAAGTATCTACACCACCATATATACATCACCATGTCTAAGCTAATATATAGGAAAAAGAAGTACATTGGATCCATGTGCATGTCATTTTTTTAGGTTGTTGAAAACATTAGATGTGTTTCACATTGGGGTATATCAAGTTCACCCTATCAACACATTACACCCTGAGAATATCAAGAGAAGTGCTATAGAAAAAAATATTGAAGTCTATGATAAAGGTTAGTTTAAGAATTATAAGGTAACTAATAAAGGTGTTCCTATTCATTTTTATCCTAGTTATGTCTAGCCATAGTTAGAAGAAAATGAAGAAGGTTACATGGACGACACATTGACATATTACTTTGTTACACAATTGGATGAACTTATCAATTTTGAACTTAATGAAAATAGTTTAGGGATGGATATGGGCTATAAGGAAATTTATGTTGAAGAACAATGCAATATGGTTGATGAACATGATTTCAATGACATATCATATGAGGCCATAAAAGCAAATGCAAAAAAGTCCATTATTTCAACTAGGAACAGGTGCATCATCTTTATTGTGTTCTACTTTAACATTATTGGACATGAAAGTAAAGTATGAATGAAGTGAGATAAGTTTTACCACATTGTTGAGGTAAAATTGTATCAATTTATAATAATTATGTAGTTCTAAATAAATACATATGTATAATGATTTTACATAATTTCATGTATCCATAAAAAAATTCACTGATTAAAATTATAAATTAACTTTGAAGAGATTATTAAAAGATGAATTGCTCGCATAAGGCAACGTGCTTCCAACTACATATACATATACACAATTTATTCAACCCTAGGGATTGAATATAAGAAATATGATACTCGTGTTAATGATTGTGTTCTATATAGGGAGATTATGAGCATGCAAAAGGTGTGTCATATTAATGGTGAGGTGTGCTATCAAGAAGGTATGAATGACCCCAAAATTTTACAAAAGGTGTTGAAACACTTTATGTTATAGAAAAATTTAAGCATATAAATTGGTGAAATATTTGGAAAAGTTATCCTGTTAGAATTATGATAATGATAGCAAAGAAAATGGTGTAATATGTGTACTAAATGACTGCAAATTAATGAAACATATTAAAATAATGCAACTTACATAATTTCATAAAAACCATGTAGTGTTAAGTTTGGGATAGTTATGGATGGATTCAATCCATTTGGTAACATGGCCACAAGGTATTCTATATGTTCTATTGTTAATTTGTTAACTATATTATTCTTCAATGGTTGACAATACAAAAAGAGCACCTCGTCTTTTCACTTATTGTTCCAGAGAAGAATCAAGTCCCAAACATAGATGTTTGTCTTTCACCACTTATAGAAAAGTTGAAGAAGATTTGAAATGGTGCACACATGTTGATGTCTCAAGACTTGTTAGGGCATAGCCTTTATATGACAATGAATTTTGTTATGTTGTATTCTTGATTACCTAGGATTTGTAGTATCTTTAAGTTTATCTATACTTTTTTTGATTCATTTTCATGTAAGTTAGTATTATGATAACAAATATTTTGAGCATCATATAATTATTTTATTTGTTTTAGGCTTGAGTGACCTAATTTTTTTTTAAATTATGTGTTGTTAAATTATGTAAAATATATCAATAAAGGACTAATCTTAATTGAAATTGATATTCTATATATTACATTGTTTTGACTTTAAATTGACAAAGCAAGAGAAGAGAAATATACTTAGCTCATTTTAATTTTACACTGCTCACAAAACACTATTATTTTACCCTTTTTATTATGTAAACCTTAATTAGGATAAAACTATAATATTAATTAAAATGTAAAGTAGGATAATTAAACATAAATCTAAATGTAAATGATTGGAATTGGTTTGACAATTAAATTTGATAAATATAGAAATTAAAATAGAAGTTAAGATACTTATATTTACCTATTTAATGTAGGATTGATATTGGTGGCAAATGATAGGGAAGGTTATATGTTGGACTATGAATCATTCAAATCAGGTTCTAGATCTCTACCTATAATTAGATGGTATCATTAGCCTTAGGTCATTATCATCTCGATGATATGTTCTCATTTAGATAATTATGTCCTTGTCTATTTTAACCTTTTATTTTTTTATAAACCTATGTAACTTCTTATAATGTGTTCATGTGTGTGATACTATCACACAATACACAAAAATATGCCTCCTTCAATTCAAAACCCTATCTTCTCTAATAGTTTAAACCTTCAAAACAGGTAAAATGATGAGATGATTTATCCTTAACTATTCCCTAATCATTGGTTGAGTATTGCCTACATATCCAATATTCTAAAGAGATAAATAAAGCTGCATGTAGTTCTCCCCGTAAGGTGTATGTGTGCTTGTTTAATGTATGTAAATAATCTATATTTTAACACTTGGAAAATAATAAATTTGACTTGACTTTGAGGTGATTCAGACTTAGCTAATGCCTTATTCTTGTGACTAATCTACAATTTGGAAAAAATAGGGCAGTTCCTTTGAATGTACAGTATTGTATAAATATGTCCTTGATATATGATAGACGTTGAATAATATTATGCAATATTTGTATTTATGAGCCTATTTGGGTAATTTATCATACTAATGACACACTAGGAAGATGGTTTAACCCATATGAATGTTTTAATTTTGAAATAAGACTATTGCTAGGGAAAGGATGAAACTGTTAGATTTGGATGGTATCGTACAAGATTAACATTTTTATCTGGGAGTCAAGAATACTAATATGATGATCTAAACATGTTTGATTATGATAGTTTACTAATTTTGCATAACTAAGTTAGTTTCTAGGTGACTAAAAATAACATAAAAGGATTGGACCCATAGATAACATGCAACTGTGAGAGAATGATGAATGACAATCACATATGTATGCACAAGTCAAGTAGGGTGAGGGTAGGCCAATATTGACATTGTTGAGTGTGTAATTTACTAGATCTTAGTATTTACAACTGCATGTATTGGCTCTTTCATCTATATGAATTTTATTTTCTTATCTATAATCATCTTTGATGGATACTTGAATAGTTAATGGGTCGATTCATGGATGCTTGTACACTTTGCATGCTCTTTTTGTTTGTGGGATCTTTTTTGAAGTTATAACCAGTGTATCCATCTTAGGTATCATAGTTTATACTTATATAATTGTAATAATTCCTTGATATTTAAAATTTTGAATACTTTGTTGTAACAACTCATAATAACTACAATATGATTTCCCTTCTTGATGTGATAAACTAGCCATAGATTGATGTCTAATGGAAGGTAAAATGATCATATTATTTTCATGTAAAATCTATAATATATCACCTAGTTTGTTTTATAAACTAATAAATTGTAATGTTTTAGCATTTTATATGGAAGATCTTGGTTCTATGAGCTCTATGTTTTTAATTGAACTTTTCACAAAGATTGGATATTCATCAGTTGTACATTTTACAATGTGTAGTGCTTATTGTATTTGAGTCATGCTAAGTGTTTTCTTAATGGAACAATTAAATTGAGATATATTGTGTTAAATTGATATTACAAGAAACATTTGTGTTTTTTTCTAATGTGGATCATGGTCTATTTGGTGATATATCATAAAACATTCAATTTTTACTTGTTTACTTGAGAAATTTATTACACCATTTTTACCCTCGTGGTTGCTTGGAAGGGATGTCTTCCCTCTATCTACTTTAGGTTTCACATAAAAGAGAATTCATATTTTATCAATGTTTACCATGTTTAAATTATCTCTATACTCCCTTGGTGTTATAGGTGTAAAGTTTAAATGAGAGAGATAGTCATCTATGTTTTCAAGGATATCATTTTCTTTGTCATCATTATCATCATCAATAATAATTAAGTATAGATATTTGGTATTAATTAACAAGGTAAGATCTATTATTTCTTACTTTTGTGTGTCATATATACATGCTAGTAATTTTACCATTTTTTCTTAGTTGGTATGGTTGGTGGTGACTTATTTTCATTAGTGTTATTAGTTTCTCCCACCTCATATGTTTGTATTTGTTCTACTAGTATGACTTTTAATGGAGGTATTATGTAAGATTGAGGGGCACTTGATTGTGGTATAAATCCTTCATTAGGTTCAACCACTTTGAAATAATCAATAGGTTTATTATCTACAGGACATGCATGTAAACATCCTTCAAGTACAAAATTTATTCATCGATGTAAGGTGAATGGGAAAACATCCATTGCATGAAACCAAGGTCTACCTAGTAGTAGATTATAATGAAAATGGTTCTACATCACTTGAAATATAATACTTAACATTTTAAGCCTAATTGTTCATAGCACTTAAAGAGGTATATTATCAAAACCTATGATGTTATTAGTGATTTATGAGTGCAGTCTATATCAATCTCAAGTGTTTGAAGAAACATGATGTTACAAATGTTTAATTCTTATCCATTATCTATAAGCACCTATTTAACCCTCTTATTCAAAATCTGTACCTAAATAAAAAGTTGGAGATTATGATCTATAGGTTGTCGAGGAGGAAAATACATTTGTTTCAAAATAAATTGTCTTCACTATCATCTAATGTATTAATAATGGATGAAAAAAAATATAGTTTGGCATTGTTTGGTAAGGATGCATCACGTAGTGTTTTTTTAAAGAATATCCTTATAGATAGTGGGCCTTTTGAGAAATTATAGTATAGAGATTTTTTCTATATTATTCATAAGTTGATCTATGATATAATAATATTTAGTTGCACTAGTTGGTACTTTAGGCATGGACGAATGGGAGATGGAGAATTAGAAGGGATATTTTGATTACCTTCTTATTGCACTATGGGATTATGTATCCTAAATCTTTGCATTGTGATGACATTGATCTTCATGTCTAATATAAGTTTAGGTAGAATAATAGGTGAAATATGTTGTTTATATCTACCATAAGGTCTTGAAGGAGGATGAATGAAATGAGTCATATATGCCCATTCCCTATGAGTAGTAACCTAAAACATCTCAAATTCAACATTAATGCAATACATGTAACTAATTTCATGTATAATATCATTCTTAGTTTTATAACATTTGAATTTAACACATTTTGTTGTGTGAGATACAAACACATTGTATACTTTAGGAAAGAAATATGCAACTTACAACCATAGCTTGGATTGTGAAATATAAATAATTGGAACCCATTGTAGTTATGTTAGGGGTTTACTTATGTAAATAAGGGGAAATAAAAATAAATAAACTAAAAGTTAAACCCTAATAAGAGATAAATTTGAAAACTTAATATAGGAAGAAACTTAGGTTTTTTCATGCTTAACTTGTTGATTGGGTTCACAAAAATATTCTAATTATTCTAGGTTTGAGTGACCTAAAACATTTTAAAACTATGTGCTATCAGATTATGTAAAATATGGTAATATAGTATTAATTTGAATTGAAATTGATATTATAGATATTGCATTTTTTGATTTAGGATTGTAAAAGTAAGAGCTGAGAAATGTACTTAGTCAATGATTTAAGTTATTTTTTGCTTACATAAGGTGCCTCTTTACCTAGAAATGCTTTATAACTACTTTATCATCTATTCAAGCCTAAAATAGAGGATTTAAGCCTCTCTAGATGTTATTGATAAAGTTTACTCCCCATGGTAGTTGACACTATCTAAAGGATATTGAGAGTGTCCCTATACACTGTGCAAGTCTATAGCTCATGACAACCCTACACTTGTGCCTAAAAATCTTCTTATGTGTGCACACACTTTCAGTATTAAATGGTGATGTCTGTTTTCATTTTTTATTCATCAAAACTCTAATTTTTCTTTTTAACATAAGATTCCCTTGAAAAATGGGTTAATATTTTGGGTTAGACAACCTAAAAAACTCCTTGCTAAATGGTTAAGCATTGTATATGTTCTAATACTCTAGAGAGGTCTCAAACTGTAGGTAGTTCTGCCACCTATGTGTGCGAGTGTGTAACATATTGAAAAATCAAGAATGTAATACAATGTTTTGATCTTTGACACTCACCACCATTCAATTTTGAATTTTATGTATTCAGACTTGGCTATAGGGCTATTCATTTGAGGAGGTTTCAAATGTGTATTCCTTTTCTATAATGTTACAAGAGAGTGATAATTTATTCTTAAAGTTTGCAAGTGATTCTTAAAGTGTGATTAAATAATTTATAAGTGATGATATCCTAAAAAATGATTTATATTTACATCTGAATCTTCATTATTTCCCACTATGACTTAACCACAAAATGTGTCTAGATGGACATAATGGAGATTTCCTAATTTGAAAATAGCCATTGAATGTGCTTGGACATTGATAATAGAGGTAGACCTTTGTATAAACCTACTTTATTCAAGGGTTATCGGTAGTGACCTGAAACTATAAATTAATGATATGAGATATGGAAAAGGTCTGCCTATAATCCTAGGATTTTTATGTATAGACTAAGTTAATACTGCATAGGTTTATTTGGTGAATAGAGTTGGCCAAGACAATAAATGAACATGCAACAAGAGTCAAATTTATGTGTAATGTCCAACTATGTCAAAGTTAATGTTTTTAAAGTGTCTACTACCAAATTTATGTGTCTATAATTTTGTGTGTGTGTGTGTGTGTGTGTGTGTTTTATAGGTCTTTGCACAAAGTGAAAATTTATAATTCTAAGGTGAATCGATCGATTGACCTCTAAATGTTCAAAAGACTTTTATAAGTTAATGTATGAAGGGAACATGATATTCATACCAATGTCCCACCCATTTTAGGATTTAAAAAAGAGGAAGTTTGATGGAACAATTGAAATAAGGGATCCTCCAAGATGTT
This sequence comes from Torreya grandis, assembly GCA_037957365.1. Lineage (NCBI taxonomy): Eukaryota > Viridiplantae > Streptophyta > Pinopsida > Cupressales > Taxaceae > Torreya > Torreya grandis. The sequence continues at coordinate 551,132 of JARHVA010000306.1, forward strand.
GTCACCAAGTAACTAGTATAAGTGCTATGAAGAGGCATGCCAACAAGAACTAGATATAGAACATGTCATAATGTCGAATGGGATGATGAAATTATCCATATTTTTTGACCTTCCATATTGGAAAGGTTTCATCATCACACATATTGATGACCCAATGCACACATTTAAAAACTTTGTTGAATATTTTAAAAAACACATGACTTTGAAAGAAAAATACAAATTGTAGACAAGGATGGAACACCAAAGTGTCAAACATAGAGGAATAATTAGCCACCTAAAGGCACAAATGGCTACATGGGTTATGAAAAAGTATGGTAGATAATGTATTCAAGTAATAAAAAGAAATTAAGAAGTGTGATCAGGAAAATAAGGACACAAAAAAACTATGGGTATTCTCTTCGAAAGCTCTTTGAAAGGCACTCATGATTGATGGACAAATCATAGGCCTTAAACCTAATAATTGGCATAGAATGTTAAATGTGTGGATCTTGGCATTTGATTTTTATAGTAGGCTATGAATTCTATCTGCTATACAAGTAAGTAAATAATGACACAAAATTTTCTATTTCACAACATATTTTCCTAATTAGTTTAGTGGAAGGCAGATTGGCTTATTAAAAACTTCTTCAAATGCATCTATTAATTATCACACTTTTCAAGTTATTTTGAAATCATTAAAGTTATATAAAAGTTTCTATTGAAAACTTTAATGATCAACTTTAATGAATATTTAGTTTTTTAAGAGGTGGCTCTTATTAAAGGTATACATGAAGACAAGATTGCAATGCAGAGAAAGATAATCATATAATGTGTTTGCCTTTTTGAAAGGTTAATCTCCCAAAACTACATGGACATAAAGATACATCTTATAATCCATTTAAATTATATGAAATAGAGCTAGTTGGGGTTGTACGCACAGGGATTTTTTTTCCCTCGAGAGGTACATGAAAACATTGAAGAGTTTATTTAAAGCAATTCACATATCCAAAGGTTTCACTAGCTAAGGGATATATCATTCATCAAATCTTCTTATTTATTACTAAATACATATATAAGGAAAATGGATCCACTAGTGTGCCATGAATATGGGAAGAGGATCGTGGATATAAGAAGATGGTAAAACTATTATTGGGAAAAGGTATAAGAGATTTAGTACGTGCATATATTTCTCATTTAAATTATTTTTTAATAGATACATACAAATCATATATGATTTGTTTTCCCCATCCAAATAATTTTTTGTCTCTTGTGTAACGGTTGATGATCAAATAACAATTAACCAATTTATTCTCTATAATAAAGAATCAATGAGCAAGTGGCTTAAAATATACGAAATGAAAATAAAACATGCAATGGAAGAAAGAGACAAATTGAAGAGAATCTGTGGGCATGAAGTAGTTGTACCTGATAATTGGTGAGAGCAACATTGGCCCCAAGAGTGAACAATAATTTGGCTATATGACTATCTTCAATATCTAAAGGAAGCCACTTAAATTGAAGTGGGTAATACATTATCATCTTGGGGCACATCATGTCTATGACACTAAATATTTATGGGCCATGGATGACCATCCACCATATCTACATAGGTTTGGAGAAATGGAAAAAGAAGGCACTTTTCATGTAGACAATAAGAGTATTAGTCAAGAAGTGGGAATATACATGAGTTAAATGAAGGCCAAGAGGAGGAAAATGCAAACAATGATGAGCAATTTGTTAGAAGTGAAAACCTTAACAAACCCCCAAATGTGCATGAAGATGAAATGAAATATGTTGGCAATGTAAATGAGGATGATGCCAATACTAATTCACTTCTTATCTATTCCACATTATACATGATGACATTAATACATGTGATGTAGATGATGATAATAATAATAAACTTGCCATTTTTTAGCCAAACTTAATAGAAGATAAACTTGTACATAGTATGATGTAATGATATTTTTATGGGATTTCACTATGTTGATGATTGTGGGATTTCATCTTAGTGCAGTACTATTCTATATCAAAATAAAACATAAGCATACCAAATTTTTTATACATATTAATATTGAATACCACTAGATCAACAAGAAATGAAACATTCTTTATTTTATTCTATTTTTGTGTTCTCATTCACAAGAACTAGCTCATGTGTTGATTTTTTTCAAATGACATCTTTAATTACCTATTCAGATTTCACATGATGAGTATGTTGGTGGCACGTTTTATATGGGTGACCATACCTAAGTTAAATTAATTCACACACTTGAAAGACACTTTAAAGTATCTTTGTTTGAATATGTAAGGGCACTAAATTAGGATCTCTACATTGAAAATCCTCATGGTAATGCATTTGCTCCACAACCAGTTGCATAGGTGAGTGAATCTTCATTTTTTAAAATTGTACCCTACTATGAGTTCCATCATTGTAATTAGTGTGTGTGATTATACTTTGTTTAAAGTTGACTTGTTGCATTGGCCAACAACATTTCTAATAGGCTTTATCACCCTCCCATCCACATCATATAATTTGTAACCAATGGTTGCCAAAATTGCCATTGATGTATATAACACACATATTTGATGTCATATTTAATGAATTACCTAATTAAAAAAATAAAATTTGGGTTTAGATTTGGGTATGTAATACATATAAAACAAACAACACCTTAGAAATTAAATAGCTTGAACGAAATGAGCACAAATGACTGTTGCAGAGACAATTGCACAAATAAATGCTAAATACTTAACACACCACAAATGAAATTTTTAAACCAATCATTTATTTTTCTCACATGTTCACCCCAGTAAGATGGTTTCAACTTGACTTTGAAAAATTTCAATGATGTATGACATGACTCATTTTTTAGGGGTTAGTGTCAAGTGTGTTCATTCCAATGTATCCATAAATTTAAATCATGTAATTCTTCATGTAATTGATTGGAATGTAATTTAAATGATGCATAATATGACTCAATTATTTATGGGTTAGTGTTAAGTGTTTTCATTCTAATGTATCCATTAGTTCAACTCATCCTTTTCTTCTTATAATTGATTTAAGTAGACTTTAAAAAGATGTACGACATGGCTCAATAGTTTAGGAGTTCATTTCAAGTGTGTTCCCATCAATTTATTTAATAATTCAAGTCATTTAATTATTCTTTTAATTAATTAAACTAGACATAAAAATTATGTATGACTTGACTTAATTATTTAGGGGTTAGTATTAGGTGTATTCATTCTAATGCATTTATTCATTTAACTCATGTACTTATTCCTACAATTTATCGAACTAAACATTAAAAAGATGTATGACATAGCCAAAATATGTATATGAGTTGGTTGTGTCTAACCTCACCCAACTTCAAATATCGTTGGGTGAAAGTATGCTAGGTGTGGCCGTTTTATTTGAATTTGTGGTTTTAGTGGCTAGTGGTGATCGTTTGTGTTGGTGTAGTAGTTCCTTAAACTAGGTCCCCTATTGTGTTTCACATTTGGTTTATAGCTTTGGTCAAAAGTGATGATCACTAGAAAAAATGTGTATGGAGTGACTCAATTATTTAGGGGTTAGTATCAAGTGTGTTCATTCTAATACATTTATTAGTTCAACTCCTGTACTTCTTCCTACAATTGATTGAACTAGACTTTTATAAAGTACAATATGACTCAATGGTTTAAGGGTTATTGTCAAATTTATTCATTCTAATTTATCCATTAATTATGTTCATGTACTTCTTCTTACAACTAATTGAGCTAGACTTAACAATTTTTTTAAATTATTTATATATCATTTTAAAAATAAAATCAACGTTTATTCAATGAAAAATTATTTTTTATATTGGTGTTAACCATTTCATAATAATTGTGTAGTGAGTTGGAATGTTTTTTTTTTGTTTATATCATTTTTATTTATTTTTCAACATTAATTCAAAGAAAATTTATTTTTATATTGATGTTAATTATTTAATAATAATTGTAATGAACTCAAAATATCTATTTATGTTGATGATGTAGTTGTTGATGCAAAGAGTGACGTAACTCTAGAAATAATTACATAGAGTTTGCGTCAGACAACTATAAATTTAAAAAATCTCACCCAAAAGCAATCAGTGGCATTAAAATAAGTCAAATTTATTTGACTTAAACTTAATAGTGCTACGATTAATAAAATGTAAAAATTTATTTGTAAGGTCTAGTTGTAATTCATATTTTTGAGGTAAGGCTAAAAATTTTAAAAACAAAAAAAGTGGAGCAAGTCACACACTTACATCAAGAGACATGCAACAAATATCAATAGATGAGAGAAAATAAAAAAAATCCCTAAAAACATTCTTACAAAGTCTTTTACGTTTTAGTATCACTAAAGCATCCTTTCTAAAAAGAAAAATATTTTTTCATAATCAAGCTTTTATCATGCATGTTTTGCTACCCATTATAATTTCACCCAACAAGTCAAGCTTTTTAAAAAAAAACTACCTTTATAAAAGGTAAACTATACTAATCCCACCAAAGCCTATATTCTAAAAAAAGAAATTGCATGTTTTTTTTATGATCTTTATTTATGCATTTATTTTTATTTACTAAAAAGTGTACATGCATAAAAATATGTATGCAACATTTTCACATGAATCCCACAATAGCTTACATTTTAAAAATAACTTGCATACTTTTTTGGCATGATCTTGCTTTCTCCATGCATGTTTAGTAAGTAACAAGTGTTCATGTATTAAAAAAAATGCATGACTATTTCTTAATTTTATTAATAATCTATAATATAAAAATAACGTGAATGGTTTTTTTTGCATGATCTTGATTTATCCATGCATTTATAATCATATTATTGTTATCAAATAAAATTCAAGATTTATACATTAATTGATGTTGTAAAATTATCCTTATGGTTTTTTTGTTATTTTTCCATCAAGATAATTTTATTTAGGTTGTTGTATTGACTGTTATTGTCTAAAAATCTCACCATTTTTAGCATTGTGCCAAAGTTGTCCAACTAATCCGCAACCAACTTCCAATTACTTTTGAGATCTTCATCAAGCTTTGATTACTAAAGTATAACTAGCCATGACAAAAATTTATACTTTGTATTTCCAAGAGTTTCCTCTTCTTCTGGGCATTGAGCCCTCTAATGTTCCAAGAGATGATTAATATATTAAACTAAATTACCCTTCTTTGAGCCTACCATGATGCTAACCAATGGAAACTGCTTTCTTGTTAACACTTTTTGTGTTTCTTTGTGTCTTCTATTTTTCATTCTCAGTTTTCCTCTCTTGCTATTTATAATTATGATTTTCTTCCTTTTTTTTTTTTGGTCAAGGAGGAAGTTTGGTGTCCCATGTGACTTATGATATCATCTTCCTTTCCTTGGTTATTAGTATCTTCTTCCTCTAACTATTTTTCCCCTTCACCATGCATGTTCTCAATTTATATGCCCATATCTTCCCCTTTGAATATGTTCTTGTTGGGTTCTAGCTCCTCAATGATACTTTCCAGATCTTGTTGAAATCTATATTTTACGATTAGAATCTCATCTTCATTATGCATGTTTCTCTCATTTCTTGGGTTTATATAACCCTTTCTTCCTCTATTTATTTGGCGGTTTATATTTTTCACCACATTTTTATTCCTTTTCTCCATTTCTATAATTTTTTCCCTTTATTTTAATCTAATGCTTTATTTTGGGGTTTATGAACCCATCATCAATATTTGTGGCTTCTTATATAAGCTTGGTGTTTTAAACATTTTTCAGCACTGAGGTTCATTCTATCACCAAGTGACTGTACTCAGTACATCCTCTACATTTGAATTAAATTCTTTCGTAAGATATCGGTTGGATACAACTGATCTCTTTTGATTTAAAGGTGTCATTATTTAGGAGCACTTTAAAGAGATTCAACTCACATAGATTTTGACATAATTATTTTCCATAAAAGGGTTTAATAGTTTCTAATACTTTTTCCACCATGTTGTCAATCATATCAAACACATACATTGACAAGGATTATGGGGGAGTGTATCATTTAGATCCAAATAGGAGCTATGGACAATAGTTTCTTTTTGGGTTTGAATTCTATGTGACAATACTTCATGAATAACCTTGCATTTCAAAATAAATATAGATCTTCCCCGAAAACAATTTCTTGATGCAATTCATTTTGAAAAAAAAGAAATGAAATAGTCTCTTTTATAGGGTCTTATCTCCACTTTCACACGAGTGTTATATTTTTTTTCTACCCAAGCCTGGATCTCTTCTCTTAATAGTTGAGCTCCCAAAAAATGCAAATTAAGGTTTTTGCTAGCAAGCCAAAAATGTTCCTTTTAATATTTTTAGCAACCAATAGAATGATTGGACCCTCCTCCATAGCTTACATTCATAAAGTTTTGGTGATAGTCTGAGGTTAGTCTTTAAGTTTTCTAGGTGTCATCATTATTTCTTCTACCTATTCGACATTGATCATATATGAACTTCCTACCACTTTTTTCCTATATGAGAACCCTAGAGGGGATGAGCCCCCTGTAATTTCATTTATATTTTGGAGGAAAAATAAATTTACCTCCTTTCCAAAACCCAGTTGCCCAAACCATGGCCCCCATATTCTATTAACCTTCACATAGAAGAAGGTAGAGGAAAAACAAGCTAATGAACCATGATGGTTATAATTGATTATGAGTTATCAATAGTTTGATTTTTTTCAAAGTGGGAAGAAAATAAACATGGAAAAAAAATAAGACTTAAAAAATACATGGAGGAATAAAATCAACACGTGGAGGATGAATATCAACACGTGGAGGATGAATATCAATAAGGGGAGGAAGACTATAAACATAGGAAGGATGCGTATCAATAAAGGGAGACTAAATATAAAAGAAAGGAGGATAATATCAACAAATGGTAAGCTTATTATTTCATCAATTATTTACAAATTTTAGTATAATATAAAATAAGTGAATGCTATAATAATCTTTTAATCATTTAAAAGTGTTTTTATAACACAATATGAATGGGTTTTTATTGAATATTTTTGTATTTTATTCCATACTTACCTTCAATATGTATGCAAAAAATAAATATTGATCTACAAATTATCTAACTTAGTAAAATCCAATATCATATAAGGTAATCAACTAACATCCAATGCATTACATGTTTATATTGGGAGCATGACCGAATTGTATACACTAAACCTAACCAAGGGATCTCTTACTACACAATGCCAAAGGATAGGGTTCCAAATCCTCTAGGCAAATCACACTATATATTAACCCTAACTAAGTCTACATACATGAAATAATAACTAATATAGTGCTCACTAAAGATTGTGGCATAAATGGGAGTGACAAAAATACATAACAAGTGAAGAAAACTCTAGTCAAGTCAATGTAGAGGTATTTTAAGCTATGCAAAATACATTCAAACTATTATTTATAACAATATCTACCTATAAAATAAAATAACAAAATTAGAGATACTTACCTTCAAAGTGAACCATCGAGTCTCAATCTCTCTCTTAGCTAGTGGTGTTTTGTAATAGGTTGTTACATATTTTAAGGATCACAAGGATAAATCTCTCTAGGCTACAAGACCTCTCCTATGCACTAAAGACTTACACAAGATGAATGATCTACTTCTTGAAGGAGAGACCCTAAATGATGAACTTCTCAAATGATAGAATAAGCAGAATTAGAACTATAATGATGTGAAAATGAATGTTCCTCTTTATTGGATTGAAATGATCTTTGTATTTATAGGAATGGATAAGCCTTAAGCCTTCCAGAATTTAAGCTAACAAGATCAGCTAACTTGATCCTATTAGTTGGAAAAAGTTACCTTTAGGCCTTAAATTAAGTCGATCAAGCTGAATTAGTTCCATAATGTGCACTTAATCTTTTCTAACAATTTCAACTTGGTTGACTTAGTAGAAAAGGGGGTGTTTGCTTAATTAGGGGCTATTGAAAGGATAAATGCTTAGGGAAATGTGTAAATAGTGTTTGGATTGCTTATGGAATTGGATAAATATGATTTTTAATGGGTTTAGGAAGTTATAGAGTTGACCAAAAATATTATTAATAACCAAAGGTCTACGCATTGATTTCCTAAAATACCCTCTAAGGTGTGCAATCAAAGAGATCAAAACTTGACAAGTTATTACAAGAGAGAAATTATCAATACTTGATAAAGTTTATAAATATTGTGTGTATACATATGACCCAATCGAAGCTCATCACATGTCATGGAGTTGTAACATGGGATGGTGCTTCGAGAAAGAACATAACAACACACAATGCTAAGTTAATAAATTATAGTAAAAATCAGAAATTAAATCACAATAAGGAATTGTTAGAGATAATTGAAAGTGCCATATACATACCTTGAATTACCTTTATCATTAAATGGTTATCTTCTATATTTATATTTTTGATTACGAAGGGCACATTAACTGCTTTTGAAAAACCCTAAGGATACAAGGCTAAAGAGAAAAAACAAACAAACACATGAAATATAACTAATGGTACCAAACAAACCATATCAAACCAAGGTCACATGAAATTGAACTAATGGTACCAACATTAATACAAGAGAAGTAACAATCCATACTCAAAAAAATTGAAAAAAACATAAATGTAAATGACATTATTGAAAGATAAGTAACAATCCCTACTCAATCAAAAATGGAAAAACTAAATGTTAATGTAAAGGAAATAGAATGAAATGGTCTGTAAAAAAGTTGAAAAATAACTTCAGAGTCTTCATAACCAAGGGAGATCCAAGAAGGATAAGGAAATTATTAAGAAAGTATATCATAACCACTCAAAGATAAAACTTCTATTATAGTGATATATGAACTAAAATAAATGTTAATCCGAGAGAATACAAAATTTAGAAGTTGTGAAAAGATTTAGAAGCAAGATTTCTTGTCAAGGGTGGATGTGAAATGGGTTGTGGGGGAAATGAAGGTGACACCAAGGTGATTAATCTTTATAAAAAATAAGACAATTAAATTAGGTTGGAAAGATAAAAAGACTTTTGATATTAAGGTCTCTATAGAACTCAACCTATCCACAAAAATTTGGGTTATCTAATGAAGTATAAATATCACCTCATGAATGTTATATATGCAAGAAAAATTAAAATATACCTATATTCCCATAACGTTCTCCTCATTCCTCATGACCCTTATAAATCTATTGGTATACTATGAAGATTGGGTATTTATGTGAGAAACATGGGTGTTAAAAATGACTATCACTAGATAAATTACACTTGATTGTTGGGATATTGATGATAGGTGTTATCATTGGTGTCTGAGAGGCATTAGTAATGACAAAGTGGTATGTGATGTACTTATGTGACCAATGTTTATATGAGATTGAGTAGAGATAAATGTCATTAAACTCAACATAGTTTTTTGATTCTATTGATTATTTTTATCAAATTTATAAGGGCATATTTGAATATAATAAAAATATTTGAGGAGTTATTTGCTTGTGTTGAAGAGATAGCTTAGTGATTGGTGACTTGTGTGGAGTTGCAGATTTGAAGAAGGGTGTTCCTACAAGGTTTCTCTATCAGATTGAGAAGCAATCCGAGTTCAAGAGTTGTTCATTTGATAGGTGTTGTGTTGTGTTGGTGCTCAACATCTTAGGCAAGTTGGTGCTTATCATCTTTAGGGGTTGGTGATCCTTGTGAAGTGGGTACTTCACTAAAGTCTCATGTTTGTAATCATCATATAGGCCTGTAGTCCATTGTTTTGTAGAATTGAGAGTGGGTTTTCTCCCCCATGAGGGTTTCCCACATAAATCTTTGTGTTATGGTTTCATTCATGCTTGTTCTTTGATTCATCTATCTTGCATATTGATATGATTATTTAAGTAGCTTGAAGAGTTGGGAATTAGATTGTAATATTGTTAAACCACTGATGACCCCCCCTCTTAGTGGTGTGTACCTCCATCATTGATACCTAGATAAAATAACTTAGAGAGTATGGCATCTAATAATTTTGTACTTGCACATTAGACGAGAGTGAAATCTTGAAAATGACCTTATTATGACCATAGTGGAATGGAATAATGAAGAGGTGATGGAAGTGAACATGGAATGATTGAGTTCTCAAGTCCCCAAAAATGTGTATCTATAAAAATGGTAGAATAATAGGTAAGCATGACTCCACATCATAAGAGATAACGTAAATGAGGGGAAACATGCAAAATAGATCATTAAAGTTATTACAATAAAATAATATGAATGAATTAAGAGTATCAAGTCATAACCCTCAACCATTACCTTATTTTTCAGGGAAGACACTTAGTTAAGATTGTAGATAAAAGTAGTTTAGAAGATAGAGATTTGTGAGGAAAACCTGGTCCTATTTGAGGTCTTATACTGCAATTCACAAGTAAAATCCAAAGTGAGAAATAACATAAAAGTAGTTTGTGAGGAAGGGCTAGTCCTATCCAAGGTCTTACACTACAAATCACAAAAGAAAACCCAAAGTAGTGGGGAATTAATGAGGTTTGTAAAGCAATAAGCTAATGAGCCAAAAGAGACTTGGAAGCCAATAATATAAGCAACACAATATTCATGAGGATGGCCATGTCCTATCTACAGTCTTATTATGTAACTCATGAATTAAATGAAATAATGTAGCTATACCAAAGGACTAATTATAGGAACCAAGGCTACTGAGATTGATGTTATGCTACTCTTTGGAAAGGTTCTAAAAATCTGTAAGAAATAAAAAATGTTAGCACCATAATATATAGAAATATATATGAAAGATATGTAAGATAATGAAAGTATTAGAAATGATAATTTAAGAAAAATACTTCTTTAACAATTGAGCATTAGTGGGTTCTTTAAAAAAATGTCCTTTATTAGTTTGCAATCTATAAGTACTAGACCAAGAATGTCTTTGACTAGATAAGGACCCCACCATTTTTTAATATACTTACCTTCTTTGTCATGGGTATAATCTAATTTAAGGACTAAGTCATCAATATTTAAGGGATGAACCTTGACTTTTTTATTGTATTTTTTGGCAATTCATGCTTTGTATTGTTGGTTGTGTTGTAAAACAACTAGGCAACACTCATCGAGAAGGTCTAAAGCATGTATATGGGATTCATGAAGTTCTTCATCAGGAATAATTCTATGAAGAGAGATGTATAAGAATGGTATCTTAAATTCTATACGTAAAATAGATTCAGAGCCATATACTAAAGAGAATGGTGTTGTCATAGTAGTAATATAGATGCTAGTGCAATAAGCCCAAATTGTAGGATAAAGTTCTAAGTGCCAATCAAAATGACAATCTTGGATTATCTTTCACAAAATTTTGTTAAGAATCTTTTTAGTGGATTCTACTTGGCCATTACATTGAGGATGATAAGGCATTGAAAATTTATGCATGTTTTTAAATTAAACACATAATTATTTCATATCCTTATTATTGAGAGTCCCACTATTATCATAAATGATGGTGCTAGGAATTCCAAAGTGGTAAATGATTTGATTTAGTATAAATTTAGATATAGTGATACCCGTGACATTAACAAGGGGCATAACTTCAACCTATTTGGTGAAATATTTAATGGCCACGATGATGAAGACATGACCATTTTGGGATTGAGGTAATTTACCAATGAGATCTAATCCCCACATGGAAAATGCCAAGAAGATTCTAATGTTTGAATTTTAGCTAGACGAGAGTTAATAAGATCATCATACAATTGGTAGGGATTTCATTTTTTGGTAAATGTGATGGCATATTTCTCAAGTGTGGCCCAGAAGTATCCCATGTGTAGTCATTTGTAGGTTGTATTGTGTCCACTATAATGACCACCAAAAATTTCCCCATATGCTTGTTCAAGGAGGGAAGGAAATTCATCCCAAGTTACACAATAAAACAAGTTACCTTCAACATTTAGATAATATAGGATATCATGTTGTAAGCCATATTTTTAAGCTTGTTTATGAATTTTAGTTTTTTCATGAGAATCAATATTAATAGGATAAGTGTGATGATCGATAAGTTGTATAATGTTTTTTTACCGTAGGATTTATCTCATAGTTATTGCCTCAATATGATAGATAAGAGAATCATTTGTGGTTGGTAATGAAGATGGTGATTTACATATGTGGATGAGAAATTAGGAGTCATGAGGATGAAAAAGAGAGGCAGATGAAGCAAGTGAGTTAGCCATGGCATTATGCTCTTGTGGATTTGGTTATATAGTAAAGGATTTGAATTCTTGAGCAAGAGTGATAGAATTTTTTTTATAAGTGATAATGTTTTCATTCTTGCATTGGTAGTCACCATTAAATTGGTGACATATGACTTATGAATCACCAAAAGAATGTGGTAAGGGATATCTAAATTAATGGAAGCTTGCATGCCTAAGATAAGTGCTTTGTATTCAACCATGTTATTAATAACATCGAAGGTTAATTAGAAAGCGAGAGGTATGATTTTATCATGAGGATCAACTAAGACACATCCTACTTTAGCTCCTTGGAGAAATTTAGCACCATTAAAATGAAGCATCCAAGTATCTTCATTTAGGTCAATTATAACTTTAGGGAATTCCTCAATCATGGATTTGGATTTTGGTTTAGAAATGGTAGTGTCAGGTTCTTCAAGATTATTTGTCTCAAGATCAGTCATAAAATTGTGGAAATAATCTTTGAGTGAAATAGCTTGGTTAAGACCTTCAATGGATATTATTTATTCATCAGGAAGAGTATCTTAAAGATGATTAGTGGTTGAAATAGGAATTGTAGTAAGTTGGTCTGTAACTACTTGGCCTTTAAATGATTTTTGGGTAATGATTCGTAAATCAAATTCCATGAAGAGAACCATCCATTTTTTAATTATATCCCTGGGTAAGAAATATTTTGAGATGAGGAAATGAAGGGGATCAAAATGGATCATAACATAAGTTGTTTATTAAAACATGTAGTGGTAAAGCTTTTCAATTGTGAAATAAATAACGAGATGATCATGTTCAATTTTTGTATAACATGTCTCATAATTGATTAGAGCATGACTAATATAATATATGGCATATTCACAACCTATTTTATCATGTTAGGTAACCATTGTATTGACTGATATGGTAGTAGAGGAAGTGTGATGAGAGGTCAATCATTGGAAGGAGTCCAGAGAGTGGGAGGATGTTGGAATGATTCTTTCATGCTATTGAATGAATTTTGACATGAGTCAGTCCATTTTAGAGTTATACCTTCCTTTAAAAGGGAATTAAGTGAATAAATTTTATAATCCATCTCATGAATGAATCATCTAATTACCCTAAGTTTACCAAGGTATGTTCATATGTTTATAATAAAATGAATAATAGGCATGTTGACAATAACTTTATTTTTTGCTGGATCCACATCAATTCCTCGAAGATAAACTAGAAAACCTAAGAGTTTACTAAATGTGACATGGAAAATGCATTTATAAGGATTGATTCTAAATTTGTATTTAATAAGATGGCCAAAGATGATAGAGAGATCATTAAGATGATTTTCACAATGCTTGGATTTGGTGAAAAGATCATCTACATAGGTTTCAACAATATTATGTGTGAAATCATGAAATATATGGGTCATAGCATGTTGATAGGTGGCATCGACATTTTAAATACCAAAAGGCATTTTTACTTACCAATAGGTGCCCCATTATGTTATAAATGTGGTTTTATGTTGATCTTCAAGAGCAATGTGAATTTATTTATATCCTAAAAAACCATCCACAAGAGATAACATTTCGTATCTAGCTGTGAAATAAACAATGGTATCGATTGATGGTAAGGAAAAGTTATATTTTGGATAAGATAAGTTAATATTACGAAAGTCTATATAAATGCGAATAACCATGGTTACTTTCTTACATACAAGAACAATATTGGAAACCCATTTAGAGTAATTGATCGGTTTGATGAATTTAACATCTAGGAGTTTGATGATCTCTTTATGACATAGGGTTGAAATATGAGGAGAAAATTATGTTACTTTTGATGCACATGTTTAATGTCAAGATAAGTAATGGTATTATGAACTATAATGCTAAGGTCAATACCATGCATATATTTATATGACCATGCAAATCTTCACAATATTTATTGAAGAATAAAAAAAAATAGCGTGTTCTATAGGACAAAATTCTTTGGAAATAAGAATAGGTTAGGGGAAAAAATTTGTTACATACTTAACTATCATATTTTCTTCAATAATCATAACATTTCCATCTTGGAAATGATAGGGAGTAGGAGGGAGTGAAGAAACATGATGTGTTGTAGGATTGATACTAACAATCAAATTATTGAAACAAAGAGCCTTGTTCTAAAAATGACCTAGCTCATGATGTTAGAGTGGGAATTGAGGTTCACAAGCATGGAGTACTGTTAACATGGCTTCATTGATAGGGAGTGTGGGCAAGGGTCCATAATATTCAACATCTATTTCAAGATCTATAATTTGGTTGCCTTGACTATCTAATTTAAAATGTATTTATCATACAATTTCAACTTATGTGTCTAAGGTAATTTTAGGATTAGGGATGAAGGAATGTTAAATTGGTCTTAGTATTGAGACAGTAGGAGAATTACTAACATCAGTGGTGATTGGATTATGGATAATAGGTAGAGAAGCGAGTTATGTAGAAGTATCAATAAGAGATAATGAATATTGACTGAAAAATTTCATTTGATTTATGTGATTAGTGGTTAGAGGTTGAATTATATAAGATTGTTTGATCTCCTAGACAACCCATGGAGTATCTATCAATGGTTCATTGATAGGTGGCACAAAACCTTTTAGTTTTAGTTCACTATTAGAGGAAATGTGAATGACATGAACATAATTATTGAAAGCATGTATTTTAACTAATATATTTTGATAATGTAATACATCTATATCTTGTGATTGATCTTGTGCCATGATATAGATATCATCATAGGATTGTAATATTGAGCATGTATTTGTTTTAGTGGGAATAGTTGTAGTGGATAAAACTATATTATTGAAAATGTGAGGAGACATGATTAAAGGATCTTAAAAAAGTTTGGCCACCTATATTCATTGCAAGCAAAATCATCCTCTTTATGTAGAAGATCCATGTGTGTTACATGGGGGAGGGGTATCAATAATGTAATATATTAAAGGAATGGTTCTATCTCATGGAAAAAGAGAAGGGGGAGCCATTCTAAAATATAGGGAGGTAATCAAGTGGTATTACAAATGTTTTGTAGTACATTAGGTTCATCATCATCTGAATCTACAAGAGTTACATGTAAATTTGAATGCATATTGGCCAATTCAAGAAGAGAAGGACTATTGATGTGGGTGATAGTAGGAATAAAGTATTGAGATTTAGGATTTGAAAGTTGGATGTTTCAGGGATTAAGGTTAACTTCATGTTTGTAACATTTCCTATTATATATGAATTTAATACTTTGGCTACCAAAAGATGCAGTAGATCACATGCGATGAGTCCAAAGATGTCCCAAAATCATATTGTAAGATAATGGAAGATCTAGTACCATTAGTTTGGTATCGATTGTCTTAGGTCCAATGGTATGAGAGAGCCAAATGCAATCGATTATTTTTTGGTTAGTTTTTTCAAATCCATAACACTTAAGTCATGTTTGTTTGAGGTTTATTTTGGAATACCTAATTTTTTGAATCAACCAAAGAGAGGTGACATTGATGCCTAATCCATCATCAACTAAAACTTGTCAAATTAAAGTATTATTGATGCCAATTTTGATAAGGAGGGGTGGATCATTAGCTCAAAATAGAATTCCATTACTTATGATATCTTCTTCTAGAAATTCAATAGAGGGTTTGATAGATGAAATTATTTCGATAACATGGACTTATCTAAGATGATGAGTATCCATAGGTAATTTAGATTTACTAGATGTGGGATCTTCTATGTCTTGGAACTATTGCATAAGAAACTTTCAATGATAGGGAGGAGTTTGAATTAATTCCATTAGAGGAATTTTACAAGGCATAAAATTAAGTTTGTCTAATAAATTCTAATGGGGTTCATAAAAAGGAAAAGCATGAGGTTTAGGTTGATTGGGTTGACTAGTTTTTGGATGTATGTGTGGGTCCATTGATGGAGGGGAATCATCAATAGTAGAGGGTTCAAGAGCTACATGTGGAGACATGGTGGTGTTTTTAAGTAGTTGAACATTAATATATGGTTTGTTATGTTTGGTAACAAGATATTTATGAGTAGTTTTGCAATGATAATTGACTTTAGCCACTTTCACATATTAAGAATTGGTATAAGATTGATCATAATCAAAATCAATGGCACTGTAGTCATATAGAATGTCATTTTAATGCAGCGAGAGTCACTTGAGACCACCCTATCCTTAGCTTAAACCTAAACCTATCTTAGGGCTTCTTTTGATCATTTTTAGCTTTTATTTGTATCTAGCCATGCCCAACTATACCAAGAGCTGTATTGAGCCATCACCTAGGCATTCTTGATCCTTTTTCACATGTACGAACTACATGGACAATAATGTGACCCCATTAGTCTATAACACAATACACTATTGGCAAAGGGGGAAAAATTATTGACCCTTAGCTTCGCTTTCCCCTAATAGATGTATTTCCACTTCTCAAAGCATCTTAAGGTCATCTTAGACTCATTACATGTCTTGACAAACATCATAACACTATATAAAGACCAATCTCATTCATTTATTAGATAGATGGTAATTATCATGAACAAGATTAGAAATAATTATGAAAATTAAGGTTATTGATCCCTATTTACCCCTATTTCTACATACATCCATCTACAGTATCCCAAAGCTCAATTTTACACATGTTTCCAATCTCAATTGACACTTAAAGCATTCAAATTGACATTCATAATCATGTATACTAGCATCACTCTCACTTGAACTAGCACTTAGATTATGATAACTACATTAGGATTGATACCATTTTGAGGTATGTAGGCAATGCTCAACACATAGGGTGTTGAGGTTAGGCCCAACCTACCCGACTAACACCACTCTTCTTACACTTGTGTTCATAAAAACCCTATCAAGCATGGAGGATTAGGGTTTCATAATGAAGTCAATCAAAGTGTAAAACAGACAATGATCCAAGTCTTGATCATACAGGCACAAGCTTCCCAAAATAGAGTCGAGGTCTGCTCAAAATTTCACTAGTTCACCTACATAGGGTCCTTACCAATGTACAAAAGGTCTATAATGTAGTGTATTACTAGAAAAAATGGTCATAATATTGTTCAAAGAGGGTTTTGACATCTATTCTTTGTTGACAAGACTCTACCCTACTCCTAATCACTTCTTATCTCGACACTTATGCATCTCGATCATATTTTCCAGCTAAGTACACCTTTTCTAATTCATTGTTATTTATAAAATATTCAAATAGTGCAAATTAGTGGTTGTTGATACTATAGTATTTTATTCTTTGATTTACTACTCAGCTCTTTATTAACCTAGGGTTACATTGCATAATTCTAAAAAATATAAATCATTTGGTGAACCCAACTTACTTTGAATAGCACCCAAACCCTGGCCCTAGATGCTACTAAGGTTTATATCCTTCTTTTTACTATTTTGATTTATTGTGTTAGGATTTTTAGATTTCATATATTCTATTTTAGTGGTTTGTTTACTATATACCATCTAAAAAATTTATATTTCTTCCTTTAAGAAGTGTTATGCTTAATGGAAATCATATTGAGCATACCTAGATTCCTTCCATTTGAGCTTTAACCATGGTTAAAGGACCAATTAAAATTCCTAGAATTTATCCTTCAAATTCTGATTATGTAGAATTCAATGATAATACATCAAAACATGAGTAATATGATCAATATCATAATGACACACAAGATGGGACTTGAGACACACTCCCCCTCGCTTAATGTTGATAATATTATAATCAATAAGGATAAGATCTTATAAATTTTTAGAAATAGACTTTGAGAATAACCCCATGATTATGAATAAATTTTTCAAGTTGTATTGGAAATAAAAAACACATCACTTGGTTAATATTCCAACCCCACAGATGCTAATATTGTTACACTTACTATGGGGGAAACTCAGATTCTACAACAACCTACTATAACTAGGTAACTCTCGCCAGTGGTAACACCTCCTATGGCTAGTACACATCCCTCCTCTCTAGATATACAATCCATTAAGCATGAGATCCATTATTTATTGGCTAAGTTGTTACTTATTGAGCAGGGTGCCATTAGACCATCTCATGCCTTGGACTCTCATGTTCTCCTACATACACCATTGGCACAACATACAGTGGTAAATCCTTTGCCATTTTGATTTGTGGCACCCAAGCTTACTCTATATGGTGGTAAGGGTGACCAAGAGCATCATCTATGTGTTTTTCATGCAACATGTTTAGACTACTTGTCCAATGATTAGCTCTTGACTAAGTTGTTCCCTTACAATTTAAAGGACTATGAATTACAATGGTTTTATGATATCCTTAATCAATCCATTATAGCATTTAATTTACTTGCATATATGTTTTTGACACATTTTTTATCAACATTAGTGATAAAGTTTCCAATGCTCAAGTCGCTCAACTAAAACAAAAATATAATGACCCAATTGCTAAATATGTCTTGCAATGTAAAACCATATCAGTAAAGATGACTAGCCCCATGGAAGATAGAGAACTCTAGGACATATTCAAGAAAAGTTTAATACCAACATTAGATGAATCTATATTATTCAAAAAGTTTCCATCATTTACATATCTATGCCATATAATGAAAGAATGAGAAGTCAAACTTCTCTCCATGGGCAAGTTAAACTACACAACTGAATCAAATTTCACTAATAAGTGTTCAAATAAACTCCCATTCAAGGTTGGGCCAATAAAAATGAGCAAAAGACAATAGTTAACATAGCCTTAGAGTCAATTACTCATGTGGTTTTATTAGTTCCTCAAAGGATACCTTTTATCAATTTTCTTGAATCACCATCTCGTGTTCTCCAATTACTTTTGTAATGCAATGTCATATCTCTCCCTCCCATTAAAGAGGTTGATACGAATAGGCCTCTTGCAAAGAATTCTGATTCCAATGCATTTTGTGATTATCATAAGGCTCTTGACCATACTTTGGATATATACATTAGCTTATGACATAAGATCCAAGATTTGGTAGATGTTAATATCATTGAAGTGAGCATCCTTACAAAAACACCCAAAACACAACCAACTGATGCAAAAACAATGAAAATATTTTTTGATCCATTTCTAAAACATACGGATAATATGACAATAGACACTTCATGTGTTCATTATACTCATCAGGAAAATCTACCACCAAAATCTTATCATACTCATAAAATGGACACACACCCTCTACAGAATATCATTGGTGCATATCATACTACAATGCCAACTAGGCCTCTTATTACTTTATTACAATAAGAGATCATTGATGAGGACTCAAATTTATATGAATTATTTGTATGAGCTTACATTGATCATTATCTTATTCAAAGTGTCATGGTTGATAATGGGTCAAGCATTAATATGTGTATCATTATACTTTTACATCACTTGGGCTATTCAAATCAGGGTATTTCTTTGACACATATAGTTATTCATGGCTTTAGTGGCCATGTCAAGAGCTTCATTGGGGAGCTCATACTTACATTATAGGTTGGGCTCACACATATGGCCACTAGTTTCATATTTATACCTAGTACGAAGACATTTGATATGTTATAAAGTGGGCCTTAGATACATCAACATTGAGCCATTCCCTCCACCGTACATAATTTTTTAAAGTATATACATGTTAATCAGGTTGTTACAATTGAGGGCATTCCATATGAGTATCCTTTACCTACTCTATATCCAATTACATATTAGTTACCATTGATAACTCCAAACATAGATTCTATTAGCACACCTCAAATCTCAGTCGAGCCACTAGTGCAGGTGAGGTTTACTTTTGCCGTATTGTCACGTATACACACTCTCCCACAAAGACCTTTATTAGAGAGACCCCTACATTAAATATATGTAATGGAATCTAGAGAGCCTCTCTCCACCTCATTCCCATCCATATAAGTGTTATTGAGTCCCCAAAGCACTCTGTATAGAGCATTGATGCTAGTTACAACTTACTCTACTAGATGGGTCCCCAAGAGCCCCATAGTTCATAGGCCAGTTTAGTCAACTCCATAGATTCATAGCCACACTCTATAGCTAGTTTAATCTATAAATTATTTATTACATCTAGTTCCCATATCTCAAATACTTCCTCACACATCACGTGCAATTATTCTTCTTGGTCACCTCAATAATGAGTCTCTTTCAAGACTCATCAGTTAGTATGTTCACCTATTAATTGTACATAGTTTCATTATTTCAATTACGTGTACATAGTTTCATTTGGATGTTGCTTGTACATAACTTATATTAAAACACAAAAAATATAATATGCTCAAAAATATAAAAAACATTTAAATATTGCTTAGAAAATACAAATTTCAGCTTGTATGCATTTCCATGTTTACATTTATTCTATTTTCTAGGTACTACATATGCTATCTATGTTAGTAGAGACAATTTTAATGTACATACATGCTTCAATTGTTCCCTTTGAGTGTTCATATATTACTATACAACTCTGGTCCTCTACATAGATCTAGATTTACTATTATCTATCCATCAAGGGCATATACACATATACAATAATTTAACATTGATATATTAGCCCATTGGGGACATCATACACATAAATTTTGATTTGATAGGTCATATATTTCTATACTCCATAACATAGATTTAGCATTGACTATATCTTGATATTGATCATCTTATGCCATACTAATTTTTTGTCGACTACTACTACTATAGACTCAACTTATATACATATTTACTCTTATATCAATTCTTACCACACGATCATACACACTTTCTTTTCTAGTTTTACTAGTCTATATTTGATTGTGTCTCTTTTATTTTACATCTACTTGAGTGCATTTGAATATGTGATTATCCTATCATTGCTTCTATGCTTTGGACATGTGCCCATGTCCTTGTGTATGCTTCTTGATTGTGTATGTGGAAATTTGAACATGTCCTTATATGTTGGTCTAAGCCAAATTAATGTGCTCTTTTATGTATATAAATATTTGATCATGTCCTTGTATGTGTTCCTTTTGTTAGACTTAGTGACATGTGACCGTGTCCCTTGTATTGTGGCTCCTTAGCCTACTTTGTGTGCCTCATGTGTTTGTGTGTATGCTTTCACGTATGCATCATGGACATGACACTTATTTATTACTTGTTGCTTTCACATCCAATTTACGATGCCATAATGGACCTCATCCATCTCCCTTTCCTCCGTGGGTGCCTTGATGGATATCATGCTCCATCCTCCCAAGTAGTTTACTTAGATTATATTTTGGTTTGTTATTCATATGCATGCTTGCATTGTTATACCTATCTTGACAACCTTGTAAATGCTAGATCTAACATACATCATACATTTCAAACTTATGTGCAATTTATTTTACATTTCAATGTCATGTATACACATTATATTGGTTTATCACATAGATATTATATATTAGTATAACACACATGATGCAAAGATTTTATTTTGAGGATAGTTATTGTATAGGTTCAACAACTCCCCTCGAATGAGGGGTATTCATAGGGGTTTGTCATAGAGATTAGACCATCTTGGTGCACTCAAAACACAATTTTCAACATGGAAACATAAATTATAGATCTTAGACTCAAGAAAATATAGTAAAATATAGTCATACATAGAAAAATCTTAGTTTTTATCAGAAACAACACTTTTGGACAAAAGTGTAGTACACTGCCAGGAGTGCAATGCGCTATATTCCACCTACCATGCTATTATCCATTAGCCTCAAAAATAGAAAATTATAGAATTATCAAAAAGGTATAGTAGGTACAGTTTAGATTTACATAATCTTAATCATATATTATCAAATATGATTAGTATATATTCAGTGTTTACATAAAATTACATAAGTTTGCTCAGATTGAGGGCATCATATGTATCATGATTAATCCTATTTCAGTTTCAAATATGCACATACACATATTATTATAACTCAGTCTAGAATCCATATGCAAAGATATCAAAATTGGGGGCATGTGTGTGACACATTATTCTCATATGCTTAGTTTTGCATTGGTTCTCTTAGATGAAATGACAACTCCATGTCATTCTCCATGTTGTTGTATACTTCAAACACTGTATGCAACAGGGTTATACCATATTAATGCCTCATTCTATCTACAATAGTTAGCATTATCGATTTCTCGAGTGGCCACTGATCCATTTTACATTTCAAAGTTCTCAAGTGTCCCTTGAACTATTTTTCATTTCAAATTTCTCGAGTGGCCTTGAGCCATATATTATCACTTCATGAAACCACACAATTTTAATTTCAACTTCTTCTACTACACATGGGTAGGTAATGATGGAGTCATGACCCGCTTAAGTTCTTGAGCCACCTACATAAGAGGGTTGGACAAGTCATCAATCCAATCCATGTTATTCACATATTATGATCCACCAAATAGGGGTGGGTAATGATGGAATCATGGAGAGATTGATTTCTTGAGCCACCCACATAGGAGGATTGGGCATGCCATCAACTCAGTCCAAAATATTCACTGTTTGATCACCATCTACATACACACACATGATTTCACCAAGTTTCTACATTGGTTCACTTACCCAGTGAGGTGTATTCATTCCATTCTTATCTCACACATCTCTTTACTCAGTTTTGTATTTATTTTTGATATTTCTTAAGTACGGATTAATTCATATATGTTTCATTTATAGGATATGAAATGAAGCACAGTTTAAAGACTCAAACCCACATTCATGGGCTTCACCTCATAGGTAAGTCCAGATACGTTTCTCTTTCCTTTGTCCTAGTGATTTTGTTTTGTTGCATTTATATAATAAAAGGGGTGATGTAGTCATATAAAATGTCATTTTAATGTAATGAGTGTCACTTGAGACCACCCTATCATTAGCTTAGCCCTAGACCTATCTTAGGGCCTCTTTTGATCATTTTCCAGCTTTTATGCACGTTTAGCCCATGCCTAGATATACTAAGAGCTACAGTGAGCCATCATCTAGGTATCCCTGATCCTTTTTCACATGTGTCAACCATTTAGATAAAAACACATCCCCATTAGTCTATAAAGTAGTGTGTTAATGGAAAAGGGGGAAATGCTATTGACCCTTAGCTCCCCTTTCCCCTAATAGATAAATTTTCACTTCCTAAAGCATCTTAGGGTCAACCTAGACTCATTTCATGTTAAAATAAGCATCAAAACACTATATAATGACCACTCTCATTCATTTATTACATAGATGGAAATTCTCATGAACAGGGTCAGAAACAATTATTCAAATTAAGGTTATTGATCCCTATTTACCCCTATTTCTACATACATCCATATGCAACATCCCAGATCTTAGTTTTACTCAGGTTTCTATTCTCAATTCACACTTAAATCATTCAAATTTGTATTCATACTTAGGCATACTAGCATCACTCTCACTTTCACTAGAACTTATATTGTGATAACTACATTAGGCTTGATCTACTTTCAATATATTGGTATGTATGTCGCACTCAACACATGAGGTGTTGAGGTCATGCCCATCCTACCCTAATAATGCCATGCTTCTTCCACATGTATTCACAAAAAACCTATAAAGTATGGAGGCTTAAGGTTTCATAGTGAAATTAGTCAAAACATGAAACAAATGATAATCTAGGTCTCGGTCATACAAGGACATACTTCCCAAAATAGAGCTAATTTCTACCCATAATTTCACTGCTTCACCTTCATAGGCTCATTAATATTGCACAAAACATATATTACACATTGCACTATTGGTAAAGAGGGTCATGCTATTATTCGAAGAGGGTTCTAACATTTATTTTCCATTTATGACACTCAACCCTGCTCCTGCATCACTTCCCAACCCACCACTTATTTGTCTCAATCATATTTTCTAGCTAAGTACACCTTTTCTAATTCATTACTATTTATAGAATATTCAAATAAATCAATTTTGGTGTAAATCAATTGATGTTGTTACTATAGTATTTTATTCCCTAGTTTATTACTTGGTTGTTTATCAACCCATGGTTACATTCCATAATCCTAAAAAAGATAAATCAGGCACAAACATATTCATTAGAATGTTGTGTATTGGGGTGTGAGGAAAGAGATGTTTGAGAATTTAGATTTGTAGATTTGGAAAATTTTCACTTTTGAGGAGCTTTAAAATAATTAGAGTATCGGAGTCTAATCATAACATCATGGTCAAATGCTTCACCTTAAATGAAAGATACCCCAAATTTTATAAGCCTGCAACATGTTTCATGAGAATGACCAATGTTAATGTGGAACCAAAAAAAAAAATTGGATCATACCATGATGGAGGAGTATTATTATTATGGGTGAAAGGTTTAGATGGAGATAAAAGTCTCTTTATTTATGAAATCTTCAAAAGTGGGCTAAAGGGAGTTTGAATGTCAGTTTGATCACTATAATTTTAATTAGAAGGGATTTAGATTGAGGATTTATGTTATTAAGTGCATTAGTTAAAGTTTAAAATGATTCCTTGATTGAGTTATGAGATGGTTCAAATTGGTTCATAAGGAAATCTTGTCTTTTGGCTTGATCTAGAGCTTCTTATAAGTTTTGAAGGGAGAAAATTCGAACCTTATATTGAAGAAAAGGTTTTAAGGTGGTAATAGATAGTTTGAAGAGATTATCATTACTCATGTTATGATCTGCTTTATGAACTAGTGATTTCCATGTTTTGATAAAAGTATGAGTAGATTCATTAGGTAATTACATAGGATTTATAAAGTGACTAAGACAATTTTCAAGAATATCATTTTGTTGAAACTATTTGACTAAAAAATTGACAAGATCCTCTAGTTGGCATATAAAATGTTGAATAAGTTTGTTATACCATTCTAGAGTGTCTCATGTAAGAGTTTTGACAAGAAGTTTAGTGGTAATGAAAACATTGGTTTGACCCACTCCTTATATAAATTACCAAATGATTTGATGAAGATAGCAGGGTCTTTAGTTCCATCATAATCAATGGTTGGATAAATATTTCTAATATCAATGAAGACTATGAATGGAGCTAAGGGGTCACTTTGAATATATTTAAGTTTTTTTTTATGCATGATAGGTTAAGTGATTGTATTCTCATTGACATCTTTAAGAGGAGGAAGAACAAAATTCTAATTATTTTCAGGCATGACAATAGGAGCTTGATTTAATATTTTTAGGATATGATTTAGCATTTGGATCACTTAAAAATTATTAGTTATTTGCATAACTTTCATTTGTGACTCCATTTGAGCAAAAATTTGAGTTGTATCAATATGTATGTTTTGGTTTTTAGCGATGAGAGGTGCAATGTTGGTGTTTGATGGACACGTAACTCTTGGATTAGTGAGAGGATAATTTTCTATGGGAGGGTTTCCCTATAGGAATATTCCCTATACTAGTATCAATTACTCCAATGGTAAACTAAGGTAGTTTATAGATGGTACCATTTAGGTTGGGATCATCTAGACCATTGTATTGAGTGATATGGACCATGTTGCATTCCATTGAGTTAGATGGGGGATGTGAATAATTATACCACAAGAGAATTTCCTCTTAGATGGCTAAGGTAGGAAGGAAAAAATAACCCATGTACACTCAGAATGGGTTGAGTCTATCGAGAAAGATCCTAATGGGTGATTTCATGATGCTAATTAGTATGGTAAAAAGAAAAACAATCTAAAATGTAGAGAAAGGAGGAAAATGTTTGATAAAGTTAATTAAAGTAGCTAAGAGAAACGTGATTAGTTAGGTCAATCAAGTGGACTTAAAAGATTTATTGAAAATAAAACTATGTCATCTAGGGCATACATAATTGTTTAGGCCAATCTAGTAGGATTTGGAAAAAATTGCTGAAAATAAAACTAATTCAGCTAGCACATACAAAATCATCTAGGTTGATTTAGTGTGATCTAGAAAAGTTTGATAAAAATAAAACTAAGTCAGCTAGGGCATATAGAATCATCTAGCCTGATCTAGTATCATCTGAAAAATATACAAAGCCATGCTAGTAAATGTAGTTTGATAGGGGAGGAAATACATTTTTTTGAAAGCTTCTTAAGTCGAGCTAGTTGACTTAGTTTGATAGGAAAAGAAGAACAAAATAGTTTGAGAGCCTGCTAAGTTGATTTGGCCAATTTAGTTATATAGGCAATACATTTATGGAAATATAATATTATTCTAGATCATGATGGTCGATCTAGTTGATTATGGATAGATTAATAAGTCAAGTTGGTCGACTTAGTTATATAAGCAATTATAAATCTAACAACTATTTAAACTATTTAGTATTTAAAGAAGCAATAAAGCAGACATAAATAGTAAACTATATACCACACATCACATAATCGTATTGATGATAGCTAGTACAATTTTAAGTACAATAAATAATCACAAGTAACAATCAAAAATTATAATTGTATAACAATTAATGCTAACTGATTATCTAAAAATAAGATCAATAAGTTGTACTAAAGGGTTTTGATTAATTTTTAGGATTTCAAAGATACTTGCTTTTCCATTGGATAGTGACAAGCCAATGTTTTAGAGTGATAACTATAGAGGAAGTACCATTTTCATAGCCCACTAAACCCAGTTTCAAGGGTAAGCTAGAATTAACTTTTCAGTGTTAATTGATAATTGATGCACCATATAGTCAATTGGATGGATGGATTTTTAAGGTTTAATTCAAAGGGATATCCTAGGTGTTTATAAAATACCACGAGGTACATGGCAATGAAAGGTCATATTTAACTTTATAATATGTCTATAAGTATTGGGGAAAGGCCCTCATGCCATGATATTTGTAAATGATACACAATGACTATAAATAGAGTATTGCATAGCCCTTCACAATAGTAACTAAGTAGTTTTAAAATTATTGATACTGTAATCACCCAAAAGTGGTATTTAATTACTAAGAGTGCTACTTGAGACCACTTATCCCTATACCTATCCTATAGCCTATTATCACACTTATCTAGCCTTTGTGTGGGCCACAAACATCCCTAGTTAGCTCCAAAGTAGTCCCAGACCCTCATTTCTTGATCATGGCCTTTTATGGCTAGTGTTTTACCAACTGGACACTAACACCATAATAAGGACACTAGGGCCACATGGTGCTAGTGTCCCCAAAATAGTGTTAATGTCTTTTTACCTAACTTTTCCCAAATGTATATCTTTTCAAAATTAAATCCTCCTAAGGTCATCCTCGACATCTTTTATCATCCGCACAAGCAACAAAATAGTGTATATACATGAATTTTATCCCTCTATCCACTAGATGGAAATCAGGTGCAAAATACACATTCAAGCACATAAAAAGTTGAGTACAATTAAGGTTATCTATACCTACTCTACGCTACTTTTACATACCACCATCTACATCAGCGCTAAGCTCAAATTTTGTAAATTGTTAGTCTTAAGCACACTCAAGGCACTCAAGGCCAATATCATACTAACATCACTTGCACTTGTACTCAAACGTAGGTGAGGAGAACTACATCAGGCTTGATCCCTCATCAAAGTATTATATGTAGGCAACTCTCTTCACAATGGGGTGTTGAAGATGTTCATCCTACCCTATTGACGAACACACTTTTTAGCTCATGCCTTAGTTATATTGAGGATTAGGTTTTTCACAATAAATCAATTATTATAGGCATAATACAGGGTTATAAAAGTCATGCATGTAGGAATAAACCCTAGAGATCCAAACATAGTTGTACCTAGAAGTTCAGGATAGTCCTATACAAAGGACACTACCACCAATATCAGGACAATACTACCACTTTGCCAATAATGGCACTATTGTCCAATAACAACACTGATGTCCAATTATGGTACTACTATCCAAGAGGGATTTTAACATAAGGATCTAGTTTATGACACTCAGACTAGCTTCCATCTCAGTTTATGATGCTCAAATCATCCATATCAGGTGTTTTCTAGTAAAGTTTTTATTTACACTAATTATTACTAATTTTATAAAAGTCAAAGCTAGTCAATTTTATAACAAATCAATAGTTATATTTATTATATATTGTTTCCTTGATTTAGTCTACTCAAATATTTAACAAACATATGATTGGCTATATTTATTACATATTGTTTCCCTAATTTAGTCTACTAAGCTCTTTAACAAACATATGATTTACATTAGCTAAGAACTAAAAGGTTAAAACATTTGATGAACCTGACTTACTTCAAAGATTGCTCAAACCCTAACCTTAGATGCTCCCAGGGTTTATATCCTTCTTTTTCATATTTTCATTAATTGCTTTAAGTTTTTTAGATTTCATAAATTATATTTTAGCATATTTATTTCAATTTGTATACTATATGCCATTTTAAAAAGTTATCTCTCTTCCATTAAGAATAAGTACTAGGCTAGGTGGTAATCCTACATAGTATTTTCAGATTCATGCTATTTGAGCTTATACCATAGATAAGGGACCTTTTTTAATTCTCATTGTTGATACTTCACACCTTGATAATATGGATTTAAATGATAATAGATGAGAAGATGAGAAATATAATCAATAACAAGATGATACACAAATTGGAAGCCAAGACACTCTCCCTCCACTTAATAATGACAACCTAATTGTCAATAAAGATGAGATCCTATATTGCTTCAAAGATAGACTTTTGGAATATCCCCTTGATCATGTATACATTTTACAACCATAGTGGAAATTAAGAATAAATCAAACAATGGTCAATCTTCAACTCCCCCAGCTAATAACATTATTACACCTATAGTGGGGCCAACTCAACTAGCACAACCAAAAATTGTAATTCAAAAGCCTTCAGTGACAACTACACCTCTTGTGGCTAGTTCCTCCACTCCAAATGTATAATCCCTTATGCACAAGTTTCAAACTCTATAGGTTAAGGTGTTACATCTTGAGAAGGGAGCCACTGGGCCATCACATGCCTTAGATTCTAATGTTCTCTTACATACACATTTGGCACACCACATAGCAGAAAATACATTGCCATATAAATTTGTGGCACCTAAACTTCCATTGTATGATGGTAAGGGTGACCTAGAGCATAATCTTTGAGCTTTTCACGTAGCATGTTTAGACTGCATGTCTAATGATTGGATTCCCACAAAGTTGTTTCCACATAGTTTAAAGGATTATGCCTTAAAGTGGGTTTATGAATTATCAAATCAATCTATCACAACATTCAATCCTTTGGACAACATGTTTTTAGCACACTTATCCCTAGATATGAGTGACAAGATCTCATATGCTTAGATTGCATAGTTGAAATAAAAGTCAAAAGAACCTATTGTAAAGTACATCTTAAAATACAAGATATATTAGCTAAATTAATGAGCCCTATGATGGAAAAATAGCTTCAAGTCATATTCAATTAGAGTCTTTTACTAGCATTACAAGAAGCTATCTTGTTCAAGATGTTTCCAACATTCATAGATTTTTGCCACACAATAAAAGAATAAAAGGTCAAGCTTTTATCAATGGGAAAGCTTAAATATACCAATGGATTGGAATCAACTACTTAGAGTTCAAATAAGCCTCTATAAAAGATAAGGTCCACTGAGAACAAGGGTGATAAAAAGGCCATAAGTAATGCAGCTTCAAAGCCATCTCCTTGCTTGGTTTTATCAGCTCCTCTATGTATAGTCTTCACCAACCTTCCAACATTGCTAGCATAGGTTTTATAACAGCTCTTGAAATGCAATGTCATATCTCTCCATCCCATCAAAGAGGTTGATATGACATGACTTCTTCCAAATATCTATGATTCTAATGCATTCTAAGAGTATCATAGGACACTAAGTCATATAAAAAATAGATGCATTACCTTGAAAAATAAGATATAAGATTTGATTAAGGCTAACATTCTTAATGTGGGCACACCCATAGAGGCACCAAAAGTAAAAAAAATGGAAGCTAAGTCATTAAAGATATTCTCAAATCTATTTCCAAAACACACAATGAATGAGGCAAGGAGAACTTTAGTTGTTTACTACACATATAGAGCACATCCACCACTAGCTTCATATCACACTATTAAATATGAAACACACCCATTAAACAATATCATTGGTATGTACCACACTACAATTCTAGCTAGACCACTAATCACCTTTTTAGAGCAAAATATTTTTTATGATGATACATATTTACATGCACTCTTTGTACTAGCCTACATAGATCATCATCCTATATAGAGTGTTATAGTTGACAATGGGTCAAGCATTAGCATGTGTACTGTGAAAATTATACAACATTTAGGGTATTAAGGGTAGAATATATTCCCTACAGACACAATCATTAGTAGTTTTAGTGGTCATGTTCAAAGTTCCATCAAGAAGATTGTGCTTTCATTATAGGTTGGACTAGCACATGTGGCCACTCAGTTCTTAGTAGTAACTAGTGTAGGCATATTTGATATGTTATTAGGTAGGCCATGGATATAAAAATTACAAGCCATCCCATCCATAGTGCATAAATGCTTAAAATATATGCATGTAAATCAGGTGGTCAAAGTTGAGGGTCTTCCATATGAGTATCCTCTACCTATTCCATGACTAGTTACAACATAGTTACTAATTATATTTATAACATAATTACCGAATGTAGCATAATTATCAGTTACAACTCAGAGCATAGTTTTTATTGATACACCATAGAGTTTAGTATAGCCAAGAGCATAGGCAAGGTTTACAACTATAGTAATGACATGTATGCATAATTTCCCACAGAGACCATTATTAGGGACACCCTTGCATCATAGATATGTTACAGATTCTAGAGGGCCTTTCTCCACCTATTTTTTACCAAGATCAATATTATTGGGTTATCAAGGTTCTCAACACAATTCACTTATATCACCTATAGCTTCTTATACCATATGGGTTCCTAAGACCCCTACAATTCACATGACACCACAGTTAGTGCCACAGATTCCAAGAACCACTACATAGCCATATACAAATACATATATGGATCACTCAATACAGTAGATTATGAGACCATAATTTCCCTTTAACATATCATGCACAATCATAGTTACCTTATTTGACATAGGTCATAATGATAGTGAGTCTCCCATGAGACTCATCGATTAGTATGGTTTCTCTCTTTTTATACATACTTCCCCTCTCTCTTACTCCTTGTACATAGTTTATTTTCATGTTTCTTGTACATAACTTATTATCATAAAATATAAACACATTATAAAATGTTAAAAAACAAAAACATTCAAATAATTAGTTAGAAAACATAATTTTTTTATTTTATGCATTGCTATATTGAAACTTCTTATATTTGCCAGACATTACATATGCTAGCTATCTTAGTATAGTCAGTTTTATCATAAATACATGCTTTACTTATTCTTATTGAGTGCTTACAAGACTTAGGTCCACTAAATTGATCCATACTTGCTATTATCAACCCACTAAGAGTATATACACTGATACATGGGTCTTCACTTAACACATTCACCCACTTGAGGCATCTTATAAACAGTTTCAGTTACCAGGTTATATCTTTTTATACTCTACATCCCAGCCCTAACATTGTTATATATTGACATTGATATCTTTATATCACTACTTTAGACTCAACATATGTACATCTTAGCTCTTACACATATTTGTAGTCCATATTCATGCACACTTTCATTTCTAGCTTACCTAGTTTAGACATGATTGTATTTCTATGTTTCTTCTATTCGAAGGAATTTGAATATGCCATTATTATTTAGCTCTACACCACTTATATTCATAATATCTATGCTTTGGACATGTGTCCATGTCCTTGTGTGTTCTATTGATTATGTATGCAAACATTTGAACATGTCTTTCTATGTGGATTTAAACCAACTTGTTGGATGCTTGCATATGTGGACATTGTAACATGACCTTGCATGTCTTATTTTCTTATATTTACTATCATGTGCCCATGTCCCTTGTATTGTGGCCCCTTGGCCTACCTTGTGTGCCTTGTATGTTTTGTATGTATGCTTTCTGGTAAGCGTAATGGCCATAACACTTATCTTTACTTGTTAAACACAGCAATTTTTGATGCCATGAGGAACCAATGCATATACCCTTCTTACTTAGGTGCCATGATGGACATCATACCCCATCCCCTTAGGTAGCTACCTATTTTTACTTATATTTACTATTACATACATTGTTACATCTATCTTGACACCCTTGTGAATGTTCGATATGACATACATCTTATATTACATATTTATGCTTAGATTATCTTACATTTTAATGTCATGTATGCACACTATATTGGATTATCACACATTTATCATATATACTTAGACTAACACACATTTTATAGAGTTTGTTCTTTTGAGGATAGTTCAAGCACAGATTCAACAACTCCTCTCAAAAAAGGGTGAATTCGAGGGGATTTGTCACAAAGATTAGGCTCATATATTACACTCACAATACATTTTTAAGCACGTAGGCTCAGTTACATAAAATTGGACATATCTAAACATAGTGGAAAAATAGTGACCCAAAAGTAGTACAGTTGCTAGAATTCAAACCAAAAGGACACTAATGTCCAAATTGGGACACTAGTGCCACATGAAACTATTGTCTAATATATGGCACTACTATCCAATAGTCTTAGTTTTAGAACAACCCAAATTGGACAAAATAATATAGTAGGTACAATATAGGTTTGCATAAATTTAGTTATAGATTTATTAGTTATACTTAGTTTTACTTAGGTTCATACTAGTTTAGCTCAGATTCATATCAGTTTGCTTAGATTGGGGAAATCATATGTGACATCACCATTCCTATTATCAGTTTAGATACCCAAATATAATTTATTATGACTTGACCCATAATCCATATGCTCAAATATTGGATTTGAGGGCATGTGCATGGTACATTATTTCTATATGCTCAATTCCACACTAGTTACTTATATAAAATGAAAAATTCTATGTCATTTTATATATTGTATACACTTGACATCATATTCTAGGTTGTGCACTAGTTTCATGCCTTACTCTATCTATAGTGGTTGGCATTCTTGATGGTCTAGAATTGCCTAATATACCCGAATGGCCATAGAGCTTACATACATAGTTATATATACTTAGTTATACATTTACAATATTTTGCACAATTTAAATTGAGCTACATATACTACACATGGGTGGGTAATGATGTAGTCATGGACTACTTGAGTTCTTAAGCCACCCACATGAGAGGGTTGGACACACTGTCAATCCAATCCAAGCTATTTTACAGGTCACAATCCACCAAATAGGGGTGGGCAATGATGGAGTCAAAATCGGATTGAGTTATTGAGGCCCCAACACATGATGATTGAATAAGCTATCAACTCAGTACAAGCTATTCACTGATTGATCATTATATACAAGCACACACATAGGTTATCACTAGGTTCATGCATTAGTTCTCATACCCAGTGAGGTGTATTCATTCCTTTCTTCCTTACTATCTCTTTACTCAGTTTTAATTCTTTACTAGGTTTAGTATTTTACTTTTGATATCTCTTAAGGAGTGATTTATGCACATTTCATTTACAAGACACACATTAGAGCATGTTTCACATACTCAGACCCAACTTCATAGGATTCACTTCCTAGGTAAGTCTAGGTACACTTCAATTTCCTTTATCCCAGTCATTTTTCATTGCTACATTTATTTAATAAAGTGGGGGAGGGGATTTAATCACCCAAAAGTGGTATTTAAGTGCTAACAGTGCTACTTGAGACTACATATCCCTAGCTTAGACCTAAAACTATTCTAGAGCCTATTGTCACACCTATATAACCTTTATGTGGGCCATAGGCATCCCTAGTCAGCTTCAAAGTAGTCCCAAACCCTCATTTCCTGATCCTAGACCTTCGTGCCTAGTGTTATACTAGTTGGACACTAACACCATAATAAGGAAACTAGCACCATGTTGTGTTAGTTTCCCCAAAATGGCACTAATGTCCTTTGCCATAACTTTTTCCTAATGAATATATTTTCAAAACTAAAGCCTCTTAAGGTCAACCTAGACATATTTTATCATTCACACAAGAAATATAACAATACATACATGAATTTTAGCCCTCTATCCATTAGATGGAAATTAGATACAAAATACACATTCAAACATATAACAAGTTGAGCACAATTAAGGTTATTAATTCCTATTCTACACTACTTCTACATACCACCATCTACCACAGCCCTAAGCTCAGATTTTATATATTTCTAGTCTCAAGCACACTCAAGGCACTCAAGGCCACTATCATACTAGCATTACTTGCACTTACACCAACACTTAGGTGGGGAGAGCTATATCATGATTGATCCCTCCTCAGAGTATTGGTATGTATCCAACTCTCTTCATAGCGGGGTGTTAAGGATGTCCAACCTACCCTACTAATGAACACATTTTTCAACTCATGCCCTAGTTCTATGGAAGATTAAGGTTTGAAAAAAATGGTTATTTTCGGCATAATACAAGGTTTTAGAACTCATGTGTGTAAGAATAGACCCTAGAGATCTAGACACAGGTGCACCTATAGGTTCAAGACATTCCTACACAAAGGACACTACCACTAATACCAGGACACTACCACCACTTTATCAATAGTAGTGCTACTATCCAATTAAGGTACTATTATACAAGATGGGTTTTGATACAAGGATCTAGTTTATGACACTCAGACTAGCTTCCATCTTAGTTTCTAGCACTTAGATAATCCGTATTAGGTGTTTTACAGCTAAGTCTTAAATTGCACTATTTATTACTATTTAAAAAAAAGTTAAAGCTATTCAATTTTATAAAAAATCAATGGCTATATTTATTACATATTATTTCCATGATTTATTCTGATCAACTCTTTAAAAAACATAAGATTTACATTATCTAAGACCTAAAAGTTTAAAATAGATACACTATTTATAGGGAAATCAAAATAAAGAGAAACTAAAGGCAAAAATTAATGATTGAAAACCAATTTGTTGTTTCAGGAACTAAATAAACAAGCATGAAACTCTTTTCAAATTAATTATGAGATTAATTACTGATAAATGAAGTTAAATTGCCTTGATTATGCTTAAAAGTAAAGAATACATAACAAGATTAGTCAGACCGATCTAGTTTGTAAACAGAACAAAACGTAGTCAAGTAATTCGATCTAGTCTATTGTGAAAATAGGATGAAAATAAATGGGATCAACTAGTTAGATCTAGTTTATTTGGTAAATCAAACATGCATAAAACTAAGTTAGTTAGGTCGACTTAGTTTACTATGTGGTACCATTTGGCAGAACTAAAAACTTGTAAGGAAAGATTGAAAATTGAAATGTTGAGTAGTCTGATTAAAATATAGAAATGATAATCTTGAAGTAGTAAATAGAAATTGAGATATGAATATTATTTGGAGTGAACCTGGAAGATATGGCAAGATCAACCATGTTGACTTAGTTTGTTGGTTGAAAATTTAAAATATCTATTTGTTAATTGTATTATCTAGGCCTAATTGGGTCTTATAGAAGCAAACTTCTGAAAAACACAAATTTTAAACATGATCGACTACGAAAATTTAGTCTATAAGAAATCTGAAAAAATTGAAAGTGGTAAAATAAAACTACACCAACTAGTTTGATCAAGTTTGTTAAAATCCAAAAAGTGAAAGAAATGATAAATTAGACTAGACCGGCAAGCACAGTCTAGTTGACTTATAAGGGAAATCCATAGATAAAAAAAGCTAATGAGTCAACCAGTGTGACTTAGTTTGTATTGAATCCCTACAAACCAAAGTACAAAACTAGATTGACCAACCTGATATGGTTGATTGTAAACCCCTAAACTTGTAAGTAGAAAGATAAACTAAATCAACCAACCTAATCTAGTTGATTGCAAAAAGAAAATATACAAACAAAAGATAAAAATAAATAGAATGGTGTGATCAATATAATTCATGAATCTATAGACAAACGTTAAGGATAGATTGACCAACCTGATCTAGTTGTTTGAAAAGAAAGGTAAGGGTTAGATTCATGCTAGGTTCACCAGAATGTATGCAATAAATTAAGATAGATCTACAACGTATCTAACTTAGTAAAATCTAAGATCAGATAAGGTAATTAACTAACATCCATTGCAATGCATATTTATATCGAGAATATGACCAAATTAGATCCACTAAACCTAACAAAGGGATACCCTACTATACAAAACCAAATGAGAGGGTTACAAAGCCTTTAGGAAAATGACACTATATAATAACCCTAGTCAAGTCTATATACAAGAAATAAAAACTAATCTAATGCTCACCAAATCTTGTGGGATAAATGGGGGTAATAAAAACACATAACAAGCAAATAAAACTCTATTAAAGTTGATGTAAAGGTATTATAAGCTAAGAGGAATGCATTCAAACTATTATTTATAATAATATCTACCTATTAAATGAAATAACAAGGTTAGATATACTTACCTTTATAGTGAACTCGTCAAGTCTCAATCTCTCCCTTGGCCAATGGTGCTTTGCAAGAGGTTATTTTAGATTGTAAAGATCACAAAGATAAATCAACTCTGGGCTACAAGACCTCTCTTATGCATCCATTAATTTCATAAGATAAATGCTCTACTTCTCCATGACAAAAACTTAAGCAATCAACTTCTCAAATGATAGAATAAACATAATTACAAACTATAATGATAAGAAAATTAATGTTCCTCTATATTGGATTAAAATGATATTTATATTTATAGCAATGGATAAGCCTTAACCCTTCTAGAATTTAAGCCAATAAGATCATCCCACATCTCATTGGAAAAAGTTACCATTAGGTATCAAACTAAGTCGACCAAGCTGACTTAGTTTTGTAACATGCACTTGATCCTTTATAACAAGATCAACCTACCTGGCTTAGTAAAAAAAGGGGTGTTTGCTTAATTAAGAGCTACTAAAAGGATAAATGCTTAGGGAAATGTGTAAACAGGGTTTGGATTGCTTAGGGAGTTAGATAAGTAGGATTTGTAATGGGTTTAGGTAATAATAGAGTTGATCAATAATCTTGAAAAGTACCAGTGGTCTGCCCACCCTTTTTCCAATGCACCTTTTAGGGTGTGCACTTAGAGAGATTGAAACTTGACAGGTTCTTACAAGAGAGAAAGCATCAATAATTGATAAAATTTAAAAATATATGTGTATACACAATACACTTTTGATTAAGTTTTAAATAAAACAAAATAAATATAATGGGTTATTTTTTAAATTATTTTTCAAATCTGAAAAGGGTTTTAATTTTAATTTGTACATTTGAATCCTTACATTTTACATTCAATATATACATTGATTGAACTTGAAAAAAAATTGTAGCATTCCATTATTTTTTAAAAAATTTATGATTTATAATATCTAGTTTGAATTTATATTTATACTTTTCTTCAGGATAAATCTTTTGTTTCGTGGTTTTATACATAAAACCCAAAACTATGTGGATAACAACCTTTATAAAGATAAATTAATAGAAAAAAGGGTTAAAATGGTTGCAAGATCATGTGGTGTAGTTTTATCCAGGTCAAAAATCAAACCCAAATAACCTAATGACTTTACTTTAAAGTAACATATAAGCTTTACAGGGATCATAAATATAGTAATTTCATTGAATGGAAAAGGTGAGGTTTTGAAAAATAAAATTGGACAATAATTTTTATCTCACCTAAGAGATGTGATCAATAATTAAATCCAATCGTGAGTTATTGACTCATCTAAATTAACATGCTTTTCCTAAAGAGCAAAATAATTGTGCATTTGAAAGGATGAAAAAATAGTGTGGGGGTGATATTAATTAGAAAAATACACTTAAATAAATGGGCAAGTCTCTTAAGAGGGCGAGGAACTCATCCCGTGATAAAATTAAGGATAAATCAAGATAAGAATGGAAGAGTCTTTATAGTGTACATTACACTAAGGATTTGTGGAAAAAATTGGTAAACACGTACAAAGATAATGGCAAGAAGAACAAGGAATGAAGAAATTGTGGGTACTTAAAAAGCAATAGAAATAAGACTTTATAGTAACCCAATTACTCATCACATAGGCCAAAAAGGCCTACAAGTAGTGCAAGTTAATTTTATAAGGTTACTTATCTATCTTATTTGGTTTTTATTAATTTATAATTAATATTTGTCAATGATGTAATTTTTATAATTTTGTTATTCAAAATGTTTAACTAATTTTTCTTTTCGTATTTTAAAAATATAAGATATTTCAATGTAAAGTGAACAAAAAGGATATACAATTCATAAATCAAAATGAACTACAAAAATATATCATGATGACTTATATAAACATTTATATTAGTAATTGTTTATTTAGAGTTTATATATTTTTATTTAATATTTGTAGTTTGTTTTGAGGCTTAGTTTTTTTATTATATCCAAGGAATAACCTTCAAAATTAAGTTGTCAATTGATCACTTTAGAACTCATATTTATTATTAGACATTTGAAAATGTGTAATTTGACCAATCTCCAAAATATTTGACTTATACTTACATACACTAACTCTTGTTCAAATTCTTCCTTAGTCATATACTCATACATGTGTCTAACCCTTCTAAATTACCATTGCCACTACACATGACCTTTATAGTCTCTGCCTAAATAGCTTGATATCATTTTTAGAGTGTCTCTTGATCTCATATCATGATTCCTACTGTTGGGACAGGTCTACACTTCTCTAGATAGTTCCAATATGGACTTGTCCATTCAAGCTGAACCTATCTATGTGCCCTTTACCGACTAGTTTCTTAAATTCAAATTGTTTATATTATTAGCTTGTACATTTTACAAGTCATTTTGAATAAAATTACTTAAAGAGTTAGTTGTATAATCATGTCAAGCCTAATACATTATTTATATAGCACTTATCTATTTGTCATTAGAAATTACTTTGCACATTGAGATGAAATAACCTAAAGCTCCCAGATCTGAAACCCCCCAAAAGAGAAAGCCCTAAACTAAGTTTTAATACCATTTACAAGGTCAAGTCATATGTTTTCAAGTGTTGAAAGCTATACACATGATTTCAATGCATGCTAGTATTACACATGATTTCATACACTCAACTAGGGAAAGAACTAAATTTGATTTGACTTCCCTTTTCAGAGTAATGGATATGTAGGAAACACTTGAACACATGGGATCATTTAGGTTAGTTCAACTCTTCTCTTTCACATATTATCCCTATTTCATAGTGCTCATGTAGTGCACAATTGGGGTTTGATGTAAGGATAATGATAATACAAACATTTGTGTGGGATCAAAGGCATTTGCATGTACATGAGCCCTCGTCAGACATAGGCACAACAATTAGAACTATCACAGATCGACACAAGCACCAAGAATATTTCCACACCCTCATAGATAATGTCACACTACACAACTATCTAGGAAGGATAAACTTATCAAACATTACATAGATATTATATTTCTAAATATGAGCTCCTAGGCCCTTTTATGATCTTTGTTGAAAATTATATCCTGCCACAGATTCAGGTAAGCACTCAATTCTTCTAGTGCAATATGTGGCTAGTTACTATTATATTAGTTTTATCCTATTAGGATAACAATAATAAAAAAATAGATAAAAAATTACATGTAAGTGGCATTAAACGAACTTTGGACAACACTAATAAAGAAAATTGATGCGACATAAGACATTCAAATAAGAAATTAATTAGCAATTATAGTCATATCATATAAGTATCTGAATATTATAAAAATTTGAAGTATATATATATATTTATTTTAAAATTAGTAATATATTATGTTTAGATTAATTTACATTTTATAATTAATTAAAATATGTTATACCTTAATTAATTAAATATTTGATTTTTTAGTTTTACATAAAACATCCAACTTTCATTATGGACCTTGATATATAAATTATTTTTACATACTTAAATATTACATCATAACATAACTATAACATGTGTTTAATTAAAATGAAATTATATACACAGTAATATATATATATATATATATATATATATATATATATATATATATTACTATGTACATTTTAATTATATATATTTTTAATAAATTTGATGTTGCTTTTAAGATTTTATGTTGTACTTATTTTGTAGGCAATGAGTTACAATGATGATGATAGGGAATTAAACAAATATGACAATGATGATGATGATGATGATGATGATGATGATGATGATGATGGTGATGATGATGATGATGATGATGATGATGATAACTAGACATTAAGAGTATTTGCATTAAATTTGTATATCAACTCTTTCATTACGAAAGGATGTCAGCTCCATAGATTTTATTAATGATGACAATAATTTATTTGAACCTTTTAAATAACTATTATATTTGATAATTATTACTAATTTATAACATTCAAATTATTTTAAATATTGCATCTAGTTTTTAGCTATTCCACTAATAATAATTTAAATTTATCATATAAATTAAAAAACAATAAATCTCTTACAACTACAAAGAGAAGATAGGAATAAGCTCTTCTAGGGTTTGACGTTTTCTTTAGAATTTTCAATTTTTTTAGTTGATCAAACCAGATAAGGACACATATCATTTGGAATCCCATAAGATGAATCATCTAGGGGGATTTCTTCATCTCTATAAACCATCATTCAAATAAATGGTGATCAGAGCTACAAATTCAGTGTAAGAGATAAAGATTGATGCCCTCACGAGGGTGACAGGTAAGAAGAAGATCAAAGAGACATTAAACATATTCAAAAGCACATGTATACAAGCCATTAAAGAAAACCTGATAGCCATGCTAGATTTTGGGAAAATAAAAAAGAATATAGTAGGACTGCATTAAAAAAAAATTATTTATAAATTAACGGGAGCTCAACTAACCTTGGAAGCAGTACATGCATGGACAAGAAGGAACTAGAGGATGAATGGAGCATATGAAATGAAAACTTGTGCCAAATGGTATTTTATGTGAATATTTTCCAATAAAATTGATAGAGATAGTGTCTGGATAAGGTTCATACTTTTTTAGAAATACAAACCTTTTTATGAATCATTAAGATGCGACTTTCAGGCCAACAAAGGAACTGCCAACCATGACACCTGTCTAGATATGATTATATGCCCTTCCACAAAATTTCTCATTCAGGTATGTCTTTGAGATCATTTAAAATACTATTAGTATAACTATAGATATATCTAAACCCTATCATTTCAAAGGCTTATCCAATTATACTAGAATATTATAGATTTAGACCTCACCCAACTCCTTCCCAATAATATTACCCTAAAATATGAGAAATGGAATGGGCTCAAAAACTAGATTATGAGAGCATCTCTTTTCATTATAGAAGCTGCCACAAATATGGACATATCATTAGAGTGTGCCCCACTTTAAAAAAAATTATTGTCATAGAGAAATTACCTGAAATAATAGAAAAAGATTCAAAGGGATTTGTCAAGCCTAAAATAAAGCACACTATCAAGAACAAGAATAAAACATGCTATCAAGACCAAGAATAAATCAATTTAAAACTACATGCCAAAATAAAGTAAAAAGGTATCAATGAGGAACCCACCTCAATGGAAGGGGTCATTTTTTCAAAAAAAACTTACCCATAAGAGAAAAAAAACAACATAGAAATTAAGGATATCATGGTAGACTACAGATTTAAAGAAGACTTGGAAAAATTAAATGAAGATCCAATTAGAGGGAACTCAAATCAACAAATACAAAACAATCATCAAGTAAAACATGAAAAAGGAAAAGGCATAATGAAAGGTAAAAAATACAAGGAAAAATAGATAAGATTGGATGCGCTTGATGATACAAACTAAAAAATGGATGATGATAGTGTGGGAATTATGCAAACCTAAAATCTCAACTCTCAAAGAAAATATGGAAAGTGAAGGAGATGGAGGCCTAGTAAAAATAAAAATAGGCATGAAGAGGCAATGGAAATTATTAGAGAAGGGACCCAAACTCAAGTATATACACTCTTAGCAGGCACCAAGTAAAATAATCTCCCTTAATGTAGATCATTTCTTAGAATATAAGGGGTTTCAAAGCCCTTACAAAAGGATAACATTGAAGCAATTGATTACTTAGTATAACCTAGATATAGTGATGTTACAAGAAACTAAACTAGAACATTTATTTCAGCACAACAAGAGCTTGTCAATAAACCTAAGAGGAGAGATGGCAGGGAGAGACGTTATAGGGATGGCATGAGGATTGACATTGATATGGGACCCTAACTTAGTCATTCTAGAGATCATCCAAGCCCAAAATTAGTACCTAGTTTATAAAGTGGATTCTTTGAGGTCATGACTCAACTTATTTTTGACAAACATATATGGTTCCTGGAATAAAGAGGAAATAGAATAAGCTTAGAAATAGATAGAGACTACAACCAAATCAAACTAGGAATCCTATTGGTTCATATGGGGACTTCAATTCTAGACTGGATGCCTTTGAAAATAAAGGATGAAGCATGGGTGATAATGATTGTTTGAGCTTATAAAACTTTATGGAGAAGGCAAAATTATGGGATCTCAAAATGAAACATGGAGGGTTCATTTAGAGAAACAAAAGAATAAGGAAGAACCTTATCCAAGAGAGACTAGATAAATTATTATCTTAAATAAACTGGGTAAAAGATAACACCATCCTGGAAACTGAGGCACTCAAAACTTGGATCAATTCATTGGCCAATAGTGTTGCGTATTATACAAGATGAGTAGCTAGTTAGAACTCCTTTTAGGTTTGAGAATTTTTAGCTTAAACACACTAACATCAATGAGTTTATAACCCAATAGGGTAAATCCCTAATAACATATATGGGTCAAGCATATAATTATTCTCTCATAAACTTAGAGATCTAAAAATGGTCCTAAAAAAATGGAATCATATTATATTCAAAAATATATTTTTGGTCAAAAAATATTTGGTAAAGAGAAGGGAGAGATTCAGGAAAAGTATATGGAAGGAAACAACTCCATATATATTCTAGAATAAGATGAATAAATAAAAATGAAACTATAGGAATTTTATGAAAAGGTGGAAATTTATTGGAAACAAAATATAGGGTAAGATAGCTGAAGGAGGGAGACTAGAACACAAATTTCTTTCATCTCTCTTACAAAATTAAAAGACAAACAAATATTATCTAGGAATTATAAACCCTAGAAGGAACCAACCTGGTGGAACCCAAGGATATTAAATAATATGTGGCAATGTACTAGAAAGACAAGCTATAACAAGATAACAAAGAGAACCATGTAGATTATGATGCCTTATGGAAACAAATCCCACAACTAGTCACCCAGTCTAATAACAAAAAATTGATGGAGGACATCTCTTTGGAAGAATTCAAGTGAACAATCTTCAAGATGGTAGTAGATTGATCTCTATGCCTAGATGGATTCCTTACCTTATTCTACCAACACTTTTGGGATATTTTGGGAGAAGATATCATGGAAGTGGTACATGAATCTAAGGAATGACAAGGGATGATAAAATTCAACTCCACATTCCTCATTCCCATTCCAAAAAACTATAAAATAGAATGCCAGAGGAATTTTGCCCAATCTCTCTATGCAATATTATCTATAAAATCATATCCAAAACCATTGCTAATAGGATTCAAATGACCTTGCCTAAGATAATTATAGAGGAACAAGGAGGCTTCATCAAAGTAATAAAAATTATTGATGGTATTTTTATTGCTCATGAGATTATACACTCTCTGTCTACTAGTAAGTGGCAAGGAATATTCATAGAATTGGATATCTCTAAAGCCTACGGAAAAGTTAATTGGTCCTTCCTAGATCAAAAGCTTCATAAGTTTAGATTCAGTCAAGAATGGAGAAGATGGGCTTAGATTTGTTACTCCTCCTCCAAGTTTTTTAGGCATGGTTAATGGATCTCTAAAAGGGTAGTTTTCTTTCTAAAGAGGCCTCAAGAAAGGATATTTGCTTTCCTCTATCTCTTAATCCTTATGGTGGAGGCCCTAGGAAGATGCTTTAAATACCTAAAAGAAGAAAATAAAATAAAAGAGATTCAAGTGACAACAAGTGGAACCACCCACTCTCACCTGTAATTTGTGTATGATACCATGTTCTTTTCTCTTCCAATGCTACAAGAAATCATAGAAATAAGGGATCTGTTAGGTAGTTATGAAAAGGCATCAGGACAATAAATAAATAAAAGCAAATCTAAGATATTCATCATCAATGTCTCTCCTAATATCTAATATTTCCTTTATAGATATTTGGGTATTGAGAAGGCATCTCTCACTGATAATTACATAGCTTCCCACTCTTTAAAGGGAAAGGAGAGAAGAATCAATGGAGTAAAATTAATGACAAGATTTAGGGGAAAATTTGTTGCTAGAAAGGTAAACATCTGACTTACGTAGGAAGGATAATCCTTATTAAGATGGTTATGCAATCTATAACCATATACTAGTTTTATCTCCTAAAGGCTCCATCAGGTATTCTGACCGTGATGAACAAAACTCTTAGAAGAATTATTTGCCAAAGAATAGGGGAAAAGGTGAAACTACCTCTCCTTACTTGAGCTA
This sequence comes from Torreya grandis, assembly GCA_037957365.1. Taxonomy (NCBI): domain Eukaryota; kingdom Viridiplantae; phylum Streptophyta; class Pinopsida; order Cupressales; family Taxaceae; genus Torreya; species Torreya grandis. The sequence continues at coordinate 595,944 of JARHVA010000306.1, forward strand.
AAGTCTATAAACCAATATCTTAGGGAGGTGTGGTAATAAGAAACCTCAACAAGGTAAATTGGCCCCTCGTAGTTAAATTAGTCTAGAGAATTAGAGCTAATCCCTTTGAAAGATTGAGCAAATTTATAAGAGACAAATATCTTAATAAAAAGACTACATGAAGAATATATATGGTGAAGGAACTTCCTATTGGCTTCAGTATTTAGAATGGCATAAGGGAGGCTAGAGACATTATCCTCAAGGGTCTATTCTAGTAGGTTAAAAATGGGGAAATCACAGACTTCTGGGAAGATAAATGGATTACCCAAAAACCCCTGAAAATGGAATAGAGTTTTGATAGCATTAGAGAAGAAAGTATAGACTTTGGGGGCATAAAGTGAAATATTATTGGGATTAAGAGGTAGGGATAGGATATAAGACTTTTACTAGAAAACCTTTCAAAACCCAGATGACATAAAATGAACCCAAAAAGACCCTAAATGACATCCTACAAGGCTTTTATATGCCTTAGGGCATAAAAAAGACACCTAGAACTAGAATAGAAAGGGCACAAGGGTAAATATTTTAAAATAAGGATACTTAGCCCATATCAAATGTCTCTCAAAGGGTCTGAAGGCCCAGTATGGGAAAAGATATGGAATTCAAAAACTTGGTCGAAGGCAAAAGATTTTTTATGGTTGGCCATGCATGGGAAGATTCTAACAGGGGAAAACCTAAAAAATAAAGTCTTCTAGGGACCGTATCGATGTGTCTTGTGTTACTGTAATGAGGAAAACATAGACCACTTCATTAAAATTTTACCTCAAGATTATGGAATCATTTTATTAACAAGTTCAACTTGAGATAGACCCTGAATAAGAACCGTGTAGGTCATCTTAGAGCATGGAAGTGTACTAAGAAATTAAACATTATTAAGGACATATGGGACATGAGGCCAAGTTTTCTAACCTATAAAGTGTGGATATAATGAAACCTAATAATATTCAAAGATAACAGTAGGCATAAGTTCTGAGAGAAAATCTATATGGGAATATAAGCTATTATTAATGAGGTTGCCTTACCCATGAAATAATTAAATAACAAGGAAGCTAATCCAGAGGAAACCAAAATTATCCAAAAGAATTATTTTATTTTATGAAACCTAGTAATAATCAAAATAAAGAAGCCCCCAAGGGTTAGCTTGAGTGGATGGAAGTAATGATTTAGGTCACCCAAGTATCAAGCTCAATCCTTGATTTACCTGTGGTGTGTGGAGTGGGGAATTTGCACACCACCTACACTCTAAAGTGGCCATGGGGACACCTTGAGGTAGGGGTCAAACTTCTTCATGTGTTCCATGTAGATCATAATAGGGAAATTTGGTTGTGGATTATTTGATAGACATTATGGACCTAGGTCCACCCCCATTAAGTTTCAAATGTAGATTAATTTTTTTGAAAAACAATGGAGGAAGTGATTTTAATGTCTCAAGTTAAGGTTTCATGATCAGGTAGATTTTAAGGAGTGATAAAGGGACATGTTGAGACTGTCAATGACATTGGCTAGAATGACCTCACAAGGAAGTCTTCAACTTTTTCTTAGCAGTCCTGGTTCAATTGGTAGGAGAATAAGTTTATGTCAAGGAAAGAACATATGGTAGTTCTCAATGGACTTATTTGTGGTACCTTAGGGCAATTTTTAGCAGGAAAGGGAGTCAATCTCCTCCTTAGGGAAGTATTTATGCTGAAATAATGTCATCATCACCCCATCCTTCTCTATTATTCCTGATAGGTCTATTCTGGGCGTAGATGGCAGGGGACTAGATATGGACTTTAAGAGTAATTTTTTCATAACAATGGGGGTTTTAAAATTTTCACAAAGTGAGCAGACTTTGGAGGATAAGGGTAAGAAAGTCAATATGGAAGATGAATAACAACTATTTGACAAAATGCCACAATGAACAACAAAATGAAGGAATGTAATTCACATTTTTAAGGATCTATAAGTTGATCATAAACCATTTGACAAAATGTTTAAACACAAAATAGACTCTGGGATAAACAAAAAGGGGAATAAAATGGGCATTGATTTTTTAATGGTTTAGTTACAAATTTGAATGAAAAATTAATTGAAGACAAGCCAAATAAATAACAGAAGAATTCAGAGGCAAAAAGGTAGGATTTCAAATTATGGTGCAATCTCTCTCAAGGAACACGGTGTGCACTTTGGTGGAATTATAAAATTTAGTGGTGGATTTAAATTAAAAAATAGAGATTTTTGTAGGGGTTCTAGCTTAGTCACAATTTTTAGCATATTAGGTCAAAGCACTTGGGGATTTCTCTTTACTATCAAGCTATAACATAGGGAAGGAATCAATTATTGTTTTGAATTCTAGATAGTGGGGAGGTGTTGAAGGGCCAAAATAAGCATCCTCCTCCAAATCAACTTACTTTAAGTAAGTAACTAAACATGATTTTTCCAAGGCAAACTTTAAGAAGTATTTTACTTTCTCTCATGCATATATTGTAGAATAAGTGAATGAGATTTCTTCTGTGAATATTTCCATCTAGGGGGTGGATGAATATCATCTTGCTTTATTGGAAGCTATAGTAATCTATAGATTTAATAGTCTTTGGCCTATAATGGACGCATTATATCAATGGGTGTTTGAGACTTGGAAAAAAACTTATGAGATATTCCTTTGCTCAAAAGTATTTTTTTTTTTCTCTTTTGTGATCAGTTAGATTATCATAAATGTCTAATAGATGGTCCTTAGTTCTGGGGTAATGCAAGATTATTCATTACTCTTTGGTTTTCAGAGTTTGATCCTAATTCTCTGTCAGTTTCAAATATGCCAGTGTGGGTTTGGCTTCCTAACTTACCTTTGCATCTTTGGCATGCATCTAAAGAGATAGGAAATGATTTGGGTTCTTTTATAAAAATGACAGAAAAAACTAAAATAGTTTTATGCACTTATGCACAAATTTGTGTGGATATTGGTATGAGTAAAGGCTTACTAGATAAAATCATCCTCTAATATGGTCAATCTCAACATATTCAAAATTTAGACTATGAAAATACTAATTTTAGGTGTCAAAATTATAGATTAACAAGACATCTTCATGCCTCTTTCCATCGGAGATGTTCTCAAGTGCCTAATAAAAAAGGGGCAAATCACACTTCTAATAGATGGAGTGTTCCAGATTCAATGACTATGCCTCAAGACATTTTTTAGAATTTAGATATTAAGGAAAGCACCAATTTGGGAGGAAAAAATAAAGGTGAGCAAGTTTTATCTGATGAAGGACATGGGCCCCTTGAGGAGGTAGTATAAATAGTACAAAATTCATTGGTAAAAAATCTAGTTGGGGGTATTAAGAGAGTGCATGAATCATTTTTTTTTAATTCAGATAAAGAGTTGACCCTCAACTTGAATCCTAAAATTTTAAATTTAGATAAGTAGATTGTTATGTTGAACTTGGATAAAGGATCATGGTAGGATGTCAATAAGAAGAAGGGTAAGATGAATAAACTATAGATTATTTCCCTTCAAATTAATATATGAGGAAATGGCTAGTTTTATTTGATTCGTATTAGATTGTGGGTGGTCTGTGAGTGGGTATGCTTGTTGGTTTAGTTTGTATTCATTCTTTATCCAAACCCTTCAGTGGTTTTTGGGATATCTTTTAGTTGTTAGATGATCCTGATTTAACCCTAGGTTCATTTTCCTTATGGTTCCAGGTTCATGGTTTTTATGGTCTTTTCTTGGTTAAATAAAGGGTAGGGGACTCGTTCAACCCTGATATCTATCTAAAAAAACAAAAATAAAAAGAAAGAGATAATAAGGAAATGTGTAAAATAGTCCCCCCAAGAATAGGGATGGTTCAAGGTTAACTTTGATGAAGCATCAAAACATAACCCAGGGAAGTCTAGCATAGGGGTTGTATTAAAAGATCATAAGGGGCATGTGGTATCATATAATGTCATCTCTACTAGGATCAATTCCAAAAATATAATGAAAGCCGAGGGAATCATCTTAAAAATGAAGTTTTACATTGAAATAAAACATAAAGAAAGTCATCATAGAAAGAGACTTGCTTGTAATTATTACAGCTATGGAGAATAGTAAAAACCTTAACTAGAGAATGAAAAGGATCATGGAAGAGGGGTGGAAGTTATGGAACTATTTAGGTAAGTTAATTTTAACCACACATTGAGACAAGGAAATCAAGAAAAAATTAACTAACTACAATATACAATCTGACTCAAAAGATAGGAAAGGAAACATGACTAAGGTCAAACCAATTTGGATGATAACCCTTTTCACACCAACACCCCACCCCCTTTCCCCACCATGAGAGGATGAAGGAAAAAGGTCAAGTGACCCCACCACCACCCCCTCCCCCCCCCTCCCCCCCTCCACCCCCCCCAAATCAATGTCTCACACCCCTAAGATATTTTTAAAGTGATGAAACTTACTTTTAATGAAAGGTTTGGTGAACATATAAAAAACTTGCTATATTGTAGGACAATATAGTAGATGAATGACTTGATCTTGAATCAAATCCCTGATGTAGTACATGTGGATATTGATGTGTTTAGTTCACTGATGATGAACTAGGTTATTTGAGATCTAAATGGTACTTTGGTTGTCACAAAGTATGATATATGGTCATCGAATGGTGATTCCAAGCTCAACCAGAATATTCTAAAGCTAAATATCCGTAGTAGTGGCATCAACAACCCATTGATACTTAATCTCAATCAAAGATAGATAAATAACATGATGATTATTACTTTGATATATAATGGGTCTTAAACCAAGGTGAAACTTGTAACTAGATGTGGACTTATAATCCTTAGAATCTCTAGCCCAATCAGTATATCTGACCAAGTCTAGACTAATCCCTACTTCATAGTGTATCCCATGTCGAGGAATGCGCTAGATATAATGCAAGATGTGTTTGGATGATTTCCAATGAAGTTAATGTGGTTAATTCATGAAGTGGGAGACCATGCCAACTTGAAAGGAAATGTTAGAGTGAGTATCATCAAATAGATGAGACTTCCAACAAGTTGATGATATAAAGTGGCATCAACTAGTGGAGTGGAACACTTTCCTCAAGCTTAACTCCAAACATAAAGGGAATTGGTGCAATATTACAAAAAACCATGTTGATTTGAGTTAGAAGATTAAGAGCATACTTGGGCTGAGCAAAATTGATCCCAAAAGATGATTGAGTGATCTCAATTCCAAAAAAATAGTGCAAAAGGCTTAAGTCAGTCATAACAAACTAATCATGTAAAGGAGATTTGACTCTATGAATGATGGATGACGAATTATCAGTAAGAATTAAGTCATCAATGTCAAGAACCATAAGCAAATAGGAGTTGTCTTGATGGAGAATATACACATTGGGATTGGAGTGGCATCATGATAATCCAATCGAGAGAAGAAATGAGTCCATCTTGGCATACCAAGCCTAAGGGGCCTATTTGAAGCCATAAAGAGACTTTTGTAATCTAAAGACTAAAGAAGAGGCCTATTTGGTGATGTTTCAGGTTAAGAAGATTAATCCTATAATAATACTTATAAGGTAGAAATATTCATTTAGAATTAAAGGCATTCTTTATGTACCAATTCCTTATATTTACATATATTGGGATGCAATTAATTTAGTCCATTATCATAAAAATATGTAAAACTTTAAACTTAAGTTAAAATAATTTATACCTATTTTTTAACATGTTAATCTATTTAAACACAAATTAATATTATTGAGGATGTTAAGCTTATCAACACTTTTAAGTATATTTTAACATAAGAAACCAAAGTCCTTTTGCAAATGGATGTCCTTGTAACTACTTGTTGCATCCACGAGTGGTCTTTTTTTTCCTTGTAATACCATATGCCTCCTATAGAGTGAATGGGTTCCAAAGGAATTATAACTTTGGGTAAATCATGTGGAGAGTTCATATTTCATGTGATAATTTGTATGCTTATTTTCTTCTTTATACATATACAGGGCCTATACATATGCCTAGGACACGTATTTCGATCAACCTAAAATTTTGATTCTTTTAACATAGAATTTGGTTTTGATTATGCATTCACCATAGGGTTTGTGGGTAGCATAGTTTTTTAGTATGAGAAAATATTATGTAGTGATAATTTGGATCCACTTACTATTATTGGAGTACAAACAATGGTTATGCTCCTCTATAATTATTTTAAGCAATATTACAACATTCATAGAATTGGAAGTGGCTTGGATTTATATTTATCATTAAATTTGTATTCAAAATGTTAAATCATGTATAATGTATGTTAATTTTTTGAAAAAAAATATGAAATATATGCAGTTTTATATATTGTTTCCAATTGTAAATTCATTTGTTACAATAATTTACAAAAAATAATTTGAAAAGGTAAGTTGGAAACAAGATGCCCACATATCAAATCTAATGGCAAAGAAAACAATTGCTAGAATAATTAATTGTAGTTTATTTTTTCATTATATATATATAATTATCTATTAAAGGACTTGCATAATTTAAATAACATTTTAAATTCATTCTTATGACTAAAGCTATTCCTTATAAAATCATTATTATTCAAAAATTTATATCAATATTTTCCCCTCAATGCATTCTCTACATTATTTATTAGTATTTTATAGCCTCAATTGAAAATACACTACACCTCATTCAAAATCTATTTGCATTTTTTATTTATCTTTAAAAACTTTTTTCAAACTAGAGTGCAGTCATTAATAAACTTCTTTAGTTTCCCCAATTTATTATATGTTTTCAATCACATCTATTGCTATTTATGGATGAATGAATGAAGATGGTTTGAATGCATGATATGTTATAATCTTTCTTGTAACTTTTATCAAAGTTTTATGTGCATGAATCAAATGTTTGAAATATGTTGCATATTTTTAAAGGGTGAACACTATTTCAACTATGAAAAATTATATATATCCTACTATGGATTTAGGTGTATGAAAAAATTATATTATAATGTTAAGTTGAAACTTAGAGTTGGTGTCCTAGATTGCACCCTAGCTAAGTAAGGATATTGTTCAAGTCTTCTTAAGAAAATATAGTCTGACATGGGAATGACCCTAGGTTGTGGGTCACCTAAACTTGGGTCAAACCTCCAAAGAAGGCCACCTTCCTTCTGTATCTATCACCTAAACTAATAATTGCTTAGAAAAGGGAGAGGGAGCAACAACAATATATGAAATCATATAAAATGAGTTGATGTACCAGTAATTGGAACACTTATACTTTACATAAGACATACTATAAGACACATTTAAGACCAAAGAAGATCAGTCCCACGTAAGTATTTTACCATAAGGCATTGACCAACTATCAAACTGACTTGAGAGGGTAGATATCCACTTCCAAGCTAATCAATAAACTATATATTGGACTTAAAATGACCAATGAAGACTAAAAATCACTTCATGAAGGTGAGTAAACTTGGACATAGGCAAGGAAAGCATATATTTACTTAACCACAGTACATGGATTCATAAAACACACTTCAATTTAGTTTGAAAAAATGGAGTTTAGTCTTTATTGCATCAAAAGGTGTTATAGTACAAATTTTGGCATAGCCTGAGTAAGCCAAAGCATACAAGTCTATTTCTCTAAAAAATCTTAAAGATTTCTTGTTTAAAACTTTTAGAGAGAGCTACAATGTGGAATAAGATGGAACATATATAGAAAATGGGAAGAAGAAAGGGGAAGCTATGATGGATTAACACCAATTCAAGGCTGTTGAGTCATGATCTTATTAAGAAGGAATCAATATTTTAAAAAATCCATAAAAAAATTGAATGCCCATTGTCTTTATTTATCCACCAGGTCTCCTTGGAAACCCATGCCACCTTCTACTTGATCTGCTAACGAGGATAAACTTATCATATCTCAAAACTAATAGCTTCATGCCACATCTTTTTTAGATGGCTATAAGTACCTGTTTATCAAAAATGTGACCATATCAAAAGATGAGACAATTCCCCATAATTGCATTTATATTTGTATTTTATCCAACTTGAACATAGGTCCACCATAGATAAAAAACCAACCCAATCTATTAGTTTTCACATAGTCACAATATCCATGAAATTCTGACAAACATTTAGTCTTGCCTAATCTCTGTATTAGGCCCAAAAAGACCTATTTTACCTCTAAACCATGTGAGAGGTGAGAAGCTACTACACGTGAGGATATTCAATATGGAAGAGCTATGAACACATCAATGGAGTAACCCTTCAACATGGTTGATAGGTTATAAATTATTGACCAAAGGTCCTATCTAAATTTTAATGGTGGAAAAGCTTTATCCTTGATCATCTTGCCTATATGACTACCTCTATTTTTGATCAAGATCTAATGGCAATATGGCTATTTGAAAATTCATTTTCTTGGGTCAAAAACTAGTTCATTAACCTCCACCAAAATCTTTTAGAATTTCCCTTTGTTTATTGGTTATCGATTTCCAACTCAAACCTATCAATTTGTGCCAAACTATCTTCTCCTTATTGGTCCCCAAGATACATTGACTCTTTCAATTTAACTTGAATCATTAGATCTATATGTATGAATGAATGCAAGTCCTTGATCTAGATCATCTGACTTTTTGAATTTAACTTGCACCTTTAGATCTAGATGCATGAATGAATGTGCATCATTGGATCTTCCCAAACCCATTAACCTTGTCAATCTCTTCTCACTATTAGATATTTGATATGATTAAATGTCGATTGTTGATTTACCTTTATTTGAAAACCAATGGCTACTTCATGGTGCTTAATTTTGACATTTGTGCACCCATCATTTAACATCTGCATGATCATCATTGATATCCACATGACCGTCAATCTTTGGAACCCAATTGTTATTTGCCATGTCTTAAATTTGACATCCACACACCCATATTTTGAAGTCCACATGACCATTATTGATGTCCATGCATCTATCTCCATTTTGAACCTCAATCACTATTTGCAATGGTTTAAATTTGATTCTTACGTGAATGTCTTACTCTACTAGATCAACTTTGAAGTCTTGTATCTCTAGATAGAGAACTCATCGAGACATGAACATTGTATAGGATATTATTGGCATAAAGAAATTTATGTCCAGGCATGTTTTGGGCCTATGAGGCTCTCTAGGTGAATTTATTAAATACACAACCATCTTGCTCCACTCATTTTTGCATGGTGTCTTGATGATGATTTGATCCTTTAAAACTTATGCTTGAGCTTCTACTTGATCCTTGAAAGATCTAATGATTTCCTAAGGCCCATGTGAACTTGTTCCATGATCCTGACTGCTCAAACACCATGAAGACCTATTTTTAAACATGTTCCTCACATATCAACAAATTACACCTTAAGCTTACTTAAAGTGTTTCAAAAGCTTTGTGAGCAATATGAGATATTTGAACCACTCATTCCATCCATAACATCTGTTCATTTGCTCAAACCATTTCTAGGTAAAATATCTTTAAGTGGGCCAAATTTGGTCAACATATTTAGCAACTTAGCTGGGTAGCATGCCTACTATGCTTAAGAACTTAGATCATTTACATGACTTTGATCCATGACTGCAAGAAACCCTATTGAATTGTAATGATAATGAATTCCATCAAACATGGAAAAGAAACAAACAAGAAAGGAAAACTAACCTAATCAAAGTAAATGTGTAAAAAAATCACTTATTTGGGATAAAAAATAAACTAATTTGTTATAACAACACTTGAAGGAAAATAAGACCAATCAACTATGTACAGGGAACTTAGCTTCCTCAATAATAGTGTTTCAGATGTATCCCATTGACTGGGATAGGAAGCTCCTTGCCATCCATATTTGCAAGTTGTAAGGCATTTTTGGATTTGTAGCTGGAGACTATGTATGGACCACTTTAAAGAGAGTCAAACTTTGTATGCCTTCCTATCTTAGCTCTATCCTCATCCCACTTAAGGACCAAATCTCCCTTTTTGTCAAAATTTTTATGCCTTCCTATCTTAGCTCTATCCTCATCCCACTTAAGGACCAAATCTCCCTTTTTGAAGTCTTTTGAAGAAGCTCCTTTGACAAAATATCTCTTCACTTGTGCTTGGTGGGATTCAATGGCCAACATGGACTAATGTTTTATCTTTTTTATCTCCATGAGCTTAGCATATCTGATTTCCATTGGCTCATTCTCTAAAATCTCAAGTTGATGCATTAGTTTTAAAGCAGGAAATTCTAGAGAAATGGGCATTCTTGCTTCCTTACCATATACTAGCTTATATGGAGAATTGGCTATTGATCTCTTATAGGTGATCCTATCAACCCTCAAAGCTAACTTCAATTTGAGATTCCATGACCTCTGATTATTTTCAATAGTGCTCTTGATGATCTTCAATAGGTTCTTATTAGTGGACTCAATAAGGCCATTTCCTTGTGGATAATAATTTGATGAAGTATTGAGAAAAACACTATGTTGGATTGCCCAATAGTTGATTATAGACCCTACAAAGGCCATAACATTGTCTAAAATAATGGTTTAAGGGACTCTAAATATAGTAAGCAAACCTTCATATAAATACATAACATTGGACTCATTGGCTTTTTTCAATGTCACTACTTCTGTCCATATAGTAAAATAATATGTAATAGTCAATATATATTTATGTCCTGAGCTTTAAGGGGGGTTAATGAGACCAATAAAATCCAATCTCCATTGAACAAAATTTTGATTCATTGCAATTGGTTGGAGAGGTAAGGATGCACGTTTCACCTTTCCAACAAACATATCACATTATTTGCATTTCCTAACCCATGCATGACAATCACCAAATATGTTTGGCCACTAATACCCACCTCTCATGATTTTATGGGATGTTGATCTAGCTGATTAATATCCTTTACCATGTCCATCATGGAACTTCTCAAGTAAACTCTATGTTTGACTTAGCTCTATGCACCTTAGCAACATGCCATTGATATATTTCTTGAAAAAAATGCTATCAATAATGAGAAAAGGGATTGATTATAATATAAAATATCTCCTTTATAAAGGGGTTTGATGAGAAGGATAAATACTATTCTGAAGGTATCTTACCATGTCTTGGAACCAATTGGAAGGTGAGGTGTGATCATTTACAACTTCTTCATCATTTGACACCATAACCACTCCATTAGCCTCTTGCAAGTCTTGGGTTTGATGTTCACAAAGTCCTTTGCCTCTAACCAACATTATGACCTCAATATCCACACCATACTCCATTACTTTTGGTATCCAACCAACTCTTTTGTCATTTATATCCTTGTTCAAGAGAAAATATTTGACACTTGGATGTGCAACCATCAGATGTATCTTATTATTGGTCAAGTGTCTAAACTTCTTGAAAGACCTTATAACTGAAAGTAGATACTTCTCAACAAAAGAGTACCTTGTTTCATATTCTCTCAAGCCTTGAATAAAGAAGGCTATTGGCTGCTCTAAAGCCTCTTGATTCTATTACATAAGAATACATGAAATTGTGTCAATATTAGCATAGGTGTAAAAGAAGAAATCCTTTGTGAAATCAAGGTTCAAGAGTGTAGGAGCACTGGCTATGACTTTCTTGATCTCTTCAAAGCTTCTCAATCCTTCCTTGGACCAACTAAAACTCTGAACCTTCTTTAGCATGGCTATAAGTGGCTTAACTAAAGTGGCAAAATATGAAATGTACCTTCTTATAAAATTGATCTTACCTTAGAAGTTTTGAAAAGCTTTCTTATGTTTAGGCAAGGAAAGTTCAAGAATTGAATCTATCCTATTACGATCTATACTTGCACCATGTTTTGAAATCACATGTCCAAGAAGCCTACCTTAATGAATAGATAAAACAAACTTTTTAGGATTAAGGGACACCCCAAATTGCCTGCACCTTTAAAACACTTGCTTTAGATGAATCATGTGCTCATCTGCATTCTCAGAGAACATTGTTATGTCATCCAAATAAACAAGTATAAACATGTTGAGGAGATCCTAGATTGCCATATGCATGGATTTCTAGAAAGTTACCCCAACATTGGATAAATTGAAAGGCATATTTCTATATGAAAATGTCCCCCACTTTGTGGTGAGGGCTGTTTTGAATTGGTCTTCTTCTTTGACCAAAATTTTATTGTAACCACTATAGCCATCCAATAAGGAGAGCCTTTTTGAACCTACAACTAACTATAAAATATTTTCCATTGATGGTTATGGGTAGTGGTCTTTAAGGGAAGCTTTATTTAAGTCACAAAAATCAACAAATAGTCTAATCTCACCATTCTTTTTCTGTACTAGAACAAGATTTATCACCCAAGTTGAGTGCTTAATTGGAAATATTATAGCTGACTCAATGAGCTTATAAAGCTCAATTTTCATCAAAGACTCAATCTTTGGATTAATATGCCTTTGTTTTTATCTTACTAGCTTAGTCTCATCTTCTAACTCAATGGTGTGTTGCGCTAGACTTGGATCAAATATTTTGAGGTCACTGTACTGCCATGCAAAGACATCTATAAAACTTGAACATAACTCAATGAAAGTTTCTTTTTCTGAAGGAGTGCAAACTTTTCCCAACTTCAAGTTATTACTAGTTGCAATTTCCACATTTGTATAGTGTTCCTCTTTTGTTGACAATGAAATTTTTTCTTTTCTCAACTCATCATCTATGCTAAATATATTCTCAACTGTGACCAACCCTTTGGGTAACTTATTTGTCTTTAGTTGCATAATCTGGTCACCATACTACTGCAAGAGTTTGTCTTGGTTCCTTGAGGAAAATTCAGATTTTTTTGTAAGAACCTGATAATTGTCATCTTTAAACACTAGCCAATTGACATGGTTATTTGGAATAGAAGGTCTTACAACCACTTTGATGTGTGACTGAACCTTTTCATTCTTTATATCATCTAGGATATTGAATTATGACCCAATGGTAGCCAACTTATCTGCATGTTTGTTCTTATTTCTTGATATGACATAAATATTGAAAGCTTAAAAGTATTCAAGTAAGTGCCATACTGTATGATTATAATACCTAAGCATTTTATTCTTGCATATATTAAGACCTCTTACTTGGTGGACTACCAGTTCATTATCAGCAAAGACTTGTAAGGTATTGACCTTTATCTTTTTTGCCCATTGTAAACCATGAACTAATGCTTCATATTCAACAACATTATTTGAACAACCAAAATAAAACTTGAGAGAAGAGAAATACCTTTGATTAGTTAGAGAAATCAACATCATTCCAACCCTAGTGCCATGATTATTCCTTGATCCATCAAAGTATAGTTGCTACAAGCCATTGCCACAGGCCATGATTAAGGCTAGAATTGGTGTATCTTTTTCATGAAGGTAATAAACACCAAGTCCTTATTTTCAATTAACTTATAAAGATCACGGTCATGAAATTTAGAGGCCCATTCATCAAGGAATAGATCTATAACTCCATTTAGAGTTGAGTCAGTCTCTACTTTATTAGTTTCTATCACCTCATATGAGATAGTATAATTAGTATTCGCCATACTTGGCATATATGGCTCCAAATGGAAACATGCAACAGGTTCAGAATGTATTGTTACATTAGTACCATGCCTAGTCTTGAACATCAAATATGTCTAATTAACTAATAAGTATCCTCCAATATTTGAGGTAAAGTCCCTTGAAAGACACATGGCAAAATAGGGAGACAAGTCCACTACAACTACATCTTGTTGAATGGTAACATTTTGATAAACATGTAACATCAACTCTAGATTTTTTATGATGCCTACTATCTTTTTTGGTGACCCATCTATTTGAAATACTCCTTTAATATTTGGTTCATAGATAAGAACAAACTTATCTATAATTTGTTTAGGCATAACAATGTTACTAGATCCACTATATACCATACCATTATGAACTAAATAGTCACCAACTATCAAAAAGAGTTAAAAAGGAGGGTATTATTTGATTTGACATTAGTTTTATCTACCCTTGTTATTTTATGTACCTATTGATCATTTTGCTTGGTTGGTTGGTCTGAATTAGCTAAAGCAACACCTTGTTTCTCAATTGGTTCTTGAGACACCTTAAATCTGAAAGCACTTGGATGAGCATATCCTTTTACCTTGGAATAACAAGGGAATCCCACATGATAATGTTGGCATTGGATTTCTTCATTTGATCTATTATAATGAATGAGTCTCCACTAACCTTTGGATGTACCTTTGAACCAATGGTTGTTCTCTAATCAGAGGTACTTGAGGGATCTTCCCAACATCTACATTCTAATTCTTTTGTGCTATAAGGGTAGTAGGTTGACCCTTGATACTCTTAGGAACAATGTTAGAATTATAAAAAGTATTGATCACATCTTGAGCTTCCTCAATAGATCTTATTTTAGCTCTAGTCAGAGCTACAACTTGACCACTTATGTTGCTAGTCTCACCAATGTAATTAAATGCAACATGATCATGTATTTGCCAATTCACATTAATGGAATCAAGATGCCCTTGAACTTATTTATCCTCTATTTGGGGTATCAAATTTTTCTTTTGATACTGACCTAATTGAAGATAAAACTCTTCTTGTGTCATTTATGGCATAGTAGTATCTTGTGATACCAAGGCTTAGTTTTGCATATCCTTAGGATTAAAAGGCTGCCAACCTGGATCTTGCATCAAGTTGTTTTGAGGAGGTGTGGGAACAATGGCTTCTAAATTGGAGGGTACATTAAGTTCAAGGTTTGCATATGGTTTAGCTTGGGTTTTGGCTCCTTGAGATTGATAGGGTGGTCTATTTTATAGGAAAGTTTGATTAGGAGCCCTTAAATTATTGGAGGGTTGATAGGTGTTCTAGTTTTGTTGGAGATAAGGCCTACTTGAGTATTGTTATCTCTTGAGTTAAACTATCTCATTTCCAAGAGCTTGTAACATACTTTTTAAATCTCCAATATCACTAGCCTAATTATAAGGGGTTACAACTTGTGCTTTAGGAGATGGAATAAGAGCTATACATGGGATTTGAATAACTTGAGGAGGTGGAATAGGTTGCAATTATGGGAAAATAGGCATTAGGGGCCTTGGGAAAAATTTACTAGCTTGTATCAAGCTATTCTATGCTCTTATTTCAAGATAATAGGCATTTGGCAAATTATTACCACCCATGGACGATATCATCACACTAATATCCTAATTAAGGGCTTTTAAGAAGTATAAGAATGCATATTATAGGGATGGTCTAACTAATATAGGTATCTTAGTCCATGTTTTTTGGAATTTGAGGTTGAAATCATAAATGAATTCATGGGGGTACATTTTAATGGTAGTCAGCTATTCAACTAAGGATGGATGATCAAATTTGTCTTCAAATTGCCTGAATAAGGCTACACCTAACTCATCCCAGGTAAAAATGGAGGTTAAAGGAAGATTCCTATACCATTGCAATGCTTTTCCTTTGAAGGAATCAATAAGCAATCTGATAGCCACATTATCTTTAACAACATTATGAATAGAACAAAGGTTGGAAACATCTTGGATATGCTCAATAGCAATTCTTTTATCCCATTCTTTTGAGAAGAAAGGAATACTCTTAAGGGAAGACATAATAATGTCATCATATTGTGATAAATTTAGGGGACTGGCCCTATTGAATAGAACAAAAACTTGATTCATGATAACCATTTGGGTAATGAGGATTTGGGTAATGAGGAAAATAGCTTGGACTAAGATAATAGAATGACCAGGAGATGAAAATTTCCTTTGAGGATAAGGAATTATCCTATTGAATATCTTTTTTTATAAGAAGTAGAAGACAATTCAATGTGTTCAAAAGGAGTACCTTTACTTCTTGATCTTGTAGTAATCTTTGGCATAAAGCACAGTCTAGATTTGCAACTTGAAGAATATTTAGCTTTTACTGATGGAAAATGTCTCTTCCTGCTCCAATTTCTTATTTTCAATCTTTAAACTTCAACTATGCCAAGGAAAATTTGGTCCCATCTGGTGTGCCAAAATTGTTGGTGATCTAGATTGCACCCTAGCTGAGTAAGGAGATTGTTCAAGTCCTTTTACATAAATCTAGTCCAATATAGGTTTGACCCAAGTTTAGGTGACCCACAACATAGGGTCATTCCCATGTTGGACTAGATTTGTGTAAGAGGACTTGAACAATCTCCTTACTCAGCTAGGGTGCAATCTAGGACACTAATAATTAGTAATATAGACATCCAATTCCTACCACCATTATGTTAAAATTATCAATCTTACTCAAAATTCTATAACAATGCACAATCTGGGCCAAAATCACTAAAACACACTAAATGACTTGAGCTTGTTGTATATAAGTGTTGATTTAGGCTAATGTATCCCTAAATTGATTCATCGCCACACATATTGATCTCAAGATGGACAATCATGGTTGATTTTGATCATTTCCAAAAATATATAAATACAAGGGTTCTCACTCATCCTTTTAAACTTCTTTGGTGTAAACTTATTATGTAAAATTATCTTCACAAGCCTTTTTTGTGTAGTGTTATTATGCTTAATTTAGAATAGGATAGCTTCAATATTGGTATACATTTGATCAATATCATGAACCTAGTTAATTATTGCATTGAGAGATGATGGAGGAGTAAGCCACTCATCATTGCTAAAGACTTGGAACACCAAATCAAGGGAAAATCATAGTTTTAAGACACACTTAGAGGTGGGATACTTTTGGAAAGGTTTGATGTTGTATTCTTTCTTTTAATAGCTCTTAATTTTCATTTTCAAAACCCCATGAAGGAGTTGGATTTGTGAGTTATGTTCATTATACTTATTTTTAGTTTACTTGACTAATGCATGATCTAACTCACTTTGGATTCCATCTCTACATCTTGGCACACCTGGTGGGACCACACATCCCATTCAAGCAAGGAGACTAATTTGGCACTCTTAGATCTTTTAAAACACCCTTAAAAGTTTCTAAAAATCAATCATGTTTTTATTTTTCATGTGTTTTTATTTTTTTAAGACACATAGTTTACACAGTGACCAACATCAGTTTAATCTAATTGACATCAATCCTATTCTAACTAGCATCGATCCTTGTGTAAAGGGTAGAACATGATGGAAGGTAGATTTTTGGGTTTTTCTTGAAATTTCTAGTTTTTATTCTAAGTTTTACAAAATTGCAAAGTCTTTGTCTACTTATTTTCATCCATAATTTAGAGACTTATTTTATTTTTATGCTTGTCTTGCTAAACCAATTTTTTCATGAAATTGTTGTGTTTTTCTTGCATTTTTATAGGTAACCAGTGTTGATTGCCTATTGACCAACATCGATTCCCTATCAACTAGCTTTAGTTCTCTATAAATCGACCGATGCTGGTCTATTTTAACCAATATCAGTCCCTACATGGACTGATGTCAGTCTCTATGTCAAAAAAACACATACCCAAGAGCTTCATTTCAAATCTTGTTTTCTAACTTGGTTTTGGGCTTCAAGGTAGACATAAAGCCTCTAAAAATTGCATGACACAAGCTAGAAAAAATGCCAAATTTAAAATGGTTGAGTATTGAATACTTTCATTTGGTGCTTAAAAGGAATTTAGAGATTTTACACTTAATTATTTTGTGAATGTTTTTACAAGTTTTAAACTAAGGCCAAGGGGCCAAATTTCACAAACACTTCACTTTGGTGCATTAAAGTAATTATTCACACTTGTTTGTTTTATGCTAGTTCTTTTAAACTTGTTTATGTTTTACAAAATGATGGATGCATGTATGCTCTCCCCTGTCCCCTTGAGGAAAGTCGGGTGACCAAAAATGCTCTTTATTTATATTTGTGCCTTTTCCAAAGGAATAAAAAGAATGTCGTTAAGGCTCTCCTCAAATTCATATGGTTTGGGTGATCTAAACATGACTGTAAAGTATTTTCACTTTGTCATTTATTTTTATGCAACTTAGCTTGCTAGTGGAAGTTCATAACATCTTCACAGGTTATTTAGGGAAGCATTGACCTAAGAATTCATCCCCTGACATCATTTCAACCCCACTCTATGGTAGGGAAAAATTGAGGGTGAGTTAAGCAAACTTTATTAGTGGTACTCCAGCTCAGACCATAGGGGCAATTCGAACATCACACTACATTGAGCAAGTGATGGATGTAGTGATTGTGAAAAAGATAATACATTTTCACAATAATATAATTTATGTGGATCCAATTGAAGTGAGGAATCTCTAGTGTTATCCATAATTAGGACCATCTAGATACACATGATAATTTATTTTTAGAATAACCCCACTTGCCACTGATGTATTGTTGATGCAGGGTGAGTAACCTAAAGTTCTATGTCACTGTACAATCTCTTAGGAGAATGGGAGGTGTATAAACCCTACTTATACGCTTTTATTTTTGGATTAACACTTAAAATCCTGCCAAGAGCATGTATATAGATGGAATTCAATGGTATGATGCAACCTTGTTAGTTTTAGGATTTTGGATGTTATAATTAGTTGTATTTTATCATTTTATCCTTTAATTGCTTGGTCCTATTGAGTTTAAAACTTCTTTGAAAACCAAAACACATCAACCAAACACCTTTGTTATCCACCATTTTATTTGAATAAGGAGGCATTAGACTAACCAAATCAAAACCTCTTTTTGCCTTATTCAAATCATTATTTGAAACATTATGTTTGTCTTTGCTAAACATGGTTATTATGCTTCCCATTTGTGTCTAGACCATTTTACAAAAATCTTCAAGTCCTTCATTTTTAATTCAAATTTAGAATCTCACCTTTCTAAGTTCTAGGCCAAGGTGTTAATTGGTTTGTTGTTTGCACTTGGTTTGAGTTAACTTGGGTACCATTTCCCATTTGGGTTGAAGGCTATTATATAAACTCATCATCTTTTTTTATCATTGTGAACTTAGGTTATCTTGCATTCGCTCACGCTCTAAGTTCTAGGACCATTCTACTTCCTATTACCATGTAGTAGCGGCGTGCTTCTCATTTGGTTTTTGTTTTATACTTAGGAGTTATTATGTGTTTTCACATCTTGAGCTTCTTAGTTTGCATTGTTACCTTCCTCATCAGAAAGAATTTATTCTAATTCTCTAATTACAACTCATCAAAGTTGTATCTAGATCTTATGGTATTGACATATATTTGACCTAAGTTTGTTGTGATATCTTGCACTTTAGGTTTTAGAGTTATCATACCCTCTTCCAATTTGAAAATTTCAACCTATCAAAGTTGAGTAAATTCATGACCATTTCTTTTAATTGTGTGATACTAATCCACTTCTTTTA
Organism: Torreya grandis; assembly: GCA_037957365.1. Lineage (NCBI taxonomy): Eukaryota > Viridiplantae > Streptophyta > Pinopsida > Cupressales > Taxaceae > Torreya > Torreya grandis. The sequence continues at coordinate 615,256 of JARHVA010000306.1, forward strand.
TTATGGTCTCTTTTTACCTTATCACTTGTTTGAAGAAATAAAAAAACACACCTTTTTAACATTTGTAAAACACATTTGAAATCTTGGCAAATTTAGAGAATAACCTTCTAGACATGACGCAAAGGTATACTTGTAGGGTTTGTCATGGCCCTAGTTGTGAGGAAGAGAATTTTTATGATGGACATGAGTACTCCAGCGTGTTTGAGGACATCACCCTATTTGGGCCTATTTTTTAAATACCAAACCAATCCATTCTAATTTTTATTTATCACCCCCATCCTTCTCCTTCAACTTGTGCCATCAACCAAGCTCTGTAAAGCTCAATGGTTACCATTTTAGGCTATCCTCCTTTAGCTTGTGCAAGCAACCAAGCTCCACAATTATCAAAGGTTACCATTATAGGTTATCCTCCTTTGAATTTTATGAGCAATCAAGCTCTGTAGTGCTTGATGGTTACCATTTTAGGCTATCTTCCTTTAACTTACATAAGCAACCAAGCTTTGCATTGCTTGAAGGTTACCATTTTTGGTTCCCCTCCCATGGCCTGTGCGAGCAACAAATCTCCACAACACCTTAGGGTCACTATTTTAGGCCCTCCTCCTTTAGCTTGCACTATCAACCAAACTCCACAATGCCTAGTTATTACCATTCTAGGCCCATCATAGATATTTATTGAGCCTATTATTAAGGAACATTGATTTGATGAAGTAGTCTTTGTTGATCCCTTATTTAATAATCTATTTTTGGAGAGTCCATTATTGAATCACGAATCATTTTTCATCTAGTGCCAACCATTCCCCACTTTAGAAAATCTATGGAGGCCTTCCAACCATAATAGAGCTAACCATTACCTCTTCAAGAAACATTTTGTGAGGACCAAAATGTGTTCAAAGTTGATACTTTGTAACCAATTGTATTCCAAGATTATGATGTTTTTATTTAAATACCTATTTTTGATGAGTCAATATGTGATGAATCACCCTTTAAAACTATACCTATTATCGAGGAGTCTCACTCTGACAAGCCAATCTTTGATGATTCACTTCTTAATAATTATAACTACCTTTAGGCAAATCATTATCTTGTCTATAATCCTATTTTTAAATATCCCCACACCTTTGACAAGCCAATCTCTATGGAATTATATCTTGAACTTTTTCTACTCATTGAGGAATCTCACTTCGACAAGCTAGTCTATGTGGAGTCACTCCTTGAGCAGTTCCCTCTCTTTGAGGGGCTTCACCTAGATGAGCTAGTCTATATTGAACCCTTCCTAGATGAATCTATTATCCCATTATGCCATCATAGGCCATTAATTATCCAATACCAAACATTAAACATAAAATTATTATAGAAATATCCACACCAAATGAAGAATCAACATTGAAGTTAGGTTATATTCTTAAACCGACATCAAATTTAGCATCAAAAGCAGAATCACTATCAGTCTCAACATTGGATTTAGAGTCCCTTGACTTAGACTCAGATCAAAATATAGTCATGGTTGTTACAACACTGGTTACATTTGCCTTGTAGATAAATTTAAATATATTTGTGATCCTTCTATGATTTTTGAGGATGATTATTTCAGCATCAACATAATTTCTCCTAGTATCTTCTATAAGGATTGTACTGCCTTTCACCATTCCATTACCACCACCCAACATAGAAATTATATTGGCATTATATCTCCCATAAGCATTGATTAGGACTGATAGAATCACACTTTATTGAACTGAATCCATGGTGACATATAAGGTGCAAAATATTAGGGGTACCAAGACCACATTCATGTAGAAGAAGAACAATCTCTTAGTGAAACCTTCTTAGAGGCGCTAGGGGACAATCAAAGTCAAAAATCGACATCTTATAGTGAAAATTTTTCAAAGGCACTAGATGACAACCAAAGTCAAAAGTTATTATTCTTTAATGAAACCTTCTTGAAGGTGCTATGGGACAATCAAGATGAATTCGTTATTGAAAACCTCATTGAGATGCCAATAGTTGAGCACAACAGTTCTTCACTACTTGATGAAAATAATATAAAATATAAAATCAATACAAATTACAATATATAAAATAATCTAATGGTATCTAATCTCAGGCCTAAATAATAGGAATATATGATAGTCTTATTGAGAGCATATTTAGAAGTCTTTGGCCCCATCACAACCAAAATGATGTCAAATCCATAATCAATAACATTGTATGTGACTTAAAATATTGATCTTAATTTCTTACCCAATCATTATACATTCCATTTTCATCCACATTTTCATTGCCAACTTATACCATTTATCCTATGCCTAACATTATTTACTATCCTTAGTCACACTTTCCTTTGTAGAGGCTATAATTGTACCTTGCATCAAAGTTTAAATGAAACCAAATTAATGACCAACAAAGATCACAACAACATTATTAGAATCTAAATATATAATAGGTTATTGAAATATAATCTATTTAAAAAGTTTTTGGGCTAGAAATTTTTATGATTTATTATTATGGTTATCTCATATGTTGACTAAGACGTGCATCTCTGATGCAGGAGCATCAAACTAGAAAACACTATTTTTGAGTTGTAAAAAATAAGTCAAAATTGAGTGTCAAGGTGTTTCAAGGTAATTATAAGGTCTATTTATGTCCTTGGAGTCCATTTAGAGTCATAGGGTTGTGTCAAATAGTCTCTAGGTGTTTTCCCTCCAAAATAGGGAATTTGAAAATTCAAATGTTTGAGTGGAGTCTAAGAAGGTTAAATACATGAAATAAGTGAACACATGAGTAAAGTGGCATTAATTATTCTAATTAGGTCATATAAGGAGTAATTAAAATTTATATTTTTAACTCATAAAGTGGAAGTCATGTTTTTGTATGCTCACCCTCACCCATGCAGTGGATTGACAAGAAAGGGGCAGTTTTTGTAACTAATTTGATAACCAACATTGAATTTGGTGAAAATAAAGAATGGTACATGATTTTTATCAATAGGAGAGGGTGAAAGAGGTGAGAATATTAAGGGATAACTATCCAATAAGAGAGAGAAATATTAGAGAATACGGAGAATGTTCAAACCCTCATGATGGAGGACAAGTCCAACATTGGATTAAAATTGTAACAATGTTTCTTCCCAATGAATAGAGGAAATTTTTTGATTGTATATTATAATTATAGTGTCTATTAGTTTTATGTAATAAATGTATTTATGGCCCTTGAGTCCATGAAATTATTATTATTTTGCCAAGGTTGCAGGTTTGAATCAAAAGTTGTAAGTCACAGTCCAAGAATAATAATAATGATGTGTTTCTCCAAATGAGTGAGGTAAAGAATATTAAGGTATTGATATTGGATTATATTGGGATGGTATAGAATTTATTATGTATAAAATAATCTAAATAATTTAATAGGCTCAATGTAAAGGCCAATGAATTCTAACAAATAATCTTACAAACTGTTATGCCTCAGTCAAGAATTGAAGTTGATACATGAATCTTATCACATGACTCTTATTCATATGGAAATAAGGATTGGTACATGTTATTTTTTAATGTAATTTGGTTATTAAATTAAAAATTATAAATTGGAGACAATACATAGGCCTTGAGTGAGTGGTAAGTTCTATGGTAACAGTCATACCCCTGTTTTGTAACTAGAGACCTTGTTTGCATAATCAATGTCAAGAAACGAATTGAAGAGATTAACAAATGCATGGTAAGGTGTTTTTATTAGTGAGATGACATTTTATAAAGTTAAAGTTTTAAAAAAAACCTTGTATCAAGTGTAAAAATTTAGGTATGTATTAAATATTTGGACAATCTTGTATTCTCTTACACATGTAATATTAAGATAGAAAACCCTATCTTTTCATGTATAAAGAGTGATTTGGGTTTGATAAAGGTGATATAATGGTGGGTAAAGGTGTATTTAGTGTATAAAGACATAAATTAGGTCTCATTTTTTCTTAAGTCCAGAGGAAACTAAGTATTTGCATTATTGTTCCTTCTCTACCTCGTACAGTGAAGCAAAAGACTCTTAGTTGACTATATTTTGTGGTTTTTTGAACCCTTAATGAATTGAATAAAGATAAAAACCTATTGGATGAGTATTAAAATGTAAAAAAATAAAAAAATTCAGTGATTTGGTCCTTTTAAACACTGTATAACTCAAGGAATGGAATTTTGAATGCCTACGGCCTTTGCAGGGTCAAGGAAAACTTAAGATTAGGGTTTTGAGGTTTTTGAGAGTTATAACCATTGAAAAATAATTAAAATTTGTGATATGAAATTTATTTTAATTTTTAAATATAAAAATATGGTTTGGGTCTAATAGTGTATGAATATGTATGGATTTTAGGACCGTGGTAAGGTTTGAGGGCTAATTAGGCCTAAAAGAGGGTTGCTTTCCAAAGGAAGTATGCTCTAAAAGATGAGTTAGGTAATTAAAATTTATAAAAACATAAAATTTTATAAATTTATAATTAAATATTTGTAAAATTTCTTGGTTTGACTAAATAAAGAGAAATTGCTTAAAAAGAAGGCTACAAGCCTTATGAGAGCATGGTGAACCTTGGGTGTGGAATTGAAGGGTGGAGTTTGTTTGGACACTTGTAATAGGTTAATGTAGGTATTTTTATATAAATTAATACCATAAATTCAATTATAATAACTCCTTAATACTTATATAAAATATTGACATTTGAAACCGAAGAAGGTTACCTAGTGGAAAAACTAGTGAAAGCATAAGGAGTTTATGAAATGAATGAATTGTATGAGATAAAGTATGAGTTATGAACCATATGAGGGAGGTTATATCCATTAATAAATTATTAAAAGATTAAAATAAATAGGTACATATGTCAAAGAGACTATATAGCCTTAGAGTCAAAGAGAAAGATTGAACTAAAGATGGAATCTTGAAGACCAAATCAAGCAAATCATGGTGACTAGTTGGACTTAGAATAAGATGGGGATGTATTGGGTTAATTATTAATTTAAATATACATCATTTATTATCATATAAATTTAATCTCTTGGTTTTACTCATTTTGAGTTATTCCAATTTGTTGATTTGATTTAGGCAATATATGCTATGAGGTATGCATGAGAGATGACACTTGTAGGGTATTGAGGGAGAAAAAGATGTTGAAGGTCTGATCCATTGAGGTTAGTACAGAGGTATATAAGATTGAGGAGAGAGAGACAATATCCCCAAAGTTCTATGATAAGGATAAGAATCTAGTCAATAAAATACTTGAAAAGATAGGTTGAAAAGAGAACATTAAAGCTCCAAGAGAGAAGAGAGAAGAAAGAAAACTCCAAAAGAGAGTTAAGGAGGATAAGAAGAGGTACTGTATATAGGAATAAAAGGAGAGTAAAGGCACAAAATAGGTATATAATGCAAATTTGATACACTTACTAAGAAGAAGGTCTAGATAAGCCTAGAAAATAAAGAAAGTGAGAGAAGATGGATATAGAGATGGAAGTGAAAGACATAAGAAGAGAACTGGGGAAAGGTATAGAGAGGATAGAGCTCATGATGAATCTCCTAAGAGAAAAAAAAATTTAATGGAATGTATGGAATGTGAAAATAAGTGTGAAGTGGCCACTAGCGTCACTTGTGAGAAGAAGAAGGCACAAGATGAGTGTCTTGAAGAATGAGAAGAAGAAAGAGAAGGCAACCCAAAGAGGCATGATAAGAGAGATGTTTCCAAGTGAGAAAAAAGATATAGATATAGAGAAGATGGTTATAATTGAAGAGAACAAGAAGAAGATATAAGTGCCAATAAGATCACATGAAGGTGAAGACAAGAAGAGATGGAAGTTGTCTATGACAGAAACATTTAAAGAGACTGTGGTCTCTTATTTTGCATGCTAACATTGCTTTTAAGTTTGTGTATGTAGGTATGAATACAAGTGTGGTGAATTAAAATCATAAGGCCTCAAGGTTTATGAAGGATGGGCCAATAATATTAACCATCAAGTGGCAAGAGGATGACAAAGAAAGACAGTCTCTTGAAGAAGACAAAGAGTTAGAGATTGAAGGTATACCACATGTATAAAATGAAGAGAATGAGGAATACTATGATGCATTACCAAGTATAGTACCTTAAACCAAGGAAATAGTACACCAAGAAGACATGAAGATCACCCAAGAAGATATAAAGAAGAGATAAGATTGAAATAGTTACCATTGGAGATAAATGAATGCCTAAATGTTGATTTTGAGTGCATCTATGATGAAGGAAAAACTAATGTGCAGATTGGGGGAAAGAATGAAAAATTGCATCCATAAAAAAGAGAACAAGAGCATGGATATGTATGGCTTAAGTGGATGAAATAAATATGGGATGATAAGAAAGAGGAGAACCTCAAACAAGAGGTCAAACAAGGAAAAATCATAGGTGTAAAATAAGCACAAGTGTGGAAGCAAAGCATAAAAGGCAAGGAACATCAAGTTGTCAAGATAGATAACTAAGGTATGAGGCATGAGAGTGATGAAATGAAAAGGAAGTGGCAGCCCAAGAAGGTAAAAGGAAACAAATTGTTGGTAAAAATCAATAAAAGAGCACAAGATGTACCTATTTCAAGTGTATTCCAAACAAGCATGAAGGTAGATGAAGATAACAAGCCTACAAGGCAAGCAAAAGAGATGATGCATAAAAACAAAGCCAATGAAATGAAGGTAAAACCATGTGAAAAAAAAAATGAATGCATAAAACAAGATAAGTGTTTGTAATATGTGTTTGAATTTATTTCCAGTGATGAACATATTTTATATATGGAAACTATTGCCTTGGTGAATTAGTGTGTAACAAGGAAAGTTGAGGAAGAAGCACATAAAAGAGTGATAGAGAAGAATGGTATGCAACATGGGGAAGTTGATACAACTCCCAAAAATGAGGGAGTATAAGGAGAAGACAAATAAGAATTTTCCCAAGCAAGTAAAGATCACTATGAACCAAAGTTTGATGAGGATTTGGAAGAGATGGATGCACAAAAGATTCAAGAAGAGATGAGGATGTTGGAAGAGGTATTAATTCAATATAAGGGGATGAAAATAGGTCAGGTATAACAATTAAAGGTCAAGGATGAACTCCAAGAAACATCAAGAGAGAAGCAGCAAAGGAAAGCACAAAGAGTTGTGCACATAAATATGCAAGCAAGCAAGCAAAGGGAGAGTGAGCAAGAAAATAAGGTGAGTTACCCAATGGTCAAACTAATTTTGAGTTTGAATTTGATAAAAATTAGTATGAAAATCCCAAGATAGGTCAAATCACATTGTACTATGATGAGGATGAGTGGAACAAGAAGTTGCTCTTGCATAGTGAGAAAGATGATAGAAAAAGACATCAAATAGAGAAGGTAAGTGAAGTAGAGGAAACACAAGAAATTAAAATGGGGAAAATAATAGAGATTGGAATGCATGATAGGCCATTATAACCTAATGAAGAAGATGATATAATGAAAAAGAAGAAAAAAACACTAGACAAGCAAGAATCAAGTGAAAACAAAGAGGAGACAAGCTATCAAATAAGCATGAGAAAGAAGGATGAACACCAATTGGTTGCAGCTAAGTGTGATAAGGTTTAAGGTGACCTAGAAAAGGTGGAAGATGAAGCCAAAAAAAATTCTAAAATATTTGTAACACTTCATAGAAATGAAATATGCATGGATAAGAAGACTAGACAAAGCCAAGAAGAGGACAAGTAAGCGTTTAGTAAAGAAAAAAGAACAAGAAATATTGGTACTCAAAATATACAACTATGAAATTCTCTATGGCATGGGAGTGATTTACTATGGGGGAGATGAGTGCAAAATCCTTGTGTGGGGTACAAAAGGCTAAGGTGCTAGGCATGAAAGTATTATCACTCAGTTGCACACATGAGCATCAGTGTCTCATCACAATGATGGGAACATCCCCAAGGTGTGGGACCCTTTCACTCCATGGGATGAGCCTTTAGAGTAGGCTAGATTTCTCTTATTATGAGTGCACTTGGTTTAAGACCAATGTATAGGCCTAAATAGTAGAAAGGTAAACTATTGCTAATCTAAACCTATGATATTTGAAAGAAAATTTGAGGTAGAAGGTAAGAGATTTTGAAGGTAAAAGGCAATGCTCCCTTAATATAGTGAGTGCTCCTACTACTATAACCATAATATAAACCCTAAGAAAAATACAATATGACACAGATTCTACCAAGCCACTCCAAATGCATAAGTGTTTTGTATGGAGGCATGGGAACACAATCTGACATTGAGAGGGATGACAAATGGTCCATAGACAGTATTGACATAGACCCAAATGCACATAGAATACAACCTAAAAGTGATCTTCAAGTTCAATGAGTAGGTGCTAGGAATGGAAAATAATGAGAGGGGTGAATGTTACCCATAGTCAAAGATCAACAAACACAAATAACACACATAACATTAAAATAACAGAAGGAGGTGAACTTAATTATCATTAGACTACAATATTTAGCCAATACAAGTGCTCTTGGAGGGAAAATTTCAGCAACATAAGGTTTCTAAAAAAGTGTCAACCCTTTTACAATGGAAGAATCAAGATTTTATAGTGAACAAGCCTATTTTACAATAAATGTGCCACTTAGGTTGATGGATGTAGCATTGAATTCTTTTATGGCACTGCGGCCATGCCTCTTGATCTATCTGATGATTGGATCTAAAGTTGGTGGCAAGATCACTTCTAGATATATGTGCATAGGGGAATCAAAGATCTCTTTAACAAGGTCAGAGGGTGGTGTGAATTCAAATCCCAAATTTTGATAGCCACTTTTGCATTTAATTATTTTAATAACACCTCAATTCCTCTCGACTACATCTAACTCCTTACTTTATATCCGATAGCCACCTGACATGTGGCACTTCCTGATTGCTCTTTGGGTATAGCTCTACAAAGATGATATGTATCATTTTGGTGGGATCTCAGAAGGGTCCTTTGGATTATTGGGTAGGAGCAATGCAAATGTGACATGTGGATGCTACTTTTTTGCTACAACTATTTGTTGGGTCCCTTTCTCCTTCATCACCAACCAATGTCACTACCAATAACTTCATTAAAAGGGGCCAATCTTAGATGATCATCATATTAACACATGGAGATCTAGTGTTCATCTTAGGCAATTAGGAACCTTCTTGCATTTGATTGAGCACCAAGCTAACACTTGGCAGTATCGATAGGAAGGTTGCATTCTACAGGATAGAGGGGCATGGATAAAGGATCCTATATGTGGGCATGAATATATATTATATATACATGAGGAAGACCTTAAGGAAGGGTGCACATGAAGATGAAATATTCTATGTTCTCTTTTGATGATTTATATCCACTCCCTTTACTTGACAATTTGGAACTTGTGGAACCTATGTTCTTGAACTTGTGCACCTTTTGACTTGTATGCCACAAAATCCTGCACATGGGTGCATGTTGAGGATTTTATGTAGGCATGAGTCATCACCACTATGTAATGTAGACTTAAATCTCTATCTTGATCTCAAGTGTAGATGGGAAGCATCTGTGAACTTTCTATTTATAGCTCCTAGAACCTTATAAGTGCATCTTTTATCTGCAAGTCTTGGGTGGCCTTGCAACGACCGAGGGGTGACTTACAAAGTCAACACTTATGGTGACCTTTGTGAGTCACTTACTTATTAAGCAAGAATATAGTAGCCTTTGAATTATTCATTTGGCATGGAGTCTTTATAAATTTTAGCTTTGGAAAGAATTGAGATTCACCTTTCAAAATAGGAACTATGCCAAAGGTGCTTAGAGGAAAAGACCTAAGCTAAAAAACACTGAACACAAGTGCTTAGAGGAATTGAAACTAATATAAAACCAAGCACACAAGGTACTTAAGGAAATGAAAATCATCTACTCTACTTATTTACATATATATATATATACAAGAGTTAATGGAGATAATGCTTAAGATAAATCCCATTGATCGGGATAGGTAACTCTTCTCCACTCAATCTAGTAAGTTAGAAGGCGTTAGATGTATTACATCTAGTTATGGTATATGGACCACTCCATATTGCATCAAACTTAGTGTGCCTTGCAACTTTTTCTCTATATTAATCCCATTTGAGCACCAATCTCCCTCTTAGAAACTCATGTTGTTAGCTTTCTTATCAAAGATCCTCTTGGTTTGTACCTATTGAAGCTTCATAGTGCATGTAGCTTGCACTCTAGTTTCTTCAAGTTCAATTAGCTTGGATAATCTTACCTTGAGGGGATCACTCTTGAGCAGCTCCAAATTATGTATGAGTTCCAATGAAGGCAAATCAAGGGATGTTGATAATCTAGCCTCCTTTCCATAAATTAGCATGAAAGGCAAATTTCCCAGCACTTTCTTGGGCATGATCCAATCAACCCAAAGAGTATATTTGAGCTTAGTGTGCCAACCTTGCTAGTTATCCTCTAGAGTCCTTTTTATGATGAAAATCATGTTCTTATTTATGGACTCAGCTACACCATTACCCTGAGGGTAATAATTTGATGAGGTGCTCAAGTAGATGTTGTGTTTGATGACCCATTCATTGATCCTAGTCCCAAGGAATGCTAACACATTGTTAAACATAATGGTGGATGGAACACCAAATATTGTTACAATTCCCTTGTATAAGTTTAGCATAGATGTCTTATTAGCCTCCTTAAGTGAAACTACTTTTTTCCACCTTTTGAAATAATTGGTGGCTATGAGAATCCATTTGTGTCCATTGCTTGATGGTGGATTAATCATGCCTATGAAATCTATGCCTCACTATGTAAAGGGTTGGTTAGCTTGAATTGGGCATAATGGTAAGGTTTTAATCCTTTATTTGCCTATGAAGAAGGTACATTTCTTGTAATTTCACATATACGTGTGCGTATCTTTGAATAAAGTTGGCCAATAATAGCCAGCCTACATGATCTTCACAGTAGTGGTCTTAGGCAAGTAATGGCCTCCTACAAGGCTGTCATAAAATTCTTGAAGAATTTTGCTTGTTTTCTTCACTTCAACATACCTCAGGAGGAATCCATTAAGGACTTTTTAAAAGAGTGCACCTTCTGTGAGCACATAGGGAATGAAATGTAGTCGAAAATGTATGCACTTGGCCTTATCAAGGATAAGAGGGTATATGTTATGCTGAAGGAAAGTCTTCATATCCTTCACCCAATCAGTTACAAATTATTTATTTGCATACCCTTCCTTGTGTAACACTAAGACTGAATTATCCTTTGGTCTTGTTGCTTCTGTCAACTAATCACAAAGCCCATTTCCTCATAGGAGTTTGGTGACTTGGATATCTACATAATACTCCATCACCTCTATGATCCATCCAAATATTTTTTCATTGATGTCCTTGTTAAGCAAGAACTCATTGATACTTGCATGCATGACCATGAGTTGGTTCTTGTTGTTAGAGAGCATATGCATGAATTTATTCAGTGCTCTTATAACTATGAGTGTGTGCTTCTATACAAAACTATAGTTCAACTCATAATCCTTTAGTGCCTAACTAAAGAAGGCAATTGGTTACTCTAGTTTCTCTTTGTTTTGTTGCATCAAGATGGCCAAGATGCCTTCAGCTCCACCAAATGCATACAGGATAAAACCCTTGCTATAGTCTAAGTTGATAAAAGTGGGTGCTTATGTGATGGAACACTTAATGGCCTCAAAACTTCCCTTGCCTTCATGCATCTAACTGAATGCAACATTCTTATTTAACATCATAGTGAGGGGCCTAACCAAGATAACAAAACTAGGCACAAACCTTCTCACAAAGTTGATTCTCCCCAAGAAGCCTTGGAGATTCTTCTTGTGGTTTGAAAGGGGAATAAATGAGATAGTCTTAACTCACTATGGATAAATTATGAGCCCCTCTTTAGAAATGATGTGCCCAAGGAGGGATCCTTTATGAACTATAAAGATACATTTTCTAGGGTTTAGAGATATTCCAAACTCATGGCATCTCTGAAAGACCTGCTCTAGAAGACCCAAGTGATCCTTTGGACGCTTAGAGAAAATGGTTATGTCATCAAGGTGAACCAAGATGATCTTATTGATAAGCTATTTGAATGCCATATCCATGGATCTTTAGAAGGTTGTGCTTGCATTTTAAAATCAAATGGCATGCAATAATATGCAAAGGTTCCCCACTTAGTGGTGAATGTGGTTTTATATCAGTCGTACTCTTACACAAGGATCTAGTTATAGCCTAAGTAATCACCCAATAATGAAAATATCTCCACTTTTATGACCATTTACAAGATCTCCTCCATTGGTGGGAGAGGGTAGTGGTCTTTAAGGGAAGCCTTGTTTAGGTCCCTAAAGTCCTCATAGATACGTATTTCCCCATTCTTCTTTCATATCGGGACTAATTTGGAAACCCATGAGGAATGCTTGATTAGAAGTATTATGCTAGCCTCAATGATCTTGGAGAGATCCGTATGCATTAATGGCTCCAACTTCAAAATAATAGACCTTTGATTTTGGTGCATAGGTTGTACACCAAGATCTATCTCAATTTTATGTTGCACTAAGCCTAGGTCAAATCCTCTTAGATCTTTATAGCTCCATGCAATGATATCATCACATTTCCTACTGAGTTTAATAAATATCTCAATATCTAGTGTGGAAAAAACCTTACCAGCCTTAAGAGCTTTTCCTTTTAAAATGATTATGAGCATAGAGATATCTTCTTTGGATATCATACTACACCTTTCTCCTTTTAATTAGTCATTAGTATTGAAGATGCTTTTTAGGGTGAATAGCCCTTTTGGTAACTTATTTACCTTCAACTAGATGACTTGATCTTCTTATTGGGCTTGTAGCTGCACTTGGTTCATGGCACAAAACTCTGATTCATCTTGTAGGAAGTTGATGATTCGCTTATCACTTTTGAACACTTACCCATTCTTCATATTGTCAGGAACTACCCATCTGACCACAAGATTGATGAGTTATTTAGACTCTTTCATTATGTTGTATGAAATGTCATACAATGCAATTACAGTGGCAAGCCTATTTGCATCGATATGTATTCTTGGTAGGGAAATTATGTTGAATGTATCAAATCCTTTTATTAGATCTCATGCTCTATGTTTATAATCTTTCATCAAGCCACTCTTATTCAAGATTTTTGTTGTAACTTGGTTGACAACCAACTCACTATCACCCAACACTTGTAATGCTTTGATTAATTCATTTTGTGCAAGCTGAAGGCCTTGGATTAGTGCCTCATATTCAAAAACATTGTTGATGCAAGTGAACTATAGTCTAAAGGCATTAACATATTTCTCCTTTTGGGGTGACACCAACATGAAATTGACTCCTAAACCATTCCTATTTTGGGAGCTATCAAAGTACAATTACCACATACCTTTAGGTTCCTCACATGCTTTCATGAGCTCATGCAACACATAATTCTCTTCTATGATGCAATATGTGCCTAGCCCCATCTCTACATTATCATCTAAGTTGTACTCAAAGAGTTTGCATACCAATTCATCTAATAGATTGTATAGGGTTCCTGTTAACAATTTTAGATCCCCATGGAGAATTGAATCCTTCTCTTGATTGAACATCATGTAATTTTGCTTAACTAGGCTAGGAAAGTATGGTTTGACATGGATTTTGAAGATAGGCTCTACCCTCATGGTCATCTTGGTCCCGTATCTGGTTCTCAATAACATATGTGAACAATCTGAAGATAAATACTCACCCATATTTTCCATGAAGTCTCAAGAGAGGCACGTGGTGAAGTAGGGAGGCAAGTCAATGAATACAATATCTTATGCAATAGAGAGGCTTGGGCACGTATGCAATGTAAGATTTAAGCACTTGATTGTACCTATAGCTTTGATTATCATACCATCAAGATGGATTACTCCTTTTGAAATAGGGGCATACATAATTCCAAGCATATCCATGATCTTTTATGGCATTACTGAGCTATTTATGTTAGAGTTGATCATGTAATTATGCACCAGATGTTGGGCAATGATTAAGGAGACATAGAATGGAGGTCAATTACTAGTATTTTATTTTTACACTTCTACTTTTGACTGGCATAGACTAATAGAGGTAATGGGCACTAGTTAGGGGGCTTGATACTCCTGAAAACCTTTCAACATATCTTGTATCAAATTCTGTTGAGATGAAATAGTGAGTGCATCCCATGTTATGATATTGAGGCTCATCTTTCTCATTTATTCTACTATATTGAAGGTAACCTGAGATCCCTTTGGTTGTGGCTTTGTAATATAATCCTCTCTTGGTGTTGGTGCACTAAATTGAGATGGTCCCTCCTTCTACATTGCCTTTTATAGACATAAAGTTTATGCAGGTGCCTTGGCTTGTGCAATTGCATGATTGACTTAGGATGCTTAAGGCAAAGGCACTGAGGCTAGTGTAGGTTCTTTTGTCGATTTTTTTTTGAATCTTATGTTAATATCAATTAGAGTGCCCCCTCCACTAGGCACACTACTTTGATTCACATAGGTAAATTCCTCTTCTTGCTAATTGATGAAAGTGGACCCATCCTGTAGTTAAATTGGTGTTTTGATCCCTTCCTCTTATGGGGTTATGTTGCTTGTTTGATCTTACAACTAAGGTATGTTTTGTACCATGAGAACTTGGTTCAAGATACCATTCATGCATATAACTTGATTATGTGTTTGATTGCATGGGAAACACCACTCAAGATCCTATGCTAGATTGTTATAGACTGAAACAAGGGCTTTAGAGGTGCCGGTAGCATCAAATTTTTGCATATAAGGCATTCTATTATAGGTGAACTGATTTTGGGGTTGCATGCTACCGTGGTAAGGAGGTCTATTTGATTGGTATTACTAATTAAAAGGTTGATGATGTCTAGGATATTGTGCTTAATGCCTTTTGAGAGCAACAAGTTCATTTCTAAAACTTTGTATTAGTGTTTTTACCTCATACAATTCACTAGGAAAGGTAACAGATGAAGTAGGTGGACTCACTGTAGTGGGAATAGCTGCTAGGATAGGTTACACAACTACTTGGTTAAGGAGTGGCTCTATGAATATAGGCATAGCGATTCTAGGTGTAATCTTTCCCACTTGGATCAAACAATTCTCTACACATACTACAACTTCATAGGCGTCAGGGAGAACCATACCTCCCATGAACTGATTCATCACCGTTATATTATTGTTAAGATCATTTAAGAAATATAAGAATTCAATGTTAGGAGATGGATTACACAAGGGTGGGATTCTATTCCAGACTCTTTGAAATCTAAAATTTAAGTCAACCATCATCTCATATGGGGCCCACTTTATGGTCATGAGATACTCTATCAAGGATAAGTGGTCGTTTCTATCTTCAAATTACGTATGCAATTCTTCATTGAGTTCATCCCAGTTGTGAATATAATTTGGTCCTAATCCTTGATACCATTGGAGGGATTTTAATTTGAATGAGGAAGCAAGAAATATTAATATGAAATTATCCTAAGTAACATGGTGCACCAAGCAAATATTCATGATGTCTTTAAAATGTTCCATAGGGGAAGTCAAATTCTTTCCTATAAAATAGGACAAACTTTTGAGCGTTGTAATTGGGATACCATCATAATATGTGAGAACCAACAAACTACCTCTATTAAAGGGCACAAACACTTGATTCCTTGGCATAGACATGAATGGGATAGGGAATAAACCTCACCTTCTTGCATAAAACCTTTTGAATGAAGGTGTAAACTGTGCTCTAAGAGGAGACTGGCTTGTACTACATATTTTGATAGGGGACAAGGATATTTTGACTCTCCTTCTTCTTGAGGGTGATGGAGGCTCATTGAAATAGAAATCAATGCCTCTCTTATAAATGATCTTATTCTTCTTATCATGTAGTTAAGAGGTTGATCTTTATGGACCAGAGATGTTTGGAATCGCTAGGTACTATCACTGAGTGCCTACTACACTTTGTTTCAATTTATTTCCTTCATTTCTTAGTTTTGAAAAATAGATAAAAGAAATTAAGTATTAGGGTGTGTAGATAAATACCTGGTAGAATGTGCACATTGATCAAGATGAATGTGAGGACTTCTTTTTGGCTAGCAAGGATTACCTACAAATCACAAGAAGATTAGAAACATTTTTGTTAGATAGATTGAGTGGATTACCTAGCGTATGTTATATCCAAGAAGCACAAGACTTTCTAGGAGTTTGTCAATCCACTTTTAAGACAATTAGGTTAGAAATGATATAAACAATATACTTGCATTTAAATTATAGGAAAGTAAGTGTGAAAGAAAATAAATGGCATACCTACGTACCAAGGTTAAGTCCAAGAAATTAGAACAGGGCTTGCAAATAGATTAAAAACCAAAAAAGGGTCTGGTAGGGTGTTGAAGGGGTCAAAAATAGCAATATGTTATTTTTTAAGACAATGACCATCAATAGTCAAGGTGATCAGGGATGGTTGTCCTGATCGGTGATGGTTATATGATCGATGATGGTTGTTATAACTGGTGACAATTATAGCAACTATCTATGATTACCTATGGGAGAATGGGCAAAGGCTAAAAGGGAAGTACAAGGATGTGGTTGATTAGCAAAAGGGTGAAGTAGGGGTTCTGAGGGTATGCATGGGTGTGTAGGTAAATATATCAAGACAACAAACTATGATAAAGGGTGAAAACACCAAAAACAAAAGAAAGATACCTATATGATATCAATTAGATGATAGTTGAAATTTCAAGAAAGTTGAACAACATAATAGTACTCTTACCTTTAAAAGTCATGTGGATAGAGATTCATGGTATTGGATGCCTACACAAAGATAAAAATAGAATCTAGATGCAAATTTATAGTTCCACAACTCCTTAGAGAGCCTTGTATTTACAGCATAAAGTTGTTAAGTAAGGAGAAGGAGGCTTGAGGGAAAGTTGCTAAGTTGGGAGTAGATGAAGTTGCCTATTTTTGTTCATCTTTAAAAGCTATCATTAAAGTAAGTTTCCATTTTGTAAGATACTAATCTTGAACAAAGCCAAAAATGCTTTAAAATGCTTAAGGCAAGTTTGGGTGACCACAACCATTGATAGTTAGGGTCAACTATCGATGGTTACCCTAACTGGTGACGGTTGAGGGACCATGAGAAAATGGGTAAAAAGGTCATTATTTAAGTGATGTGTTTAGGGAGTCGGTGTTTAACATGATGAAGTTATAAAATATTGCTAGAAGACTAGGTGGTCTACTAGATGAAGAATTGATTAAGGGTCCATAGTTCAAGATGACATCAAAAACTATTGTTGTGCAGTTTTCAGGTGTCTACATTTTCCCCCTTTTTATTGTGTAGTTTTAAGCAAGCTACAAAACAAAAATAAGCAATTGGTCAAGGTATAGGTCTGGTTACCCTAAGTGTGGAAGGGAGAAGGTGTTCCCCCTCAAATTGGGGTCAATGAGACAAAGGTCAAATTGGGTTAGGGTTTGATAAAAAGGGAGAATGAAGGTTAGGAGGTGTGGCATGTGAGACACAAGTATGCACATAAAATGTAACAAATTATGAGTCACATCATCACACAAGGACTAATATTTCCAAGTTGGTAAAAATAAGGTCAAGTTTTAAGAGAAATGTCAAGGTAACCAGTCCCTAGCATTAGTCATAACTGATTGAGTCACACTTATCATGTGTTCTTATAAAATGTTAGTGTTTGTTCAAGTATCTAGGGTGTGAAGTGTTCTCAAGAAAAACACAATGGGTTAAGGCGTGCACAAGGTGGTGCATAATAAATAAGTTCAATAGGGAAAAATTGGTCAAGGTAATCAAGATGACCAAAGCAAGGTCACCACAAAGTATGTGAATAAGTTGGTCTAAGGCCAATGTCAAGGTGGACGTGGACAAATTGGTGGGCAGGGTGATTTAGGTAGATGGTGGCTGAGTTGAGTCTTGATGCATGAGGTAAGAGGATGCTGCTTAGATAGTCCCATGGACAATAGATCCAACAAGGACTTTAGGCCTAATGTAGTTCTTGGTTATGGGGGAGAAGGTCACTCTCGAAGAGGCAAGATAGGGGTTACCCCAATTTGATGTAGTGAAAATTTCCAGTTAGGTGAAGTGAACAAAAGGAATAAGGTTTAAGGGAAGCAAAACCCTAACCATAGATGGTTGAGGGAAACTACCAAGGTTTATAGAATTGTCAATGGTTAGGGTCAACTGTCAATGGTTATGGAATCATCGATGGTTAGGGTCAACCATCGATAGTTATGAAACCATTGATAGTTGAGTGAAAACCCTAAAACCAATGACAAAAAGGTCAACTAGGCCCTTTTGGGCCTCATTTTCAATTTGAACACTTATGATTTATTTGCTTTGGGTGTGGGTACAAAGAGTGTCTATGAGTGTGTCAGAGTGCTTGTGAGGTGTTGAGAGGAGATTGGTAGGTGGGAGTGATGTTGGGGTTGAGATGGATATGGTAGGTGATCCTGAACAAGTGGCTAGACATGGATTGAGGTGGTGCCATCAGTCACAAAATTAATTAGGTGATGTTTTTAATTTGGTAGTGAATGTCAATAGTTGAATTTGAAATGGAAATAATAGAATGAAATAGGTGAAATTATTTTGAATTAGAGGTGTTCTTAACCGTAGGACTAGGGTTTGGTTATTATTTATATGTGTGTATAAAGTGGTGTGTTTAGGTAGATGTTTTGGTTGTAGACAGGTAGCTAGACATTTGTAAGGGTGTTAAAGAGAAATTTTAGGTGGTAGAGGGGAGTTTATGGGTTTTATAAGGAGGTCAAGGGGTTGAGGCTCACCACCTTCAGTCACCTAATAGTGACCATCAATGATTGGAGCCAACCAGTGGTGATTGACCTTGGGGGTATATGGCCCCAAGGAGATCATCAATGATCGAGGGGATCCATCAACGATCGAGTCAAGTTGGGATGGGAGAGTTGAATGTGGTAGGAGTTGGGTTGGGGGAATTAGAGTGGGGTAGGAGTTGGGATAGGTATAGAGCTAAAAAGGGGTAGGATTTGGGTTAGAAGAGTTAGGTAATGGGAGTGTAATGGATTTTGTGAGGAGTTTGGAAGGTAAGATAGGATTAGAGTTAGGGTAGGATGAGGGTCAAGATGGGTAAGGAGTTGGGTTAGTGTTGGAGACATGTTGAGATAAGAGTTGATAGGGGTTATTGTTTAGTGATATATTTGTTGTTGTAGGCATGGGATCAGATCTAGTTATGGGATCAGGTTCTTGTTATTTTTGTTGAGGTGAGGGATGCCATGTCTATGGAGGAATGGCATCACATGGAGGTAGTGGGCTTTTGTGTGATGTACCACTACCAGTGCCTTCCCAAGGATACCACTTGATAGTCACCCTCATCAAGAGATGGGACCTGATAACTAACACCTTCTAGTTATTGATAGGGAGATGAGCATCCTATTGGCGGATGTCCACTAAATTACATGCCTACATATCCATAGAGATCCTATCTATCACATAGAGGGGGAGGAGATTGATGAGTGTATGGAGATCCTATAAAGATATGATGGAGCTGATGCATATTTTCACTTGGGAGGCTTTAGCATTAGGCCTCTATATCAAAGGGCTCTTGGAGATAGGCATTTGTTGATGATGTTGCAACTGACAGTTACCTGTTATGCACTACTAGATTCTATTTAAGGGAGATTCCTTGGTGTGATTTTAGGGGTGTTGGTGGAGTTGATATTTGGGAGGATAGTATTTGGATGGGAATAGGTATTTTTGGTTTAGATTTACAAGGAGTTATGGGATTTTAGAGTTCATAGGCACTATGGTATTAACATTAGATTTATTTTACACTACTGGGCATATGAACACGCACGTGTGCTAAGACCATTGGGATTATCTATGGATGCATATCTATCAATAAAATATAGGGTGGGGTTAAGAGATGGAGGAAAGGAAGCACAATCATAGAAGTAGGTTGTGGTACAAGGGATCTAGAGTGGTTTCAGGGTGATTTGGAAAGTCTAGCACCAGGAGATATAGTATGGAGGCCATAAATGACTTGCCCTATATGGGATGGATACATGTGGCATATGTATGATTTATAGAGCTGGAGATGGGTATATGGTAGATAAGATGATGAGATAAATCTCATTACTTTGGAGAGAGTGCAATGATATTTTAGACTCCAACAAGGTATTCTACCATATTTTCCTCATTATAGGAGATAGGATGCCAAGTTCTTATCGCCAAAGACAACCTCAAGAGGAGGTATTAGATTATGAGGAGATTTTTGATAGGGTGATAGATGATGTTAGTGTTAATATAGATTATTCAACATGATTTTAGGGTAGATATACAACAATAGACTTTGGTTAGGGAGATGGAGGCCAAGGGCCTAAAGATGTTGAACCCAGCAAGAGTACCAGTATAGGGTAACCCACAGGCAACAACAATACTTGTGACAACACAAGCTAGAATAACCACTTTATAGGGGTAGATTTCCATTCTTGAAGGTTATCTAGGAGGAGTGACAGTACAAAGACACTAGGCATAAGCATTGGTCACCATTTTATAGGGTCAGGTGGCCACTTTACAAGTTCAAGTGGCTAGTTTATAGGGATAGATTATGTCAGTAATAGGAGAGTGGGATCAAACAAGGACCTCACTTGGCTTGGTAACACAAGAGAGAGACTCTCTATGGTGGATAGGTGGGGTAGCGGTAGCACCACCAGGTTTTGTGACAAAAGCCAAGTATCTATTGGCCATATAGGAGTTGCATTATTATGAGGGCATTGTGTTAGCATAGTCTCCTAATGAGTTAAGGTGGGGAGATTATCAAGTGGGTTTGGTAGGTGGTACAATGATTACAACCCCAAGTCAGTGGGTGATGGCATTAGTTCAATCGATAGGGGCTCCACCTATGATAGGTATAGGTAGTAGTATAGGTGCAGGTGTAGGAGGGGTCAGTGGCAGTGGTATCTAAAGATCATGATACACATATTCTAGACTTTTGTTTATGATTTTGATATTGACCTATGAACTGAAGATGCGAGATGTATTTATGAGCGATGTGTGTTTCATGTATAGACACATTTTTATTGTTTATATATATGATGTTTAGATGTATTGAGATGTTTTCTGGGTTTATATTTTGATGAGATGGATTCTTATGCACTGAATATGAGTGATGATGTTTTTAGATGTTATAAATGATGATTATGGTATAGTTGTGCATATTGATTTTGATGTAATGTTATGGATTATGGACTTTGCTTAAGATTTATTATGTGATTGATGATGAGTATGATTATTTGGACATTGATGATATTACTATTATGTATGATAGTAATGTTGATTTGATTGATCAGCAGGTTTATGGGATAATGTGAATGTTGTTAAAATAATGCTAAGAAAATTTAAAGTTTGATTAATGGATGTTGGGTTGGTATAGGTAGAGGAAACGTTCACGTTCATATTTTGGGTAAGAAAGGGGTCATGGTGCTCTACTAGCAAGAACTGAACAATATGAATCCATAGTTAGAATGTCCTAGTGAACATAAACCTATCAAACACATCGTAGCAGTGTGATTTATTGAGAAAACTAGTATCTTAACCACTTCATGCCAAGCAAGCTCATAATCCCTTAGGTTCATCTGGGATGTAGGTGATAGTTAGGGATTTGAATTTATGGGTAGAGGAGAATGAAATCTATGGGTAGTGGAGTGATTGGATTTTCCATATGCGACCACCCTATTAGACAAGTCCATGCCATTAGTATGCTATGCATACTGATCAATGTAGGAAGTCTACTTGTGATATAAAATTTCATTGCAACTTGATTGGATAGTAGGTAGACTGATCAATGCATGAATTCTACATTTAGTAGATGTAAGAGTTGATTGTGGCCTATTAATTTTGGATTTTGCTTCTTGCTTTATAAGTTGCTAAAGTTGATCAATGCGAGAAGCTTCTAATGAATATTTTTTTTAGCCATCCTTTGGGGGAGTGGCCTAATATTTTATTTTGGGATAGTTATCCTTCAAGGGAGTAGTCTATGTTAAGAAACTTTTGATTTAGATCTGGCAACTGTCCTTCAAGGGAGTAGTTTGCTATTTATTTTTTTGAAGTATGGATATATTTTAGACTAAAATTAGGTATGGACAAGTCTATTCAAGTTTGAAAGGTCTACCCATGTAAAACTAGGACCTAGACATGGAAGGTTAGAGAAAGGGGTTTTGAGAAACAACTAACCATGGGATTCCACCTATGAAAAAGATGAAAAGTATCCATGAGAACCGTGCTATGGGTAGAGTCGGGGTACCCATATTTAGGATTAGGTTATTACTGTGATGGATAAATCACATGGTTCTGTATAATCAATTGATCTCAAAAGAGATAGAAAATAAGGTTAATGACCAATGGGATGAGCTTAAGTTAGACATGAAAGTGGGTTTGAACCTATTGTTAACAATGAAAGAGATGTAAATGCGAGTCATTTATGGGTTCAGGTTCTGGCCTACCTTTGAGAGAGGATAAACAATAAGCACCTAATCCATACTTATGGGTTATAATATAGGGCCCTAACCAATTAAAAGAAAACATGCCCTTCTTGGTCTTCCCCACGTTAGTGACATGTTGGTTTTCCTTGAGGACAAGGTCTCTGATGTTGAATTCTCATATTTTTAGATGTTTGTTGTATGCTCATTTGATACACTCTTGATAAATATGAAGGTGATTAAGGGCAGTAAGGTGATGTTTATCAAGAATTTCTAAGTGTGCTAAGAATTCTTGATGATAGTCACTTTCAGAAAGAATCTCATGCAAAGATATGTAGAGAGATGGAATTTGGACTTCAAGAGTTAGAACAGCCTCAACTCCAAAGACAAGAGAGAAAGGTGTAGCACCTATGCAAATTTAGATACTAGTATGGTAAGCCCATAAATCAAATGGGATATGTAGGTGCCAATCTTTACTTGAAGCACTAAATACCTTAGTGAGCATTTTGATGAGGGTTTTGTTGGAATCCTCAGCGTGTCTATTAGTTTGGGGATGATAAGGCAAAGAGAAGATGAGGTCGATACCAAAATCATCACAGTGAGATCAACAAGTTGGTCTATGTTAGGTAGGGGAAAGTCATCTTTGGGGCATGCAAGGTTAAGATCACAAAAATCCACACAAAGGTGGAGTCCCCCAGTGGGTTTGGTAATAGGAATAATTTTGGAGACCCATTGTGGATAGTCAATGGGTTGAATGAAATTAATGGATAGAAGGCATTGAAGTTATTCTTTAATGAGAAGAGCTATGCTAAGGTGCATACGATGATGCTTTTGCTAAAATGGCTTAAATTTGGGATGGTTAATGATGTTATGAAGAGAAAAGGAAGGGTTAATGTCAAGTATATCCTGATAAGACCAAGCAAATGCTATACTATGGTCATGGAGAAAATATTGATAGTCTCGTTGTTCCTCAAGGGTTAAGGATTGGTCAATCTTGACAGTATGAGGGTTCTCTTGAGTGCCCAAATTAACTTTTGTGGTTGATTCATTTATCATTGTTTGGTTTTCAAGAGGGAGGTATTTTTAAAGAGAAGAGTCTCCCACACCCAAATAGGTAATAATAAAATTATCATCTTGATGTTGGATGGTGTTAATGGTGGGTGAATCATGTGTAATCATTTTAGGCTAGATAAGAGGAATGGTTTTGGTTTGGACTTCTCATTGATAATTTAGGGGACCCAAACTGACAGTGTTGATAAAAAAAATTTAGGTGGGATGATGTCGGTGTCTACAAATTAGAGAGATGGGGTTGGTGAGGGTAAAGAGTTGTCAAAATGGAAAAGTGGGGTTGACAAGGGTAGAGGTTCTTCAAATTAAAAAAGTGAGGTTGGTGAAGGTAGAGGTTCTTGGAAACATGGGATTGGTGAAGGTAGAGGTTCATCAGTTTGGAAAATTGGGGTTGGTGAGGTAGAGGTTCGTCAATAGTGGTGAGAACTGGTTTTGGTGATGTGGGCTCTTCTAGGGGAACATATTCCAAGCCAAAGAACTCATGAGGTTTTTGGGTTTTGACAATGGGAAGCTCATGGGGTCCTTGTTCATAGAGGCCAAAACCAAAACCTTTCCAAGCGCACTGATGAAGGTATGTTTGGGCAAAGTTCAGGTTGCTAAGATAAGAAAAGTTAGAAGTGAATGGCTGGATATAAGGCATGGTGGTGGGAGCAAGGAGTGGTTTATCAAGTCCCTCATAGACAAAATATGTTTTATTATTGGGAATGCCAAAGGGGATAAGGGTACCGATATTGGGATCATAAGATGGATCATTTTGAAGGTTATCAAATTCATATGGAGAAGGGAAAGAATCCAAAACTAAAAGTTGATATTACCCCAGTGTAGACATTGAAATGTGGATTGCAAGGGGTGTTCAACCAAGATTTGAGATGAAGGGATAGTTGAACTAGTGGATACTTAATCATTATTGAAGATATAAGTTTTAGTGGGTTGGGTTGATGTGGTGACTTGGCTAGAGGTTGGTTTTGAAGAGGGTGAAGATGGAATAAGAACATCATTGGGCTGATATGTCATATTAAAACAAGCAAAGGGACTTGGATCAACTTTGATTGTAATGACTTGTCCCTCATGTTCAAATTTGACACATTAGTGAAGGGTAGAAGGGACACATCCCATGGCATGGATCCAAGGGCAACTTAGTAACACATTATATTGAAAATTTCCCTCTACTACATAAAATAGTTCAGGAATAGTTCGAGGCCCCAAATAGATATGGAGAACAATTGTTCCTAGAGTGGTGGCCAAGGTATCATTGAATGACTGAAGAACTATCAAAATTTATGACATGTTATTTTTAGGTAGTTGGAGTTGATCATAGACATGTGAGGAGATGATATTGATACTCCCTCTCCCATCAATCATAACTCTTTTGACACATGCATGATTAATGGATGTTGTGATAAAAAGAGGGTGATAAAGGTCATCACTATGATATGGTATAATTTTAGAATCTTGAAAGGTGACCATGGTAGCATGTTGGATGGATCCAATAAAAGGTACAATAGGTTGGGGATCATCTGGTTGAACCTCTATAGAACACAATGCTTTGATTAATGCTTGACAATGCTGAGGTGAGGTGTTAACCAAGTCATAAAGACTCATTTTGACTGGCATTTGGTGAAGTTGTTTTAACACTAGGAATTGGATGAATGGAGATGCATTAGAAGAAGAAGGGTATCCCAAAATAGAGACTTTGGTCTTGGGTGGTTGTGAGGGTGACGGTGAAGGTGTAGTTATTTGAGTTTGATGGGTTGGTTGGGGAGTTGAAGGGTAAGACCATGGAATTGTGGCCTTGGATTTGCCCTTTTCATTTTGTTGGTTGAATTTACCCTTATCCTTTTGTTGAGCTTGAGATTGAGTCACCATATGAATTGTATGGATAAGGGGACTGCTTGCTTGCTTTGGTTCCTCTATTTCACTCCTTCGCAAGAGTAGAGAAGTAGATTATTGGTAGGTAGATTAGATAGGTGGTAAAAGAGGTAAGGGGATTAAATAAGGTTCATCCAATAGATCATCCACCTCCAAAAGGCCATGAATAATAGTTTGGAGAGCTTTATAGTTATCCATATCATGCCTAGGGGTCTTATGGTAAAGACAAATCAGATTGTCATTGAACCAGGTTGGCTTTTGATGAGTGGGGTCAAAAGGCTTGATTGGTGGTAAGCTAATGGCAAAAGATTGCGGGAGCCTTCATAAAATAGTTGTATAATATTTAGATAAATATTTTGGAGGTGTTAGAGTTTGGTTTTTTGGTGTAGGAACCTTATTGGTCAAAGACTTCTTGATAGGAGGTGTGGTTGGTGGATTAAGCTTGGCTAGTGGTTTAGAAAGAATTGGCTTAGTTATAATTGGTTTAGGAATTGGGGGTTTAGATGATGAGGGTTTAATAAATGGGAAAGTATATGGAGAAAGGTTGGTAAGGAATGGTGATGAACTAGAGGATTGGGTTGTTATAGGTGGAGAAAGGGGAGATGGTTTATTAGAGGAAGAGTAGGTAATGGGAATGGTGGAGGAATGTGGTCCTAAAATAGAAGGTAGAGGTAAAGGAGTTGGTATGGTTCTTCCTTGAGGTTGTGGTCTAGACAATCCTTCCTTCTTAATAGGCTTAATTAGATTAGGTCTTGGTTGGGCTGATGTGGTTAAATCCAATCTCAAAGGAGGGTGAGTAGGATTGGGCGTGGGAAGGATCCCCAAGTTATTGATTGGCTTAATAAAAGAATCATAGGGTGACTTGAAAATTTTAGGTGGGGGTAATTGAGATGGTTCCATGGTGAATTTAGGAGGGGTAGTTGGTGAAGTTGTAATAACAGGCTTGAGAGTGGACTCAAGTGAAGTATAAGGTTTAGTTTTATTTTCACATGGGAGTCTAAGCTGATGCCAGAAGGTGGCTCTATCAAAGTTAGGTTGGGAGATAAATTCTCAATTTTGAACCAGTTGGGAAAAGGGTTTATAAATAGATTTTGTTCCTTGATCATTAGTTTTAAAGCTCAAGCCCTTTGGGGAAGAATAAGGCATGGTTTTAGGGTTTTTATCTTTAGTGGAAGGTTCTAAAGGTGACAAGGAAATTATCTATTGGGAAATGGTTTCCAAGGGAGATACATATGGTTTTAGGAGAGGTGGGGATAGCGGTTTCTAGTGGAATAATAGGTATAGCTTCCTCTTTGGTTTGGTGGTCCAAAGGAGTAGGTTTCTCTTCTATTTGGTTTGGAAAAGTGGAGAAAATGGTTGATGGAATGGTTATATCCTTGGGTATTTCCACCATAGGAAGGGTAGATAGAACTGAAGTTTCATCTAAGGTAGTGGAAGGGGTAGCTACTTCCTCTATTTGGGCATCTGACGGAATAGGTGGTGATAGGTTTTTTTTTATCGAGGTGATGAATTATTCAATAGTGGGCATGTTACTAATGACATTAATTACATGTGCCTCATGTGAGTTGAAGGATTCAAGCTAGCTTTCATGATGTTGGGTTGAAGGTGAATGCTTTGCAAAAGATTTTCAAAAGATATCAAGAGATTGGTTAGAAGGATCATTTGGGTTATCAAACACAAGCTCCCCTTTATCAATTAGGTCATGGACAAAAATCTTAAAGGTATTGCATCTATCGGTATCATGTCCAATAAATTGGTGATAATCATAATGATCATTCTCATTGTAACACTTGAGAATGGGGTGAGGAGTATCAAATTGTTGAGGGGGCTTGATGGGTGGAAGTTGGATTAGATTGGCCTTAGGTTTTTTTTCGAAGACTAATGCATAAGACTCCCCAATCGGAGTAAATGGTTGTGAAGGAGCCCAGTTTTGGGTATGGTTTTGGTGATTGGAAGGTTTGTTGGTTTGAGGTGTTTGGTTGATGGTTGGTGGAGGTGCAGCTTTGAGAACAACCGAGTGTGTTGATGTTTTTTCTTTAGAATAGGTAAGGTTTGTGGTTTTGGTGGAGGATGACTTAGTGGATTTGAAACTAGAATTTTTATTTTGAAGCTTCAACTTCCCTTCATCGATAGTATGGTTTTCCAATTTGTGGGCCATCGTGAATGGTTCATCAAAGTTCCTAAATTTTTAGACTTGGAAAGTTAGAGCAATGTGTTTAGCACACCCCATAGAGAATAATTCATTTACTTTAGGTTAGGGTAATGGGAAGGTGAGTTGATTAATTAGGCCCCTCCATCTAGCAATGAAATCAACAATGGATTCATCTTCAAATTATTTGATGGAGTATAAGTTGGTAATGGAAACCTTTTTAGATATGTTTACTAAAAAGTGTTCTAAAAAGGTTTGTGCTAATTGAGAGAAATAAAAGATGGAATGAGTGGGAAGGGAACTACGCAATCAAGGGTGGCCTATGATAATGACATGGGAAAGGTTCGAAGGAGGAGAGTGTCATCATAAGTGATCAAGTAGCAAGCATGATGGAAAGCTCTTAGGTACTGCTGAGGATCCACCTTACCTTGGAATTTACAAAATGTGGGCAATTCCCATTGAGAAGGATAAGCATGGATGGGGCACGAAGGGGTGAATAGGCTCATTACAAATTTGGTAGTAAGACAAAATATTGGTTGAGGAAGAGATGGATGACTCCAAACTAGTAATTTTTTCTATGAGCATTTTGATTAGATCAGGCTAGGGTTGAGAAGCCACATAATTGAGAGGCACATTTTGTTGGGGTTGGCTTGCGGCTATGTATGAATAGGTAGCAGATGGTACCAAAGAAGTCACATATTGATAAATGTTTCCAAGAGGTTGAGATGGCGGCACATAAGAAATGCTTGGTATAAAAGGTTGGGTGGTTGATGGTATGTACCCTTGCGGGTTAGGGACATACTAATAAGTTATCATAGGCACTTGTTGAGGAAAAGATATGGTTGACATGATTGAGGTAGGAGGAAGTTGAGAAAGTTGAGGTTGGGTGGTTACCCTAGTGTTGATTGGAGGAAGGTTTTGAGGTATGGAGAGCACTAGGTTTTGAAGTGGACTTGTGGTCAAGGGATTGGTTACAACTGAAGGAAAGATATAAGCTAGAGTGGAGGGTAATACCATAGTATATGGGGCATAGGTGACTAATGTCAAGGTTAAACCCACATGGGGTGTGACAGGAGGTTTATGGTTGGGTGGATGGGATATTGGAAGAGGCCTAAGTCAATGGTTGGGTTGAAGTGGTCCCTACCATAAGGTGTGATGGCATTCCAAGAGAAGGATTAGAAGAAGGAACCAAAGCAGGGGGATATGGTGAGGCAAGGTGCTGAGGTAATGTTGCAAAGCAACTGGATTATTGTCAAGAAAGGTAGTGAAGTCTAGGTCCCCTTAAGATACAATTAGAATTTTGGAAGGAGAAGGTGGTGGAGGAGAATATTGAGGTGAAGCATGAATGCCAGTAGTTGATGAAATCAAGGTTATTCCTTGTCTCATGTATTATTTTGATATGTAAATTATTTTGTGGTTCAATTTTGTGTGTGATAAAAAGTGTGAATGCTATGATAATATTAATATGCCTACTAAGTTACTAGGTGAACTCAAATCAACAAGCAATCAATGAATGAAAATGGTTGATTTTTAATCCCAAAAAGAAATGATTTCATTAGATGAGCAAACAATTAAGGAATAAAGGGAACTAGGGTCCCACCGGGCATGCCAAAATGTTTCGATTTATTTCCTTTATTTCCTAGTTTTGAAAGCAGATAAAATAAATTAAGTATTAGGGTGTGTAGATAAATAATTGGTAGAATGTGCACATTCCAGATGAATGTGAGGACTCCTTTTTGGATACGAAAGACTACCTGTAAATCACAAGAAGACTAGAAAAAAAAATTAGATGGTAGATTGAGTGGATTGCCTAGCATATGCTAGATCTGAGAAGCACAAGGCTTTCTAGGAGGTTGTCAATCCACTTTTAAGACAATTAAGTTGAAAATGATATAAAAAATATACTTGAATTCAAATGAAAGGAAAGTAAGTGTGCAATAAAATAAATGGTGTACCTATGTACCAAGGTCAGATCCAAAAAATTAGAACAGAGCCTGCAAATAGATTAGAAACCAAAAGAGGGTTTGGTAGGGTGTCGCAGGGGTCCAAAATAGAAATCTATTATTTTTTATGATAGTGATCGTTGGTGGTCAGGGTGACCAGTGATGGTTATCATGATCAATTACTGTTATGTGACTGACAATGGTTACTATAACCGATAATGGTTATAGTAATCATCTACAGTTACCCGTGGGAGAATGGGTAAAGGCTAAAAGGGAAGTAAGTGGATGTGGCTGATTAGTAAAAGGTTGAAGTAAGGGTTTTGAGGGTATGCATGGGTGTGTAGGTAAATATATCAAGATATAAAATTGTGATAAAGGGTGAAAACACCAAAAATAAAGGAAAGATAATTGATACCTGTATGATATCAAGTGAATGATAATTGAAATCTGAAGAAAGTTAAACAACTTAATAGTACTCCTACCTTCAAAAGTCACATGGATAGAGCTTCACAGTCTTGGATGCCTACACAAAGACAATTTGGATGTAAATTTTTGGATCCACAACTCCTCCAAGAGCCTTGTATTTATAACACAAATTTGCTAAGTAAGGAGAGGGAGGCTTGCGGGAAAGTTGCTAAGTTAGGAGGAGATGAAGTTGCCTATTTTTGTTAGTATTTAAAAGTTGGAATTAAAGCAAGTTTTTATTCTATAAGATACTAATCTTGAATAAAGATGGAAATACTTTAAAGTGCTTAAGGCAATTTTGGGTGACCACAATCATCGATGGTTAGGGTTAACCATCGACGGTTACACTAACTGGTGATGATTGAGGGACCATGAGAAAATGGGTTAAAAGGTCATGATTTAAGTGATGTGTTCAGGGAAAGGGTATTTAACATGATATTGTAAAATATTTCTAGAAGACTAGGTAGTCTACTAGACAAAGAATTGGTTACAGGTCTACAGTTCAAGATGACATCAAAAATTGTTGTGCAGTTTTCAAGTGTCTACAAAATTATTAGCTAAAGATAACACCAATTTCTTAGCTTTTCTTCAAATGGTCCCATCAAACATGCCATAAACTATTAGTAATAAAAATGTACACCTATGAAACACTCTAGTTTTGAGAGTGATTTGCAATGGGGGCACTGATCATGAAGGCCTTACATGGGGTGCAAGAAGCTAAGGCCCTAGGCATGAAAGTATTATCGCTTAACTACACAATGTAAGCATTGGTGTCTTGTCATAATGGTGAGAACTCCCCCAAGGTGTGGGATGCTTGCATTCCTTGGGATGATCCTCTAGAGTAGGCCATATTCCTTCTATTCTAAGTGTACCTGGTTTAAGACCAACATGCAGGCCTATAGAGCAGAAAGGTAAACTATCATTAATCTAAACCTATGATCTTTGACAGGAAAAGGATGGAGAGTGTAAGAGATGCTAAAGGTAAAAGGTGATGCACCCAGAATAGAGTGAGTGCTCTTAATACCATAAACACAATATAAGCCCCTTAGAATAAGACAATATCACATAGATTTTATAGAGTCACTTCAAATGCATAAGTGTTTAACATTGAGGCATGGGAACATAACGTGACACTAAGAGGGATGATAAATGATCCAGAGATAGTATTGACATAGACCTAAATGCACACATAATGTGACCTATAAGTGAGCTCCAAGTTTAATGAGTAGGTGCTGGTAATGGACAATGATGAGAGGGGAGAACATTATCCATAGTCAAATACCAACAAACATAAATAGCACATAGAACATCAGAATAATAGGTGGTGAACTTAATTCTCATCAAAATGCCAGATTTAGCTAGTATAAGTCTCCTGGAGGGCAAATTTCAGTAGTGTAAGGTTGATATAAAAGTGTCAACCCTTTTACAATGGAAGAATTGGGATTTTATAGTGAACAAGCCTATTTTACAATTTATGCACCACTTGGGGTGATGGATGTAGCATTGAATTGTTTTGTGGCACTATGGCCATAACTCTTAAAGACTGTTTGATGATTAGATCTGATGTTGGTGGAAGGATTAATTATGGATACACATGCATAGGGGAATGGAAGACCTCTCTAACAAGGTTAGAGGGTGGTATGAATTCAAATCCCAAATTCCAATAGCTGCTTCTATATTTAATTATTTTAATAACATCTTGATCTCCTCTTAACTGCCTCCAACTACTTCCTTTGTTTTTGGTAGCCACCCAATATGTGGAACTTCTTTATTTATCTTTGGTTATAACTCCATAAAGATGATATGTGTCACTTTTTTGGGCTCTCAGAGGGGTCTTTCAGATTGTTGGGCATGAGTAACACAAATATGACATGTGGATGTTACTTCTTTACTGTGACTATTTGGTGGGTCCCCTTTTCCTTATCCATTGTCTAATGACACTATTGATAACTTCATTAAAAGGGAAAATCTTAGATGAACTCAAATTGACACGTGGAGAGTTGGTGCTCATCTTGGGCAACTAGGAACCTTCTTATGTTTGATTGATCACTAAGCTGACACTTGGCAGTATCAAGAGGAAGGTCACATTCTACATGATAGAGGGATACAAATAAAGGATCATATGCATAGGCACAGAGTTGTATTTTTTATGCATGAGGAAGACCTTAAAGAAGGGCACACATAAAGATGAAAGATATTAAGCTTGATTTTGATGATTTGTATCCACTCCCTTTGCTTGACCATTTGGAACCTATGTTCTTGAACTTGTGTGTCTTTTAACTTGTGTGCCACAAAATCCTATGCACTGGTGCACATTGAGTATTTTATGTAGGCACAAACCATCATCACTATGTTGTGCTAACTTATGTCTCTATCTTGGGCTTGGGAACAGATGGGAAACATCTGTGCACTTTTTATTTACAACACCTATAACCTCACAGGTGCATCCTTTCTCTACAAGCCTTGGGTGGGCTTGCACCGATCGAGGGGTGACTTATAAAGTCAAAAAGAACACAAGATCATTCTCATGTCGAGCATAAAGGATACACAAGTTTTGTATTGGAAGGCAAGGAAAAATATTGGTGGCTCAAGTTTTCTCCCTCCCAGGGAGTATGATGCAAGAGCATCAAGCTAGAAAACACTATTTTTGAGTTGTTATTGTTATAAAAAATAAGTCAAAATTGGTCAAAATTGAGTGTTAAGGTGTGTCAAGGGCATTGTAAGGTCCATTTATGTCCTTGGAGTTCGTTTGGAGTCATAGGGTTGTGTTAAATAGTCTCTAGGTGTTTTCCTTCCAAAATAGGGAATTTGAAAATCCAAATGTTTGAACGGAGTATAGGAAGGTTAAATGCATGCAAGGAGTGAACATATGAGTAAATTATCATTAAGGAGTCTAAAGAGGTCATATAAGGAGTAATTAAAAGTCATATATGTTAACTCATAAAGTGCAAGTCATGTTTTTGTATGCTCACCCTCACCCATGCGTTGGGTTGACAAGAAAGGGTACATGAGTTTGAGGGAAAGGAGAGGAGAGGAAGGGAGAACTCTCCAAGAAGAGAGAGAAATATTAGAGAATGGGGAGAATGTTCAAACCCTCATGATGGAGGACAAGTCCAGCTTTAGATTAAAATTGTAACAATGTTTCTTCCCAATGAATAGAGAAAAATTTGTGATTATATATTATCCTTATAATGTAGATTGTTTATTTTAATCCACATTGTATTGAGGGCCCTTGAGGCTATGAAATTATTGTTATTTTTCCAAGGTTGCAAGCTTGAATCAAAAATTGTAAGTCACAGTTCAAGAATAGGAACAATGGTGTGTTTCTCCAAATGAGTGAGGTAAAGACTGTTAAGATATTGATCTTGGATTCTACTGGGATGGTATAGACCTTCAGATGTCTAAAATAATCTAAATAAGTGAATATGCTCAATGTAAATTCTAATGGATTCTAACAAATAATCTTGCAAACTGTTATACCTCAGTCAAGAATTGAAGTTGATACAAGAATATTTTCACATGAATCTTCATCATATGGAAATAAGGATTGGTACATGTTAATGTTTGTTGTAATGTGGTTATTAAATTACAAATGGGAAATGGGAGACAATACATAGGCCTTGAGTGAGTGGTAATTTTTATGGTAACAATCATACCCCTATTTTGTAACCGGAGACCCTGTTTGCATAATCAATGTCAAGAAACTAATTGAAGAAATTGATCAATGCATGGTAAGGTGTTTTTATTAGTTAAAGGAAAGTGTGAGAAAGGTAAATAGTTAAAAACATCATTAGATCAAGTGTAAAACTTTAGGTGTGTATTAAATATTTGGATAACCTTGTATTCTCTTACACATGGAGTATTAAGATAGAAAACCCTATCTTTTCATGTATAAAGAGTAATTTGGGTTTGATCAAGGTGATATAATAGTCTGGAAAGGTTTATTGAGTGTATAAATACCTAAATTAGGTCTCATGTTGTCTTAATACTAGAGGAAACTAAGTATTTGCATTGTTGTTCCTTCTCTACCTTGCACAGTGAAGGAAAAGACTCCTAGTTGACTATATTTTGTGGTTTTTTGAACCCTAATGGATTTAATCAAGCTCAAAAAATATTGGATGAGGATGAATATGTAAAGATAGAACTTTTTTTGGTTATTTGGTCCTTTGAAACACTGTAAAACTCAAGGTATGGAGTTTTGAATGCCCATGACCTGTGTAGGGTCAAGGAAAACCTAAGATTAGGGTTTTGAGAGTTTTAACTATTGAAAAATAATGAAACTATGTGAGATGACATATATTTTAATGTGGAAATATAAAAATATTGTTTGGGTCTAATAGTGTACAAATATGTATGGATTTTAGGACTGTAGTAAGGTTTGAGGACTAATTAGGCCTAAAAGAGGGTTGATTTATGAAGGAAGTATGATCTAGAAGATGAAAAAGGTAATGAAAATTTATACACAAATTAAAGGGGATAAGGTGATCCTAAAAGGGTAATTATATCTTTGGAAAAGTTCTTGGTTTGACTAAACAAAGAGATTTTTCTTTGAAAGAAGGCTACAAGCCTTATGAGAGCATGGTGAACCATGGGTGTGGAATTGAAGGGTGGAGTCTGTTTGGACACTTGTAAGAGGTCAAGAAAGGTATTTTTTGATAAATTAAGACCATGAATACAATTAGAATAAATCATTAATATTAATATCAAAAATTAACATTTGAAACCCAAGAAGGTTACCCAGTGGAAAAGCAAGTGAAAGCATATGAAAAAATTTATGAAAGGAATGACTTGTATGAGATAAAGTATGAGTTATGAACCATATGAGGGAGGTTATAACCATTAATAAATGATTAAAATAAATAGGTACATATGTCAAACATAATATAGATCCCAAGAGTCAAAGAGAAAGATTAAACTAAAGATGGAATCTTGAAGACCAAATCAAACAAATCATGGTGACCAGTTGGGTTTGGCATAAGATGGTGATGTATTGGGTTACTTCTTCCATTACCTCTACATGAATCTCCATGTCAGTATGAGAAAAATAACCATTTTTCATTTTCCATTTACCCTGCCATTTCCCTTGCCTCATCATTTAGGGGTAAGATTATTGCCCTTATAAACCATTTCATTTTAGGCATCTTATACCATTGGGTCCCATTTACTGTGCCTTTTGAACTACATTGACTTGAGGTCCTTCAAGACTATGTAGGCAATGCTCAATTTATATTAAGGTTAGCCCAATCAAGTTAGCCATGCTCTTTCCATTTTATGAGTAATTTTTAAGTTTGAACGCTCTCATCATTTTATGAGTAATTTGTAAGTTTAAATGGTCTCGCCATTTTGTGAGAAAATTTTAAGCTTGATCGCTCTTGTCATTTTGTGAGAAAACTAAACCCAGAGTCTTACCATTTTGTGAGCATTCATTGATTGGGGGCAACCCTTTTTTGCCATTATAGCCAGTTGTCACCCTATCATTTTATTTATGCCATGCCTTATACCATTTTATTATACCATGCTTTTACTATTGACCAAAGCCTATTTTTAGCCATCCTACCTGACCCTTTTGATCTTGGGTCCTTTGGTTCTTCTCACAACTTGTGCGAGAGGATTACGATCCAGTTTTAGTAGTTTTAAAATTTTGTGTTTAAATGACAGCCTATGGAAGTAGTGTGATATTAGATCTGGAAAGTTATATTTCATTTACGTTTGACTTGTACTATTGATTATAACTACCTATGGGCAAATTAGTGTTGTACTTTATGTTACTGATTATAATCACCCATGGGTAAATCAATATTCATATTATGCTACTAATTATAACCCCCTATGGATAAATTAGTAGCACATATTTATTCCATTATTTCATAATTATTACTACCTATGGGCAAATTAGGAACAATAGCTTATCATGCCTTGCCGCATCTTCTTGCCATTACTATTATCATTTGCCTAGCCATTTACCTCAATTTGAGAGCTTGTTGTTACTTGGTAAGATCTCCCCACTTTTTGTGTTGGTGAAACTAATGTGAATTGAGATCCTAATGGGACTATGTGGGCTGTGCTTAATTCACATTGAGGTCAACTCATTCCCCCTTTTACATATGCTCTTATCATTTTACAAGTACTCATTTGAACTCTTCACCATTTTGCAAGCCCATTTTACTTATTTCCTCTACAACATTACTCATGTTTTCTTATCATCACTTTTCTTCTATCTCATTTCTTGAGAGAAATACATTTGGCTTGAAGTTTAAGTAGGATCTCGCATCTATGGAACTATGTAGGCAACGTCCACTTGTCCTGTACATATGGAGTTAGCTCGAACACCCCCTTCCTTTTCTTCTTTCCCCACCCATTTTGTTTTATCTTGTTGTTTCCATATCACTTGGGGGCTACTTTGTCTCTTTTGTTCTTGTTCTATTGTGCTAGTCTCATTGTTTCTTAGATTAGGGATCATCTTATCTTAGAGAGTAATGCCTCTATTACACTTACACAAATAGTTTACCTTTTTATTTGCTTGCACTAAAATTATGACTAAATCTTATTTGTTTGTGTTTATTTGATTTTTATTGTTGTTTAATTGTTATTTCTTGTCTTTCCATTTATTTATTTTATTTCTTGTTCCTTTTTATTCGTTTATTATTTATTCTTGGTGTTTTGGTCTTTTGTGTTGGTTTTTTGTCTTGTTGTTTGTTTGTTTTTTCAAGTACATCTTGTTTATCCACATGGATCTAGATTATTCATATCTTGATTTCATGTTGTTTATTAAATTGTTCTTACTTTACTTTTATACATTCTTGTTCCTACTTAAATATTGATTGTTCATAACTTGATTTTAAGTTAGGTTACATTTATGTATTGTTTTTCTTTATTTTTGTGTAAATGTAAATAGTTGTAACTCTAATATTGGTAGTTTTCATCATTATCCTTAGTTATAAGTTTTCACATTTAAACTGGCTCATCGAAATACAATGTTATTATAAGTTACTCTTGATGCATAATTTCATTTTGCTATACTATGAACCAAGTGCTTTAGATTCCAAGTCCAAAAGTTAGTAAAGATCCAAAGATCAGCTCTTAATGCACCAATGAAGTAAACACCAAAATCTATGCAAGACGTACATCTCTTGGCATACAATATGAGTCTAATCAAATAGTGGTCCATTTTATTCAATTTTTCTTTCCTCATTCCAATTTCTATCACTTCTGGGTGAACAACATTGGCTTGAGGTCCATCTAGACTATGTAGGCAACATTTGGATACATGACGTATCTCAGGTCAGCTCGACCACCCTCATTCTTTTATTCATCTCTTTCATCACTTTGTGCATCTTCATATGCCTAGTTTCTTATGACTTATTCAGTCATTAGATCCTTGTATCTACATTTGCACCCAGTTATTTTTAATCTATGCATTAGGTTATATCCTTGAGTTATGCTTACAAATCTACCCTATAAAGGTACCATATTTCAAATAATCAATGATTCAATCATCCCTACTGGGGAAAAATTATCAATGATCAAAATAAGCCCTACAGGGGTAAAAATCAATTTATCAATCGATCAAATCTGCTCTATTGGGGCATATTATTATTTCCTTTCTCTGGAGTAATGCTCTCATTTTTTCTTCTAATTCTAAGCTTTGTGGCTTTTGCCCTCGCTTTGGCAGTTTTTAAAGTATGCAACTTGTATCAGGATTGATCATTACCTAAGCACACAACTTTCACCCTCTTTTTGGTTTAGCTCTAGTTTAGCTCTGTGTTTAGGTTCAAATTCACATAAGGTTTGTAACCTATCAAAATTTTCTATTATCCTCTTTATACCTTAGCTTTAGCTACCTCATTAATGGATGGTGAGTAATGGCATGATGACACATGGATTTATTAAAATTTGATAAACTCATGAAATCTATGAAATTATGATACCACATTCTCATTTATTATGGATCTTTGTGCCTCCACTATTATCACATTAAATTTTCTTAACAATGTATTCGGTGAAGTGACAGGGGATTCAAATGGTCACTTCCCATCGACCATTGGGTGGGTGCCAACTATCTCTATGATCTTTCTCTTGTGTTTTATTTATCTTGGCATGACCTTCACCTTTCTTATGAAAACCTTGGTGCAGTGTTTCACATACATGTGATTCAACCTCCTTAGTTCCTTATCTCTTTCATGCTTCACTTCCTTTCAAGCATGATTCCATTTCTTGTATGATTTCTTGTGTTTTCATCTCTTACTTCGGCCTTCCCTACACCATACAAATCCTTGCACTGGTCTGTTGGGATGAATAACGGAAGCACACAATTGATTACCAAGCAACTTAACATGCGAAAATTAACCAGAATACACAAGTAACTAGAATTTAGAAATAACACAGAATATGAGAGACAATACACAACTTGTATTAAAACTCTTCCAGAAGGAAATACAACAAAGAAGGCTGCCACAGTTCTTCTTCCTTACACACCTCTAGGGCTCCCACACCTCTAGGGCATAAACAGTAAATCTTCCCTCAAAGCTCTCTCTCCTAGCTCCCAACACACAACTCAAACACAGAGTTGGTGTTCACCTCCAACCAGCCAATATCCACTACTGCCAGTACACTTGTGCTCCACGCACTCCACAAGTGCTCCACGCACTCCACAAGTACACAAACATACTTCAAGTAGATCTCCCCTGAACTTGCAACAACCTGCACCTCAACAGACCTTACTTATGGAAGGATCTTCCTTGCCTTCCTCTTTGCTCTCATTCTGAGTACACACTATACTCCAAGTAGATCCTACCTGATTTTGCTCCCTATTGTGTTGCTGTCCTATTTGATCTTGCACACCTGCAAATCAATCTAGTTCTGCACACCTGTGAACCTTGACCTTGCACACACATACACCTGCAGATGAATGATCTTACTTACCATGTAGATCTCCTAAAGTAGCCATGCTCACCTGATGACCAATATCATACATACATGAAGAACCCTGCTAATTCTCCAATCCAGCACCCACACTTGGTACTGTGG
This sequence comes from Torreya grandis, assembly GCA_037957365.1. NCBI lineage: Eukaryota > Viridiplantae > Streptophyta > Pinopsida > Cupressales > Taxaceae > Torreya > Torreya grandis. The sequence goes on from JARHVA010000306.1 coordinate 654,235, forward strand.
CACTAGGAGGAACACACCATTGCTCTCCTCTCTCTGAAGGAGCTTATATATTTGCTCTCTTAATCTCTAGCACACCTTTACAATACAACTAATGAGTCTCTTAAATAGATCTCATGCAAACAATAATTAAGCATCCAATTACAATAATTAGATCCGCAACTTCTAGTCTAAATTTGGCTCTTGACATGCAAACACTTGGTTCATTAGCTAACTACCCGTAACATTCACAGTCTGAACCACACAAGTGACCAACGTCGGTCCCTGTCTACCTGGGGGGTGCCGATGCCGACCGACTTCTGACCGACGTCGATTGCCTTCTTGTCTGATCCTGCCGACGTCGATTGGCTTGACTGACGCTGGCATTTGTAACACTTAGCAACCTTCCTAAAACCTCCTCCTCTATTTGCATTAGTGAAGCTTTTAGCTCCACAACCTAACAATCTCCCACTTGGATATAAACAGATGCACTGTACCTATACCTGTACCCCGTCTAATCTATTTCCTAGCTTGTATCTCTCTTTAAGCTCAACCCTAAAGACCACCCACCACACTCCTTATGGTGTTAATTCTGTGCCTGAATTTCTTCATCCTAGCTTACCTTCTTCTGCCATTGCTATACTCCCACTCAATCAGAAACCCCTGTGAGTAACCTGTAATCAACAAACCACTAACCAGATCTGGGCCATCTGTTAGTCAAACTCACTTTGAGAACATCCAACCTCGCTCTGATACCACTTTTTTGGGATAAATAATGGAAGCACACAATTTATTACCAAGCAACTTAACATGCAGAAATTAACTAGAATACACAAGTAACTAGAATTCAGAAATAACACAAAATATGAGAGACAATACACAACTTGTATTAAAACTCTTCCAGAAGGAAACACAACAAAGAAGGCTACCACAGTTCTTCTTCCTTACACACCTCTAGGGCTCCCACACCTCTAGGGCATAAACAGTAAATATTCCCTCAAAGCTCTCTCTCCTAGGTCCCAACACACAACTCAAACACAGAGTTGGTGTTCACCTCCAACTAGCCAGTATCCACTACTGCCAGTACACCTATGCTCCACACACTCCACAAGTACACAAACATAATTCAAGTAGATCTCCCCTGAACCTGCAACAACCTGCACCTCAACAGACCTTACTTATGGAAGGATCTTCCTTGCCTTCCTCTTTGCTCTCATTCTGAGTACATACTGTACTCCAAGTAGATCCTGCCTGATTCTGTTCCCTGTTGTGTTGCTATCCTATCTAATCTTACACACCTGCAAATCAATCTGGTTCTACACACCTGTGAACCTTGACCTTGCACACACATACACCTGTAGATCAATGATCTTACTTACCATGTATATCTCCTAAAGTAGCCATGCTCACCTGATGACCAAGATCATACATACATGAAGAACCCTACTGTTCTCCAATCCAACACCCACACTTGGTACTGTGGCACTAGGAGGAACACACCATTGCTCTCCTCTCTCTAAAGGAGCTTATATATTTTCTCTCTTAATCTCTAGCACACCTTTACAATACAACCAATGAGTCTCTTAAATAGATCTCATGCAAACAATAATTAGACATCCAATTACAATAATTAAATCCGCAGCTTCTAGTCTAAATTTGGCTCTTGACATGCAAAAACTTGGTTCATTAGCTAACTGCTCATAACATTCGTAGTCCAAACCACACAAGTGACCGACGTCAGTCCCTGTCTGCCTGGGGGGTGTCGACATCGGCCAACTTTTGATCGACGTCAGTTGCCTTCTTGTCTGATCCTGTCGACGTCAGTTGGCCTGACCGATGCCGGCATCTGTAACACTCAGAAACCTTCCTAAAGCCTTAAGAGCACACATGATTACCATTGTATAAGCAACTTACATGCATAAATAACCAGAAGAACAAATAACTATCAATGAGAAAACACTAAAATATGAGAGGCAACACATAATTGTATTCAACTCATTACAAAGGAAATTATAATAAAGAGATCACACTCTTCTTCCACCTCTGTGAGGCTTCCTCCTTAAGGGCTCCAAGTAATCTTTCCACCTGAGTAATCTTCTCTCATAGGTCACAACTAACAACTAACACAAGCTGTTATTCACCTCATTGTACATCCAGTACAACTGAGTACAAACCAATACTCCAAGTAGATCTCACCATGATCCTGCTCCTAATGTATTGTTGTCACCTTGATCTTGATCCCCCGCCGATCCTCTTCTAACCCTCGCATACACACATCCCTGCAGACCAACCTGATCTTACTTATCACATGTAGATCTCCACCATGATCCTACAACACCCTGCATATCAAACCTGATCTTACATACATGGGGAATCCTAATTGATTCCACCATGGGAAGAACTCTCCAAGTTCCACACTTGGGTTCTACAAGTTCTACACTTAACAATACAGCCCATGAGTCTATTATATAGATCTCATGCATACAATAATTAGACAAGTGGCTCAAAGACTCGAACTAGTCTTTATCATGCAAACTCTGTGTTCACTTAACTGACTATTCGTCAATAGTAGTTCTGACCGCCACAGGTGACTGACGTCAGTCCCTACATTCTTGGAGGTGACCGACACCAGCTGATCTCCTACCGATGCCAGTTTATTTTGCGCTTCCCCTGACCGATGTCGGTTGTGACCTGCCGATGCTAGTGACTGTCATGCTCTAAAAACCTCCCTGTTTGCCTTAGGTGAAGCTTTTAGCTCCACACCCTAACATGGTCCTCCAATGCTTCATTCTCTCTTCTTGGTTTCTTACACACTAACATCTTGTGCTTCTCCCTTTGTTAACTTGTACTCATATATTTATAAATATGGGAAACTTCACATGCCTAAAAACTTAGGTGTCTAGCCTTAAGTGCTTATAATGCATCTATGATTGACTTACTTGAATGGATTTATGTGTGTAATTGATAGAAGAGTTCTCCTATGGGATTGAAAGTATCACACTTATTCACTCAACACAAATAAAATAACATAAGGAAAGATTTGTCTTATGCCAAATTTTATTATTGTCTACACAAAACAACTAACTTGTGACTAGAAAATTAGTGCCTACTAGCGCAAGTGCCATCCTATTGATTAAAGGGATTCAATCTATTGCCATTGGAATTCCTAGGGAGAATTTCACCCATCAACATGCACATTTTTCATATGCTAGTCTCCAATATGTTGTGGATGACATAAGGTCCCATCCACCTAATATATAACTTGCTTGGGTGCTTGAGGTACTTTGAATCATATAGCAAGAATAATGTACCTTCAATAAGAACCTTCCACTTGATATGATTATCATGCCATAAATTTTGGTCCACCTTTTCTATTTTATGACTCTATATTTCTTGGGCATGTGTCTTGTCTAAGTGTTCCAAGTCTTCCAATCATGCACTCAAAGACTCTTGGTCATCCAATTGACCAATATGTGTAATGTGCAATGAGGGCACTATGAATTCCATTAGTAAAATGGCCTCTATGCCAAACACTATTTGAAATGGTGTAGCCTTATTTAGGTAATTGTATGTAGTGTAGTAGGCCCAAAATACTACTGACACAAGATCATCCCAATCTTTGTGACCAATGTTGCATATCTTCGTAAGGCGTGTTCCCAATATCTTATTAAGTGCCTCAGTTGTGCCATTCACTTGGGGATGATAAAGTGTCATATTATTATATGCCACCATGTACTCAGTTAGTAGGATTTGAATAATTTCATTAATGAAATACACACCATGGTCGCTAGTTAAGCTGAGTGGGCATCTATAGTGACTGATGATATTCTCCTAGATAAACCTTGTTGTGATGGTGGCTATGAAGTCTTTAGTTATTTATACCTCAGCCCACTTGGTGAAGTAATCTATGGTCACCAGAATGTATCATGCACCTATGTGCCTCATAGCATGAGTAATAGGCCCAACAAAGTCAATGGCCCACTTTTCAAATGGAACCTAGGCAAGAATGGGGATGAGAGGCATATCATCTCAGTGATTTGGTTTTTTAGTACATTTGTAAATGTCACATGATTTAGCACAATATTTTAAATATTGGGATAGGGTTGGCAACTACAAGCTTTATTGTAGTACCTTACATGTCATAACATCTCCAACATAATGTCCTCCAACAATATCCTCATGTGCCTCTTGCAAAACTGAGTCCCATTCATGCTCTAGGACACATTAGTGTAGGACATCATCTTGGCTTAACTTGTATAGTTCCTCACCAATGAGTTGAAAAGGGGTGGCATAAATTATGAGCTACTTTTTTCCCTTAGTTATCATAGTCTGGGACACATATCTAGATGTCAAAAATTCAATGATATTTACTAAGTCTTCCAAGATGTCTTAGACCTTATAAAGTTACACATCAGGGTTATCATTTTCAATAGGCACTATCATATTTCCATAGTTGATGTAGGACAAATGGTCTGGGCCCAATTTTTGTTTTCTAGGTTTTAATACAACTAAGAACTAGAATTCTTAAAACAAAATAATCCATCGACAAATGCACCCATGGAGAATAAGCTTGTTCACCGAGTACTTAAGCACCTCATGATCAGTGAAGAAGATGAAGGGGTTTACCAATAAGTATTGCTAAAACTTTTATAGGGTGTAGACCATAACAAACACCTCACGTTCAGTTGTGGTATAGTTCTATTTTGCCTTAGTCAGTTTACTACTTAAAAAATAAATGGGATGTTCTATTTTGCCTTCACCTAGTTACAACAAAATGGAACCAATCACAGTACTAGATGCATCGACATGGACATGGAAGGGAGTCATCCAGTCTATAAATTGTAATATCAACATACTTGCTAGTTTGAGCTTTAGGGTATCACATGTATCTTCCTATGATATGCCCCAATAGAATGGACCATCCTTTCTTAAGAGCTCTTCTAGCAGTGTTATAATCTTGGCATAGTTCCTTATGAATTTCCTATAGTAACCATAGTATCTAAGAAAGGCATAGACATCTTTTTGTGTCAATGGGGTCTAGAGATGAAGGATGATGGAAATCTTTGCTAGATCAACTAGTAGACCATCCTTGCAGATGATGTGACTGAGCAAAGTGACAAATGGTGTTTTAAAAATACACTTATTGAGGTTAAAAGAGATTTTAAACTGATTACACCTCTCAAAAATTAGGTGCAAGTTGTCATAGTAATCCCTCACTAATCCATAGATAGTCTAATAATTTGAGTACACATGGAGGAACTTGTGAATGAAGTCTTTAAAAGCAGTGATGACCACTCAAGAGAATACAACTAGTGCATTCTTTAGTCCAAAAAGCATCACGTTATATAAAAAATAACCCCATTCTATCACAAAGGTAGTTTTAGGCTTATCCTCCTCATCGATCTGGACTTGATGGTATCTTGAGAACCCATCAGTGAAAGTGTATATCTAGCAACCTATGATGCCATATAAGACTTCATCAATGAACAGAGTTGGAAATGGGTCAATTACACAAGCGACATTCAATAATCTATAGTCAACACAAATTTGGATGCACCCATCCTTCTTGATGATGATAACCATGGGTTTAACCCATTTAGATTCTTGTACATGGTAGATGATGCTTGTGGCTAGCATACCATCAATCTCTATTTTGACCTTAGTATGAAGGTTTGGTTTCATCCTATAAGGTCAATTCTTGATAGGTATACACCATCGACTAGATTGATGAAAATCTTCTCGAGGGATGGGTGTGTGCCTTTTATATCTCAATAATTCTAAGGGAATAAGTCTTGGAATCCCTTCAGGAGGTCCATAATATGTGCCAATTCCACATCATACCAATAGGCACCTAGAGTAAAAATATTTGGTTCTCCTTTTGAGATGATATATATCTTTATCATTTTTAATGGTGCATGGTAGGGTTCATTGTTATCCTGATACAAATCCTCAACTTGTCTATTTCCCTTAGTTATTTATATTCAAATATGATTAGGGTCTTCTTCTGGGGTGTTATCCTCGACTTGATGCACTAGCTCCTTTTGCCTATCAAGTTTGTCTAATTGTGTGCCTTCCATGTACATCATCTTTATCACTATAGTCACTATTGAGAGTTTAATATTCAAAGAAAGTCAGGAGTGTTAACCCTTTTTCACCGAACATGTCTTTTCGGTGTTTTTCCAATATTGTAGTGTCCTCAAAGACTAACTTTCAAACTACCTATAGTGGCTCAATCAATTCAAGGTTTTACAAAGAAAAGGATAAGGTGTGAACAAACTAATCCTTAAGGGCATCCTAGTTAGATGTATTGTGGTGCATCTCATTGACAACCTACCATGCCTGTGCCCAAGTCTTTAAGGTCCTATAGAAGGCATGCACCCATAGATTTCTTAGGGAATTTTTTATGTAGATAGTCCATGTTTATTTACAAAGATGTACATGGGATCTAGGGTCAGAGTCACCAGAGTAGGATGAGATTTCCAAGTCCTCATTGCTCTTTCCAAATATAGTGCAAATGGTTGCCTTCACATCTTACCAAGTCAACAAGTTACACCTTTACACTGCCCACCAATGAGTGACAATGCTCTTCAATGTATACACTAGTGCACCTATTATATCCACCTCCTTTGGGATACATGATTTGAGGTCACAGACATAATCCTATATAGGATTACTCCCCTCATATCTTGGGATCACTACAAGTTTTCCCTTACTAAGGCAAAACACTCTCTTTCCCTTCTTTTTGGCACTAGGGACCCAATTTTTTGAAGTGTGATCAATTCAGACCCAACCTATCTTTACTAGTTTTAGTGCCTTCATGCACACCAAGTGGTACTTTTGACTAGTGGTCTCATATGTATCCTCAACCCACTAATCACAATCAACATCAATGGTGTTTGAGGTTGACTATCCATCTTCCCAAGAAATCACTCCTTGATCATTGGGGTCTAGCATCTTAATGCCTTTCACTGTGATGTTATATATGTGGTTGATCTCATCCTTGAGGTCCAAACTATTGACATGGGGGGGTCCTTGGTCTTGTGAGAGGGGTATAACTACCCTCTCCTTTCAATTCTCAAATTTCATGTAACACCTCTTGAAGCACATATTTGTGTTGTTTCCATAGCACCATGGCCTTCCAAAAAGCATTGGATCATTGTCCTATTTTGATAACTCAATCTCTTTGAAGTTAGTGTAAAATTTAACATCCATGATATCTATAATTACACTCTTCAAAATTTTGATCAACTGCACCCAAGTATTATTAGCAATGAAAAGTACATGAGGGGAAGGCCTTAAGATTGGCCTACCCATTTTATCCTAAGCATTCTTGGTCAAGATGTTGACCTTGGCACCTGTGTCTATAAGTGCCTCATAGATAGACCATCCATCGATAGTGGCATTCATGAGGAGTTATTGGTCTTACTTTGTATTCTATGTATGATGAAACTCTCACACCCTTTCAATGCATGGCACAATGACTTCAACTAGATTTTTATATGCATGATCCAAGATCTAGTTATTTAATAGGGGAAACATTCCCTCTATTTGTAGGAATCATAAGATCTCTGTTAATTATTCTATCTCAACTTCTTAGCTATCCTAATTATTTTGAGAGCTATCAACCTGTGCTTCAAGTGCTCAAGCTAACTAGATCCCCCTTGAAGGTTTTGGATTACACTCATGGCCTACTATAATACATTTTTTTGGCATGTTGGGTCTAGGTAAGGTGAAACTTTGGGTTCAAGCCATGTTATATGCTTAGTGTGTCCCTTATTCCCATATTCTAAGCATAACTCAAGTATTGGTGTAATTGGTGATTGAGTGGTGAATCCACTATGAGTAATCGCCTACACCTTGACTATTTCTAGGTGAGTTGGTTGTACCTTTAGGGTCTATTTTTCCATGTATGGCTCATGTTTGATCATTCTTGTACCCTTGTCTATGTTAGGCCTATCTTGGGTCAAATTTTTATATAAGTCAGGACATTCCTCAACCTTATGGGACCCTTAACAATACCCATAAGTGGTATGTGTAGGTAAGTCACATTGATAATGCTTTATCAAGACACAATTATAACATGAGCGGGGTGGGAACCTTCCACCATCACATCCTCCATCTCACCCTCTCACACCTCATTGCATCCCAAATCCTATATTATGTTAATCATAGCCTTCATTTCCTTGGTTAGTCTACCTTTCTTTCCATTTTTTCATGCATTTCATTAATCACCTGATAATCAATATTGGTATGGGTGTAGACATCAAAAAACTAATAATAGATGGTTGTATTGACTTGGATGGCATGCTACAATAAAGGGCAGTTGCAAACATCATGTGCCTCTCGATAGACTTCATAGCTTAGAAGTAGGGTGCACACATTCTTTCATGGGTAGTTATTCCTATTATGTCTTTCTACTTCATAGTTGGTGTACCATAGTCCACTTAGAGCATCTTGAGATGAGCTAACAATAAGCTTTTGGAGTATCAGTTGATCTTAGTATTAGTGCTTCCGAATGCATCGACTCTAAGCATAGTTTCAAGGATTTTATGAGGGTCTATAAAAGTCTTCATGGAAAGCGCTCTTGAGAATGAAATGAGCAACCCTCTAATGAACCAGTATGCATGATGGGAAGGGTAAATATCATATGGTAGATATGATAGGAGAGTTTTGAACCTTGCATCATAAATGCACACACTTCTTGAGAGTCCTTGGGTAATCTCTTTGAGTGCGGTAATGCTCTATTATTCAAACTTTGGAATGTCAAATTCATTAAGCAATGCCTCATTTAGGGTATCATAATCAACCATAACTAGTTTAGGATCAATTTTTTTGTACTAAGAGTGGGCATGATCTAATAAAGTGGTCATGAACTTGGTCACCTTACACTCTGATTGGGTTATGCCCTACATGTGCCACTGTAGTTCACATTTTATCACATGATCTATGGAGTTCTCCACACCATGATATTCTAGAAAGTGCATGGCCATTTCATAGTAAATTTTCTATGGGGGGCAGCTAGGATCTGAGGTGCTTCTCATCCCAACATCTATCTTGGTGGTAGCCTTCCAATGCCTCTAGCCACTAGGTTAGGCATTGGTCCTTTCATTACTACTAGTGTAGTTGATGTCGATGGCATTGTGTTACTTGTGGTGATGGACCACCTCCTATAGGATCTTTCCCACTTTGCATTACTGACATTGATTGAGTTGGTATACTTGCACTCAAGTTTTATTGTGGTGAGTTAACACCTAATGGTCTAGATCTAGTTATGCTTACTTCATTATATGGAATGATCTAATCAATAAAAAAGTTATAGTTTAGGTCTATAAAATGTCTAAAATCTATGTCAATAATAGGGTTAATTATTACTTTTGTGCTTTCATCAAGTGAGGGATCCAATGCGTAAGCATGTGTCATAGGTTTAAATGGGGTAGGTGCATCAAGCGTATCTTCAATCACCAAATCTTATAAGAACCTAAAAAAATTTACACCTGTCAAGTGTTGAGCTTGATCCATTGCTTCATTATATTTCTCATCCTTGTGCTATTGTATTTTAAGATATCCTTCCCCATGCCCTTCCCACTCACTATGGGTTCTCTCAACACTTCCAGGTTTCAAATATTCTATCAGTCTATTCCATCTCTTATTATAGGTCTGTCTCTTGAGCTCTGGGGTGTTGATATGCTCATCCCCTTCCATTACGCTTCACCTACACATCCCCTTTTCCCCCTCTACACTATTCATACATGAAATGACTTTAGCCTTCCATCCCCAAAGTTTCAAAGCTGTAATCCACCATTAGATTTTTGAGCTTTGCACTGAATTCCTTCATAAACATGCCTCAAAGGTCACATAAGAACTAATACTCAGTTTACCTAGGGCATGAGTATGTTGAGATTGTGAACTCAAGTATGTAGCTATCCAAATCTCCTTGCCACTATTTATCTACTAATTTAGTCCAGGTGGCATCCAATATCTCAAGCCTTTATAGGCATTCTGTCAACTCGTAGCACTATCCATAGCTCTTTATTCTATGGGTTGAATATGTAGCCAACCATCGATACACATGCTCATGTAGCTCATAAAAAAAGACTTCATACAGAGCATCATATAGGTTTTTCTAAACTTGCTTTCTTAGACTTTTATCCTCTATAGGTTGGATGCTTTAACACAAATTTATCCTCCACCTATTGCAATTAGCACTTGATGTTTTCTAGGGAGAGTCAATAAATCATTATGCCATACCATTTTAATAACAAAAATCAACATGGGTCCTAGCAATGGATCTAAAAATTTTGTAAAAAAGGGCACTCAATTTTATCTTAATTGGTTCTAGAATTTTTACAATTAGGCACAAACATAGGATATTCCCTCTGCAGTAAAAATTTTACACTCGATAACACCGACATCAATTCACATAAGGCACAAGCCTTATGCTATCAGCTGAAGTGTAGCTAAGAAGAAATTGGTGTCCATGTTGGGCTAGTTATGTCATGGCACAAGACATTAATTATGGGACTTGGTCATTTGAGAGAAGGCTTTAAATAGATTCATAGGTGAAAACCTTCTATGGGCTAAACCTGATGGCCTATAGGTGCAATCCCTTTTGTGGACTAGTTTTAGTCATATGGGCACAAGATTTTGTTAAAATAACCCCAATGTCATATGGGTGCTTGAAGGGTCGAAGGGATACTTCTAATTTGAGCGCTCATACTAGGTTTACACTTCTTAGCAAGGGTAGGAACATTTGACACATGAGACTTATATATTTAATCTTTACACAAGTTACAATTGATGTCATCATCTGTTACAAGGATGCCATTAATGTCATGAACCAGAAGCTCATTAACAACATTTTTAACATAAATGTATATAAATTATAACATAATCATTGTACATTCAAATAGTAATACCAAAGATGCATAGACCATATTCATCATGTTTAAATGTAACCATTCTTGTCATTAATCAAATTGTGAATAAAATAGAGTCATAGTATTTAGAATAGATTAAACACTTTGCTCAAGATATTTAACAACCTAGAGGCTCACAGGTAAGCTTAGGCATATACAAATGGAGACTTAATGTCATATATACTAATCTTAGATCTAATGGTGACCATTACAATGTATATAGATCACTTTCAAATTGCCAGAGCTTCACTATAACATCTTTGCATTTTTGCATCAACTGGTTCAAGCTAATTATATAGCCTTTTAGAGTATCTCTACCAGGGTGGAATGCACATGCAAAGTGCTAAGATGTATCACCCATCCTAAAATATGCCATAGAAATCTTGAAATTATTTAGCCACCTACCAGCTGGCATAAATTATGCGCTAACCCCTCCAACTAGTGCCAAGATGCCAAAAAGTCATCATCATGAAAAATGATGCCTCATGCCAATGTGGATATCATGTTGGCATGAATCTGGTACTCGTCAAAATAAAGGGCCTAACATATATAATTGATCAAAAGGCATTGTCAAATAGACTTTGACACTACCTATTTATACATAAAAATGACACTTCTAAAAAATATAAAACTAAAATGCTGGCTGCATATATAAAACATAGGTTTGGTAGAACAAGATGCAGGATTGATAGAACAAGATGCAGGCTTGATGAATTGAAATGCAGGCTTATAAAAATAAACACATTATGACATTAAAAGTGTAGGGCTTAAAGAATAAAACATAAATTATACAAATTAAAACTTAGACCAAAACCTTTATACGATGTTTGGTGTAATATACAGTCTAGAAATTGTGAGATGTAACTTTGTTTTATGAAATGCGTCCTAAAAGAATGAAACACTGACTTTAAAAAATTAGAACACAGGTCTATTACCAATTAAAATACAAGCTAGAATGAGTATTAATGCAGTCTAGATGAATTATGATGTAGACTAGATAAAAATAATAGTCAGGCCTTTTAAAATTAATTCATAGGCCTATCAATTAAACTCAAGCTTACACAAATAAATGCAATATTTAGAAGAATAAAATTTAGACTCAAAGAATCATACGTGGAACACAGTTATAAGAATAAGACACTGGCTTATGAGAATTAATATGTAGCACTAAATTAGTGGAACACCATCCTATAAATGGAACATAGTCTCTATAAAGTTAGATCATTGGTCTAATGAGTTGAACACAAATCATAAAAATAAAATGCAATCCATACAAGGTAAAATATAGTCGATGGTAGTATGCAGCCACTAGTATTTAGGACACTGTTTAAACAAATTTATACTCACTATAAAATATTGCCTACATATTTAATTAAACATAGTCTCCAATTTTAAAACATTATCTAAAGCTATTTTAAGACTTAGTTTGTATAGATAAAGATATCACAAATAAATATAAAAACATATCCATAATGCACACAGAAAAAAATTTACAAATCCAATCTGGTATTTTTTTGTAAGATGAATATGCCCTTTCTTTCCTTACTTTTCCAAACTTTCTCACAATCCTTCACTTCCTCTCCCTGCCTTTTTGTCTTCTTCCTCTTTTAATTTTAAACATACTTAATTTATAAAACCAATTCTCTCTCTATCTGTTATGCACCATATCTTTCATGGCAAATCTCCCTTAGCTTGCCCCACCATGCATAGCATCCAACTCTTCTACTAAGTATAGTTATCCTTTTAATAAATCTATACTCTTCCTTAACTCAGCTTTCTTAATTAATGTTTAAAATATTTAATTTGTTTATTTTTAAAATACTACACCATATTTCCCTATGTTATCTCAATATAAGACTTGGTTGACTTAATTAAATAAAGATATCTATTTCCCTAACTTTCATGTAATTTCATGCATATAGTTCAAGACTAAATTTAGATTGCCATAACTTGTGGTTATTACTCTAAGATAATTCTAATTCCATAAAATTAATCATTACATGGATAATTATTTATTTAACTAATATATATTAAGTCATTAATTGCTTCTTATAGATAGATAACTGTATCTACAATAATTCATATCTATATAGCAATTAAATATCTATTTTCTTGATTTATTCTCAAAAAAAAGATAATTAAATTAAAGGAATCTAATGCATATCAAGACTAAATCTACATACAAATATAATCACATATAAAATTTATTTAATTACGTACTAACATTTTATGTATATAACATTTAAAATTTAATGTGCATGTGTGTAGGCTCACTAACAATTTCTTCTATTATTCCCCCAATCATCCCATCTAGCCCATCCTCTCTGATGATGTTCTCCCTCATCAAAATTTGAGGATAGGATCTATCCTAAAACCACTTAGCAAAAAGTAGGTAGTTAGTCTGAGTCATCATAAATATAAATAAATAATACAAAACTATCAAATACATATCCATAATGTACAAAATAATAAAATACAACTCTCACATCATGTATAAAAATCAATAATATCATTGTTCCATTACAGAGTATGTCATAAAGCTCATAAGAAATTAATAATCATTATATAATAACCATACTAATCCATGAATTTAAATGTAATAAATCATAGGGTGAAATCAGGATGTAACATCCTCCCCCCTTAAAACTGGTCATGATCTCGATGAAACTTATTCAAACAATAATTTTGAATAAAAGAGTTTAAAAAAATTTGAAAACATAGTATCGAGTATCACATCATGTAAACAAATACAAAAATAGCCTGTAGAACTCATCTTAGTCTTCCCAAGTAGCACTATTCTTAGAGTATTGGTCCCATAAGACCTTGCATTGAGACACCTCTCTATTATGCAAAAAAATTTGGTGAGTGTCAATTACTCTGATTGGTTCTACCATGACCACCCCAAGATCCAGAACTTACAAAGCATTCTAATCCAAAACATGTTAAGGATTAGCTATATACTTTTTAAGATAAGATACATGGAAAACATAATGTAATAGGGCTATGGATGGTGGTAATGCAATCTTATACACAACAACACTGACCACTTCTAACACTTTGAAGGCTCCCACATATCTTGATGATAGTTTCACTGATTTCTCTAATTTAATTGAGCTCTTCTGTGGCTTAAACCACAAGAACACTTTATAACCAATAGAAAACTTCCTATCTATCCTATTCATATTAGTATAACTCTTTTATCTATCATTGGCCTCAACCAATCTTAATTTTATTAGCTTAACTTGATCTTCTATTTCATAAAGCATCTTAGGCCTGAAGACTACCCTATCCTCTAACTTGTCCCAACTAATTGGTGTCTTGCACCTCCTTCTGTAAAGTGCCTCAAACGGTGCCATCTTCAAAACTATCTGGTATGAGTTGTTTTATGCAAACTCAACCAATGGAAGATAATCTTCCCATTTTTATTGTTGATCCATATAATACATATTAAAAGATCTTCTAAAACCTAATTTACATGCTCAATCTAACCATTAATCTCTAGGTGATATGCAGTGCTAAAATTTTGATGTGTACCCAAAGCTGAGTTTAAAGTTACCCAAAAACTAAAAGTCATCTTTGGATCATGATTCAAAATGATATTATCTAGGAATCCATTCAGCCTATACACTTCCTTTACGAACCTATTCACAAGGATAAATGCATTATTTGTCAAATTGTCTGGTATGAAATGAGCCACCTTGCTTATTCCATGACATTGGTAAACCTTGAAAAAAGTTCATACTAATAACCCGCCACTTACACTCTAGTACATCATACAAATAAATCAATTCAACTAGGTGTACATGTTCAACTTTCACTCACTAACATTCTAAATAACATGACACAAAATCTGTCACATCTTTCTTGATTCGCATCTAGAAATACAAAGGTCTAAGCTTTTCCATGAGCTTGGTTACTCCTAGATGTCCCGAATATGGGGCATTGTATAACTCTTTCAACACTGTGCTTTATAGATTCTCTCGATCTAGCACATATATCCTCCCATTAAAATGCAAAAGACCATCACTCTCAAAACTGAATCCTTTATATCTAGGATTATGAGCATTATCAGATAATGTTTTTCTAACTTGATCATAGTATTCATTTCCTGGATTAACCACATGATCCCTAAAAGTACTCTTGATAGTAGCTATAACTACTATATACCTTTTAAGACTCAAAGCATCAACTACTCTATTCTCTTTACCTTTGATATAATTTATATCAAAGTTATAGTTGGAAAGAAACTCTAACCAATGTCTCTAATAAGCATTCAAATTTGGTTGGATAAAGATATATTAGAGTCCCAATTTATCAGTCTTGAGCTCAAATGGTTTTCCCAACAAATAATGTTGCAAAACTTTCAAATCATGAATAATTGCTACAAGTTCAAGATCATGAGGGGCATAATTCACCTCATGAGTTTTCAGCTTCCTTGACTCAAAAGCCACTACTTCACCATCTTACATAAGGACTCTACCTAAACCCTCTCCTGACAAATTTATGATCATGAAAAACCAAGCATTTGGATTAAGAACTCTCAACACCGATGTTGAAGTAAGTCTTCTTTTAAACCCCTACAAAGCTACTTCACATTTCTCTGACCAGACAAACTTTTAGTTCTTTCATTGCAAGGAGGTAATTGGATTAGCTATTTTAGAAAGTTTAGAATGAACTTCCTGTAATAGCTTGCTAACCCCATAAAACTCCTTACCTCATGCATATTTATAAGTACTAACCATTCCATAATGGCTCTTATCTTAGACAGATCTACATAAATATCATCTACAGAAATAATATGCCCTGGATATTGCACTCTCTCTTGGAAAAATGCACACTTAAAAATAATTCATATAGCTTGTGGATTAGTTTTTTCCTTGAGATTTGGGGGTGGCGAATCACTTGGTAGTATCTAAAAGTATGTTTTTTTATCTTGAGTTTTGGATAGTATAAAATTTAAGTCCATATTTGTTGAAGAATTAATTTTATTTAAGTTTATTATAAATTTCTAGATTTATCTTAAGTCTTATTTATATATGAATTTATTACATTTATAAATACACTTGATCTTAACTTTTTGATTTTTGAGGTGTCACTTACCTATCTAGTTTACTTGTTGACTTTAGAGTTATTGGCATAAGTAACTCTTCCCCACATATTACATATAGCTTTCTCACTTGTAATAGAATAATGGATACTTGACACACATGTTGAAGCTTGCTCATCTAACTTTTTATTCCTTCTAACTCTATATAAAGAGCTATTTTCTTCCATTCTTTAACATTTGTTACATCACAGTAATATTTTTTTTTGTACAATCTTAATCTTGCATTCTTGTAATGCTATTTTGACTTAAATTTATTCTTTTCTCTCTCCTAACTTATTTTTGCTATGTACATAGATTGATTCATTGTTACAAGACTTATAATAATATTGTGGGGTTTTTATCCATTCAATGGATTCCCCCCTTGTCAAATCTCATGTCTCTCTTTGTGATTTACTCTTTGAGAGGTATATTTTAACTTATTGTTATTCTATTTTGCTACATTTTCAATATTATTGATGAACGATTTTGGAATAATTTCTTTATGGTATTAGATCCTTGTTCCTCTTTTTAGCATTGATTTGTGAATGTGCAAGTTTGTGGAGAAATTTTAGAGTTGTGTTTAAATCCATTATTCTATTTTTTCCTTTTTGCTTACTCAAAAGCTTAAAATTTAAAAAAAAAAAAAAAATTGAATCTCATCCTTTTTATTTATGTATCTAAGCTCTAGCATATATAAATTCCTTATCCTCTTTGGTTATTCAAATCTAAGTTTTTATTGTGCTTTTTAAAAACTTATCATAACCTCAACAAAAAAATAAAATTGTAACATTGTTGTTGGTTTTTTATTATGGCTCTCAGCCTTGTAGTGATCCTTAGTGATCTATCCTATTCTTGTTGGATCCAAACTCTAAGGTGTTTCATCTTTCCCTTCTATTATTATCTATTTATCATTAGCATTCTATCTTTAGTTTTTTGCTTATAACCTTATGTTCTTTGCGCAAAAATCTACTTCTGAGTGCAATTTCCCTGCCTTCTTGTACCATGTGTTATTCTTGGCACTTGGTACAACCTTTAAGATTTTATGTTGTCTTTGTTTTATTTTTTAACATTTAAGATAAACATCTCTATGCACATGATCGTTTCCCTTCCATAACACCTTTGTCTTTGTCCTTGACACTTTATTCTTGCCAGTTGTCATCTTCCATTTTTATTCTATGTTTTTTATTATTGTTTAACCTTTGCTCCAACAATCTAGACAAAATTTTCCATTCCAAGTTGGACACAACTGTAGTTTTTTTTTGACACATTGTTGTATTTTTTTGACTTCCACTAAAGATGTTTTATCATTCATAATGTTTTTTGTGGACTACATTATTCCTTCTTAGTAGAGGCATATTTTTTAATATACTTTAGTAATTTGGATTTTACCTTATATGACATATTACTACTATTTTGATGAAATATAGCTTATAATTTTATTATAAATAAAACATATACAAGACTATTCATAAAAAAGGCAGTAGAAGACACACCAACAATGATACGTCAAGGCAAGCCTAGGAATCAAAAGGTCCAAGGCCACAAAAATAATGAACAAACTAGGCCAAGTTGACAAAAAGCTATGATACATCTAAAAATGACAACTTAAGCACCAGTAGCAAATAAACCAGCTAAGGGTGGGTCATTTTTAAGAGGACCTCACCCATATCTAGGAAGGTCTTTTCCATCATCCATGAGGTCCCATCCAACATCAGTATCCTCATGGTCAACAATATCTTTTTATCAAATATTTGAAGAAAACCATCGTTGGAGTTGTCAGACTAAAAAATTCCTTAGAGCCTAGCTATCAGAGGTAGAAAGCCCCACCCCTGACCATGTCGAGGTGGTTGAGGTAGAGAGCCCCAACCAAAATGTTGAAATATGAGGGGAGATCCCCAACCATTTTGCTAAGCTAGAGGGGGAGAGTGATGTTATTGCAAATAACCATTAACTGTGTGAAAAGGTTGGGCTTATGGATATTACATCCCAAACCTATCTTCCAATCCTCTAGAATTAAAATCTATTATAAGCATCCTCGATAACATTCTCTAAGAATGCATAACTAACTATATAATCGACAAAAAAATTCAATATGTTTTCAACAAGGTTATATATCCTTTCAATAAAATATTCCCAATCCCTTTCATGATTAATATTAGCAACACCATGTTCAAATAACACCTTAGTTATTTCTACATGCATTAACTAAAAAAAATCTATTGATAAGTATCACATCATATGATTGATTTAAAAATTTAGAAATTAATTTTTACTTAAATTTATTAAAAAATAAATATACTTTTTTCATCTAAAAAAAATTCTAATACATTTTAAAATATATATTTATATTTAGAAAAAATATATTTTTAATTAATTTTGCAAGAAATAATACAAATTAAAAATATGTTAAAATATAAGTCAATATTTAAAGAATTAAAAATATATTTATAAAATAAAATAATTATATATTTTTACCAAATATGACACATCGTATTGTTATTGGAGAGAGAAAAAAATATTTTCTCAAAGATTTTTATATAAACAAAAATTGAGAAATGGCGAGTCCCTATCTCTAGTGTGTCATTTACAATAAAAATTGTAACGTCAATTATATTTTTTGATGGAAAAATCCATAGTTGGGTACACATCTTCCTATTTTATATCATCGTAATGGATAAATTCCCCATTGGATTCACATACTCTACCAGTTTAAGACTATATTCAACTGTAATGTCTGCAAGTATAACTTTAGCTCAATGTTTTATGAACCGTGTAACAGTGGCCTATCTAATTCCTTCCACTCTCTCTATAATTACTACAATTTCTCCCTCCAGTCTGCATTTCAAAATTAAAAAATAGTTAGTCAGTTGCTTGTAGATAGCTTGTTTTGTGAACAACAAAATAGTGGCCTCTCCAATCCTGTCGTTCTACCTGTAATTACTTCAACTTTTATCTCCAGTTTGCATTTCAAAATATAAAAATAGCTAGTCATTTCTTGTAGATAGCTTGTTATGAGATAATTTTATACTCAAATTCTATGGGTTACTATGGAGCACTGCCTTCACATGCTACTTAATTACTTCTCTCGCAACTCGAACTTGCACCACCTTTCTTGGTAAGCATCATATTTACCAATATACCATGTGAGACGAGCCAACATAATGTTATCCACAACATTTATTATTAATATAATTTAAGTATTTTCTGTCGATAAATTTAAAAATTACTGAAGAAGTATTGTGTGCACCTAATCCATTTAAAAATAAGGTTTCAATAAAAAAAACCGTGCTAAAATTTGTAAAGTTCACCTATTTTAAAGTGATAAAAAATCAATCGTTTGATGCAAAAGAAATGGAATTCTAATTATTTTGTTTTCTCTTATAAAATTGATCAATATATTTAATTTTTTCAAGTTTGATGAAAAAATTGAATATCAATCATATCAAGGGATATCATGAATCCATTAACTATTAAAAAATATATATAATGATGTTAGTGTGAAGGTCACTAAATTTATTTTCCCCAAAAGCTCCTATAATTTTGTCTACACCATCTATGTGTATTAAACTAATAAATGGCTAGTAATTTTTGAGAAGTTATTTTTTTAACTTGCGGGGGGGGAGTTAAATGTTTTAACTTTAGAATAATTTTATGAATTTTATTTGAAGTCATTTTTGATTGAAAGCATGCATTATGTTTTTAAAGAATAAAAATATATTACATACCATAATAAAAAAATGGATGGTATGAAACCATATTCATAATATGGAAAAATATGATAATATTAAAAAGATTTAAGAAATTGGATTTACTTTTAAAATGGAGAAATGTTTTCTTGTATTGAAAGAATAATGATATTTATTTTCCTAAACTATGTCAAGAGTAGTGTTAACTTTATTTTTTATTTTAAAAATGATTAACATTTTTTTTACCACTAGACCGTGTGAGTTGAACCAACATGATGTTATTCCCAAGATATATTATTTACATACTTTAAGTAAACGTCACACAAAAACACATCCTTGATATAATCAACTGGAATCTAATAAATGACCAAAAATTCTTAATCTTAATTATAAAGATGAAAGTAAAGGTAGATGTTTAAAGGAAACATTGATTTATTTTATTTCAGTCATATCATCAATCATAAAAGCTTTCAATTTTGAACCTATTACATGGGTTCTAACTTTCAAATGAAGCCTTTGTATCGACCTCATCAAATCACACTATGTAGTTATAGACATGATCACCCATGCAATTGAGAGATCATTATGGAGGGAGTCAAATGCCAACTATAAGAAGAGCTTGAACTTCATGTCCATCAAAGTTGTAATGATAGACTAGTGCTTTAAAATCTGTGTATTCATAGTCACATGTTAACTTATATTCCGTAACATTTACTTTAAGGTGATTACTACCAAATGTGGTGTCTATGGCTATCATGTTCCTCTGATAATATTTTATCATCCAATCCAATTGAAACATGAACTTAATTCATAATAGAGAGGAAACACAACCCTCCTCATTAGCATCTCCTACATATTGTCTATACTCAAACACTTTCTTTGGATTTTTTAAGCCCACTATAGAACCTTTATGCATCATTAAGGTGGAATTGATAATCCTTCTCATTCAATTTAATGATAATAGTTCTAATATCAGTGTTTATTGAGAATTCATCTCTACATATAACGCGTTAAAAATAATTAATATCTCAAACAACATACATTGATGTCTGTAATGGACATTCACAATTTTAATGAGATCTCCACCCACTCCTACAATTTTTCACTAATATACAAATAAAAATAACAACAATAACCTATAAATTCATTTTGTTGACTATCACACATGTTTCCCATTTTTTTAACATAAAAAAAATCTTAGTACATTATTACTATACTTTTAAGTTTGTGACCAATACTTTTAATGGTGATATTGTTCAAATAGAAGAGGATGAGAAGAGGGTTTTTGTACTTGTTGACAATTTTGACCTTGCAAGTCAAATTGTCACCTCTATCATTCAAAACTTTGCATAAACATGCCTTTTTGAAGTAGTGGCAGAAATTGGTCTTTGTAGTTTTTTTGAAGGGTTCCTTCCTTTCAAAAAGGGTCTATTTCAATAGTTTTCTTGAAGGGCAAGTATCGCCAAAATGGGATTTTCAATTGATTGAAGGAATTGGGCTTGTTCAGATTGTCTGAAGGGTTATTTTTAAATAGCCAATGGACTTGACATCTTTTCCAAAGGGATTGATTTGGACATTTTGTCTGAAGCAAAGGTTCTGAGGGTCCATTGCAAAGTTTTCAAAGGAATTATCCGAAGGAAATGGTCTATTAAACAAAGCCTAAGGGTACTTTTGAATTTTTTTGAAAGGACACTTTGAAGAATTTTGAAGGGAAAGTGGACATTTGCAATTTTTCCAAAAGGGTCTTTTCAAGAGCAAGAGGTACCTTACAACTTTCCTGAAGGGTACTTTGAAAAAAGCCGAAGTGACACTTTGGAAATTCGAAGGGCATTGTCAACTTTTTCAAAAGACCATTCTCATTTTTCCAAGAGGACACTTTCAAGAATTCCAAAAGGTAAGTGAACCATTACAAAACCTTCAAATGGTCATTTAAAAAAAAGTTGAAGGGTATCTACCCTTCGAAAAAAGGCATTTTCAAAGACAAAGGGGACCATTACAACTTTTTCAAAGGGTCGATTCCAAAAGAACCAAAGGGCACTTTCCCTTTAGGAAAGTCATTTCCAAAATTCCCAAAAGGCTCTTCAAAGTTCTCGAAGGGTCATTCACAAAAGTTTCAAAGGGTCACTTTTCGGTAAAGGTCCATTTCATTTTCCCGAAGGGATCATCACAACTTTCCTGAAGGGACAATTTTTAAAAGGCTCTAACAATTTTTTTGAAAGATGTTTTCCCTTTGAGATAGTCATTTCTAAGAAGTCTGAGGGAC
Organism: Torreya grandis; assembly: GCA_037957365.1. Lineage (NCBI taxonomy): Eukaryota > Viridiplantae > Streptophyta > Pinopsida > Cupressales > Taxaceae > Torreya > Torreya grandis. Next base: position 676,162 of record JARHVA010000306.1, read on the forward strand.
ACTTTGAAAAGTCTAAAGGGACATTTTAGAAAATCTGAAGGCCTTTTCCTTTGGGAAAAGATTCTAAGTGGACTTTTCCAAAAGTCCAAAGGGATTTTCCAATAATTTTGAAAGGTAATTGGACCATTTCATTGTTTCAAAGGTCCATTTCACTTTTATGAAGGGTTGTTTTTGGTAAATAGGGACACTTTCAATTTTGTCGAGAGGACACTTGCAAAAAGGCTGAGAGGTTCATTTTGAGAAAACCTGAAGGGCACTTTCCCTTCGAGAAAGTCTATTACCAAATTCCAAAGGGATGCATAGAAAGTTTGAAGGGATATTTTTGAAAACCCAAAGGGATATTTCAAAATTCCAAGGACCATATCAAGAAATTTGAAGGAATAGTCCATTACAAAAACTCTAAAAGAAAAGTCCTAAGGTCAAAAATCTTGAAACAATTCCTTTGGACAATTTATATGAAGGAAATGAAAGAAGAAGAACATTGAAGAAAAGTTCAAAGGAATACATGTAGAAACAAAGCTAGAGGTTGAAATAAATAGCTATAGACAAATAGAAGGAATATAAAAATAGAAGGAATATATGCACAAAAGTGAAGAGCCCAAAAGTGGAAGGTCGAGAATGATAATAAGCTAACAAAGAATTCAATCTAAGTTTCTATGCCATGTATATGTTATTATCTTGGGATTTTTATGCACCTTTCACTCATCAAGGTCATTTTCCATGTAGGCAAAGACTATCTATAGTTGATTGGTCAAAGGTTTGAATTGACCATTTTATTGAAGTCATGCTTATCTCCTAGTCATCTCATACATTCAAAGGTCCAACTCAGCTTCAAGTTCAATCAAGAGGCATATTTATTTGAATATTACAGCATGGCTTCCCATGCAAGAGTTTAAATTATAAAACTTGGGTCCACCTCATCCCTTATATGCCAACATGGAATTTCATGCATGCTTCAGTTCTAGAGTTGACTAGTCTTGCACTTTGTTTAGTTGACAAGTCATACATGTGCTCTTGTTTATCTTGTTAAATGATTTCAACATTTATATCAATTTAAGTGGAGTTCTAAATTCAATTTTGGTGTTGATTTCATGCAAAGAAAATTGTTTTGTTGTTTCAGGCAATTCAGGTGGAGTTTATATTTGGAGATTGGCATAACATCATGCATGATGAAGGTTTTGACTCAAACTTGAGCTCACCTTTCTTTTCAAATGTCAAAGAGATTTTCATGGAAGATAGAAGATAAAAAGTTATTTATTAGAAAGTTGTGTTATCTTTGGATATCACAAGTTGGACTAGGTTGATCTCCTCTTCTATTTTGGTTCCAATCTCTTCACTGTTATATACTTTCTCTATATAAGTTGGCTTTTCAGCCTTGAAATGTGTCCTTTTTTTGGCAAGACCATACTTTGCCAAAATTTATGTTGTGTAACCTTTTTAGATTAATATAAGGACAATTTTCAAACTCTAAGGTGATGCTATAGTGTATTTATGTCAGTGATTTGTATATGTGATAGAATTTTCTTCCTTGTCAAGTCCTAATTCTTACCTAGTTACTAGTTGATCAGATTATGTAGGTCATATTCTATGTTTAATATCTTTTAGCTAAATTTACAGTGGATATAAGTGGTTGGTTAGTGCCTTGAATCATGCCTATTCCATTATTTCCCTTGATCTTTGATCACAAGATAGAACTTTTTCATGAAATATTGATACATAGGGGTCATTTGGAGTTAAAAATTTAGTGTTTTTTAATTGTCCGATCAATGTTTTTAGAAGATCAAATTGAGTGGATCAATAAAAATTTAGGTGTATCACCATCATTAGATAGGATTTTCCTTCAATTTTATTTTTGTTTTTTCCCTTTCCCTTTTCCTTGTAGTTTGTAGCATAGAGTAGAGATCCTAACTGATACACCAAAGGGAGATAGCCCTTAGAATATAGAGATTCAATCCACTGATTAGGCTACCCATAACCTAGGATTGTTTCTATATTTTAGTAGACTGTAAAGGCCTAAAACTACCTTCACAAGGGTGTGAGTCTGATTGACAACAATTTTTGGTATGCTTGGTGGGAACTCAAAGAAATTCTATGCATATCTGAAGAAGTTTTGCAATAGAAGAAGATATTCATTATCATCAACATCTAGTTGCAAAACTCATAGCATCATTCAATAAATTTGTTTATGCCAAAGGTTACCACAAGGTTAGAAAGTAAAGGTATTCCTTTTGAATTTATATCAAATAAGAGATCAAGGTTTAAGAGGGAAAATCCATATCATCAAAAGAAATATTTGTCTCCTAGTTATCCTATTGTTATAAACACTACAATCCCCACTTTCCAAATGGCCATAAAAAACTAGGTGTTTGTTCCATTCAATAGAGGTAGCCCACTGAATCTGGCCCAGTTTCAATATATTCCTATGTCTACCCTCAAGATTATCCCATTCTTCTTAGGAGAAAATCAAATAACCCCTATTGAGCATAACCAATTTGTAGCTAATCTCTATTCAGTCCATAATGTTGTTGAAGATAATGTTGTTATTACATTTCTTAATGCTTCCTTCAAAGGAAAATCATTGCAGTGGTATAGAAACCTTCCACTAAACTCCATTTCTATTTGGGATGAATTGGGTGTAGCCTTGGTCAAATTATTTGAGTATAAATTTGATCACCTATCTTTAGTTGAGCAATTAACTGCCATAAATAGAGTTCCTCATGAGTTCATGTCCAATTTTAACCTTAGATTCCAAAAGACATGGACTAGGATACCTGTGTTGATTAGACTATCTCCTGAATATGCATTTCTATATTATTTAAAATCCCTTAACTCTAACATTAGTGTGATGATATAGTCAATGGGTGGCACCACCTTGCTAGATGCTTATGAGGTTGTAATAAGGGCAGAGAATAGTTTGATACAAGATGGTAAGATTTCTCCAAGGCCTCCAATTCTTATATTTCAAGAATTGAATTCTATACCAACCCCTTAAATTCCTCAATTTCCATCCTTAGCTCCTATTCTATCACCTCATGCTCAAATTGTAGCCCCTACTAGTCAAGTTAGTGAGATAGGAGAGTTAAATTTTTTGATATAATCCTTTAGGAATGAAATAGTGAAACTTAAGAGACATCAATTTTAGGGTAATAGGTCCTATCAGCAACAAAATCAAACCACCTATCATCCCTTCAAAGATTAAAGGCCTCCTTATCAAGGTTTTAGAGAGAATAGACTGCCTTATCAAACACAAGGAGCCATAACTCTAGCTAAGCCATATCTACCATTAATCCTAATGCTCTTTCCAATTTAAAAGCCATTTTTTCCACCCCACCTTAAAACAACTTGCTGCAAGATTCAAGTTGACAGTCCTCAAATCTCAATGATGCTTAAAACCAAGCCTTGGTATCACAAAACATCACTATGCCACAAATGACACAAGAAGTGTTTTATTTTCAAGGAGGTCAGTATCAAGATATAGGTTTGACATCATAAGGAGAGACTCAAAAATTTCAAGGGTAGCTTGATGCCATTAATGTAAATTGACAAGTGGATGACCATGTTGCTTTTACTTAGGGTGTTGAAACTAACAATTCAAGTGGTCAAGTTTCAGCTATAACTAAAGCTAGAAGAAGAGCCATTGATGAGCTACATGAGGTGAAAAAGGATTCAAGTACTCATAATGTTGTTTATAAGAGTAAAAAGGAACAATTTTATGCCCCTACAACTCAAAAAAATCAGATTATAGAGGTTAGTAAAGTTCATCAACTACCTCTAGTTCGTGAACAACCAGTGCTTTAGAAAGTGCAACCAAAGGTTAGTGGATCTTATTTCAGTATAGTGGATTAGATGAATAAGTCTAATATCAACATTAGCATGTGGGATTATCTTTCCATCCCAGGATAAAAATATTTGCTCATCTAAGAGCTTTCAACTCTCAGATTGTCTCCAAAACTGATTGAGAAAGAAGGTGTTGTCTTAAATAATTTGAATCAACCAACTAAGCAACAAGTACAGTAAGTAAAAAAGATGGAAAAGGTGGAAAAAACTAAAGTAAAAACAAATATAACTCCTCTTTTCTACCTTTCTTTGATAGTAGGTGATACTTTGGTTCATAACTGTATGGTGGATAGTGGAGCTAGTAGTACAGTCATACCTAAACAGATTGCAAACAAGCTTGGACTTGTTTATGAGCCAAACACTAAAGGATTATTGAAATTAGATGATCAAAAATAAAGATGCTAGGCATCATCAGAGATCTAAAAATGACATTACATGCATGTCCTAATGTTACTATTCAACAAGATGTTGTTGTGGTAGATTTACATCCTTACTTTTCTATGTGCCTTTCAAGGGACTTCACCTCAAAGATTAGGAGATATTTATTAGTTGATTGAACTTATTTGATGTTTAGAACTAGCTATGGTACCAAATTAATAATTAACTCTAAAATTATTGCACATTTATACATGGATCCTTATATTCCAAGTGTTGTGAACACTAACTGTATCATCTCAAATGATGTACTAGAAACTAGTGGAATAGAAGATGGATCACCTTTGGATAGAATTCCAGATTTATTTATTGATGAGTGGGATTCCAATTTGCATGAGCATGATTCTTATAATCTGATTGAATAAGAAGGACTTGGTGTATATTGCCTTCATGAGAATGATGTACCAATTCCAACGATGGTTAAGGATGATGAATCTAGTGAAATACTGTGGCAATTGTACTTTGATAAATTAAGGAATAAACATGGTACCAAAGCTAAAATGATGTTAGTTTATCTAGAAAAGTAAAGGTATTTATCTTCCATTAAATTTTAGGTTGGTTTTTCAAATAATGTTTTTGAGTATGAAGCACAGTTCACAATTTGCAGTGGGCTAAGAAGATGAAAGTCAACACCTTGCAGGTTTTTGGTGATAGTGAACTTATAGTTCACCAAGTAAGAGGTTTAAATGTATACAAAAATTTTTCGCTTAAGTCTTACATGCATATAATATGGGACTTACTTGAATATTTCCAAGCTTTTAACATTCAGGCAATACCAAGAGGTGAGAATAAACATGTAGATAGGTTGGCTGCCATTGGATCATAATTTAGTATCCCAACTGATATAAAAAGTGAGAAAATTCAATCACATATAAAGGTGGTTGTAAGGCCTTATGTTCTAGATAATCATGAGAATTGGTAAGTGTTCAAAGATGACAATTAACTTGTGATATTCTTGCAAGAGGAGGCTAAGTTTTCTTCAAGAAACCAATCAAAGTATTTGCAGTAGTATGGTGATCAGGTTGTGCAACTAAAAACAAATAAGTTTCCCAAGGGAATGGTCACACTTGAGAACATTTTTAGTGGTGATGACAAGTTAAGGAAAGAAAAGTCATTCTTGTCAACGAAAGAAGAGCACTATGCCAATGTAGAGATTACAACTGGTAAGATTTTGAAGTTGGGTAAGGTATGCATTCCTTCACAAAAAAAAGCTTTCATTGAGTTATGCACAATTTTTGCTAATATATTTTCATGAAAATATAGTGATCTCAAGGAATTTGACTCAAGTTTAGCTCAACACACCATTGAGTCAGAGGTTGAAACTAAACCAATGAAACAAAGACAAAGGCCCATTAATCTTAAGCTTGAGCCATTGATGAGAGCTGAGATTCACAAGCTCATAGAGTCAACTATTATATTTCCAATAAAGCACTCCACTTGGGTGGCAAATCTTATTCTGGTATAGAAGAATAATGGTGAGATTAGATTGTGTGTTGACTTCTATGATTTGAACAAGGATTCACTTAAAGATCACTATCCATTGCCATCAATGGAACAGATTTTATAGTTGGTTGTAGCTTCAGAAAGGTTTTATTTGTTAGATGGATATAGTGGATATAATTGGATTTTGATCAAAGAAGAGGACTAATTTAAGACAACCTTCACAACTAAATGGGGGACGTTTGCATGCAGAAAGATGCCATTTGGTTTATCTAATGTCAGAGCAACCCTTTAGAGAGCCATGGCTATGGCATTCCAGGGCCTTCTTAACAAGTTTTTACTTGTTTATTTGGATGATATAATAGTATTTTCAAAGAGTGCATAAGATCACATGGTTCATCTCAACAAAGTGTTTGAAAGGTGTAGGCAATTTGGGGTATCTCTAAATCCCAAAAAGTGTGTCTTCTCAGTTTATGAAGGTAAGATTCTTGGACATGTTGTTTCAAAGCATGGTTTAAGCATAGATTTTGAAAGGGTAGACTCCATTCTTTCACTCTCCTTGCCTAAGCCTAAAAAGGCTATGCAAAGCTTCTTTGGGAGAATCAACTTCATAAGGAGATATATTTCAGAGTTTGCCATTTTAGCTAAGCCACTTATAGCCATGATAAAGAAGAATCAAATCTTTAGTTGGTCCAAAGAAAGAGTAAAAAGTTTGAAGATATTAAGAAGGCCATAACTAGTGCTCCTATACTTATAAATCTAGATTTCACAAAAGATTTCACTTTGTATACGTATGCTAACATGGAAACCATTTCAGGCATTTTTATGCAACAAAATCATGAGGATTTGGAGCAACCAATAGCTTTATTTAGTCAAGGCTTGGAAGAGTATGAAACACGATACTCTTTTGTTTAAAAACATGTGCTTTCAGTTATAAGGTCTCTTTAAAAGTTTAGATACTTGTTGTCTAACAATAATATACACCTAATGGTTTCTCATCCAAGCATCAAGGAGTTTTTTTTGAACAAAGATATAAATGAGAAGAGAGCTGGTTGGATAACCAAGGTAATGGAGCATGACTAGTAAATTAAGGTCACAAAGCTGATTAGAGGCAAAGGACTTTGTGAGCATCTAGCTCAAGACTTGCAAGAGACTAATGAGGTTGTTTTGATGTCAAATGATGAAGAGGTTGCAGCTGGTCATACCTCAACTTCCAACTAGTTTCATGACTTGGTAATCTATCTCCAAGACAGTGTTTATCCCTCTCATCTAAGTTCTTCAAAAAGAAGATATTTCAAGTTTTAGTCAATTCCATTTTTTCTTATTGATAGTGTTTTGTTCAAGAAAGATATCAATGGCATGTTGTTAAGATGTATACAACCAAGCCAAACTCAAAGATTGCTTGAAGAATTACACAATGTACATGGTCGAGGACATTTTTTTGCAATAACTACAACCCTTAAGAAAATGAGAGGTGGGTACTATTGGCCTAGTATATTTGGTGATTTTCATACATGGGTTAGAAAGTGCAAACAATGTGTTATGTTTGTAGGAAAAGTGAAACTTGTAGTTTTACCTCTTCAACCAATTGCGGTGGATCAACCCTTTATCCAATAGGGATTAGAATTTATTGGTCTCATAAATTTTTCATTCAAGTTTAGGACATAAATAGATTCTAATTGTTATAGATTACTTCACACGTTAGACAGAAGCAGTGGCATTGAAAGAAGCAAATGAAAGCAATGTTCTAGATTTCTATGAAGGTTTGCTTACTAGATTTTGAGTTCCTTCAACTATTATTTTTAATAATGTAATAGCTTTTATGGGAACTAGGATTAATCAATGGGCTATCCACATGGGATTTATCTTAGCACTTCATCAAACTATTATCCACAAGGCAATGGCCTTGCTAAATCTACAAATAAGAACCTACTGAAGATCATAATAAGACTATTGAAGACAATCATAGGTAATGGCATCTCAATTTGAAGTCAACTCTGTGGGCTAATAGGATCACCTACAAAAGGTTAATAGCCAACTCTCCTTACAAGCTGGTATATGGTAAAGAAGTGAGGTTACCCATTTCTCTTGAGTTTCCTGTTGATGATTTAAAATTGTGCTTGTTCTAAACACCAACAATGGGAAGTTTCAAGATGTGGGACTTGTGACTTGAAACAACCTCCATATTTTTGAGAAGCTGGTTCTTCTTTATATCGAGTGTATACTGGGAAAAGGGACAGGAATTTTAACAAAAACATAAATGCAAGAAAGAAAATCTAACTATGGCGATGTGCCTGAATGTAATTCGACCTTAATCCTGAGCACAGTGAAACTATATGTAGGATTCATTTACATTTAAGAGAAAACAAGTGCATGATCAATGTAAAAGATGGAAACAATAGAAACAGAGGCTCAATCATAGACTACTTTTGCAGTGATACAAAAAATGTCAACAAAGGCATAGGGTTCAATCTTCTTATTTAAATTTTCCAGTCACATAAGAGGCACAAAAACACACACAATTATATAAACTTTTCAACTCAATAAAATGAGACAAAGCAAATGACATTCCTAATCAGAACTCTAGAAAGTCTAAACTCTTGACAACATAGCCTAGACTACTTTTGCAATAACACAAAAAATATCAACAAAGGCATAGGATTCAATCTTCTCATTAATCTTCTAGTCACATAAGAGGCACAAAAACACACACAGTTACATAAACCTTTCAACTTAAGAAGATAGAACAAAATCATATGATATTCCTAGTCACAGCTCCAGAAAGTCTAAACTCTTAACAATAATTCTCTCAAAAAAATCTCTCTGGTATCTGATTCCCCACCTTTCTAGTGATCTCTGCACCCTTATTTATAGCCTTGGATTCACTCCAGATTATCTGCTTGTTCCCAATCTAATGGCTCAACTGAAATCTAACCAAACTGGAAGTGTCCAATAGAAGATATTTTATAGATTCTAAAATGTTGTCTTTTGGCAGTTCATTGGCTGAAACAGATTGCAGGATGCTCCCTTCTCTTAAACGATAGGTAACACTTAGCCAATTTATTGAAAACCTTCTTACTACTTTAGTAGACACCGGAGGATGACACTTGGCGTGTTCCATAGCACCTATCGAAGACATGTGGCACTTCTCGCGTAACTTATACTCTTTTGTGTCTTTGCTCGAGAGTGTTCTGCCTTTGACACTTGTCGCAATCCGCTTCCTCAAAACTTCAACAGCTTAAAAGAAAATAAGACTCACAACATTTCTTACCTGAGTAACCTTAAAAAGAACACAGGGACAGGTGTCAATCTCTATTGCTTCATTAAAGGACACATGACAATCTCTGCTTTACTTATCTAGGGTTACATGGTAGTCTTCGCTTCTTTTAGCTACTTTTTTAGAAACTTGCAGAAGATGACACATGGTGGTCTCCACTTTACTCTGTTTATACCATAGAAATAAATGGGTCTCATTTCATATTTACACAGATAGTGACACCTAGCGGCTTTCGCTTGCTTTAGAAACAACACTTAAGACCCACCACGGTCTTTGCTATATCAATAAAGAAAAAATGAAGATAATTCAGATCGCGACACATGGTGGTTTCCACTCTCTTTTGCTAGGGTATGTGGCATCTTTCGTCACTTTTAGAAAAGCAAAATTGAAACCTTCTGTGATTTCCACTTGGCACTTTCTGCTTGATCCTGATACTTAGCTTGTTAAAACGTTTCACTGAAAAGAGATGAAACATGGGTGCCGATATGAAACCGCAGATGATGACACTTGGTAGTTTTCACTTGACAAAGGATACTTGCCTCAGACGACGACACTTGGTAGTTTCTTATTGAGAAAGGATACCTTAGATGATGACACTTGTCAGCTTCCACTTGATTTTGACACTTAAACAAAAAATGAATCAAAAGGAAAATAGAGCCCGTGCTCTGTTTCAAAACTTCACTATCTCGGACCAAAGTATGCGAGGACAAAATTTTGAGATGCACGACTAAAAAATAGAATGAAATGTAGAGTAAATATTTACTCTATAGTTATTGGCAACCCCAAGGACTTTTGAGCTTGCTCAAAAAGATACCACAACTCTCATTAGATCAAAATTTCAAAATCATAGCTTCAACAATGTTGTCTGGTAGGCGGACGACTCATCATCAGATAACCCTTGCTTATTCTGCAATTCATTGAAGGCTAAATCAAGGTTAATAATATCTTTGTGTGAAAAAATTTCCAAAATTTGAGTCGTAGCCTTCAATTTGAATTCAAGCTGGGAAACAATAACCAAGACAACTTCTACTTCAAGGACTGATGAATCATCCCTTAGATCCTGGAAAACTGTCTGATCATTTTGTTTGGCCAACAACAGATGTTCAATTTCATCTACCATTAGCATGGTGTTTTCATCAAGAAATGGAAAAGGAAGACCTAATTGTACTAGATCTTCAACATGTTTCATTTCATTGATTCCTTCCTTCATGACATCTAGAAGCTCTCTGCAACTGATTGCTATGGAATTGCAACTAAGAACCTCATTTACTCGCTTGGCAGTGACCATTCTATCATTGATTCCTGCTATTGATAACATTGCATCTGTTGCATCATAAAGCTTTTGCAGCAATGTTTTTGAGTCCATTACTCTCCCAGAGACTATAGCCAAAGTGTTTACAACTGAACTCTCCACCTTTTTGCACAATTTTTGTGCATTTAGTAGGGAGGTGAGAGAAGGCCTGAGCTGAATAATCTCTGAAGAGATTCTCTTCCACATGGATTCATTTATCTCCTTTACCATACTTAATACTCAGACATTCCTTGGCCTATTGGCCAACTCTAGTGTCAATTGTGCTGCTCTCTGTTGCTCTACTTAAAATTGGACTTGTATAGCCACAGTATTATTCTGTTCAGCTAGCAGCTTTTGTTGCAATTGGGTAACTTGTAACAAGTATTCCTCACATTTTCCTTGCAATGCTACCTTTTCATGCCTTAGGGTTGTCACCACATATTTTACACGTGTGATCCCTATTTTTAAAGAATCATTTTGGCCCTGAACTGCCTAGTGAGTCTGAAGAGAAATAGTATCTTACAACTGTTTATTCAGATTCTCTATTTCATTGTCTTTTCTATTGATCTCTAAGGTCAAACTGTTACAATTTGCCTTTTCCTTGGCTAGATCGGCTTCCATCTTCTGTAGCCTCTTTGATAGCTTCAAGTAGTCTTCAATAACTACAGAAGTGGATTCAGTCAACAACTCAATTTTGTCTTGTGCCCTGAAAAGGGACATGTCGATGGCCACTACATTCATCTTGTAATCCTCCAGTTGCATCTGCTCAATTGGATTTATTATATTTGGTAACAAATGAGTCACCATCAATTGCTATTGGATGGGATCAAATTGTGACCATAGATGGGGTGTAGTCAATGCTTTATTTTTCTTGATCTTCTTTTTCTCTCTTCAGGCTTCCCTTGCCTTCCTAGCAGCATCTGCTTGGGTCTGGAAGGTAGAAGGAGAGGCAATGTACCCTCCCACAAAAGGATGTCCTTGTGCTAAACCATATTGAATAACCAATTGTTGGCTATGGGAAATCTGAGGGGAAAGTTTCTTGGGAATAGAGGGGGAGAAATGAGGTAATGCTAAAGCCTGAGGTGGCACAGATGGGGCAAACTGAGAAATGGGAATGGCAGAAGTAGCAGGAGATGTCATCTAGCTAGATTAAATAATCATGCCAATAGGAGAAGAAATAGACTGAGAAGGATAGGGAGGAATAATACTTACCTGAGGAGCAATTACAATACCCTGTAATTGGCACTGTGGGTTGTCCGTCTCCTCTTCTGAATCAAATTGAAACTGCACCCTCTTTCATTTTTTGGGTGTCTCTTCTTTTGGTTGCATCCTTTTTCCTTCCACATCTACTTCTTATGGAGAACTGGGAATATCTATAACTACTACTGATGGGGAAGCTTGTGGTGGTATAGACACCGCACTCTTTTGCTTTTCCATGACACTGAGAGATTGGAGCCAAACTGATACAGTTACTACAGCTGCAGCTTGCTCTGAGGCTTGTGACTCTTGGCTTGACCCAGCCCTAGCTTCTTACTCTTCACTCAGTGTCATAAAATTACTTGTCTCTGGGCTAGATATAGGGGAGAGATGGCACTCATCTCATAGTTCTTCCCATCTCTCATCTATGTCTACGTTCCCAAAATAATGGGTTGTTTGACAAATTTCCTACCTATATTTCCAATAGGCCTCTATTTTCTCAGTATCCCAATCTTTATTCCTTAATGTCCTCCTTAAGACAAAAGTCATTCTGACTTTAGGATCATAATCCCTCTGCTTAACATAGAATGTTTCCCAGGGTCTATTTTGTGGAAGGGGCAAGTCTGTTAACTCAACATAAAATCTAGGAGTGTCTTCCCTAGGACTTTTTTGGTTTCCCAAAAAGGGCGGCCCTCATGTGCAATTCTGGTTGCGACTCTGTTAGTTCTTATCCAAGAAGCTATGAAACCATTTGGGTCATAAACCCATTTGTCCTCTATTAAAAGGAAACCCAAAAAGGCTAGCTTTCTGAGCAACACAACTTCAACGTTTTTGGTTTCCAAAACCATGCTAGTTGTCATCCATAGGAGATCATACATTTTCCTTTTCCTCTTCCCAGAACCAAATTCATTGCCAACTATGGATACCTACCTGGTGACCTCTAGGAATGCTAACCTAAGAGTCAAAATCTTAGGTAGCAATATTGGTTCCCCATAAAAACCATGGACTCTTATAATGGTATGGTGGGATCCAAAATAAAAATCACAAGGAATTGGGCAACTGGCTAGAAGATTTGAAACACTTGGGAATAATCTACTCATAAATGGTTCGGGGCTGAGGTGGCAAAAAGCAGGGGTAACAAATAATTCCCAAAATTCATATGGGTCACTAGTCTTTGACAAAATGTGTGTCCATGCAGACACAGGAATGGTCCTTTGGAGATCAAAATTTGGGTCATACATATTAAGAAACATATGTTGGGCAAAGAGGTCAGAGTTTTGAAAAAGCATGAGGTGGAACAAATAGGAAGAATACCTGAACACTCTTTTTGATTTGAAATGGGCTAGTTGCTCTACCATTGAGAAAGAAATTTGTTCAGAAAAATCGAATCGATACTCCTAAGTTTTGTCAATAGTCTTCAGCCTGAAGAGGATAGCCATTTGTTCTGCACAAATTGCCATATCATCTTTCATGCCAAAGATGAAAGCCATCATAGACAATGCGTCTTGGCTAGCTTGTGTGAATTGGGCTCTTGCTGCAAGGAGTGTGGGCACCATAGTGTCATCATCGCCCATTTATAATTCAGATCTGAAGAACCTTGACTGGGTATTGATGTTTGCCCACATTCTTTGCATTTTAACAATAGTGGGAAACGTAGATGTATTATCATGATACAAGGCTAACATATCCCTGATAGCTTGCAGTGTGATTTACACCGTGAATGGACCTCATTGAATAGTGCATGAGGGTGCATGGAATAAGTCTACACATAATTCAACCAAGTCAGGGCATGGATGCACAGCTGTAACAATAAATTGTACCAGCTGTGAAGTCCATATCATCATGGCAAATGTTTCATATTGCCCTACTCTGGCCCTCTGTAGACACCTTTGATGTGTCCCTTCTCTAAGAGTTTTGCTACTAGCTCTCTAAAGAATTGGGTCCATGAGGCCATCTGCATAATCTATTATTTTCGCTGGGTCACTTGCTTGACCAACTTCAGGAATCTTGGTCCGTGGATAGGTCTTCAATGGCTGCATAGGAGTTGAAGCATACGACTTACTTGCCAAAAACTTATCAAGGGATTCATACAACCCAGCTCCTTGTTGTGAAGATTGTGCCCCCTCCATCTCTATGTCTTTTCTGTGATAATTTGTATGAACTTTTGCAAAATAGAAACACTTTCATAGAAGCAAGTTTACTAAGCACTAAAAATGCAAGTAGCAGGATATTTTCACAAATGCAGGAATGTTTGATAACTTGTAAGATTTAACTCTTGCTAAGAGGTATTTATTGACCTATCAAGTCTCGAAATGGCATTAAACTCAGATAACCGTTATCAGATCCTACTCAATCTTTATGGAACAATGAGATAGACACGTTATGCAAGTGGTAGTGCAAGGTACCTTAGGGATCTCTAAAGATTTGGGAGACATTCAATGTATTGGAGAATTTTGAAAATTTTGAAAATTCTGAGCTGTCGACTACGTGTTCAAAGAACACTTATTTAAAAGAAAAGAGGGAAAACAAAATAGGAAAACAAAAGCAATACGGAAAGGGGAAACTATCTAACTATAATACATAGTATCTTTATCTCCCTCCTGGATCAAAAGAATTTCTAAAATCTCTTTCATGACAAGCCAGCTTATATTGCCAGGCAAGTGTTTGAATTTGATATAGCTCTGATGACTTGCTTTCTTTGTATGCCATGGTGTCTGGCCTGCATTTGCGTGAGTCTGAGTCAAACCTACTTCCAACATATAAGACTCTTCTTGTTCTTGGAAGCTCATCGAATGTCAGCTCTTGATATTGTTATGTCTTATCAAGAAATTAACGACTATTTGCTCATTAACATAAGCCTTTTCACATATATCATTTATTGACTTAACTCCTTCTGCTTCAAACTCAGGTTCTATTGCATGATCATCCTCTTTAATAACTTCAAAATTACCAACCTCTTGAAAGGATAATTTTGAAAGAGTGCAATAATTTTGCATATGTAACTGATTCTCAATGCAATCTTGTTCCTCTGCAATCGGCTCACAGCTTCCCTAAAAAATAGTATAACCTGATCCAATGATTTCAAACAAATCATTTAAATCATGATCAAGGAAATGTCCATGCTCTTCCTCATCATCTTGCAAAGTAAGCATAAAATCAGAAATTATTTCTTCTTCATCAGAGATTAAGGCATACGCTTGTGACTTCTCACTCAGAATGTTGAATTCATGTTGAGAGACCCGAGGATTGATAGAAGAGATATCTTCTGACTTTTCTTCCTCTAGAACATTTGAGATTTTATGATCTTCATCAAGTATAACATAAGTGCCCAAACCAATAGAATCATAATTTCCATATGGGTCACTTTGCATCATAGCTAATAAATGATCATTTTCTTCTTCTTGATTATATCCAGTCCATTCACCTAGCTCCTCAACAAAAACCCTTTCTTCTTTATTCATCATAGCATGAGCTGCCTCTAACTTTGTAGCTGGTTCATTGGTGATATGATCCTTATATAATGGCTCAGATAATATCTTCATCTTTGAACCATATCTAGTTCTTAAAATGAGGTGAGACCAATCAAGGGACATATATCCTCCTATCTTGGCTGTAAAGTCTCTTGATAAACATAAGCCAAAAATAGGAGGTATATCTATCACTACTACATCTTGATTTACAATTATATTGGGACAAGCATATAATTGTAATTGGAGTTGTTTAATTCTCCCTATTATTTGTACTACTTTGCCATCTAGCTGTATGACTCCTTTAGTGAGTGGTTCATACTTAATTTCTAAAGCATCAGCTATCTGCTTGGACATTACTGTAGTACTAGCCCCTGAATCCATCATTGCATTATGTAGCAGTTTCTTACCCACTATCAAAGTTAAATAGAAGGGATCTGGGTTGGATTTGCTTACCTATGTTGTATTATTCACTAGGGCTATTGTCTGTAGATGAACTGTATCTTTGAGCTTTTCTTTTTCAGCAGGTTCTTTGATAACAGTACCTTTAGGCACTGCTTGCCCTTGTAGAGCTTCTTGTAGTAGTGTCTTCTATTTAGGAATAGCCAATATATCTCATATTGATACTTGTGTTGGAGTCTTCTTCAATTGATCCACCACATTTATTGGTCCTAAAGTCTGAGTTCTTTGAGAATAAGGATATCTTATTTTTTCTTGAATTTGTGCAGGAATCCCTTGATTCTGCATCAGCTGAGGCACTTCTTGTCTGACATATGTGTTTCTTTGTCCATGAAATGAAGAATTATCCATGACTTGACTACTTATAACCTCAGGTTGTTCCACCATCCTTCTCTTTGATCTGGTGTAATAATCAGATTGCACCACTGGCTTTTTGGAGGTAGATGCTTCGTTCAAGAAAATTGATTCTTCATCTTCAACCCATGAGAACAAAGCATGTTCTGAGGCTATTTATTCCTCTTGTTGCAAGGACATCCATTGCATCTGAGCCACTAGGACTGAATTCTACATACCATAAGACTGGTAGGCTTGATTGTCACTGGAACTTGCAAACTGACCATCCATTCTTCTTTGCTCTGCCACCTTTTGTTGTAGATTACCCATAGGACAATCTCTAGGTGTATGAGTATTATTGCAAGGGAAACACCAAGAATTAGTGTTATCCACATAGTTATTTTTCCCTGGAACAATATCCCTATTTGAATTGGGAGGAATAGTTTGTGAAGGTGTGGGGACCGCAACCAATTGGTTTGCTCGCTGATGGTTAGTTTGTCTTGGAGGACCCTGATATTGGTTTGGCTGAGATGAAAATATGTTTCCTTGATAGCCTTGATATGGAGGCTTAGGGAAAGTATTTTGTTGTATTTTTATATTGATCAGCTCATTAGAAACTATCCTTAGGATATTCTTAATATCATCCAGCTCAGATGACTGAGTGGGGACAATTTCTTTAGCAGATGGTTGAGGATAGGTGTACATAGACACAGGTGGGGCTATAGATTTAGGGGCTTCTTTAGGTAATGGTAAGGAAATTTGTGGGAACATGGGCATGGGAGGCCTTGGGGGTAACTTTCTAGCATCTATCAAATTATTTTCAGCTCTAACAGCATAGTCATAAGCCTCAGGCAAAGTGTGTCCTCCAAGTGACTGAATCATAATAGATATATCTGAATTCAAAGCCTTAAGAAAAAATACTATAGCCATACCTAGTAATGGTCTAGATATAGCAGGGATTCTTTCCCAAGTCTTTTGAAATCTGGAATTGAAGTCAGTCATGGCTTCTTGTGGTGCCCTTTGAATGGTAATTAATTGCTGTAACAAAGAAGACTTATCACCCTTCTCTTCAAATCTTTTAAAGAAAAGATCTTCGAGCTGATCCCATGTAGATATGGTATTTGGAGTCAAAGACCGATACCATTCTAGAGCCTTCCCTTTAAAAGAAGCTGCTCATAATCATATGGCCACATTTTACTGTGTGATAACATGTATAACACAGACATCTGATACATCCTGAAGATGTTCCTCAAGTGTTTTAAAGTCTTGTCCACTGAATTTGGGCAGAGATTTTAGGGCATTCACTAGGATAGGGTCCCAAGTGGCTGATGGTATTGGGAGAATCAAGGGACTACCAGTGTTCCATCTTGCATAATTTCTTGGGGGTCTAGGGGCTCCCATATTTGCTCTTAGTATTGGTACAAACTGGTTGACTCTTCTTCTTGGACTAGTTACCAAAGGTGGCAAAAGAATACTTGGATTTGTAGCAGATTATGATCTGGTTACTGGTCCACAGCTATGACTCCTTGTAGCTCTCTGGTTCATATGATCTTGAAAGAAACTTTAAGATTGGTCCCACTGGGTGTGCCAAAAACTGTTGATGATTTAAAATTGTGCTTGTTCTAAACACCAACAATGGGAAGTTTCAAGATGTGGGACTTGCAACTTAAAACAACCTCTAGATTTTTGAGAAGCTAGTTCTTCTTTATATCAAGTGTATATTGGGAAAAAGGACAGGAATTTTAACAAAAACACAAATGCAAGAAAGAAAATCTAACTATGGTGATGCGCCTGAATGTAATTCGACCTCAATCCTAAGCACAATGAAACTATATGTAGGATTCATTTACATTTAACAGCAAACAAGTGCATGATCAATGTAAAAGATGGAAATAATAGAAACAGAGGCTCACAACATAGACTAATTTTGTAATGATACAAAAAATGTCAACAAAGGCATAGGGTTCAATCTTCTTATTTGAATTTTCCAGTCACATAAGAGGAACAGAAACACGCACAGTTATATAAACTTTTCAACTCAAGAAAATGAGACAAAAAAAATGACATTCCTAATCACAGCTCTAGAAAGTCTAAACTCTTGACAACACAGCCTAGACTACTTTTGCAATAACAAAAAAAATATCAACAGAGGCATAGGATTCAATCTTCTCATTAATCTTCCAGTCACATAAGAGGCACAGAAACATGCACAGTTACATAAACCTTCCAACTTAAGAAGATAGAACAAAAGCATATGATATTCCTTGTCACAACTCCAGAAAGTCTAAACTCTTAACAATAATTCTCTCAAAAAATTCTCTCTGGTATCTGATTCCCCACCTTTTTGGTGATCTCTGCACCCTTATTTATAGCCTTGGATTCACTCCAGATTGTCTACTTATTCCCAATCTAACGGCCCAACTGAAATCTAACCCAACTGGAAGTGTCTAACAGAAGATATTTTATAGATTTTGAAATGCTTTGTCTTATGGCAATTCATTGGCTGAAATAGATTGCAGGACGCACCCTTCTCTTAAATGCTAGGTAACACAGCCAATTTCTTGAAAACCTTCTTATTACTTTAGGAGATACTAGAGGATGACACTTGGCGTGTTCCACAACACCTATCGAAGACAGGCGGCACTTTTCGCGTAACTTATACTCTTTTGTGTCTTTGCTCAGGAGTGTTCCACCTTTGACACTTGTCGCAATCGGCTTCCTCAAAACTTCAACAGCTTAAAAGAAAATATGACCCATAACATTTCTTACCCGAGTAACTTTAAAAGGAACACAGGGATAGGTGTCAATCTCTGCTATGTCATTAAAGGACACATGGCAATCTTCGCTTTACTTATATGGGGTTACGTAGTAGTCTCCACTTCTTTTAGCTACCTTTTTAGAAACCTGCAAAAGATGACACGTGGCAGTCTCTGCTTTACTCTGTTTATACCATAAAAGTAAACAGGTCTCATTTCATATTTACATGGACAGCGACCCCTGGTGGCTTTCGCTTGCTTCAGTGTCAACGCTTAAGACCCACCACAGTCTTTGCTATATCAGTGAAGCAAAAATGAAGATACTTCAGATCGTGACACATGGTGGCTTTTGCTCTCTTTTGCTAGGGTACGTGGCATCTACTGTCGCTTTTAGAAAAGCAAAATTGAAATCTTTCGTGATTTCCACTTGGCACTTTCCGCTTGATCCTGATACTTAGCTTGTTAAAACCTTTCGTTGAAAAGAGATGAAACACAGGTGTCGATATGAAACTACAGATGATGACACTTGGTAGTTTCTGCTTGAGAAAGGATACCTACCTCAGACGATGACACTTGGCAATTTTCACTTGAAAAAGGATACCTCAGATGATGACACTTGTCAGCTTCCGCTTGATTTTGACACTTAGACAAAAAATGAATCAAAAGGAAAATAGAGCCCGTGCTCTGTTTCAAAACTTCGCCATCTCAGACCAATGTATGCGAGGATAAAATTTTGCAGCGCGTGACTGAAAAATAGAATGAAACATAGAGTAAATCTTTACTCTACATTTCCTAATTTAGAACTAATGCATCAACTTGAGTTGTTGGAGAATCAACCTATGGAGATCATGTATGTTGAGATTATGGATTTGGTAGAGACAAGAAATCAATCCATGCTAGCCATGGAAATTCATCAAGCACAAGTGAAGAGAGCCTTTGACAAAGGAGCTTCTTCATGAAGTTTCATAGAAGGAAATTTGGTCCTCAAGTGGGATAAGGATAGAGCTAAACCATGAAAGTGTTAGGTTGTGGAGCTAAAAGCTTCACTGTTGCAGACATGGAGGAGGTTATTGAGAGGTTGCTAAGTTGCAGGGAAACTAACATTGGTTTGATCAGCTGACGTCGGTCATAAACAGTGGGAAAGGTAATCGACATCGGTCAGGTATCGACCGACGTCAATCATCTCCAGCCTGACAGGGACCGATGTTGGTCGCCTGTGCGGTTCTAGAACTATCGGTTGCATGAACAGTTTGTTAACAAACTGAGTGTTTGCATGTTAAGAGCCAATTTTAGACTTGAAGCTACGGATCTAATTATTGCAATTAGGTGTCTAATTATTGTTTGCATGAGATCTATATAATAGACTCATGGGCTGTATTGTAATTCGTGCTAGAGAGTAAGAGAGCAAATATTAGCTCCTTCAGAGTGAAGAGAGCAAGGTGTGTTCCTCCTAGTGCCACAGTGCCAAGTGTGGGTGCTGGTTTGGAGAATCAGAAGGATTCTTCATGTATGTAGGATCTTGGTCAGCAGGTGTGCAAGGCAACGTTTGGAGATCTGCATGGTAAGTAAGATCATTGATTTGCAGGTATTCGTGTGTGCAAGGTCTAGGTTTGCAGGTGTGCAGAACCAAGTTGATCTGCAGGTGGCAGCAAAATCAAGGTGACAGCAACACAACAGGGAGCAGGATCAAGCAGGATCTACTTGGAGTACAGTGTGTACTCAGTTGGAAAGCAAAGAGGAAGGCAAGGTAGATCCTTTCATAAGTAAGATCGTTTGAGTTGTAGGTTGTTGCAAGTTCAGGGGAGATCCACTTGGAGTGCGTGGAGCACTTGGGTACTGGCAGTAATGGATACTAACTGGTTGGAGGTGAACACCAACTCTGTGTTTGAGTTGTGTGTTGGGACTATAAGAGAGAGAGCTTTGAGGAAAGAATTACTGTACACTTGAGGTGTGGGAAGCCTCTGAGAGGTGTGAAGAAGAAGTGGCATCTTCTTTATTGTATTTTTTTCTATATGAGTATTAATACAAGTTGTGCATTGTCTCTCATATTCTGTGTTGTTTCTGGTTTCTAGTTACTTGCTACTTTTGGTTAATTCCGCATCTTAAGTTGCTTGTATATGGTAATCAATTGTGCTTTCGTGGGGTCCTAACAGTTGGTATCAAAGCTAAGGTTGCAGGGAGCAGGTTTGTGTTTGGTTATAGGTCACTCTCAGGAGTTTTCTAGATTGAGTGGGAGTATAGCAACCGTAGAAGAAAATAAGCTAAGAATGGAGAAACTGAATAGCACGAATGGTCAATTACGGTGTTATGGAAAGAAAGAGCAGGTAAAGAAAGATTATTGGTTGGTAGAAGATCAGCATGAAGAAATTGAAGAAGCAGATGTTGCAGGTGTTGTTGAACAAGATGCTCTAAGATGTTTCTTGGATAAAGTTGAATCTTGGTTAATAGATTCTGTTGCCTCTTTCCATGCAGCCCCAAGTAGAGGGGTTGGTGAGCCTTGCCAAAGAATTGGCAAAGGGGAAGTGATGCCGAAATTGCAAGCGACCAACACATGGGTGTTGAAGAAGGTCATGCAGGTCCCAGTCTTGAAGATGCGGCTAATTGCTTAAGGAAAGTTGGGTGATGAGAGATGCACAAGAACTCTCACAGCGGATGCACTTGAATTAGCATGTGGTAAGAAAGCAGGTACTCTTTATCTACTTGATTGTATTACTGATTCCACTTCTGTTGCACATGTGTGGCTTTGTAGGCTTGGTCACATAAGTGAGAAGGGAATGGATGTTCTTAAGACAAATGGTAAGAGTTCAGCTTCAGAGAGCATAGATCGAGATTTCTGTGAGCAGTGGGTTGCTACAAGAAAGGATTGTGTTTATTGCAGGAAAAGGAAGACTGATGTATTTGATAAACTTAAGAACTAGAAAGCCTTGGTTTTCTTAGAGGAGATGATGGACAGAGACCAATGGATAGGGATGGATACTTCTGAGTAGGGCAGTTTGGACATGGGATTGATTCAAAAGAGCTCGCGGGTTAAAAAGTCATCACTCATAGGCATACACAGGTACCGGCATCAGTCAAGGGTAACTGACGTTGAACAAACAGGTGCCGACATCGGCCATGTGCAGAGCAGAAAAGTCGGTGGTGTCGAGTAGGTGGAGACTGACGTCAGCAGGATAACCGGCGTCGATGACCTAAACAGTCGCATAGAACCGACGTCAGTCAGATGCAGACTATGTAGTGACTGAGGTCGGTCACTGAGATAGATTTTGGGTGGACAACAAGTTGTCAAGGAGTCTCAAACACCCATGGGGAGGACTAAAAGTGTAAGTAAGCCTCAAATTCGTTGTTCCTCTTCTTTATACTCGTTGCTTACTGCAGAGCAGGAAGGATCCAGGAGACAGTGGGAGCATGGCATGAATAGATTGCAGAACCAAATGGGAGATTTGGTAGGGTTGCCAGCCGGTATGAAAGCACTGAGAGATGAATGGATTCCTTAGTTAAAGAATAGAGAGAATGGATACGTGAGATGAAAGGCCAGGTCATATGGTCTTGAGGAAGCTGTAGGACAGTAGTATGGGTTTTGACAGGTGGATGACAAAGTAGGGCTTTAGTCAATGTCAGTGTAATCATTGTGTTTGTCTTACTAGGTGGATGATGATTACAACATTATTCTGTTACTGTATGTGGATGGTATGCATGCTAAAGGTTCAGACATACAGGGTTTTGCTGAGCTAAGGGTAAGGTTAGTTCAGTGGCATGTCATGAGGAATTTGGAGCAGCAAAATTCTTTGGCATGAGAGACATGGAAGATCAGAGGTTGATTTTGTCTCTAGTGGGAGCTGATGTGAAT
Organism: Torreya grandis; assembly: GCA_037957365.1. NCBI lineage: Eukaryota > Viridiplantae > Streptophyta > Pinopsida > Cupressales > Taxaceae > Torreya > Torreya grandis. The sequence continues at coordinate 698,501 of JARHVA010000306.1, forward strand.
CAGGTGTTGGTGAGGTTCAATACGCAAGATGCAGAACCAAAGCACACCAAGGGCTGGACAGTTCAGTGTTTGAAATCACATGAGGTCTGGTATAGACCTGAGTTTGCCCAAGCAGTGGGTGCTGTCAGAGAGTTAGGAGCCAATTCAGGGAAGTGGGTTCTTAGGTATTTGAGAGGGACCAGCAGTAGGTATACATGCTATGCAGGGTCAGGACTTCACTACATGAGTTTGTAAGTTCGGATGTGGCAGGTTACTCGGATGACAGGAGGTGCACCACAGGATTTGTGGTGGTTGGTCTTCAAGGTTGAGCTTGAAGAGGGATACAAGCCAATAAACAGATTAGATGAGGTACAGGTTCAGGTACAGGGCAACTGTTTATCTCCAAGTAGGAGATTGTTAAGTTGTGGAGCTAAAAGCTTCACTGTTGTAGACATGGAGGAGGTTGTTGAGAGGTTGCTAAGTTGCAGGGAAACCGACGTCAATCATATACAGTGGGAAAGGCAACTGACATCGGTTAGGTATCGGCTAACGTCGGTCATCTCCAGCGTGACAGGGACCGACGTCAGTCACCTGTGCAATTTCAGAACTGCCGATTGCACGAACAGTTTGTTAATGAACCGAGTGTTTGCATGTTAAGAGCCCATTTTAGACTTGAAGCTACGGATCTAATTATTGTAATTAGGTGTCTAATTATTGTTTGCGTGAGATTTATATAATAGACTCATGGGTTGTATTGTAATTCATGCTAGAGAGTAAGAGAGCAAATATTAGCTCCTTCAGAGTGAAGAGAGCAAGGTGTGTTCCTCCTAGTGCCACAGTGCCAAGTGTGGGTGATGGTTTGGAGAATCAAAAGGATTCTTCATGTATGTAGGATCTTGGTCAGCAGGTGTGCAAGGCCACGTTTAGAGATCTACATGGTAAGTAAGATCATTGATCTGCAGGTGTTTGTGTGTGCAAGGTCTAGGTTTGCAGGTGTACAAAACTAGGTTGATCTGCAGGTGGCAGCAAAATCAAGGTGACAGCAACACAACAAGGAGCAAGATCAGGTAGGATCTACTTGGAGTACGGTGTGTACTCAGTTGGAGAGCAAAGAGGAAGGCAAGGTAGATCCTTCTATAAGTAAGATCATTTGAGTTTTAGGTTGTTGCAAGTTCAGGGGAGATCTACTTGGAGTGCGTGGAGCACTTGGGTACTGGCAGTAGTGGATACTGACTGGTTGGAGGTGAACACCAACTCTGTGTTTGAGTTGTGTGTTGGGACCGTAAGAGAGAGAGCTTTGAGGAAAGAATTACTATACACTTGAGGTGTGGGAAGCCTCTAAGAGGTGTGAAGAAGAAGTGGAATCTTCTTTATTGTATTCTTTTCTGGATGAGTATTAATACAAGTTGTGTATTGTCTCTCATATTCTGTGTTGTTTCTGGTTTCTAGTTACTTGTTACTTCTGGTTAATTCCGCATCTTAAGTTGCTTGTATATGGTAATAAATTGTGCTTCCATGGGGCCCTAATAGAAAGCACACAAAATTTTATTCCCTTTGGAGTGTCCCATACACAATCTTTAGCTGCAAATCTCATAATGTCTTCCAACTTGCAAAGATGGATGGCGAGGAGCTTCCAATCCCAATCAATGGGATACATCTGAAACATTATTATTGAAGAGCTTGGCTCCTTGTACATAGTTTGTTTATTTTCCTCCAAGTGTTGTTCAAGCACATTAGTTTAGTTTTGTTTTTTCCCAAATAAGTGCTTGTTGGAACATTTGATTTGCTTAGTTAGGTTTTCTTGTTTTGTGTGTTTTTATTCTTCTTTTGGAGGATGAAGGTTGTTTTATTTCAAATCAAAGGTTGTATTTGTAGTCATGGACCAGATTTTTCATTATTTTATAAGTTAAAATGTCACGTATATGGTCTGGTTCTCAAGCATAGCAGGCATGCTTCCCAGTTGAGTAGCCAAAATGTTGACAATTTTGACCTTACAGGTCAAATTGTCACCTCTATCATTCAAAACTTTGCATAAACATGCCTTTTTAAAGCAGTGGCTAAAATTGGTCTTTAAAGTTTTTCTGAAGGGCTCCTTCATTTCAAAAAGGTTCCATTTCAACAGTTTTCCTAAAGGGCATGTATCGGCAAAATGGGCTTTTCAATTGACCAAAAGAATTGGGCTTGTTCAAATTGTCTAAAGGGATTTTTTTAAATAGCCAATAGACTTAACATCTTTTCCAAAAATATTGATTTAGACATTTTGTCTGAAGCAAAGGTTCTGAGGGTCTATTGCAAATTTTTCAAAGGAATTGTCCAAAGGAAATGGTTTATTGAATAAAGCCAAAGGCTACTTTTGAAATTTTTTGAAAGGACACTTTGAAGAATTCTAAAGGGCAAGTGGACCTTTGCAATTTTTTTGAAAGGGTCTTTTCTAGAGTAAGAGGTACCTTACAAATTTCTTGAAGGGTACTTTATAAAAAGCCAAAGGGACACTTTGGAAATCCGAAGGGCATTTTCAACTTTTTCGAAAGATCATTCTCATTTTTTTGAAAGGACACTTTCAAGAATTTTGAAAGGTAAGTGAATCATTATAAATTTTTTGAATGGTCATATAAAAAAAATTTGAAGGGTATTAACCTTCAAAAAAAGGCATTTTCAAAGACAAAATGGACCATTACAACTTTTTTGAAGGGTCGATTCCAAAAGAGCCGAAGGGTACTTTCCCTTCAGGAAAGTCATTCCATAATTCTCGAAAGGCTCTTCAAAGTTCCTGAAGGGTCATTCACAAAAGTTTTGAAGGGTCACTTTTTGACAAAGGTCCATTTCATTTTCTCGAAGGGATCATTACAACTTTCCTAAAGGGACAATTTTGAAAAGGCTCTAACAATTTTTTTGAAAGACACTTTCCCTTCAAGAAAGTCCTTTCTAAGAAGTCCAAGGGACACTTTGAAGAGTCCAAAGGGACATTTTAGAAAATCTGAAGGGCTTTTCCTTAGGGAAAATATTTTGAGTTGAATTTTCCAAAAGTTCGAAGGGATTTTCTAATAATTTTGAAAGTTAATTAGACCATTTCATTGTTTTGAAGGTCCATTTCACCTTTTTAAAGGGTTGTTTTCAGCAAACAAGGACACTTTCAATTTTGCTGAGAGGACACTTGCAAAAAGGCTGAGAGGTTCATTTTGAGAAAACCTAAAGGGCACTTTCCCTTCGAGAAAGTCCATTATCAAAGTCCAAAGGGATGCATAGAAATTATGAAGGGACTTTTTTGAAAACCAAAAGTGGTATTTCAAATTGCCAAGGACCATATCAAGAAATCTGAAGGAATAGTTCATTACAAAAACTTTTAAAGAAAAGTCCTAAGGTCAAAAAGCTCGAAATAATTCCTTTGGACAATTTGTCTAAAGGAAATAAAAGAAGAAGAAAATTGAAGAAATTTCTAAAGGAATACATGTATAAATAAAGCCAGAGGCTGAAGGAAATAGCCGTAGACAAATAGAAGGAATATATGCATAGAAGTGAAAAGCTCAAAAGCGAAAGGCTGAGAATGATAATAAGCTAACAAGGAATTCAATCTAAGTTTCTATGCCATGTATATGATGTTCTCTTGGGATTTCTATGTAATTCTCACTCATCAAGGTCCTTTTTCATGCAAGGAAAGGCTATCTATAGTTGATTGGTAAAAGCTTCAATTGACTGTTTGTTAAAGTCACGCTTATCTCCTAATCATCTCATACCTTCAAAGGTCCAATTCAGCTTCAAGATCAATCAAGAGGCATATTTATTTGAAGATTGTGGCATGGCTTTCCATGCAAGAGTTTGACTTGTCAAACTTGGGTCCACCTCATCCCTTCTATGCCAACATAGAATTTCATGCATGCTTCAGTTTTGGAGTTGACTAGTCTTGCACTTTGTTTAGTTGACAAGTCATGCATGTGCTCTTATTTATCGTATTGAAGGCTTTCAATGTTTCTAACAATTTAAGTGGAGTTCTAAATTTAGTTTTGGCATTGATTTCATGCAAAGGAAATTATTCTCTTATTTTAGGTAGTTCAGGTGGAGTTTATAGTTGGAGATTGGCGTAGCATCATGCATGATGAAGGTTTTGACACAAACTTGAGCTCACCATTATTTTCAAACACCAATGAACTTTTTATGCAAGACATAAGACAAAAAGCTATTTATTATAAGGTTGTGTTATCTTTGGATAGCACAAGTTAGACTTGGTTGATCTCCTCTTCTATTTTTAGTGCCAATCTCTTGGCTATTATATACTTTCTCCATATAAGTTGGCTTATCAGCCTTGAAATATATCCTTTTTTTGGCAAGACCATACTCTACTAAAATTTGTGTTGTGTAATCTTTTTAGATTAATAGAAGGACAATTTTTAGACTCCAAGGTGTTGGTATAGTGTATTTATGTCAGTGATTTGTATATGTGATAGAATTTTCTTCCTTATCAAGTCCTAATTCTTACCTAGTTACTAGTTGATCATATTATGCAAGTCGTGTTCTATGTTTAATAACTTTTGGCTAAAGTTATAGTGGATATAAGTGGTTGGTTAGTGCCTTGAATTAGGTCTACTCCATCATTTTCCTCGAGCTTTGATCACAAGATAGAACCTTTTCATGAAATATTAATGCATATGGGTCATTTGCAGTAAAAAATTAGTGTTTTGTTATTATCTGATCAGTGTTTTTTGAAGCTCAAATTGAGTGGATCAATCAAAATTTAGGTGTATCACCATCATTAGATAGGATTTTCCTTCAATTTTTTTTTTGTTTTTTCCCTTTCCCTTTTCCTAGTAGTTTGTAGCATAGAGTAGAGATCCTAATTGATACACCAAAGGGAGCTAGCCCTTAGAAGATTCAATCCACTGATTAGGCCACCCATAGCCTAGGATTTTTTTGATGTTTCAACAGACTATAAAGGCCTGAAACTACCTTGACAAGAGTGCAAGTTTGATTGACAACAGTACCATTTATTTAAAGTAATTTATTTTTTATACATTATTCAACTCAAACAAATATACTACAATTATGAATACATAACTACACACTATATTTATTTATTTAGTCTTTTTTTGATAGTAGTGAATAAAAATATCTTTTATTATTTTGAATAAATAAATATAAAACTAGAGAGTGCATTTAAGTACTTAAGTGCTAGGGATACCGTATATGAAAAAGGATCACATTTTTGAATAAACATTATTTCACTTTGAATAAATAAATATAAAATTAGAGAATGAATTTAAATACTTAAATGTCTAGGATATTATAAATGAAAAAAGATCACATTTTCAAATAAATATTATTTCACTAAATTTTTACATTGTGTTTTCTAAATTGATTATATCATCATTAACCTTATAAAAAGGTTAGACTTCTAGATATTACATCCCAAACCTATCTTTCAATGCCTTGGGCTTGGATCCTCAATTTCATTCTCTAAGAATGTATAATTGACTATATATATCAACAAAAAAAAATTCAAGGTGTTTTCAACAAAGCTATATATCCTTTCAATAAATGTTTCCAACTCCTTTCTTTATCAATATTAGCAGCACCATGTACAAATAATAATTAATTATTTCTACATGCATTAGCTAAAAGAATCTATGGATTAAGTATGTAGTGGAAAATATATAATGTTGTTACTAGGAAGATCACCAACAATAATATATATTAATTTGATTGATTTTAAATTTTAGAAATTATTTTTTAGTTAAATTTATGAGAAAATAAAGATATTTGTTTCATCTTAAAAAAATTATAATACATTTTAAAATTAATATACTTTTAGAAAAAATATTTTTGAATCAACCCTATTAAAAATAATACAAATTAAAAACATGTTAAAATATATATTTATATTTAAAAAATTAAAAATATATTTATAAAATAAAAGAATTATATATTTTTACCAGTAATTATATGCCATATTTCAAATATGACACATATTATATTATTGTTGGAGAGAGAAAAAATATATATTTTTATATAAACAAATATTGTGTAGTGGTTAGTCCCTACCTCTATTGTATCATTTACAATTATGTTGGGTTTAAGTAAGATATTTTAAAATTTAAGTTACAAATTAATAAAAAAAAGGTTACTTATTAACAAGGTGCAGTCCTTATTGCTGAATATGAAGAGAGAATATTATAAATAAACAAAAGTGCATAATAATTAATTAGTGTAGATATATAAAAGCATCAAATGTAAATCAAATTCATATAATAAAATGGTTTACTTCTGAGAATATCCTTTCACATACTTTTTTATCAATACTTGCTTAAAATTTGATTCAAGAATTTTATAACTTTTCAACTTAGGGGACAAATTATCTCTTGCTCGTGTAGGGGTAGGACTAGTGATAATACTATTGCTATTAATATTTGATTCAAGCGTTTTATAACTTTTCAACTTAGGGGACAAATATTATCTCTTACTTGTGTAGTGGGAGGACTATTGATAATATTATTGCTATTATTTGAAGAAGCATCTTGTACAACAATGCAATGAATTAAACAACATGCAGTCTTCATAAAAACATAATAAGCAACACTTTATTTGGGATCTGTATGATTTTATATTTTCATCTAATTTGAAAAGAAAAGATATTTGATACTAAAAAGTCTACAATACAACTACGTACAACCAAAAAATAAAAAAAATGAAGCTCAAGGCAAAGGATATGTGATTTTAATCAAGTTTCTCAATTTTGGGTTTGGAGTCACTGCCAAAGTCCACATCTCCTCCACCATAACCACCACCAAAGATGTCGCTAATAATATTGCATGACATGAGCCCATTCCTAGTCCCCTAGTACATTTTGGCAATAATTAGATTATACAACCCTTGAACGCTTTCAATTTGTACTCACACTCATCCACCTCCTCAATTTTATCATGATCAAGCCATTCAATGACCACATCCACATCATTCTCAATCTTCTATTATTTTTAAACATCGAGTTGGTTAATGTGTTCTCAATCGAGTCGATTAATGCATTCTTAATCAAGTTGGTTAATGTGTAATATTTTTAATTTCGACGTAATTATTTTTATTTTTTTAATTTTTTGTATCATAAAAATGACTATATTTATAGGAAGGCCACATAATATAAAAACCACCACTACCAATATATCATTGTAAGAACGTCACTTAACATAAAAACCACATCAAAAAATTCACACAATTATAAAAATAAAATTATATAAGTTTTCCATTATTTTTTTAACATTTGTTTTCAAAAACCTTAGAATTATGTTGAGTGTGCAAACCTTAGATCTTCAAACCATAAGAATCACATGTAAACATAATGTATACTTTTTCATGCTTTTTGATGATAAAATCCATCATTGTGCACACGACTTCCTCTTTTTTCTCATCATAATGAATAAGTGTCCCCATTGGATTCACATATTCTTCCAGTTTAAGACTAGCTTCATCTGCAATGTCTGCCAATATAACTTTATCTCCATGTTTTGTGAACAACAAAACAATAACCTTTTTCATTCCTGTCGCTCTGCCTATAATTATTGCAACTTCTCCCTTTAGTCTACAATTTAAAATTAAAAAAAGCTAGTCATTGATTGTAGCTAGCTTGTTTTGAGATAATTTTCTACTCAAAATTTATGGGGTACTATGAAGCACCACCTTCACATGCTACTTAACTGCTTCTCTTATGACTTGAACTCCCACCTTATCTCTCATGACTTGAACTCCCACCTTGTTTTGAAGCTAGATTTACCAATAGACCCTGTGAGATGATCCAATAGAATATTATTCACAAGATTTATTATTATCATATTTTAAGTATCTTTTATAGATAAATTTTAAAAGTATCGAAGAAGTATTTTGTACACCTAATTCTTATAAAAATAAAATTTCAATAAAAAAATAAAGACATAAAAAGGGAAATGGAGGACAATGAAAACCGTGATGAAATTTGTAAGTTTCACTTTTTTAAAGTGATAAAAAATCAATCATTTTCAATGTAGAAGAAATGGAGTTCGATCAATATATATTCAAAAAAATCAGGTTGGGTGAGAAAATTAGAGATAATCATATGAAAGGATATCATGAATCCATTAGTTATTGGAAAATATGTAATGTTGTTAATGGGAAGGTCACTAAATTTTTTTTTCCCAAAATCTCTTACAATTTCGTCTACACCATCTATGTATTACATTAATAAATGGATAGAAATTTTGGAATATTTTTATGAGTTTTATTTAAAGCTATTTTTAATATCAATATGTATTATATTTTTAAAGAATAAAATAAATATTTTTTTCTTAATTTTTTTTTTCAAAGAATAAAAAAATATTACATATCAAAATCAAAAAACGTGAGGGGTATAAACACATATTTTATAATATGAAAAAATATGACAATATGAAAAATACTTAGGAAATTGGATCTACTTTCAAAATGGAGAAATGTTTTCTTGTATTGAAAGCACAATGATATTTATTTTCCTAAACTATGTCCAATATTAACTCCACTTTTGATTTTTTTCATTATTTTGTTCATTGTAATTTTATATAATATTTGGTTTGCTTCATTATAATATTATCATTTGTAATTTTTAAGTGAAACAAAGAGGAATTATCCAATACTAACTCAAACAAATAAAAAAATGGAACTCAAACAACAAGTAATTTACAAGGTGCACATATAAATTTCATGGTGAGAATTGTGTGGAAATTTTACTATGATTACTGAATTAATTAAAATCTAGCCACAAATACTTGATCATGTATGATTTAGTCCATTTTATCTTTAATTAACTTGTGCACTTAATCAATACTTATTTTTCTACCACACTCTATCCTAAGTATAATCAAAGACCTATTTAACCTAATAACCATCATCCCTCACATATAGAAATGTCAAAACTATTGAAAACATCTATATGCATGTGTATGCTTTAATTTTGACCCAATGTTTATCCCTCATCTTTAAGCAACACCATCACTTAATAGGGGCACAAGTGTTAGGCACCTTTATCCATATTTCACACTTGTGTCCATGTGTCACAAATAGTTACTTTTTGAAATGAAACCCATCCTTAGGTTATATTCGTAGCCTTAGGTTTCCTTATGCATGGTCTTCCCTTTGGAATTACTATAAATACACATTTAATTCACTTATTATACAACTTAGAAAAATTCCTTTCAAAAAATTATACACAAGTGCACATTGAGCAAACGTTCCCTATTTTCTCCAAATCAGATTTCAAGACCCTTAAGTAGTCCTCAGGGAAGTTTTAGTGTAATTTTATGAATCCCTAAGTCATCATGATAAATTATTCAAGCCCATTCTAAATGCATTCACATAGTCAAAGGCACACACTTGCACAAAGCATTTAAGTGGAAGAATTACATGAAGGTTTGATCCCTATTTAGAGTATTGGTATATACAAAACACTCGATAGAGTGGGGTATTAAGGTCTAGCACAACTCCACCCGCTAACCCCTTTTTACTCCTTCATATCACTTGTTTTTCATTATGGTACACAAGCTAGGGTTTTGATCTTCAAAGAGTTATTTGTTGGCATATCATGTGCATAAAAAGTCAAATTTATTTCATATATGCTTAATTAATATTGTTGCACAAGGTTGTGCCCTATGTTTTAGGAGTTTCCTGAAAGACGTCAACATCAAGTAGGCACACTAGTGCCCAACACTCCCTTCCTACTTAGGCAGCCATGTCCGTGAAGAGTCTCAGGATCAAATCATGGGGGCATTATATGTTTCTATCTCAGTCACTATTTCTTTGATTTTCCAGTAAATATAGTTAGCCAAAATGCATAAAATACCAATTACATTTACCTTTTGCATATTTTAGTCTTATTCACATTTCTTTCATTTCGTTAATTCAAATTATATTTTTTCAATTTCTTGTTTGCAAGTGTGATTATGACACTCTGCAATATTCCAACTAATTATTAAAATTAGGATCAATCCATCATAGTTAATTCTCTTCTTTAATAAAACATTTGGTGAGCTCAACAATTGATCGAACCTTATCCAAATCCTAAGTTTTCCATAGGGTTTCAACCTTCTAGGGTTTTAAAATTGTTGTTTGTTATAGAGTATTACAGATTTCCATTTTGCTTTCATCTATCTTCTCTATGTTAATTTTTCTATGCCACCTAAAAAAATTGCCTCTAATACTCCTTTAATGCAAAGTGCTAGGCTAGTTTATTTTTTACTTAGGGTTCCAACCTTCTAGGGTTTTAAAATTTGGGTCCTAGGGTTTCAAAAAAAAACCTTAGGGTTTCAAATTTTTATTTGTTTCCATAAATAAATAAATAAATATTTTGCTGCAATATATTTTCACATCTTCTACTATTTTAGTTTTTCTCTTAACTTTAAGATGGTGATAGCTCATATTCCTCTAACAAGGTTCATGTTGTCACTGTCCCAAGAGATAAGTTGAGCATCCCTAATTTCAAATGAATGTAATCAACATGTCCTTCCTCAATCTCCTCCACCTCCCACACATCCTCTTGATGGTGTTTGTATGCATGCTCAATCATAAGTACCTAGGGTTTGTGCTTGTGAAGCCCTTAAAGATCAAATATTCACAATGACACAGTCAATAAAAAAGTTACAAATTCAAAATCAAGTTAAATATATTGTTTTAAAGATCACATCATGGGAAAATCATATCACACTCACACATAATCAAGAATATGCTAGTTTTAATCATCTAGCAACTTAATCTAGCAACTTTGTGCTTAACAAATATTCATATCAAGATTGGAAGACAAAACAAAATACATCTAAAACTAGTGATTTTAAAAGTACACAAAAAGCTACTAAGAGTTCAAGTGAAATTCTAAGAGAAATACTTTGAGACAAAGTGATCAAATTACCTCCTATACATCCTCTTACAGGTTAAAAATATTATTGTGCATATCATAAAATACATGGGTATTATATAGATTATTTTTTTGCCTTGAAAAAAAATAGAAAGTCTCATTGTTAGTGGTGATCCTATAATAAATACATCAATCAAGCAATCCATTCACAATTCATCTCCTAAATGACAAGTTCTAAAAGAATAACAAGATAAAATATCGATACAAAAGGACACTTTAGAGCAAGAAAAGATTCCAATGGAAAAATTAGAACAAGAAAAGCTTCAAAATGAAAAAAGATGTCAAAGCAAGTATATCAAAAGAACAACCTTCCAAAGAAAAAGAAAACACATTTGTCAAAAAAAGTTCTCATAAATGAATCTCCAAATCAATATATTATTACAAAATATAATAGTGCAAATGAAATTTCTAAGAATTCATAAGAACAAGATGAAAAATCACAATCACAAAAAGAACAATTACAAAAGAGAAAGTGTGTGAAGGAAAGCAAAAAAAGGCCTACAAAAGTAAATATGACAAGTATAGTTTCAAAATGAAAAATTACAAATATCTCTTCCAATCAAGAGCCTCTCAATATCACTGCTCACATAGAGGGTAAGCCATTTACAAATGTCAATATTTTTTACTATCAAAAAAATAATGTGTTCTACATCATTGGTTTTATCTCTTGGATATAACATCCAAAACATAGATTTGAATCATGTTTGGGATCAATACGGTTAAGAGTTTAGTTTACTTCAAAAACATGTTACTTTACCTTTTATGTTATTTCCCATCCAAATGCATAAGATGTTGTGCTTGGGGGATTATGGTTATAATTAATAGGAGCATTGATTGATACAAATAAAAGTCGCATTCATTTGATCAAAAAGATAAGGTCAATGTTACTTTACCTTTTATGTTATTTCTCATCCAAATGCATAAGATGTTGTGCTTGGTGGATTATGGTTATAATTAATAGGAGCATTGATTGATACAAACAAATGTTGCATTCATTTGATCAAAAATATAAGGTCAATATTTCACCTTCAAGTCAAGATGCTCAAAATGACATATTACAAGTTCAAATACAACCTAAGAAATTAGTCCTTTCTTTTGATGACTATGATAACGAGTATGCAGAATATGATTAGAATGATCCAATTAACCTGTAAAATGAAAATGACAACCTGATTGAAGTTTATGACACACATGGTATATTTTTTTGATATTAATACATGCATACCTAACACTGATCATTCCCATAAAGTCATCCATTTATCACTCCTCACAAATTTTTATCCTCATCTTTAGATCATCAGATAGCTTATGCATTTTCAAACATTATAAAAATCAAATTCACAAACATGTAAAATAATAAAACTTAATTGTACATAGCTTCTATTTTTTTGCATCTTATTCTTCTATTTTCAATCACTTGATCCATTCTTCTATGCTCTTGACTTTCATTGACTTTTTGGCATCTTGGCCCTCTTATTTTTGAATTTCATATTTGATTAGCTCAAAACAGACATTAATCATGGTCATATAAGCTATATTATTCATGGTTGTTATAATTTTCACTAACACTGACTCATTTGTTTTAGCTTGGACACACTTAGTACCAAATGTGGACATTGGCACCCAACACTACTGTTTATATTGGACGGACCCATCCTTTACATTTATCTACCCAAAAATCACATTTACAAAATCCTAAGCCTTAATACTACCAATTTTTCATTTCTCACAATTAGTATTAGTATGCAAAACATTGATGTTAATATAAAATATATACTTTCCAAACCATATTACACGTGCATGGAACATATTGCACCAACTGAACATTTAATGAAATTAAAATATACAATCACATATCATGTGTACTCTTACTATTCCTACATGCTTCCCAAGGGTAGGCTAAAATATATCAGGCTAATAGATTATGAAGCAAAGCATGTGAATCTATATAATGACTAGCTCTAGAGGCACCTTGTTCTAAATGCAACACCTTAGCCTTCAAAGTTGAAAACATTAGCTTGAGGGATCATGCAGTGGGCGAGGTTGATGATGTAACATGTGTAGTCATTGTATGATTTGCATAATTTATGTATGATTGTATTTTTGAGCTATGAATCAAAACTACTATAAATAATAAGCTTAACTCAAAAGCACAATAACATCAAAAATAGAGAAATGTAGGAACAATCAACAATTTAATAGTAAATCTTTACCATCACCTTGCTCCTAGTAGCTTCCATCCAAGATTTTTCAACTGATTCTTAATGTTATTTGACTTGTATGTGGTTTTCTTGATAATGGCTTTAATGGCTTCTTTGGATGCTTGACTGTATTGCAAGAGAGTGTGAGTGCTTTAGATGGATAGTATGTAGATGCAAGGAAGGCTTATGGGTTTTCTAATTAGCTTATCTATGCTCCAAGCATGACTATTTATAGGTTGATAGAGGGGGTTTTAGAAAAAAATTAAATTATTTTTGAAGTCTCTAGTTTAGAGAGTTTTAAAATTGTAGGGAGGGTTCTCTAGATCTAGAGACTTCTAGATTAGATGGGGTTTTAATAGAGTCTAAGGCTTATAGGGATGTAGCAAAGGCTAGGGAGGTAGGTTGGCTAGGGTGGTAGTTGGAATAAATATAAATTTTTAATTGACAAGTTGGCTAGTGGGTAGTTAATGAGGTAAGATTATTAGTTAAGTGGGATGTTAATAGGATAATAAGATGATTAATTGGTCATGAGGGTGTAGACAGGTTTGTGGGATGTAAGAATTTTTTTAATGGAAAATATGATTTTAATTGATTGACTAGGATTATGGTTATATGATAAATTAGTGGGATTAATAGTATAATTAGAGCAAACAAATTTAGGTGCATATAGTTTGGTTGTATATAAATAGGCATGGTAATCTGAGATAACCTTTGTGTTTCCCCCACACCTTGGGTGGGCAAGACATGTGTAACCAAAGGTGTAAATGTAGGCATAGTAGCAATAGAAGTTTTCTGAACACCCATGGTAGAATTGGTACCTCTACAAGGTTGATTAATAAAATTAAAGGGATCACACTATTCCTCATATGAGATATACCTAGCTATTTTTTTGGTTCATCTCTTGTTACATATAATAATGCATCATGCATTTGTGGGTTCGTGTCGAGAAATCAAGTTAATTATATTTCATCAATGTCATCAAATCTATTGGGAAAGTCTACATATTCATTTCTTTGATTAAAATCCATGGTATTATTTCATTAGTAATGTCAGATTCAATGATAAAACAAGTTCCATGAATATGATGAATAAGAGGAACAAAGGGATTCATGCATGCCCTTTGGCACCTAGTGGTGATAGGAAACAACTTGCATTGAATATTACAACAACATGAATTGAAAAAGTCTTGAGATTGTTCGGTTGTTATTTCAACCTTGTTAATGTAGAAAGATTGGATCCATGGGATTACATGTTCATTATATGTTTTTCATATAAAAGGAAAACATATAATAATTACAATCATAACCTGAGTAAGGAAATATAAGTTATGTACATCAATTATAAACACGTATAATTTAATGTATAAAAGTAAATCAGAGACAAAAAAATGAAAATCAAATTTATATACAAATATGCAAACCCTAAGATGGAGGAATAAACCCTAAAAGAAAACTAAGGTTTGGCTATTTCGATACAATACACAAGTTCACCAATATGTTTTATTTGTTTTTGGATTAATGTGGTCTATTAACAATTAATTAGATATAACTACGTAAATAACTTTACATTACAAAGATATAAAGTAAAGTACAAATTTGAATGTAAAAGATTGGAACTGATTTGGCAATATAAATTGTTAAATATATAAAGTATAACAAAAGATTAGATACTTATCGGTTCATTGTATTATGAAGGATTGAGACTGTAGGTAAGTGGCAGGAAATGTTGCAAATTAGACTGTGAGCCTCTTAGATCAGGAAATAGAGTTCTGGGTGGACTGAGACACCACTTTCAGTCAACCTTTGTTCGCCAGCATCCAATGCTATGCTCCAAGTTTGATGGTTATGCCTTTGTATATTTGACCTCTATGTTTTGATACATGCATATGCACAAGTTTTCATTACAGCGTTGTGTGTGATCCTGAGGCCTGACTATGTGTGTGACTCCAAGAAATATATTTCCTTCAATTAAACCATAGGTCAACTTGTAATGATAGTTTTAGGCCTGCAAAAAGGGATGAATGTGGGTTGCACTGACCTCAAATACTCCTCATTAAATGGTTGAGTGTTGCCTACATATCCAATACTCTGAAAAGGGAAGTCAAACCACATGTACTTCATCCTATTAGGTGAATGTGTGCAATAGTGCTTGTCCAATGTATGTAAACTGTAATCTAGGCCTCGATACTTGGAAACTAGCAACTTTGGTAGTGACTTTAGCTTGGTTCTTCAGTGCTTCACGCTTAGCTAAGCCTTGCTCCTAGTGACTAATTGGTAAATTGTGAAGAATAGGGTAGTCCTATTGAATGTGACAAGTGTTTGAATATGCTTGATAGGTGTTTAATACATGGGTAATAGGCATATACCTATTTTGTATTTATACAAGACTCTTTGGGTACTTTCTCACGCCATAGACATGGGAAGTATATGGGCCAACCCATATGAAAGATTTGAATTTGGAAAGTGAGAATTTATTGGTGTAGGAAGAATTTGTCAGACTTAGATGGTAGCATGAAACAATATGTTTCGACTCTAAAATTACCATTGAGGAGACATGAACACTGATTTGATGATCTAGAGATGTCTAAGTTAGATAAATAATTGGTTTGCCATAGATTGTGGGAATTCTTGTAAGTGAATGAGAGCAACTCGAAAAGGTTAGACCCAAAGATGACACATGGATGTGAGAGAACGAAAAAATAAATCATCTATGTACGCACAAGTCATGTAAGGTGAAGGTAAGTCAAAACTGACATTTCCAAGTATCAAATATCAGATTTAGTGTCTACAAGAACCACTTTCACCTAAACAAGAGAAACATAAGGGAGACAAATAAGGTACTCCCCATATTAAATCAGTCAAGGTACCTAGATAGCTTTCACCTACTAAGTGATCTGCATACATATATTGAAATAGAAATTTTATATCAAATAGTGGAGAGCATAAGTATTGTCATTTTACTAATATTTCAAATGTTATGTTTTTTAGAATTGAAAGAACTTATGTTATTTCAAATAATCGTTCACAAATTCAAATTCAAGCATCCAAAGTGTTCTCGACATTTAAATATTTTTTGGTCTTCAAGACCTTTTGGACCATTGGAGTCAAGTGTTATAAACTATGACCAAAGTACCATCTTATGCGCTTCTTCTCCATGCAAGAGTTTAATAGCAAAGGCAAGTGTACAGAGTTAGGAGTCACCGTCATCATGTAGGATGGTTTCTCCAAAAACAGTCCCCTCAACTCTAATAGGGAAAGTGGTTTGGCACCTAAGGAGAGTCACTAGTTCTAGCAACCTATTTGGCATGAGCTTTTGAGGTTTGAATCAAAGATAGTAGTGAGATCATCCCTAAAGTAGTGTTTCTCTTCCTATTGGGTGTGGAGGAAAGTATTCAGATCATAACACCCCATTTTGAGCTTCCACAACAACTAATTAAATTTATTGATGTTTATATTTCTCATAATTTATTGGATTTATTTTATGAGAGTTTGGTAACTTTTCTAGATATTGGCATTATTTATGACCTAATTATTACCCTATAATGTAGCTTATCATCTAATTTTTTTTACTATTAATAGAAAACTTTAAGTTTGCCAAATATGGCTTATGATTTAATATGACTATATTAGCCATTTTTAAAATGTAGATACCCTGTAATTATTTTTATTATTGATGATAATGGAGTTGTTTCTATTAAAATATGGTCAAATATACATAAAATTTTATTTGTAATTTTTCTAAATTTACCTTGGCACTTAAGACGTGATATTCATAGTTTTTCATAAAATGATTTACCTTCCTTAAAAAAAATGGAAGATACTTTATAGAAAAAATTCTTTTAAAATTGTTAACTTTTAATATAAAAAATTATACTAACTTATTATTTCATGTTTCCTTCTAAACATAAAGTTATCTAAGTCATTTTCATGTAATACACAATTAAGATTTCTTGCTCTTGGATTCCTTATAAACATTATTTTTATTCTTTATGCATACTTATGATATTATCCAAATATTTTTGAAATTGACTAAAGAAAATACATTAGTCAGAGACTCATAAGTCTCTACACATAATGAATTGAATCCCTTATTATAAAATGTTGTGTTGAAATGTATTAAAAAAACAAGCTTAATATGGTTGTGATTGAGGTTTGTAAACAAATTTCATTTGGGTTATATGGAATTTGGTCTTCAATAACATTTATTAGGGATGCATTTAATGTCTACAATTTGTATCTTGTCATGTGGAATGTAACCTTTACTAATATGTGTTGGGTTTGTACCATATGAAGTACTCAATATGATATATAATTGCAGGGTTCCTCTCACTTAAATGGACGTCTCCCATCACGTTCCTCAAAAACTCTTGTGGTTTTCACATCTTAAATTCCTCTTGTTTCAATCCTATGGTGACTCGAAATACTTTATTTGGCTATTCAATCAACCCTAACTATACATCATGTACTTCCCTTTGTTTTTCATAGTCCAACTAGGCATAAGAGACAGAGCAGCGTAATTAACTCTCTCTTCACTAGTATTGATTTGTAAACCTCATTATGCCAAGTTTACAATGTTATATAAATTGTAATTTTATTTTTATATATACAAAGTCTATTCTCATCTTTCTAATATCAATCTATAAACTTCATTGTGCAAGTTTTTCAAGTACTATATGTCAATTACAATATAATAAAATTTGTAATTTTACTTCCGCATACATAAATTCTAATAGTTTATATCTAAACTGAAAACAAACAATTCTAAATTAAATTAATTTAAAAAAAGGGGTTGAATTCACAAATATATTACCTTTCCTAAAAAAGGATAGGGACATGGAGCAACATTAGAAATCTATAAGCATAAATGAGACAAAATCAACATTAACGAATAAAAATTTGTATATATAATCTGGTATGTATAATTCAATCCCGAATGGCAGACCTGACAAGGGCACAGTATAATAAAAAATGCGCTGGTGTGAAGAACTGTCAAGGGATGGTCTCCCCATCATCTCCAAGCATTGTATTGATTGTAAGCCATTCTCTCACGTTTCCTTTTAGCCATGCATCTTTCCATTTCCTTCATACAGTCCTTTCTTTTCTCTTTTTCTTTTTCTCCACCTGGTCCTCCAGCGTATCATTCCAGATATGTGCAGTTTTCCAGAAAACAGTCCAATGTCATGACACATCCATTGTATCTTAAAACAGGGCATTAACAAATACTCCCAAGAGTATACGTATAGGCAACAATGCACATTGCATACTATACATTTGATTTTATGAAATCAACAGCAGGATCTATATCTCCAAATACTTAGAAAAAAAAAGGTTTTTTAGAAACTGGAATAAAACCTGGTCCATTTCTTATCACTGCAGGTCTGACACTGCACTTTGTTACTGTACAAGCCTATGTCTACAGATTGCTTCGCTTAGCATTACCAAGAATCTCCGCAAGAACATTGACCTTGGTTGAAATGATTAAACCGGTTTGCATCTCTCACAACAATTTGTCTTGCAACAATCTTGGAGATAAACTTGGTTGCAGTGTGGCAGTCAACACATACTCTAAGGTTCTTGAAAACTCTAATAGTTGTCCCAGGAGGCGTGTTTAACAATCCAAATGCAATTGCCAGCTTCTCACTATGGTGGTAGAGGAAGAATTCTTTTTCCTCCTCCTCCACATCATTCAGTACAAGTTTTGAATCTGTAAAATACCCAGCTGCCTTCATCTCCCACGACAATTTCTCCAACTTTGCATAGATCTCCTGTGTCTGTGGGTGTGATCTGTGTCCTACATGAAAAGCATGTGCCGTTTTATGCCCTTCAATCCAACTACATCCAGGTATCTTTTTAATTCCTCTACTTTTCATCAATCTCCTTACCATTTGAACCTCACCCCACATGCCCACTTCTGCATAGATGTTTGACAGAAGAACATAAGTCGCAGCATTTTGAGGATCCAGCTCAAAAAGAAGAGTTGCTGTAAATACTCCTAACCCAATATTATTGTGTGCTCTGCAGGCACCAAGCAAACACCTCCACACAACCACCACAGGTTTAATTGGCATTTTGATGATATAGTTTAGAGTTTCCTTAAGATAGCCACCACGGCAAAGAAGGTCAATCATGCACACATAATGATCTATTGTAGGCATAATGCAATTATTGCCATTCATGCCATTGAAGTATTTACAGCCCTCATCCATTAAACCTGCATGGCTGCATGCTAATAAAACACAAGCAAAGCTGGCATGGTCAGGGTATGTTCCAGAATGCTTCATTAGTTCAAAGAGTTTGAGAGCATCCTTGCAAAAACCATTATGTGCATATCCTGCAATCATTGCATTCCATGATATCACATTTCTTTGAGGCATTTTGTCAAACAGTTCATGTGCCTTGTGTATGCTTCCACACTTTGCATACATGTCTACCAGAGCACTTGCAACTACAACATCTGCCAAAAATCCGCTTTCAATTATGCTTTGATGGATGTCCATGCCCTGTTCCAAAGCTCCCATTTTAGCACAGGCTGGAAGGATGTTGACAAATGTTGTGGGGTTTGGCTTTACACCTGCCAATTGCATTTGCTTAAAAGTTTCCAAGGCCTTTTCGACAAACCCATTTTGTGTATATCCCGCAATAATTGCAGTCCATGAGACCACATCCCTTTGAAGCATTTTGTCTAACAGCTCACCCGCCTTGTGTATGCTTCCAGATTTTGCATACATGTCTACCAGGGCACTTGCAGTTGTGACATCCAATGAAAACCCAAATTCAATTATGCTTTGATGGATGTGCATACCTTGTTCTACAGCTCCCATTTTGGCTCAGGCTGGGAGGATGCAGGCAAAGATTGTGGAGTCTGGCTTTACACCTGACAATTGCATTTGCTTAAAAGTTTCCACAGCCTTTTCAACAAACCCATTTTGTGCATATCCTGCAATCATTGCAGTCCATGAGACCACATCTCTTTAACCCATTTGGTCAAATAGTTCACGTGCCTTTTGAGTGCTTCCACACTTTGCATACATGTCTATCAGGGCATTCACAGATATGACATTAGACAAAAACCAAAATTCAATTATGATTTGATGGATGTTTATACCCTGTTCTAAAGCTCCCATTTTGGCACAGGCTGGGTGAATACTGACAAAGGTCATGGAGACTGGCTTTACACCTGCCAATTGCATTTGCTTAAAAATTTTCAAGTCTCTTTCAGCAAACCCATTTTTTTGCATATCCGGCAATCATTGCATTCCATGATACCACATTTCTTTGAGGCATTTCTTTGAAAAGCCTTAAAGCCTCGTCAATATTACCATTTTGTGCATATCCTGCAATCATTGCATTCCATGATACCACATCTCTTTGAGGCATTTCTTTGAAAAGCCTTAAAGCCTCGTCAATATTACCATTTTGTGCATATCCTGCAATCATTGTATTCCATGATACCACATCTCTCTGAGGCATTTCTTTGAAAAGCCTCAAAGCCTCATCAAGAACACCGTTTTGTGCATATCCTGAAACCATAACATTCCATGAAACCACATTTTTCTCGGGCATTATATCCAACAGTTCACGTGCCTTGAGTATGTTTCCACATTTTATTACATATCTAGCAAGGCACTTACAACTACATCATCTGACAAAAGTCCCTTTTCCATTATGCTTTGGTGGATGCCCATACGCTGTTCCAAAGCTCCTATTTTGGCACAGGCTGGGAGTATGCTGGCAAAAGTGAACTGATCAGGTCGGAGACCTGTTCGTTGCATTTGGTGGAATAGTGGCAATGCCTCGTGAGGATACCCATGTCTTTGGTAGGCTGTCATTTGGTCAAACATTTGTCGAGCATCCAGTAAACATCCGCACTTTTCATACATGCGTATAAGGGTATCTTGTAAAAGTTTGTGTGTAGCGAACTGAAATTGATTGTGATTGATGTGGGTGTGGATTTGCTTACCCTCTGAAAGGGCTTTCTGGGAAATGCATGTCTGCAATAATAGAATGTATGTAGAAGAGTGAAGAGGGGGAATGTATGTGGTAAGCAGAATGTGTAGCGCCTCTTTCAATCCATCACCTCTGCATAATGCTTGAAAGTGAGGTTGAGATTGAGATGCATTGGCATTGACATTGCATGATTAAAGTGGTGTTTGATGACATCGCCACCGTGACATATTTAATCCATTTCTAACACATGTTTTCTTGAAATAAATGAAAGCAATCAACTAACCTAGTAAAAAAATCCACTCCAAGTGCATTTTTTCTTGAAATAAATGAACGAAATCAAGTAGCGAATGTAGAGTTATCTAAATCGAATTGTAGTAGTCATGTCTTGTAAACAAGGTTTACTTGGGTCCAGCGAGCATGTGATCAAGGCCTAGTGAAGATCAACTTTATGGAGCTAAAAGGTATGTTTAAGCTCGATAAATATTATTACATATAATGATAATACTATGCGAGTTATTCAGCGTGACTTTATGTTCTCCCAAAGGAAAGTTCTAATATCATGCCTCCAAATATCTTTGGTTAGAGAAAAATTGTTCTAGTGTCCGAGTCTTGGATTATTATGATAACTTCTTGTATTTCATAATTTATGTCTCCATGTGAAATCATTATTATAACAAAAATATGCAGAGTGTTGTATTGGAACTAAAAGCATTTGCGAGACAAGAAGGATTAAGTAATGAGAACCTAATTAGTAGATAATTATGGAGCTATTTCCATGAACCCAACCTAAGACATAATTATGGCCATTTATAGATGACATGGGAACAACTTTGACTTGCTCCAAAATCAAGTTATTGACTTCAACTTTGCTAAGATTCATTTGTATTTGGAAGGCAATTTGTCTCATTCATACCTTAATCATGTCCTTCGAATGGACACTATTTTCAAAAAATATAGGCTTTGTTTGTGCCATGATTAGATCTTCCTATTGGGTATGCAGTTAAAGTTTTTATCTCTAAACTCTGTAAATATGAAGTTTCTCCTAGATTATTTGTGAATGGTTTATGTTGATCATTTACAGACTTACCTACATTGTTATAAAAATGGAAGGTATTGTGGGAAAAAACCAGTAAGAGAGCAGTGGATGAGGAATCAATCAAAGTGCCACAATTGAAGTGTATGTCCATGAACCTTGCACAACCTAGAAGCCTGGACAAGACAAGCACTTGAGGAACCAATTGGAAATTATGAGGTTATCTAAGCCATGGATGAAAGGAAGAATAAAGGTAAGCTTTGTGTTCCGCATCCTATCAATATCATGACTCCTATGGATTGAGTGAGAATGCTTTTGTGGCCTTTGATATAAGTAGATGTTGCAGAACCAACGATGGCATGATTGATATGGATTACTAGTTAGGGCATCAAGTGTTTTTTTATTAAAATTCATATTATTTTGATTTCTTAAACAGTCTTGATTACATGTTCTTGCTACAGGGAAGTGCACATGTTTTTATTTTTGCTTTATGTGCAATCCTGAGGCCTAACTATGTGTATGACTCCTAGAAATCTATTTCCTTCACTTAAAACCCTAAGTCAATTTATAATGGTATTTCCATGCCTACAAAAGGGGATGAATGTGAGTTGAGCTGATCTCAACTAATCCCTATTAAATGGTAGAGTATTTCTTACATATCCAGTACTCTGAAGAGGGAAGTCAAACCACATGTAGTTCTTCCCATTAGGTGAAAATTTATGTAATAGTGCATGTTCAATGTGTGCAACCTGTAATCTAGCCCTTGATACTTGGCAAATATCAACTTTGGAAACAACTTGGCTAAGAATTGCTCCTAGTGCTAATTGGTAAATTGGGAAGAGTAGGGTGGTCCTATTGAATGTGTAAGTGTTTGAATATGCTTGATAGGTGTTTAATAGATGGATAATAGGCCTATACCTATTTTGTTTTTGTACAAGACTCTTTAGCTAGTCGTTAATGCTACCAACATGTGAAGCATATGGGCCGACCCATATGAATGATTTGAATTTGAAATGTGACCATTCTTGGTGTAGAAAGAAATCCTTAGACTCAGATTGTATCATGAAACGATATCATTTGAGCCTAACATTACCATCCAGGAGATAGGAACGTTGATATGATGATCTAGAGATATCTAAGTAAGATAAATAATTGTTTTGACACATATTGTGGGAATTATTATAAGTGAGTGAGAGCAACTTGAAAAGGTTAAACCTATAAACATGTGGATGTGAGAGAATGACAAATAAGAGTCATGTATGTACACACAAGCCATGTAATGTGAAGGTAAGTCAAAACTGACATTTCCAATTATAAAATATTAGATTTTAGTGTCTACAATAACTAATTTCATCTAAGCAAGAGAAACATAATGGAGACAAATAAAGTACTCTCCACGTTGAGTCAGTTAGGGTACCTAGATAGCTTTCACCTACTAATTGATCTACATACATATATTGAAATAGAAATTTTATATCAAATAGTGGAGAGCATAAGTATTATCATTTTACTAATATTTTAAATGTTACATTTTTTAGAATTGAAAGAATTTATGTTATTTCAAATAATCGTTCACAAATTCAAATTCAAGCATCCAAAGTGTTCTTGACATATAAATACTTTTCGGTCCTCGAGACCTTTTGGACCATTGGAGTCAAGTATTATAAACTATGACCAAAGTACCATCTGATGCACTGATTCTCCATACAAGAGTTTAGTAGCAGAGGCAACTGTAAAGCGTTAGGAGTCACCATCATCATGTAGGATGGTTTCCCCAAAACCTATCCCCCTCAACTCTAATAAGGAAAGTGGCTTGGCATCTAAGGAGAGTCGCTAGTTCTAGCTACCTATTTGACATGAGCTTTTGGGGGTTTGAATCAAAGATAGTAGTGAGATTATCCCTAAAGTAGTGTCTCTCTTCCTATTGGGTGTGGAGGAAAGGATTCAAACCATGACACCCCATTTTGAGCTTCCACAACAACTAACTAAATTTTATGATATTTATATTTCTCATGCTTTATGTTATTTGTTTTATGAGGTTGGGTATGGTAAAATTTTCTAAATATTGGAGATATTGGCATTATTTATGACATAATTATTAGCCCATATTGTAACTTAAAATTTAATTATTTTTTATTATTAATAGAAAACCCTAAGTGTGCCAAATACGACTTATGATATAATATGCCAAACTACTATATTAGCCATTTTTAATAAGCCAAGCTACTATATGGGCCATTTTTAAAATGCAGATGGCTTGTAATTATTTTATAATTATTTTTATTATTGATGATAATGGAGTGTTTATGTTAAAATATGGGAAAAATACATTAAAAAACACTTGTAATTTTTCTAAGATTACCTTGGGACCTAGGGTGTGATATTGATCGTTTTTCACAAAATGATTTACCTTGCTTATGGAAAAAAATCCTAGAGTGTGCCAAATATGGCTTATGATATAATATGCCAAGCTACTATATTGGCCATTTTTAAAATGCAGATGGCTTGTAATTATTTTTATTATTGATGATAACGGAGTTGTTTATGTTAAAATATGGGGAAAACACATACAAATCATTTGTAATTTTTATAAGTTTACCTTAGGACCAAGGGTGTGATATTGATAGTTTTTCACAAAATTAGAAGATACTTTATATCAAATTTTATTTTAAAATTGTTAACCTTTAATGTAAAATTATACTAACTTATAATTTTTTTTTATGAATTAGAGCTTATAATTTTATTATAAATAAAACATATACAAGACTATTTACAAAAAAAGATGATAGAGGACATGCCAACAACGTCATACTAGGCCAAGCCTAGGAGTCAAAAAGGTTCAAGGCCACATGCCAAGCCTAGAGAAAGCTCTAATACATTTTAAAAAGAGTAGTTTAAGCAGCAGTAGAAAATAAACCAGTTGAGGGTAGGTCATTTTTAGGAGGACCCCACCCAAAGTTGGTAAGTTTTTTTCATCATTCATGGGGTCCCATCTAGCATCAGTATCCTCTTGTTCAACATTGTCTTTTTCTTCAGTAGCATGTGGGGGGAAAATGGCTAAATTAAGATGCATAAAACTTTTATCAAATCGCTGAAGAGAGCCATCTTGGAAACTTCCAAACTAGGAATTCCCTTAGCATCGAGCAACCTAAGGTGGAGAACCCCACCCCTGACCGTTCTGAGGTGGAAATTCTGATGATTTACTTCATAATCCATCAGCGCTAAATATTTCAGTGTATCCCTTACCTATAGGTTTTATAGCTCCTAATCTTAAATTATATGTTTAGACTTATGATCTAGAGCAACACCTAAGACTATTTCAGACAACATGTTTAGACTATGTCTCCAACAACAAAATGTTGACTAAGTTAATTTAAAAAAACCTTAAAGAATATGATTTTTGTTGGTTCTATGAGCTCCCATTTCATATAGTTAAGGCATTTGATCCTTTAATTTTTCAATTTCTAGAACATTTTTTATAAATATCAGTGAGAAATCATCTAATGCATAAATTACAAAACTTAAGCAAGGATCCATTGAACCAATTGATGATTGTGTGCTTTGGTATAATACTATGATTTATAAGATGAAAAATCCTATGGTTGATAATGAGATAAAATTTATAATCAAGTAAAATTTTCTTTCCCCTATCCATGAGTCTATTATGTTCAAGAGATTCAATTCATTTGATGAGTTATACCATACAGTTACAACTAGTATCTTTTAATAAGATAAAGTATATGGATAATGCTCCAACTACTTCACCTATAAAATTTTGAAGCAAACCAAGTTACAAGGTTAAAACTAATGATACTAATAATGATTAAAAAACAATTGTTGATGTAATGACACATACTACTAATCAACTTGTCTTATATAATCAACAAAGGAGGAAACTTTCATGATTACCTCAACCTCCTCATAAGCTCTTTCAGAAGTTACTTGAGTGAAACATTATATCTTTCCCTCCACCAAAGGAGGTTGATATTAGTATGCCTCTACCCAAGATACATGATATTAATGCAGATTTTGATTACCATAGATGCAAGGGGCATTCTAAAAATAGATGTTTTTAGATAAGACATAAAATTTAGGATCTTGTTGATGATAACATTATTGATATTAACACACCTATGAATGATTCAGAACCACAACTTAATGGGAATGCAAAGTTGAAAATATTTTTTGATCTCTTTCCCAATCATGTAGAAACAAAAACTAAGACTAATCATGAGGTGCATATGAATTACAATGCATAACCTTCTCTGCAGAAATATGGGAATCCATTCAATGGAATCATTGGTACGCTTATAAGAACATTGATATAATGACATATAATTACATTTGATGATAGTAAAATAGTAGAAGGTGATTCTAGTTTCAGTTCATTTTTTGTGTGCATACATTTATTTTCAGCCTATACGTAGTGTCATGGTAGACAATGGTTCAAATGAATATTTTTGTAACATTCCACTCCTTACTAGTCTTAGATATACACATAAGGATTTGATGGACACAACCAATAGAGTTAAAGGATTCAGCAAGAAGAGAGAGAACACTCTTGGGAGTATTGTGTTACCATTTAAGGCAGGCCCTACATTATTTTCTACTCCATCCTTAGTTTTACTAAGCATGGGATAATTTGGTATGTTTTTAGGACATCCTTGGATACATAATCTTCGTGCAACTTACCATATTTAGTACATATATGTGTGAAGTATATACATAGAAATAGGGTGGTAACAGTTCCAAGGATTCCAAATAAGTATCCTATTCAGCGAGAGGCATTTTCCTACACCACTCCCACCACCACTATAAACATTTATTCAACTTATCTAAGTTTATTATACACAAGTAGTTCGAAGGAAGATAGTTCAATTTCATAGATGAGCAGTGTTTCAATGCCCATTATGTCAGAAGGTCGTTTAGGAATCATAGCAAGCATTATTTCCTCTATGTGATAACTTAGTGTTATGAATAGTTTTGAGTGTTCCATATTGAACATAGGAACATACTTATACTATACATCTGATTCTACAGTATACTATTTCACTTCGAGTTACTCATCATACACAAGATCCAATGAGTTATGATGATGATGATGACAAATATATTACAACATGAGAACATTTCTCATATTTAAATTTAGATACAAATTATATGATATAGCTCACTCATGACAAGTGATCATTCTCGTGTTTGATACAAGAACTACATTTGATTGTCCCCTTGATGGGATATTTGGTTAGCATTTTTACATAAGCATAATAATTCAAAAAATATATAAATATTCTAAAAATAAAAAATAATGACCTAAGCATAACTTGTTTGTTAGTATACATTATTCATTTATGTTATTTATCACATGTTTGTCTATTACATATCTATTTTGATATGTACATGCATTTCATGGTATATATGAGTGTGATGCAAGACATTCGGGTTTTATTTGATATATGGATGCATAGATGTAGGGCATTCCTACATCTAAAGACCATGTCAATGTTAAAGGCATCTCATTCCATTGGTCACGTTGTTACAAGTTATTTTTTCTATGAACTTTTCATTTATCATGTTGAGTTCCATTTATTGCTTACACATGCCTTGCTCTTGCTTATATTCTTGCAATCTTACACTTTATGGATATGGTATTTTACCATGTTGTGACTTTGTTATGGATTAATGGTGTAGACTAGTTTGACTTGTTCCATGCTTCATTACTATTATTTCATTACATATATGTAATCATAGATTAGGATTTGTGTGGCCCTTGCCCTAATATATGAATTGCATTTGTTTTAATTTCCATTATATGGTTATTTATTTGTCCCTTTCCTTCTTTTGTGACTTTTTAAGGCCATCATTGTATGCCTCTTTCTTTGGCCCTTACCTTTGTGTATAAATTTTACTTGATCGAGTTTCTTGATGTATGAATCTTTCTTTATATGGTCATTTCTCTATTGTGTGACATTTGATTGTCTATTATGTGTGGCTCTTGCCTTGTGTGACATCTTATTGTCCATTGTATGTAGCTTTTGCCTTATGTGACATTGAATTTATTATGTGTATTTTATTGTATGCATCATGGCCATAACATTGTGTGCTTATTAGTAAATAGATCTAGGATTGTCTGTTGAATTTTTGATATAGTTATCTATATCATACATCTTCCTTATTGTTTTTGGTGCCATGATCAATATCATGCACCTTCCTATATATTTTACTATTCATTGGTTTTATATGTGATAATTATTAATACATGCCTAATTTCTATATTTATCATAACATGATACTTGCATGCTTTACGATACATGTTTCATATATGCTTTGAAAATTTACTTATTACTATGATGGCATATTCTCCACATTTTAGCACATGCTTTTAATTCTTAAATATTATTATATAACATGATGCAATTAACTCTTTTCTTTTGAGATGAGTTATTCATAGGTTATATTCCTCACCTCAAAAAAGGAAATTTAAGTGGGCTTGTCATAGAGATTCAAGCCTCCATTTACATATATTTCATATTTTGGGACAAATTACACATTTCAAAGGGTTCAAATTGATTTTGATTTTTAATTTAATTCAAATTATGGTACATATATTTATAGATGGAGATATATTTTTGGGATATATGAAATGTAGATTGAAAATTTTTATAGGTATATATTACATAATTTTATAGGTTATCATATTAATTAAATTGAATGACATATTATATTAATTTTTATTACATGGTGGAGCCAATTAGATTAGATTATGGGGCATGAATATTGTTCATGTATAGATTATTATAGTTTTTATTTTTAAGTTGGCATTGATGTGACATTGATGGTATCAAAAGTAACATTGTGAATATATAATTCCATATTTAGTGATTGATTCACCCTAAAAGAGCCTAATATAGGCTTCTCCTTCAATTTTGAGGTTTAAAATCTATTAAATGAGTAGCTTGGTTTAGATTTTGCATTGCTCAATGGCCTAACATTAATCCTAATGAGCTTAGTAGAGGTTCCATCCTCCAATCTTGTGTTTCAATAATAAATTAAACAGGTAGTGTGGTTAAGGTTTACATTGATTGATGGCCCAACATTACTCCTTCTTCATGAGGGTTAGGGCATTTATTTCCCAACCCATGGTTTTGACAATGGTGCTTGCCTTAGTACATAATCATTATATAAAATTATTTCAATGGGGCATGATCACCCTCAATCATCCAATGCTTAAAAGGGAAGCATAATCTCCAAAAATTCGTAAGGAAACATAGTTCACCCACTTATAGTTGTATTCCTTCTTTTATTTTCAAATTTCAAAAGTTTCATTTATCTAAAACATTTCAAATTTAATTTTAAAAATGGACATTTATTGTTACATGTTTTATTGCAGTTTTGCATGGAGAAAGATACACATTTTGAACCTTCTCCCATAGATAAAGTGTGTTTAAACACCAAGGTACATTTATTTATCTTTTTACTCTAGCACAATTTTAATTTCAATACTAGAATAAAAGGGAAGGATTTGTAGACACTAAAATTTAGTATCATACACTTAGAAATGTTAGTCTTGACCTATTTTCAACTTACATGACTTACGCATACACATGTCTTTTCCACACCTTTCTCTCCTAAGGGATCTTTTGAATAGGATTAAATCCCATCCAGAGATTTAATTTTTTATTTCTATGGGTTCGACCTTCCTAATTTGCTATCAGTTACCTACAGAAATTGTCCAATTTATATATAACCTACTTAGAATCATAATCAGACTATCTCTAGATCATCAAGATAGTTCATGTCTTTCAAATGAGTCCATTATAATTCAAATGCCTATGGAATTACATATGCATCTAAGTCTAACAGACATGTCCACATGCCAAGCAATAGTTGTTTGATCTTGCATATATTCACAGTTAAAAAAATGTAATGTTGCATATATGCAATCTTAATCCATTATCAATTATAACTCTTGTGAATCCCATGTATAATATTTTTAATTGAAAAAATAATGGAAGATGTTGATCTATCATATGTTAATTAGGAGAGTCATCTCTTTCAAAACATATCATGTCTTTAGTACCCTTTAGTGTATTAACAATAGATGCAAGTAAGTAAGATCTACATCATTAGGCAATGTTATGTCATGCAAAGCTACATATATAATGTTTGTATAGACATGTTACCTCTTAATTAATTATAAAATGGAAATATTAGCTAGGGTATTTCTAATTCTATCAATGATATCATAACCTTTAGATTGATTGGCTAGCATTATGGGTGGTGGTTTGGGACAAGGATGAATAGATTGAATTTATTCATTTTGTCATACATGATGGGACAATCTACCTCTTCTAATTGTGAAACATGGCCTAGAAGACCCAATATATACCTTGGGTGAATCATGGAATCGAAATGGTAATTATCATGACCTTGAGGTCTAGGGGAGGAGGAATAAAAGGAGTCATTTATGTCCTGTGATGTCTAGTAGACAACAGAGTGACTGGAAATTTAGTATTTTAAAAAAATATGGATTACTAAGAAGAGTGAAATATTTTTCATCATTAAATTTAGCCTTGTACTAGATTTGATTTGTTTTATCATATGATTATGAAATATTTTTTAGATTAAAGGAAATAAATATGTAATTATGATTATCACAAATTGAATTAAAAAATACACACTGTGCATATCCATTATAGCCATATGTAAATTATGAATGAGGAAAATTAGAAATTAGGTCTAAAAGTTCACAATAATTTTAGAAATTTGAAACCCTAAGATAAAGGAAGGAAACTCTAATGGAATCGATATTTGTGATGCTCAATACAAAGAATGATTTCACTAATATGTTTTATTGATTTTAAAATTTATGTGACCCTAATATGTATAAAACTATTATAAATCAAATTACTTAAGATGTATAATTACTAAACAAATCTAATTGCAACTAGCTAAATATAGTAACTTCCTATTTATGGAAACACTAGAAGAATGATGTACTTAGCTTGTTTTAGGGCTATACAAGTTTGTGAAGGAGTATAATTGTCTAAAATGCACTAGAATGGGCTTATGAACACTTGGATACAGAAACAGAGAGTTTGTGCACATCTAGACAAGTTTGTGCTCCCTCGACACATACATAGTCATAACATTATCTGATGTTCTATGGGACTATGTAAATTTTCTAATCTATGACTATGTCACCCATTGAAATTGTGTCTATTGATGTATATTCAAATTTATTAAAATTTGTGTGAATGTATTTGTTTATATTCTCTTTGCTTTGAACCTTAGATGCACATTATAAGATAACTATAAACTGGGACAAAGGGTGAAAGGGAAGGGTTGAGCTAACCTTATTCACCCCACTATGACTAAATGCTACCTACATATCTACTACTCCAAGGAGGGAATAAAATTGCATGTAGTTATCCCACCTAGGTGAGTGTGTGTAATCTTGTGTAATACTAATATGTCGTGCGATCATGTGTATGGCTTTCAAAAATTGACAATCTGTGAGTTGACTTTTCAAATGATATTCAAATTTAGCTCAAGGATTTTTTTATTTTAAGGGTGATTCCCAGTGATAGCTTGATATGTGCCATGTAGGTTCTAGATTACTAGATATGACCTAAATAAATGCTCATTATAAAACTACTTATGCTTGATTTGAAACATGACTCAACATATGAAACATGTAGGCTTGACCAATATGATCATTTTGAATATCAAAACTAATTGTTAAAGGGTGTAGGGACAAGTTCACCATGAGTGGACAAGTCCACAAAAGCCGACCTATCTCAGAGGTGTAGACATGTCTAGAAAATAGGAATAATGACATGAAGCTAGGAGACAGTCTAAGAATGATATTAAGCTAATTATGCAAAGATTAGGAATATCCTTTATAAAAATAACAACAATTTGTAAGGGTCAAGCTCATATATGAAAGAATGGTTATGAGTAATGACAAAAAAAAGTCATGTATGTAAGCATGAGTCAAGTAAGTTAAGGTTTGATCAAATTATACATTGTCAAGTGTTTAATACTAAATATGAGTGTTTACCCAATTGTTAGCACTTCAATTACTTGCATTTAATCTCAAACCTACACAAAACTAAAACATGCTAAGTATCTTATTCCTTTAGATAATTTATATTCATCACAAGTACAATTGTTTAATCAAATTTTACATTTTACATTCACATTTGTGTATCATTATTATTATACTTCATATAAGTAGTTCCAAATTTGTATTCTTGTTTAGGTTCACATAATCGAAATATGTTAAAACAAATTTCCATCCTCAAAGTATTAGATACGTAGGCAACATTCAACATTTCATTAGGGAATGGTTGCGTTCAACTCAGCCCACTTATTTTCCTCATTTTTATAGGGTAACATAGTTTTTAAAGTGGAACTAAAGCTTTGAAGTTAAGGAGACACATTTTTTAGATTTGTGCATATAACGAGTGTCTGATATCACATAAGAAGACGGTTTACAAGCATGCACAATGACCTATACCAAAATAGTTAAGCATATCTTAACAAGATAAATCTGACAGAAGCAGACAATGGTGTCCAGAGGTTGATGAACTTATCCAAAAGATCTAGGTACTTGGGGTCCTGATCCAAGTAGCTCGTAGTCTATTTCTATTCATTTTAGTCACATGTATTCAATCTTCAACATGCACAGACTTAAAATAAGGATACAACGAATCTTTGATATCACATAGGAAGATGGTTTACAAGCAAGTGCAATGACCTATACCTAAAATAGTGAAGTATAAATTATCAAAGTCTTCACAAAGTTCACTAGATCAATCAAATACACCTAGTTCGAGCAAGAGTCAAGCAATTGCATAAAATAGTTGTGAGTAAATCAAAAGGGAGAATAATGTAAGACTAGGATCAATCCATCAAATACACTACATGAATGGCTCACAAATGAAGATGTACAAATAGGAGAGTGAATGTGTAACTTCTCCATGAAAAGTGGTCAATGGCCCAAGAATGGAATGTAACTCCCCATACCCAGAATAGTCGATCAAAGAGTAACTCCCATTAGCTAATAATAACATTCAAGTGTAACTTTTATTTAGAATTTTTTCAGAGCCATCATTTTTTTCCAATTATGGAAAGCCAGAAATGATGTTATTTTCAATAATGATGCTTGCTCTTGTGATTTTATACTTAACAATAAGGTCTTTGTCATATCTTCAACCTATATGTAGATTCCAGTCTAAACATATAAGGTTATGATGGAAGTCTTCCACCTTGAGGAACTTTTGGACCACTAGAGGAGTGCCCCTTGCACTATCAGTCATGTGTTGCTAGGTGGGCCACCTCAAAGACCACCACCACCACCTCTCAGAAGGCACAAAAGTCATTCATGCAGTCCTGGTCGCTTCTACTCTCGCTTTCATCCAAGAGGGTAGGGCTTGTCACTGTCGCTTGGAAAATTTGATACAGGCCCCTCTCATAGAGCCTCTCCTGCGGGCATTGGTACTCAGATGCAACTTGTTGATAGATGGGCTATTGATATGACCACGTATCCCTTAGACAATTGGGTTGCCCTAGATCCTCCTTCTGCAAAGCCTTCTGCTTGAGCGACTTTGCCTTCCAAGGATGATCCTTTGCCCCTCCATCAGATGCCGCTGCTTGTGCTTAATATTTGTGTGTGTTGTTGAGTGTCTTGTTTAGTTTGGTTTTATTTTATAGCCCTACTTGTGTTTGGAGCCAGATCTTTTACTTCAACATGAAGTATGAGCCATGAATACCAACCAACGACCTTACTATGTAACCTTCATGTATTATTATTTTTTGTAATATATGATACCCTGAAGCATTCCAATAATAAATATAAAAATACATGTTTGTAAAAAAAAAATTTTTAAAAAAAAATCCTTATAAATTGTGAATCATGGGCAAACAATAAATTTTATACTTATAAAATTATTTAAAAATAAGATTTATTAATATAAATTGTAAAATATTTTTATTAAAATATGTTACATGTAAAGTTGCAACCTATACTTAAATAATAAATCTTAAATATTACAATTTATTGTTATTTTAATCATTATAGTTCTTTCATTCTCTATTTCTCTACCCTACCGTGCTTTACCAACAGAGTACATTATTATTATAACCATCTATATATTTTATTTTTCTTGATTAATAATAATGATAATGATACATGTCAAATAGTAATATAATTTTACATTATCCTTGTTTGATTGCAGGTGAGCATTAAAACAGTCTACACCAAAAGAAGGTATAATCTTTTCCAAAATAAAATTTGTGTGATTGTATACTATTATTTAAATTTACAAACTATAAAATATTATAAAATTTAGAATTGAGAGAATTTGAGAGGGCCGAACATTTAAATTGAAATTAAGATTTCAAAGTTAAAATATTATATGGAATTCAATTGTAGTTTTGAATGTTTTCTAAAATTCCTACCTTTAATTCGGGTACGTAGCAGGATGGCTTCCATTCCTTCTGGTTAACCAAATATATAGATGGAAATTGTTTCTACAACGCTGATAGAAATGGGAGCTTTAGAACGGGGCATGGAGATCCATCAAAGCATAATAGAAAGAAGATTTTTGTCAGATGAGGTAGTTGCATGTGCCCTGGTAGACATGTTTGCAAAATGTGGAAACATACACAAGGCACGTGAACTTTTTGACAAAATGCCTCAAAGAAATGTGATCTCATGGAATGCTGTGATTGCAGGATATGCACAGAATGGTTTTTGCGAGGATGCTCTCAAACTTTTTGAACTAATGAAGCAATCTGGATTATACCCTAACCATGTAAGCTTTGCTTGTGTTTTATTAGCATGCAGCCACGCAGGCTTAGTGCACGAGGGCTGTAAATACTTTAATGACATGAGTGACTCTAATTGCATAAAGCCTACATTTGATCATTATGTGTGCATGATTGACATTCTTGGCCGTGCTGGCTTTCTTGAGGAAGCCTTTAGCTATATTAAATAAATGCCAATTAAACCTGTGGTGGTTGTGTGGAGGTGTCTGCTTGGTGCCTGCAAAGCACATAAGATTATAGGGTTAGGAGTATTTACAGCAACTCTTCTTTTTGAGCTGGATCCTCAAAATGCTGTGACTTATGTTCTTCTGTCAAACATCTATGCAGAAGTGGGCAGGTGGGGGGATGTTCAAATGGTAAGGAGATTGATGAAAGATAGAGGAATTAAAAAGCTACCTGGATGTAGTTGCATTGAAGGGCATAAAATGGTACATGCTTTTTGTGTAGGAGACAGATCACACCCAGACACGGAAGATCTATGCAAAGTTAAAGAAATTGTCTTGGGAGATGAAGGCAGCAGGTTAGTTTACAGATTGAATACTTGTACTGAATGATGTGGAAGAGAGGAGAAAAGAATTATTCCTCTGCCGCTATAGTGAGAAGTTGGCAATTGCATTTGGATTGTTAAACACGTTCCCTGGGACAACTATTAGAGTTGTCAAAAACCTTAAGAGTACGTGTTGACTGCCACACTGCAACCAAGTTTATCTCCAAGATTGTTGCAAGAAAAATTGTTGTGAAAGATGCAAACTGGTTCCATCATTTCAATAAAAAACAACATTATTGCCGAGATTATTGGTAATGTTAAGTCAAGCAATCTGTAAACATTGGCTTGTGCTGTAACAAAGTGCAGTGTCAGATCTCCAGTGATAAAGAAGGGACCAGGTTTTATTTCCAGTTTCTGAAAACCATTTTTTCTAAGTTTTGGCGATCTAGACCATGCTATTGATTTCGGAAGATCAGATGTCCAGTATGCAATGTGCATCTATGCCTATATACACATTGGAGTATTCGTTAATGCCCAGTTTGTAAGATACATGGAGGTGTCATGGCATTGGACTGTTTTCAGGAACCCTGTGCATATCTGGAATGATAAGCTGGAGGAGGAGGTGGAGAATAAGAAAAAGAAAGGATCGTATGAAGAAAATGGAAAGATGCATGGCCAAAACTAAATGTGAGAGAAGGGCTTACAAACAAACCAATGCTTGGAGATGATGGGGAGACCATCTCTTGATAGTTCTTTACACAGCCTTTGTCATTTTATATTATATTATTCCTATGTCAGGTCTGCCATTTGGGATTGAATTATATATATGAAAATTTATATATGTTCATATACATTTTGTTTCATTTATGCTTAGTGATTTCTATTGTTGTTTTACATCCATTTGTTTTCTAGGAGAGCTAATATGCTTGTGAACTCCATTTTCTTTTTAATATAAATTAATTAAATTTAAAATTATCGATTTTTAATTTAGATTCAATTTATTAGAATTTATATATGTTGAAGTAAAAATTACAATTTTTATTTTTCATTTATAATAGACATAAATGCATGGTGTGTGAAAAACTTATATTTTGAAGTTTATAGATTGCTTTTAAAGAGATGTGAATAGGCTTTGTATATGTAAAAATAAAATCACAATTTATATTATATTATAATTTCAAAACACTTGGCATAATGAGTTATACAAAGTGATATTAGTCAAGGGAGAGCTAAATAGGCTATGGTCCTCCTCTATAAGTTTAATTGAGCTATGGAAAACAAAGGGAAGCATGTGATTTGTAGGTAGGATCAATTAAATAGTGAAAGGAAAGTATTTGGCCTTGTCAAAGAATTGAAACAATAGGAATTTATGATGTGAGTACCACAAGAACTTTTGAGAGACATCCATATGAATGAGAGAAACCCTATAATTATATATCATATTGGATACTTAATTCATAAGTTGTAAACCCAACAAATACTAGTAAATATTACATTGCACATGACAAGATATAAATTGGAGACATTTTTAATCAATTGCATACCTAGTAAATGCTAATGAAGACCAAATTCCACATGACCCAAGTGAAGTTTGTTCACAAACCTCGACCACATTTAGCTTCTTGGATTTTTTAAATATATTTAAAAGCAAAAGTTTATAATAAGGATTCTAAGTCATAATGTTCAAGGAGGTATGAGTCTTGTGCATCACATTTTTTGTTTTGCCGATCTAAAAAAATGTTTGGATAATATCATAAGAATGTATCAAGAAAAAAAAGTTTTTATAGATAATCCAAGAGAAGGAAACCTTATTTTTTTTTAGCTCTTGGAAATGTCCTTGATAACTTTATATTTAGAAGGAAACATGAAATTCTAAGTTAGTATAATTTTTTATATTAAATGTTGAGTGAATTCAGATTTAACAATTTTAAAAGGAAATTTGATTTAAAGCATCTTTCATTTTTTCAAAAATGTAAATCATTTTATGACAAACTATCAATATCACACCTTGTTTCCCAAGGTAAAAATTATAAATATTTTTTTATATATGTTTGCCCACATTTTAACAGAAACAACTTCATTATCATCAATAATAAAAATAATTACAAGCCATCTACATTTAAAAAGCGGCCAATATAGTAACATGGTGCTTTAAAACATAAACCATATTTATCATGGTAAAGGTTTTCTACTAATAAGAAAAATACGCAAATTTTAGGCTACAAAATAGGTCAATAACTTGATTATAAAAAATGCCAATATCTCAAATATCTAGAAAAGTTTACAGAACCCTCACACAACAAATAGTATTAATTATGAGAAATATAAACATCATAAAATTCAAGCATTAGTTGTAGAAGCTAAAAATGGGGTGTTGCGGTCAGAATCCTTTCCCCCAAACCCAGTAGGAAGAGGAACACTATTTGGGGGACTATCTCATTGCTATTTGTGATTCAAAACCCCTCAACTCATGTTGAGTAACTGACTATGAAGCTCTAACAATGGAAATGAGCAATTATAACCAATGACTCTCCTTAGGAACCAAACCACTTTTCTTATTAGAGTTGAGGGGGATTGTTTTAGGGGAAACCATCCTACATCATGATGGTAGCTCCTAGCCATGTTGTGCTTGCCTTTGCTACTAGACTCTTGTGTGGAGAAGTAATCACATGAAATTGTACCTTGGTCATAGTAAATGGGACTTGATCTTAGTAGTCCAAAAGGTCTAAGGACCTACAAGAGTTAAAATACTGAGACCATTTTGAACGCTTGACTTTGAATTCGTGAACAATAATTTGAAATATCATAAACTCTCTCAACTCAATAGAATTGAAATATTAATAAAATGACAATACTTATGTTCTCATCTAGTAGATATAAAATCTATATATATGTGTGTGTGTGTGTGTGCGTGTGTACTTACATACATACATAGAGAGGGTGATTGGTAGGTGAAAGCTATGTAGGTAACTTGACTAACTTTATGTGGGAAGTAATTTATTTGTCTTCTTTCTATTTTTTGTTTGTGCTTAGATGGAAGAGTTACTTCCTAAAATATTTTACTACTCTTGCCATCTTTGCATTCTTTATAAATATCCTATTCCATTGAATTTTAAAGTTGTTATATATGCACATAAAGGGTAATGTGAATAATTATTTGCATCCTTTCCAAACGTGTTAATAAACAAAGAAGATATATATATATATATATATATATATATATATATATATATATATATATATATATATATATATTGACACTAAAATTGATCCAATACCCTTTCCATACATATCTTATTAAATATATCATTGAAATTATTAAAATATATGTACATAACATAAGTTTTATTTGTTTTTGTTTTACTATAAACAATTGAATTGCATACATATTGGCATCTCTGTGCATGTATGGAAAGGGTATTGGATCAATTTTAGTGTACTAAAATTGATCCAATACCCTTTCCATACATGCACAGAGATGCCAATATGTATGCAATTCAAT
Source organism: Torreya grandis (assembly GCA_037957365.1). Taxonomy (NCBI): domain Eukaryota; kingdom Viridiplantae; phylum Streptophyta; class Pinopsida; order Cupressales; family Taxaceae; genus Torreya; species Torreya grandis. Next base: position 737,380 of record JARHVA010000306.1, read on the forward strand.
TGTTTATAGTAAAACAAAAACAAATAAAACTTATGTTATGTACATATATTTTAATAATTTCAATGATATATTTAATAAGATGTACTAAAATTGATCCAATACCCTTTCCATACATGCACAGAGATGCCAATATGTATGCAATTCAATTGTTTATAGTAAAACAAAAACAAATAAAACTTATGTTATGTACATATATTTTAATAATTTCAATGATATATTTAATAAGATATGTATGGAAAGGGTATTGGATCAATTTTAGTGTCAATATATATATATAGACACTAAAATTGATCCAATACCCTTTCCATACATGCACAAAGATGCTAATATGTATGCAATTCAATTGTTTATAGTAAAACAAAAACAAATAAAACTTATGTTATGTACATATATTTTAATAATTTCAATGATATATTTAATAAGATATGTATGGAAAGGGTATTGGATCAATTTTAGTGTCAATATATACATATAGACACTAAAATTGATCCAATACCCTTTCCATACATGCACAAAGATGCTAATATGTATGCAATTCAATTGTTTATAGTAAAACAAAAACAAATAAAACTTACGTTATGTACATATATTTTAATAATTTCAATGATATATTTAATAAGATATGTATATTTATGTCTTATTGGGTGTTTTTGCCTTAGTTGCACTATGCAATATTATGTGTATACGTTATTACATTCCACAGTCGATAGATACAATTTTACACCATTAAAGGAGGTTGCATATCTCATTCATAAATTGTAGATACCCAGATTTGGTACAAGTCTTATCTCATAATACTTTTAGACATTTTTACATGTATAGATCTCAACCCACGAACTAAGTACTTGTTTGCAAATTTATCTTACCTTTTTAGACATGGTTCAGTTCAACCATTTACAGTCAATATCAATTATTAGTATTGATAAAAGATTGAAGAACTGACCCATGCCCATTTTTAATTTATTTTGAGCATGTTTCATTTTATGAATGTTATTTGGGCATGTTCCAACTTCTTTTGTCAGCTTTTGCATGCCATTAGGTCCTTAATTCAAATTTAGAGACTCTTATATATACAAAGTTACTAAAAAATATTTGGAGATAAGCACATTGCATTATCAAGGTCTAGACAAGATTACATATTGTACCTACAAAATTATTAGAGCTAAATTTGAAGTTTACAAGATTCAATTCATATTTGCACACTTTTACCAATGGAAATATTGTTAGAGGTACAATCACTGAGAGAGGGGAGGTGAATCAGTGATGCAAGATAATCCAATTCAATTCCCAGCTATTAAACATTCATCATATGTTAACTTGATCAATAAACATAAACATGAAAGCACATACATCCAAAGCATAAATAAGAGCATACATCATATGAACACATCATATATGTGGGAAACCCTCTTGGGGGATAAAACCCACTGAACCCTGCAAGATGGACTACAGTCCTATAAAACAAAATCCAACATTTAGACCAACACCAACTGATCAAGGAACACCCATCCCTTAGTTTAGTGGGACACAATCCCACAAGGAACTACTGCCCCTGTCTAGCTGAGCACCCACAACAACTAGACCTTTATCAAGCTTTACCTTGCAAGGAGGAACCAAACCCCTATGAAACCAAGCACCCACTAAACTACCTGAACATATCACATTGAACACCTATTGTTACTCTTTAACTAATGATAATCACCTTTGTCTTCACTATTCACCTCCAATCTCTCTCAAGCTGCCTCTAGAGCTAACTTGCTTAAATTGCCTCTTTTAGGCTCTTTAGGTCCAGTGACTTATGTGTCCTCTTGCATCAAATTGATCAGATAAACATGTCTGATATTTTTCACACTTAGATGGTCTTAACTCACCTATACCTTCTCTTTCAAAGGTTTTCTTCTTCGCTTGAATCCGCACACTAACAACTAGCACAATTAGTCCAATTAGACCTTGTACTTATACAAATCTCTTCCTTTAACCCATGTTGGTCTGCCAAGATGCTTTACATACTTATAATACCTTTGAAATAGGTCCCCATACACATTACATGTAAGAACCACATGATCCTTAGGTCGGCCAATACCTCATTAGCCCCAAACCACCATTAAGTCTTGGTGATACCTAAAAAATTTAGCCTTCATACTGACACGTTACATGTGAAACTACTTGGACCACCTCCATCCTTTACCAATGCTTCAAACACATCAAACCTATCTCCAATATCCCCTTTATTACTCCCATATGGGTCCATGCGACCTAGAACACCAACTCACACCTTGAACCTACTAATTAGGTCTCCTTGCTCTTTAGGATTTCATACACAGAAAACATGGTCTCACACTTCTGAAGTAAAAACTCAAGTATTTCACATAGACATATGATTAGATCACATGGGTGAACCCTTTAGGAAATTTACAACACCTCCATGTACTTTAGACATTTCAACACAAGCTCTAAGCACTTAAATCAAATCTTTTAAAATGACCACTCAGACTGGTCATACACAGTCAAAATATAGTTATAGTATTTTGACTCTCCATATCTAATCAGGGGAAAACTATGACAACCAATTACATCTCATAATCCTTAGAGACTTATATAACATCTTCATACTCATTTTCTTCTTCAATTCTGCTCAGAACACCTTTAACTCACTCCTACAACATGGTCACTCAATCTGTCAATGCATTCAACAAACATAGTCAACTTATAAAAAATTATTCACATTGAATATGGATTGGTAAAATTTAAAAAATCCTCAAAGATGGTCCTCATTGAGTCTATAACACTTTCCAGTGGTTATCTTATCTTGAAACATCAAAATACTATCAAGAACAACTCAATTATCCTTCTCAGATCACTTGCAAAACATGGTCAAACACACAATCAACTTTGGATCTTAATAAATTTGACTATACAAATATTCAAACCTTATACCTAAATTATCTATATGCATCTTGAATTCCTTTACAACTTTTATTTTTACTACATCAATAAATTCATCCTAGATCAAAAGATATAGCTTAAAATCTACAAACTAGTTTTCCCTCGTTAGTTTGAATATTCAAATTCCAACGGTCACTGTGTTAATGCTAAACATCAGACACTTTGACATCATCTCATGTTCCCTGACCACTTTGAACAAATGTACTCCATTGATCTCATCAATATTATCTTGGTCTCTACCTTGCATCACTCACTATTGATCTTAAATATGCACTACCATAATCATGCCACTTGGTAGCTCTACGTGCCTTCTACGCACCCTGTACCATTCAATCAATGTGATTATGCCACTTGGAAATTCTACATGCAATATGAGCATTATTTAACTTATTGAATTAATGTGTGCCATTGATCTCTAACTGCATGATCATATACTCACCATTGATCTCTATCTGACAAGCTTCATGCTCGTCATATATCTTCATCATCTGATTAAATGCTCACCATTAGATCTATCTAGACTATTTGACCCTAGACTTCAACGTAGTGAAACTTGATGGTCTCTGGTCCATCATAGTCTACTAGAGAAACTTTGAATATTTATATCTTGAGCTGGAAAATACTTCAAGACTCTAAATATTTAAGGTACCTTCTTAGCACTATAGACAACATCTCCATGAAAACCTCTAACCATTGTTGACTTTATGAATACCTATATTAAATGCACAAAATTTCTAGATCACTCATCTTCATGACGTACAGTGATGGTCTAGCTTCTCATAAATTAGAAGATGCATGTCTCTATTTCCAAATGATCAAATGACACACCAAAACTTCACCAAGACATCTATGGATGCCTCACAACCTCTTCTTTGTCCTTACATATGCCATATACTCTCCAAGGTATCAAATATAACTTCTTTGTCATTCATTCACTAGTATCTCATGCTCTCTTTGACATCAATGACAACTTAACATCAATGACCATGCTTTACAATCTCCCCCTTTATCATTGATGGCAAAACACCCTCAAAATGACTTTTTACTCATTTGAACTTTTTCATTCTGATTTTTCTCCCCCTTTGACATTAATGACAAAGGGTCTCTTCCTCAACATGTTAATAATCATTCCTTAACATAATGTATGCATTCAAATATTATTTAAGATTCTCAAGATACTTACATGCTTTCAAGCATATGAATCAATTGATCCCCCTTTGATATGCACCAATCTGAACCTGGACTTATCTGATCTTTGGACCTGAAAAACTACTCACAGAGGTTAGAAATCTCTCCCTAACATCAAGCTCCATCTCATGTCATCTATTATTTGACATACACCAATATGAACTTGGGCTTTTCTGATCCTTGGACTTGTCTACCTATAGAACTTCACAAGCTTTCTTTGCTCATGCATGAAGATTCAATACCTTGTCAAAACACATGACTTGTTTTGATCAAGTCATCATATCAATATTCTTGAATTCAAAATTGTAGCAGACATCTTCACACTTCCATCATGACTAAAACATCTTCACATATGTTCCCCCTTACATCATGCACATCTTCTTCAATCCACTCAAGCTAACTGAGTTAGCTCCCCCTTAGCCAAACATATATTCAAATGATATTCTTGTCCTATAACATCAACCAAAGCTCAACTGGTATCCACCATGCTTCCTCTTTCTTGTCAAATGTCTCTTTGAAGCCTAGATAAAGACACCCTTATCCGCAATGTCCTAAAACAATGTGAAATTAGGAGTTGTCCACAACTCCTCATATTCCTTCTCCTCCTTGGTCATCTGATACTGATAGTTCTTATTCTTCTTAGGATTGAGAAAAGCAACATGCTTATCCACTACAATATTTTCTTCTTCTTCTAAGATTGGATTGACAACATATGGAGACAATAAAGATTCATGACATACCTTTTCATTTGAAGAAAGAACCTCATCAATGGGCACTGAAAACTAATGTTCTTTGCATGAAACTTGCTCAACAATAGTAGGATGTTATCTTGGTTTCATACATCCCTCAGAACTAGCCTTAATTGGCACTTTGGTCTTTTCCTTGAGCTTAACTAGAACTGACTTTTGATTCTCTTTTTCTATCTGAATAGATGACACATTCTCTTGGCATTCCTGAACTTTCAACATATATGATTCCTCTTTTGCTTTAGCAGGCAGTCCATCTTGATCTTTTAGCTCAATTAAATTAGTTTTATTGGTCTTCACTTCCTTAGAATTCCATATCAAGGATTGAACTTTCTTGAGCACACTAGGATATACATGCTCGTTCTTATGATTTGAGAGCTTGCTTGTACAATATCTTGCAATATGACCAACTTGATGAAAATTGAAACAAATAACATCATTCATACCTTCTACTTGATGAATATTATGAATCTCAGTAAGCATACCATCTTGTCTTTTAGGTTCATCATGCTCAAGTTTAACTATCTTTGGTCTCCATACCTAGGTTAATCTTTTCCCATGTATTTTGGGGCAAAATATAACAATATGTCCCATGTCATGACAATTATAGCAGACTACATTATCCATACCTCTAGTTGACTAGCTATTCTTCCTTCTATATTCTATTGCCTTATGACCAAACTTGTGACAAGCATAACAATGACCATTAAAATATCTTTCATACCTCATGGCACTTGGCTACCTGATGGATATTTTCTTGTTGATCTTGGTGCTTGATTCTTTCTTGTCTTGAACTGACCTCTATTGCTCTTCCTCAATCTTGTTTACCTTGACCACAAATTTATCATGCTCATCCTTCAATTAATCTAGCTTGGTATTCAATTGAACACTCTCATCCTCTTTAGCTCTCATACTTGAACTTGCAACCTCTAACTAAATTTTGAGAACTTAGATAGTCTCCTTATTCCTCTTAGATTCTTTAGCCATGTCATCCTTCATTATATATGATTTATCTTAAATAATCTTTATAGAATCAATATTGGATTTTAACTCATCATGCTCACCTTAGTTTGAACTCAACTTGGCATTTGTCTCTTCTAACTTTGTCTTGAAATGTCTGCATTCTTCCTTTTTTGAACTCATATTTCTCTTTGTAACCCTTAATTGATCTTCAAGAATGTTGATCTTATCTTTATCATCTTTTAATCTTGAGCTTGCCTTCAAGGATTCTAACTTCTTATTGATCTTGATGCAGTCATCCTTAGTAGTCTTATAGCTTGAGGCCATGATCTTATTTTGATTATAATCTCTCAACTTACCTTTGTACTTCTAAAAAAGTGCCTTGATCTAATTGCACTTTTCTTCACTTGATTTTAGTCATGCATAAGTAACCTTCACTTGAGCCTTCAACTCTTGATTCTCTTTCTTTAATTGCTTATCCATATTGTACCATGGATCACCTTCAAGTGGTAAAACTTACAAAGAAGGTCCTGATCTAATACCAATTGCTAGAGGTACAATCACTGAGAGAGGGGTGAATCAATGATGCAAGATAATCCAATTCAATTCCTATCTCTTAATTATTTAGAGTACATCAACTTGATCAAGCAACATAAACATGAAAGCACATACTTCCAAAGCATACATAAGAACATACATGACATGAACACTTCATATGTGTGGGAAACCCTCTTGGGGGATACAACCCACTGAACCCTGCAAGATGGACTATAGTCCTATAAAACAAGATATAACAATTAGACTAGCACCAACTGATCAAGGAACACCCATTCCTTGGCTTAGTGAGATACCAATCCCATAAGGAGATATTGCCCTTGTCTAGTTGAACATCCACAATAATTGAACCTTTAACAAACTTTACCTTGCAAGGAGAAACCAAACCCCTAGGCAACAAAGCAACCACTCAGCTACCTAAAAATATCACCTTGAACACCTGTTTCTACTCTTCAACTGATGATGATCACCTTTGTCTGCACTCTTCACCTCCAATCTCTCTCAAGCTGCCTCTAGGGCTAACTTGCTCAAACTGCCTATTCTAGGCTCATTAGGTCCAATGACCTATGTGTCATCATGCATCAAATTGATCAGATAAATATGTCTAATATTTTTCACACTCAGATGGTCATAACTAACTTGTACCTTCTCTTTTAAAATCTATCTTCTTTGCTTGAATCCACACACACACAACTAACACAATTAGTCTAATTAGACCTTGTACTTATACCACTCTCTTCCTTCAATCCTTATTGGTCATCCAAGATACTTTACATACTTTTTATACCTTTGAAATAGGTCCTCATACATGTTACATGTAATAACCACACACTCCTTAGGCTATGCAATACCTCATTAGCCCCAAACCACAATTAGGTTTTGGTGAGACCTAAAACAATTAAGCCTTCATACTCACATGTTACATGTGAGACTACTTGGACAATCTTCATCCTTTACTAATGATTAGAAAACATCAAACCTATCTCCAATATCCCCTTTCTTACTACCATATGAATCCATGCCACCTAGAAAACCAGCTCAAACCTTGAACCTACCAATTAGGTCTCCTCACTCATTAGGCTTTCATACACAAAAAACACAATCTCAAACTTCTAAAGCAAACACTCAAATATTTCACATATCAATATGATTAGATAACATGGGTGAACCCTTTAGGACCTTTTCAACACCTCCATGTGATTTAGACACATCAACACAAGCTCTAAGCACTTAAATCAACTCTTTTAAAATGACCTCATACTGGTCACACACGGTCAAAATATAGTTATACTATTTTGACTCTCCATATTTGATCAAGGGAAAAATATGACAACCAATTCCTTCTCATAAGCCTTAGAGACTTATATAACATATTCATACTCATTTTTTTCTCCAATTCTACTCAGAACACTTTCAACTCACTCCTGCAACATGGTCACTCAATCTACCAATGCATTCAACGAACACAGTCAACTCTAAGCAATTTTTCACACTGAAGATGGATTGGTCAAACCTTAAAAATCCACCTAGATGGTCCTTATGTAGCTATAACACTCTCCAATATTTATCTCATCTTGAAACATCAAAATACTATCAAGAACAACTCAATTATCCTTCTCGGATCACTTGCAAAACACGGTCAAACACATAGTCAACTTTGGAGCTTAATAAATTTGATTGTAAAAATATTCAAACCTTATAACTAGATTCTTTGGATTCATCTTGAAGTCCTTTACAAATTTTTTTACTACATCAATAAATTCGTCCTAGATCAAAAGATGCAGTTCAAAAATTACATACTCGTTTTCCCTCGTTAATTTGAATATTTAGATTCCAACGATCACTATGTTAATGCTAAACATCAGATACTTTGACATCATCTCATGTTCCCTAACAATTTTTATCAAATGCACTCCATAAATCTCCTCAGGAGTAGCCTAGTTTTTACCTTGCATCGCTCATCGTTGATCTTAGATCTGTGCTATAGTGATCATGCTACTTGGTAGCTCTACATGCTTTTTGCTTACCCTGTACCATTCAATCAATTCACTTATGCCACTTGGTAGTTATGCATGCAATCTGAGCATCATTTGACTTATTGAATTAATGTGCACCATTAATCTCTAACTACATGATCATATGCTCACTGTTAATCTCTATCTAATAGGTTTCACGCTCGACGTAGATATTCATCATATGATTAAATGCTTATTGCTAGATTTGTCTAGACTATTTGACCCTGGACTTCAACGTACTTAAACTTGATGGTCTCTAGTCCATCATAGTTTTCTAGATCAACTTTGAATATTTATATCTTGAGCTAGAAAACACTTCAAGACTCCAAATCTTCAGGGTACCCTCTTGGCACTATAGACAACATCTCCATGAAAAACTTTGACCACTATTGACTTTCTGAGTACCTGTATTAAATGCACAAACTTGATGGATCACTCATATCTTCATGACATGCAGTGATAATATGACTTCTCTTAATCTAGAAGATTCATGTTGCTCTTTTCCAATGATCAAATGACACACCAAAACTTCACCAAGACATCTTTGGATGCCTCACAACCTCTTCTTTGTCTTTACATATGCCATATACTCTCCAAGATATCAAACATAACTTATTTTTCATTCATACACTAGTATCTCATTCTCTCCTTGACATAAATGACAACCTAACATCAATGACCATGCTCAATAAAGATAGTAGAAATAACATCTAGGATTGCATACACAATTACACACATACACATTAACAAAAGAATTACTTTTGAGTTTGAGCCCTCTTCATAATATTGGAAATGTAGTGCAATGCTTGGTCTATCAATGGATATTAACCAAGGTCAATCCAATTTGAACCATTTTCTTGACCCATGCCCCCCTTCTCACCCACCCTGCCCCCAATTTGATATCAGATTGCTTGTGTAGAACTAGGGTTTGAATATACAGGTTCTCCCATGCAATTTTGAAAGTAGATAAAGATAGGAGCAGACAACATAGACATGGTCACATCACCCCAAAATAAAGCAATCGCTTGTTGTGTGTAGGGTCAATTACAACCACTACAGTTAATATCAATTGTTGATACATAATAAATATGTTAGAACTTACCAAAATAAAATAGGTATAGACAAATCATACACAGAGCAGAAATAAAATGCTGAGACTCATCATTTAGCTAATCAAAACTCAAATCAACATGGCAAACAAGCTAAGAGCCTTCTCTATCTTTATTGTACATTCATTACTATATTTAGCATGTATATTTGTATATATTGTGCAACTCAAAATTAAGGCATTATTTTAGTCATTTATATCCTATTAGGGTTTATAATCCAAATTAGGGTTAAAAATATTGGTGAACTTGAATATTGATGGAACCATCCTTCTAAGATTACATTTTTTTTTCCTAGGGTTTCAAATTTAATTTTTGATCTCCTTACACAATAAAAACTTTCTCAGATTTTTTGTCCCAAGGTTTCATTGTTTTGATTTTTGGTTTCCATACACAAAATATCTTTTCACCTTTGGCCTTAGTCTCCCCATGTTTGTTTACTTATTTGCATTAGGTCTTGCCCATATTGCAATAGTTTATTTTAGACCTAATAAATAAAAAATGGATAATCATTCAAAAACCCTAGTGAATATCATCTTGTGGACTTCTTATTCTCTAGAAGCTCCATCCCTTATATGTATGATAATGAATGGACTAATATCCAAATGTGTAATTAATAATGTTAATTATGTACATGAAGAATACAATAGTGAAGGAATAAATTATGATCATGATTATCAAGAGGATTGGTATTATAGTCAAGACTATAACGAGGAAGAAAATTATTACACTATTGATGAATAGAAGACCCTCTTCTCTTACTTCATCTTTGCATTCTTCCTAAAATCATGCATTAGAACAAGATGAGAAAAATAGGAACAAATAAATTCATGTTCCTAACACATCCTATGAAGTAATAAGTGAAGATGCTCTCCCTAATACACCTCGTTTATCTTTAAAATTTTCAATTGCATTTCATATCATTAATCATTATAAAATACAAAGGCATAAGCCCTATACAGAAATGAAAAATTAATGTCGAGAAAGTGAAATTACTTCTCTCTAGAAGTGAAAAATGAATGTGAAGTAATTAATATTCTCTCTTTCTCTCTAGAAATGACAAATGAATGTGAGGAAAGTGAAATTCCTTCTCTCTCTCTAAATATGGCAAACGAATGTATAGAAAATGAATTTCCTTCTCTCTCTTTAAAAAAGAAAAAATAAAGTGAAATCCCCCATATCTCTCTAGAATTACTAAATGATACAAACACATGTAATGATTTTTTTATCTTCTCTTGAAATACAATTTCAAAATATATCTTCAAATGTGCCTTCTAATGAAATAAAATGTGATGACAATGTACTAATATGCAATTATACATCTTCATAATGTGAATCTATGGAAGATGATGTTACGCATGAGTGTGATGACTTTTCTCAACCCATGCCTAGTATACAAAATTCTTTGCCTAGACCCCCTTCACCCATTCATAATAATGAACCTACTGTAACTTACAATAATAATATTCAACCATTGAAAGAACCTCGTAAGGATCTTAACATGCCTTCTCAATAAATCATCTCCTTAATGCATGTTTTGGGCACCTTGCAACCCAAAATGCCTCACCTTAGAAATCAAAGCATATCATGCTTGGGTTGAATATAATACTATTTATGGAAACCCAATTGCACACAATATTCTAAATGCATCATTACCCTACAACTTCCTCATGCCTACATGTCATATGTTTAATGGAAGTAGTGATCTTATCTACATCTCAAAACTTTAGGGCTTATATGGACATGTATGATGGTAGACAGATTTTACTAAAAGTATTTTCAAAAAGTTTAATTGGAAAACCTTTGGATTGGTTTCACTCTTTGCCTAGTGGGTCTTTAAACTCCTATCTTGAGTTGGAAGAAACATTTTTAATGCAATGCATTTATAATAAGGGACGAAGAGTTACATATGAATGTCTACCTTCTCTTCATCAAGGAAAATGTGAGCTAAATTGTGATTAATTTTTACAATTCAAGACTTGTATGCACTAATTGATATATCAACCAACAAATTTGAAAACATAGTACATATTTGGTAGAGGCCTTCTTTACCCTCTCAAAGTAGAGTTGCTTTATGATACTTGTGATTCATTTCAAGCTCTTTGTAATAAGACTCTCACACAAGAAGATAAGTGGACACTTGATCCAAATCCAAACAAGGCACATGAAGACATTAATCTACAAAAAGACATTCCACACAAGGAAGCTAAGGCAAGTATCCCACCTCCTAAGGCAAAGATTCCAATCAAGGAAAGTCAAGTCAAGGTCCTAAATAAAGGGAAAGAATTGGTCTACAATGCAATACCCAAAAAGTGAATAAACATACTTTCAATGAGAGGAAACTACTTTGATTTAACATTTTTAAAGAATAATCACATGATATTATACATATATTATTGGATAAGAAGTTAATTACTTTGCCTCCTAACTATTATCATCCTCCTCGTTGTCTTGAGAAAATCGAAGGTAAACCATTTTGCATTTATCATGGTATTAATAGACATCAAGACAATGAATGTTATGCTTTATGATAAAATATTACACAACTTGCAGGAGAGGATATTACATTTTCAAAAGTTGACACCCGGTCAAAAATATCTCCTTTTCCCTCTTCTTTTACTACTCATTTGATGAAGACCGATATATCTCGAGGTGTTCTTGCAAAGGAACCAATGGTTTAGTGGACTTTTACGGATTATGTTTCTAGGAAGTCTTCTTTTAGTTCACATTCTACTATGACCGATATGTTTGGACCATAGCCAAAACCTCAGCGAGCTTGTGGTTAGCCTCCTTAATGGCTTTGATATGTTGGGATAGGTGTTTTTCCTTAAGCTTTTGAAAAAAATCTTTGGAAACTTTGTCACATACCTTAAGCTAATATAGTTTGGATTTTATTTGTGCACCATGCACATTGTAAGCAACTAAATATGGTGGTGCTAGCATAACACCACTACTTGCAATTACAAATGCTATTGAAGGGGTGTCTACTCTAAGGTTGCCATCACGTGGCTCAATTCTAAAGTGGTAGAAGAGTACGTTTCCCATTGGATGCACATCAATTAATAGACCTATATGTGGAGAAATATTGTAATGTGTGTGATGGCGTCTGAACACCATCCAATCCAGCTAGAGCTCCCTGTTGAACATGACATAAGATTCCAAACTCATTAGATATGAGATAAAGTGGGACCATGATTCAAAAGGGAAGTATTAAGAAAAAACCCATGTTTTTTAATTTTTGGAATACTTTAAATTCCAATCAATGCGAAACTTTATTGGCAAGTGATTTAAAAGGATAATATCTCACATTGTCTCAATTAGAAATGAAAAGCAAATTTTTAACGAGAGGTAGAGTTGCATGGAGATCATGGCCCTACAAGTTAGACCACATGTAGCAGAGAATAAATGTGGGATGATGTGAAAAATTGGGGTCGTAAAACCCAAATTTATTACACATGTACATCCACTCCTCTCATTCACTAGCTTTCTACTACATAGAGAGGTCACCAAGCGTGTTAACAGAATCTCCAAATTGAATTTCAATAGACTTCTTAATGTCATGAGAAAGGTCAACTTCCACATAACCCTCTTTATGGGGTTGAGGCAAATAAAATTTGGATGGTTTGTGACATATGACATAACCTATAGTGATTGTTATTTGATCAATAAAACGCCAACATGGTAAATAAAGTTCTGGGAATTCTACTCAAATTAAAACCTTAAAGGGTGTTTTTTCTAATATAAAAAATTGACGTGTTCAAAGTGACAAACAAAAAAGGGAAATACAAACATACTAAATAGAGGACTCGTATAATTAAAAAAAGACACTAATTAGGTCGCAAAAAAAACATATATATATATTAATCATATTTTAAATGCCTTCCAACTTAATACCATGTTGCATCCATGCACCTTGAAACTAACTTTTGAACATAGTTTTAAAGGGAATTATTGAAGAAAATTTCTCAATCCACTTGCATGCAGAATCAAATACAAGAATGAATAGAACTATATTAAGCTGAGAAGCAATACCTCCTAGAAGAGCTTCAGGTTCTTCAGCTGGGCACCATTTTTAATATGAGCAACAGCTACGGTTTCAACAACTGAACTAGTCATGTGAGATGATGTCATATAATCAGAGGCCACCAAAGGGAGACAATAAATCCCAAGGACAAAAAGATAAATCCCGCATGTTTTAAAAGAAACACGGTATGAAAGTAGAGATGTACAAAGAAAATCAATGGCAACGTTCAGTAAACCCTAGTGGAACACTTCTGAATATGTTTTTAGATATAATTATAATTTCCCTGGAAGGATATGCTTTCTAAGTTTCTACTGTTGCAGACCTGCATTTCCAACAAAGCTCTTTTAGAGTGTAAGCAAATCCACTCCCACAACAATCACAATGAATTTCAGTTTATCGCACAAAAACTTTTACAAGATGCCCTTATACGCATGTATGAAAAGTGCGGATGTTTAGTTGATGCTCGCCAGGTGTTTGACCAAATGAGTGAACCAGACCTCTTCTTGTGGAATATCATAATCGCAGCTTATAGAAGACAAGGATGTCCTCACGAGGCATTGACACTGTTTCACCAAATACAACGAACAGGTGTGCGGCCTGATCAGTTCACCTTTGCCAGCATACTCCCAGCCTGTGCCAAAATAGGAGCTTTGGAACAGGGTATGGACATCCACCAAAGCATAACGGAAAAGGGGCTCTTGTCGAATGTTGTAGTTGCAAGTGTCCTGGTAGATATGTACGCAAAATGTGTGGCTTTACACCTGATAATTGCATTTGCTTAAAAGTTTCCACAGCCTTTTCAACAAACCCATTTTGTGCATATCCTGCAATCATTGCAGTCCATGAAACCACATCTCTTTGAGCCATTTTTAGGACGTGTAGTGTTTGAAAAAATGGCTCAAAGAGATGTGGTTTCATGGACTGCAATGATTGCAGGATATGCACAAAATGGGTTGGTTGAAAAGGCTGTGGAAACTTTTAAGCAAATGCAATTATCAGGTGTAAAGCCAGACTCCACAACATTTGTCGGCGTCCTCCCAACCTGTGCCAAAATGGGAGTTTTAGAACAGGGTATGGACATCCATCAAAGCATAAGGGAATGTGGATTTCTGTCAAATGTTTTAGTTGCAAGTGCCCTATCAGACATGTATGCAAAATGTGGAAGCATACACAAGGCACATGAACTGTTTGACAAAATAGCTCAAAGAGATGTCGTCTCATGGAATGCCATGATTGTAGGATATGTACGAAATGGGTTTGTGGAAAAGGGTGTGGAAACTTTTAAGCATATGCAATTATCTGTTGTAAAGCCAGAATCCACAACCTTTGCCAGCATCCTCACAGCCTGTGCCAAAATGGGAGCTTTAGAACAGGGTATGGACATCCATCAAAGAATAATGGAGAGCAGAGTTTTGTCAAATGTTGTAGTTGCAAGTGCCCTAGTAGACATGTATGCAAAATGTGGAAGCATACACAAGGCCGGTCAACTGTTTGACAAAATGCCTCAAAGAGATGTGGTCTCTTGGAATGCTATGATTGCAGGATATGCACAGAATGGTTTTAGCAAAGATGCTTTCAAACTCTTTGAACTAATGAAGCATTCTGGAACATACCCTGACCATGTAAGCTTTGCTTGTGTTTTATTAGCATGCAACCATGCAGGTTTAGTGGATGAGGGCTGTAAATACTTAAATGACATAAGTGACTTTAATTGCATTATGACTACAATTGATCATTATGTGTGCGTGATTGACCTTCTTGGCCATGCTGGCTTTCTTGAGGAAACTCTAAACTATATCATCAAAATGCCAATTAAACCTGTGGTGGGTATGTGGACGAGTTTGTTTGGTGCCTGCAGAGCACATAAGAATATAGGGTTAGGAGTATATACAGCAACTATTCTTTTTGAGCTGGATCCTCAAAACGCTGCAACTTATGTTCTTCTGTCAAACATCTATGCAGAAGTGGGCAGGTGGGGTGAGGTTCAAATGTTAAGGAGATTGATGAAAGATAGAGGATTAAAAAAGATACCTGGATGTAGTTGGATTGAAGGGCAACAAATGGTACATGCTTTTTGTGTAGGAGACAGATCACACCCACAAACACAGGAGATCTATGCAAAGTTGGAGAAATTGTCTTGGGAATTAAAGGCAGCAGGGTATTTTACAGATTGAAAACTTTTACTGAATGATTTGGAGGAGGAGGAAAAAGAATTATTCCTCTGCCATTATAGTGAGAAATTGGCATTTGCATTTGGATGCCCCCTGGAACAACTATTAGTGTTGTCAAGAACCTTAGAATATGTGGTGACTGCCACACTGCAACCAAGTTTATCTCCAAGATTATTGCGAGACAAATTGTTGTGAGAGATGCAAACCGATTCCATAATTTCTATCAAGGAAAATTTTCTTGCAGAGATTATTGGTAATGCTAAGTGAAGCAATCTATAAACATAGGCTTGTACTTTAACAAAGTGCAGTGTCAGACCTGCAGTCAAAAAGATGGGCCCAGGTTTTAAGATACAATGGAGGTGTCATGGCATTGAACTGTTTTCAGGAAACCTGCGCATATCTGGAATGATAAGCTGGAGGAGGCTGCAGAGAATAAGAACAAGAAGAGAGAGAGGACCATATGAAGGAAATGGAAAGAAAAGAGAGAGAACCGAATGAAGGAAATGGAAAGATGCATGGCTAAAAGGAAATGTGAGAAAAGGGCTTACAATCAATCCAATGCCTGGATATGATTGGAGACCATCTATTGGTAGTTTTTTACAGCAACCTTTGTCATTTTATATTATATTGTGCCTGCGTTAGGACTGTCATTTGGGATTGAATTATACATACTAGATTATATATGCAAATATATATGTTCATGTGGACTTTGTCTCATTTATGCTTAACTATTTCTAACATTGCTTCACATCCTTTTCTTTTTAGGAGAGCTAATACGTTTGTGAATTCAACATTTTTTTTAATAAATAAATTATTTTTTATTTTTGGCTGAGATAACTAGGTATGCCCCTAGAGCAAAAAGAAATTGAAATCCAACCCAAGGATTCAACCTTGTAGGCAAACTGAGACACAATTCAGACCCACCAAGACAATTAGCGAGGTGTTACCCACTTGGTGAAGATCGAACATCAAACCATCATTCCTCCACCACAATAGCTGGTTAAAAACCATAACAGTAATTTTATTTATATTAACTTTCAGCTACTACATCGAGAATTTACAAAATACCCAACAGGGTTACAAAAGCCAAAGACCAAGGCACCAGCGGCTTGCTTAAACAACGAGACCAGGACCAAAATCCATCATGCAACGTCAATCAAATACAATTACCTCTACTCCCGGAGGCAGGGTGCCCTCAACTACTTCCCTAGCTCGCATAACCCGCTCACCACCTTACCCACTGTCTGCATCCTTTGCAATGACTTGCTTCCCTTGTCCTCATCATAGCACACATGAGGATTGAAAATGCACTCGAGTGGAAGTTGCGTCCCAAACCTGGCCACCAAGAAGGCTAAGCTTTTATGTAGTTTCACTATCATGTCCATTATTGCATGGCTATGGTCTACAGTGTCTAAAACCCATCGAGTGAATCAACATTTCCAAATCCAAATGCTCCTAATGCAAGGTGAAAGACCCAGCTACGTTTGACAACAAATTCGCTCCACTGATTGCCTGAACAACATCAAAGACATTTATGTGCCTAATGGATTGCTTAGGGTCCATCATAAATTATTTTAACGCATGCGCAATCCCCTACTCCTCCAACGCATCAACCTTAGTCGTTGTCTGCCACATCTTTCCCAGCCAAATTCTCATCATCAGATTACAAATCTCCTTGTCAATATGATCGACAAACTGAGCTGAGGCTGCCTCCCCTAGTAGCCAGTCACGATAAGCTGCCCGACACCAGTCCAGAGGCTTCTTCACCATCCCACTTTGACTCCTCAAACCACAATTGGAAGAAATGACATATGCCTGGAGATCACCCCTGTCCCAACACCACCGTTTGGAATGATTGCCCGTAGTATATGCTTCTATCCCTTCGATCCCTTGTCATACGTCACTTACCACCTCACTATATTGTTGCTCATCAAACAACCAACGCATAGATATTATCACCAACTCCCTTAGTGTCCATTGAATAGACCCACAAATTTACAATTTTATATTCTAAGGATCACTAACAATGCAACCCATCCATGCTTGACTTGACACCCTGGGATAAAAGTTTCAACAAATCATTAGGAAAGGGGGGGGCGAGGGGCTGGGTCCATTCCAAATCACTTCTCTTGTACTTATTTGTTAGATTCACTGTTGCATTAGTTGCCCAATTAGCCACCAAATTCCCCTCCCGTTTTGTATACCAAAACTCATGTTTTAGAAACCCCCTTAAATCCTTCACTTCATCTAGAATAATGCACATCTTCCAAGCTTTGGTCCTACCAGCGCTTAGCGCATTGATAACAATATGAGAATCTCCTTCCACAATCAAATTCTTCCAGTGGTGCTCCACTACAACTTGAATTCCTTTCAACACAGCATGAGCCTTCGCCACATTATTTGTCTCCGCTCCTAGCTCCTAGGAAATAAATAGCATTGGTTGTCCATCATGGCCCCAAAAATCTCCACCTGCTCATGCCATTCTAGGGTTGCCTTTAGATGCCCCATCAAAATTTAGTTTTTCCTTACCCACATCCGGGGACCTCCAGTGATGGTTGGGCATCAAACCTTGCTCCCTACTAGCCCCAAGCCCCTTATCAGGGATAATAAATTAATTTAATTTAAAAGTGTTTGTTTTTAGTTTAAATATATATTTTTTGAATTTGCATATGTGGAAGCAAAATTGCAATTTATATTATATTGTAATTGGCATACATGCATGGTGCTTGAAAAACTTCCGCAATAAAGTTTATAGATTGATGTTAGAGAGATGAGAATAAACTTTGTAAATGCAAAAGTAAAATCACAATTTATTCTACATTGTAATTGCACGTATTTTGATATTAAACACTTGGCATTATGAGGTTTACAAATTGATACTAGTGAAGAGAGAGCTAAATAGACTATGGCTCTCCCTTGTAAGCCTAATCAGGGTATGGAAACAAAGGGAAGCACAAGGGTTGTAGTTAGGGTCACTTGAATAGCGAAAGGAAAGTATTTGGAGTCACTAGAAGATAAGAGGAATTTAAAATGTGGGAACCACACAAGCTTTTGAGGAACGTGATGGGAGACACGTCATATTGGATACTTTCTTCCTATGTTGCAAACCTAACAAATACTAGTAAAGATTACATTCCATATGACAATATAAATAGGAGACACTTTAATTAGATGCATACCTAGTAATCCTAGCGAAGACCAAATTTAACTACAATCAAATTATGCTTGTTGAATTTGTTTTTACATGTTTTAAGGCAAAAGTTTGTAATAAAGAATTTAATTTATAACGTTCAAATACTTATGAGTCACATGCTTAACATTTTTTGTTTAACTGTTTAAAAAAATGTTTAGATGATATCATAAGTATATATCAAGAAAATATAGTTTTTAAAAAGAATATAAGAGAAGGAAATCTTTTTTTTTTTTTGCCTATGTGAAAACTCTTTTAATAACTTTATATTTAGAATGAAACATGAAATTCGAAGTTAGTATAATTCTTTAAATTAAATATTGAGTGAAAGTTTACCAATTTTAAAAAGAAATTTGATATAAAGTATCATCAAATTATTAATATCACACCTTGAGTCTTAAGATAACCTTGAAAAAAATTATAAATATATATATATTTTTTAATATGTTTGCCCAATGACAACTTTATTATTATTATTAATAAAAATAATTACAAAATAATAAGAAGCCATCTACATGTTTCTACTCGTTTTCGCTTGTTTACATTTAGAAGAAATAAGAAACTAAAGTTAAGTGGTCAGGGGTTTGTACGTACCCGGATGAAGTTGCGCACCGTATCCAGACGATTGAAAGAGCTCCTCTTTCGCTGTGGAGGACAACACATGTAGATAAGAAAGACTTAAACAAAGAAAATATTAGATAGATATATGGTGGATTGCCAAGCAAAGCTCGGTCCCAGAAGTGCAAAGACTTCTTTGAGGGATGACAGTCCACTTATTTGACAAAAGAGTGTTGCTAGAAAGAGAAATGATGAAGGCTAAAGAAGAGAAATAGATAATGCATACCTGATTCCTGCAATCTGCCTCTCACAGTCGCCGACGCCGGTTAGTCTGCCGTCGCCGGTTGGTCAATGTTGCCGACGTCGGTAGGGGAAATGGGCCTTGATGCCGATGTCGGTAGGGGCAATGGGCCTTGGACGGGTTTCAAGAAAAGTTTGTGGTCGACAGAGGAGTCTGGAAGGAGTCTGTGAGTTTAATGGTTTGTGCAGGGTTGCAGGGCAGTGAATATGGTCTAGAAAAGGGCTAAGGTAGAGGACAGGGGTGGAAAGAGAATAAGAATGAGAGGAAGGCTTCGGGAAGAAAGTCGGGTTGTCTATCAACAGTACTCAAGAATATTCAATGGACTAATCACCAATGCATTCTAAAAATACTGAAATATAAACCAGAATAATACTTAGCTCTTGATGGAGAACCAGAAGTGTAGAAGACTTGTTCCCGTTATTGCTGATGTAGGAGACCTCATGCAACGTTTCAATCTGGTGTGGAGTGATTTCTTAGCCTGGAGAGTAATGATAGAATGCTGATGCCTCTAAAGCCTGCCTTTGATATGCAAGGAGTCGAGGAGCAAGAGAATTCGCCTTCTGGTCTGCAGCCGAAGTTAGAATTTAGTTTTAAGCAATCGACGTCGGCGATACCGCCAGCGTCGGTCGACTGTTGACCGACGTCGGCGGCTAGAGAATGGGTAAAAAGACTATTTTTAGCCGTTTGCCCATTCCTCCATCTGCCAAGTTCGGTTGTCGTTGCTGAACAATCCAAAGGCGGGTTTAATAGGCACGAGAATTAGTGGGGGAGTTAAAATACGTCTTAGGTAATTATGATTAGTCACAGGGTGATAAATCGTCTAAGGGCGAGGAATCCAAGGTGAGGTGTCTAGGGGGGATGATTAATTTAAAATAAGTATTTTAAATTAATAAAGTATAGGTTATGCATGTTGAAGTTAGAAAGGGACCAAGGGGGGTTGACACTATTTTGGTGTCTATATTTGCCCCTTTTTGTCTTGTTGGTTGTTCTGACAAACTGCAAGACAAAAATAGGAGTAAGTTGCCCCAGATATGGGATGAGGTATTCCCCCTCAAAGTGGGAGTTGAGGGAAGGTAACCTGATATCGGGTGCCGATTTGATAGGTAGTGGATGGGTATGGTGAAGTTGGAGTGTGAATGCTGCAATAGTTGAGATTGCGCGTATACTACTTCACGTGATAGGTAGGTCAAATTATCGCAGTCAAAGGTCGAGGAGTGCTAAAATCGAAATAATCGGGCCCCAACATTTAGTCATAGCTGATTGAGTTAAACGATCAAAGTTGTAGCTCCAATGGTCGTCGTGTTTCAAGTATCCTGGGCTCAGAAAGTGCTCCTGAAAAACACAAAAATGTCACAAATATTGAGGATCAACTAGAGCGCGATCCGACAACACGTGTGAGGGTCATAATGTGGGTTGCGTACAATTTGATAACTATTCGTGAGGTAGCATATATGCAATCAAAACAACCAAGGCAAAGTTGTCTCGAAAGTGGTCGTGATCTGAGGAGATAGTCGCGATCTCCAAGGTCATCGGTCGAGTCGGGCCGAGTCATGGTATGATCTCAGGTGGCATGTGTTGTGGTCAGGGAGATGTATGTGATCTCTAATGTGCCCCATGAGAAGTTTAGGTAACTCATTCAGTGTCAGCGCTGATTGTTTGGTCATGATTTTGGGTGGGTATAGATAGTTGGTCCATTAGATGGACGGACGAAGGAATGGCCGAGCTAACCTCAGAAGACTCTATGTCAACTGAGTGCTGCCTACATAGCCCATGTTTCAAGGGCTTCAGGCCAATGTAGTTCTCCCTAAAAGGGAGGAAGGAGTCAAGGTTATGGACTGAGTTTTGACTAGGTTAAGTCATAGTTAAAGGTGAAATAGTTTGTCCATCAGGTAAACGAACAAACGAATGGCCGACGTCATTAGGGAGATGATCGGGCGAATGGCCGAGCTAACCCCAGAAGACCCCATGTCAACTGAGTGCTGCCTACATAGCCCCTATGTTAAGGGCCTCAGGGCAATGTAGCTCTCCCCAAAAGGGAGGAAGGGAGTCGATTATGGATTGGGATTTGACTAGGTTAAGTCATGGTTAAAGGTGAAATGGTTTGTCCATCAGGTAGACGGACAAACGAATGGCCGACATCATTAGGGAGACGAACGGGCAAATGGATGGCCAAGCTAACCTCAGAAGACCCCATGTCAACTGAGTGATGCCTACATAGCCCCTATTTCAAGGGCCTCAGGCCAATGTAGTTCTCTCCAAAAGAGAAGAAGAGAGTCGATTATGGATTGGGTTTGACTAGGTTAAGTCATGGTTAAAGGTGAAATGGTTTGTCCATCATGTAGACAAACAAACGAATGACCGACGTCATTAGGGAAACGAACGGGCAAATGGCCGAGCTAACCCCAGAAGACCCCATGTCAATTGAGTGTTGCCTACATAGCCCATGTTTTAAGGGCCTCAGGCCAATGTAGTTCTCCCTAAAAGGGAGGAAGAGTCAAAGTGTTTGATAGTTGTCTTGGTCAGGTTAGGGTCATGTAAGAAATGATGAGTATATGATGATGTTACAGCCTTTTTCCATATGATGTAATGGTGTATTTTGTAATATAGGTTATGTGGTTTTTCATCCCTAGCAAGTTTCCATATTGGTGATGGATGTATGTGAAAAATGAAATGAGTTTATTTATGCTTCAGCACTATTTGTATTGGTGATGATATATGCTTGACATAAATTGTGTTGGGTTGTTAGTTTTCATGTGTATTGTTTTCCATATAAATTAATGTGAATGGGCTATGATAATTTATATAAGACAAATTGATATTTGCATTAAATAAATCATGAGGTTATGTTAATGGTTAGAAAATGTTTTGGTTTGGTTTGGTTTAGTTTGGTTGGTTTAGAAAATGATTTGGTTGTATGTGATAACGATATGTAAGAAGTGAAAGGTGTTGTGCTCTTTCATTGACAAGGACTATAATGATAGCATAGATAGAGTTTTTGCAAACAGAAGCCTCGTTCATGCATTACGTCGTTGACCATTGTTTATGTTAGAAAAGTATTCAAATCACTTGATGTTAAGTGAGCTCAAAATCCCTTGGGTATGTTGGGGTGATAGGTTTGATGATGTGAGATGTGAGGATAGCGTAACCCTTTTTAGCAAGGATAACTTTGCCCCTTTTATAGGTGACCCTGAGAACGACTATAGGCAAGTCCATGACTTGATAGCTTGTCAGTCAATTTTTTTTTTTTTGGTAGACTGATCAATGAGGGAAGTCTACGTGGAGATGTTTTGTTTTGTGGTCATATGTGAAGCTGATCGATGCGAGAAGCTTCTGAGAGAATGTTGTTTGTAGCAAAATTTGGGCATAGCCATCCTTCGAGGGAGTGATCTATATTCTGCTTTGTATGGTTGAATGTCTGTGAATAGTTGTTCTTCAAGGGAGCAGTCTATTTATTACAGCAATGATGCAGTTGTCCTTCGAGGGAGCAGTCTACATTTATAGTTTATGACCTTTTGTTAGGCATCCCCAATCTTATATTTTTTTTGGTTTTTGACTGAACTTTTGGTCATGGATTAGACTATAGAGGTTTAAGGGTTTCCCTTTTATTAGGACAAAGCATTAATGCAAAAAGGATTAACTAATGTTTGTAGGAAAAGAAGGGAATAGGAATGAGGATGACAGGGGTTGCTCAAAGGACGAGCTCAAGTTAAATGTCAAGTGAATGATCACTTGACTAACAATATAATGGTCGAAGATGTAAGGCATTAAGGGGCTCAGGTTCTGGCCGGCCTTCAAGAAAAGACAGACGATAAGTCCTGATCCATGCGTTATTATGTAAGGTTTGAGTCAATTAGGAGCAAACTTGTCCCATTTGCTTCTTTCCATATTGGTCACATGTTGGTCGATGCTTGGTTGGTTGATGTTTGGTCGATGTTGTGATAGTCAGTATAAAGTCAAATTCCCCCAGTCATTTTGTGATAGGGACAATGTTTGACACCCATTGCGAATAATCAATGAGTTGGATAAATGAGATAGAGAGAAGACAATGAAGCTCCTCTTTGACAAGGAGTGCGACGCGAGGATACATCCTGCGAAGCTTTTGCCTGATAGGCTTAGTTTAAGAGGACGGAACCTTGATCTTCCAGGTTGTAGTCTGGAATCTCAGAATCATGGACGGCGATGGAGGCAATGATGGGTAATGTTTTGACAAAAGTAGCCGGTGGTTGGGGGTCTTTGCGTTGGACCTTCACTGCTTGTAATGCTTTAATCAAGATTTCGTGATGTTGTGGAGAGCTTTGAACGAGGTCATACAAAGACATCTTCATAGGGGTTTGGTGAAGTTGTTTCACCATGGAGTTATGAATTGGCTTGGAAGGTGTTGATTGGGATGTGCCCAAGATTGAAATCTTGGGTTTTGGTGGTTGAGGAGGCTTGACGAATGGATATGTCCAAGGGATAGAAACCTTCTCTTTCCCTTTATCCTTCATGGTTTGTGACATGTTGGCCACATTGATAGTGTTGATTTCAAACAAAGGGGGATAAGGTGGTAGAGAAGCCACAGTCTTGCGTTGAGATCCCGATTTAGGTGATGAGGTTTGAGAGGCATGTGATGGTGTCGATGGTTTGTTGAAAAAGTGGTCAAGAAGATCGTTAATGAAAAGGGTGTCTTTTTTCAAGTGTTGACGAATGACAACCTTAAGAGCGCAGCAACGCTCAGTGTCATGTCCAGGTGTGCAATGATACGCACAAAATTTAGTGTCGTCGAACCAAGAAGGTTTTGATCCGAGAGTTGATGAGTGTGAAGGTGAGGAGGTTTGCGAGGCATGGGATGATGTTAGTAGTTTGTCAAAGGGGTCCTTAATGAGAAGGGTGCCCTTTTTCAGGTGTTGGCGGATGACAACCTTAAGAGCGCAGCAATGCTTAGTGTCATGCCCAAGTATGCGATGATACGTGCAAATTTTAGTGTCATCGAACCAGGTTGGTTTTGATCCGCGAGGTTGGTATGGCCTAAGAGGTGGGAGACTGATGCTAGAAGACTGCAACAATTGGCGTAACAGCAAAGCATAGGAACCTGCTAATGAGTCTGTGTGTTTTGTTGCAATAAGGGTTGACAACTTCTATTTAGGAATTGTAGGAGGAGTTTTTCGTACCATCTTTTTGTTTGGTGGTGTGACCACACGCGTAGATGGCACTTTCATGTTGAGAGGTGTCAGATTTAGAGGAGGTATGTTTTTGTCAGGTAAAGAGAGTAATGGAGGCGATTTGCCTCTGTGAGGTGTTGAAATAGGGAGCACTCCTTTTGAGGTAGAAGGATGTGGACCCGAGATTGAGGGTAATGGTGAAGGTGGGGGAGGAGTTCTCCGACGTGGTTTAGTAGCCTTCTTTGGTTTAGTGCGAGGACTACTATTGTGTGAGGCAAGGTTCAAATCTACCTTCACTTGTGGGTGAGGGAGATTCGATATAGGGTGCACACCGAGAGATTTAATTTCTTTCAGCACGGTGGATGCTTGTGAGGGTTTAGGTTCAGATGTGGATGGTTGAGCTTCTGAAGTGGGTGAGGTGACAAGTTCCTTTCTTGGTGGAGAAGGGATTGGAGTATGTGGCTCTTCCAGCGGATAGAGCGCAGGGATGATCATGCTTTCGATGTGTGGTCAAGGAACGGGAAAAGTATGATCTCCCGTTGATGATAAGAAGGATGAGGTTGAGGCTACCGGCGTTGGTGCCATCAAAACATCCTCTAATATGGGAGAGGTCAAAGTAGCCTCTCCTACATGTGAAAGGAGGCTGGATGGAGGACTATCCTCCATCTGTGGAGGACAAATAGGAGAAGAAGGCTCTTCTACTTGTGGTGGACAAATAGGTGAAGAAGGCTCTTCTACCTGTGGTGGACAAATAGGTTGACTAACCTCTTCAGACTGTGGGAGAGGTTGGTTAGAAACCATGTCGACTGTGCGTATATTACGCTCTTGAAGGTCATTGACTATGGTCTGAATGTTGTTTTGACTTGAGGGATGATTAGGGAATGGTTGCCTAAAGATATCTATGTTTTGGTTAGCCGGCGCATTTGAGTTATCCAAAACAAGATCCCCCTTGTCTAGAGAGTCTTGGACAATGTTTTTGAAGGTTTTGCAGTTGTCTGTGTCATGACCCTTGACATGATAGTTACAAAAGTCATTTTCCCTATACCAGGCAGGGATGGCTTTTGAGGGGTCAAATTGGATTGGTCGGATTTGAGGGAGATTGAGGACTCCTTGCTTGACGAGTTTATTCAAGACGGAAGCATATGATTCTCCTATTGGAGTATATTGACGTTGTACGTATCGTTGTTGGAATTGTCGTGTAATGCTTTGAGATGTGGAAGGTTCGGATTGGTTAGTTGTGATCGATGATGATGATCTAAGTACCACAACATTTGCTGATCCCTTGGATTTGGAAGGGGAAGAAGAAAATTTGAAAGAAGGGTCATAAGATTTTGCGTTGGTATTTTTACTACGCAATGTGACTCTATCTTCTTCAACAACGCGGAGTTTGAGCTTTCTGGCCATGGTGAAAGCTTCGTCAAATGTGTGAAATGTTTGGACCCGCAAAGTAGATGAGATGTGCTTGGCACATGCTCTAGAGAATAGTTCAATGAGCTCAGGTTGAGGTAAAGAAAAGGAGAGTTGGTTAATCAAACCTCTCCAATGGGCAACGAAGTCAGCGATTGACTCATCGTCGAATTGTCTAATAAAATATAGGTCTGTGATGGAGACCTTTTTTAGTGATGTTGATTGAAAAGTGGTCAACGAATAGTTGAGATAGTTGAGTGAAGTTAAATAGAGAGTGACTGGTAATAGAACTATACCAATCGAGGGCAGCACCAGAAAGCGACATGAGAAATGTGCGTAGTAATAACGCATCATCATGTGTTATAAGGTAACAAGCGTGTCTAAACGCTCGTAGATGTTGCTGTGGGTCCTCTTTACTCTGAAAGCGAGTAAAATTGGAAAGTTTCCACTGACTAAGATATGGTCGGATTGGGACCGAAGGATGAATAGGTTCATTACAGATTTGTTCATATGAGAGAACATTTCTTGAACCCGAAACGGATGTCTCAAGATTAGACATCTTATCTATCAACATTTTGATTAGATCGGTTGATGGATTTGCAGGTGGGGCGCCCCCTAGGTTGTAAGGCATTTGGAAGGTGTTAGGTGGAGCGTATGACATAGTTGGTTGCGCTTGTATAGGCGCAACATATTGGTAACTAGTCATAGGGACTGATGTTGAAGTCAAGGGTGGTTGTGTCATTAAGCTAGAGGGCACAACTTGACTTGATGTCGCCAAAGGTGGTTGGATGGTGGCAACACTAGCCGAAGGATAAGTAGTCACTATTGTATTTGTGGGTGCAAGAGTAGGTGAGATGGAGACAATTAAGTTCTGGAATGGTGTAGGACTTTGTTGAATGGTTTATGGTTGAGGGGGTACAAAAACCCCAATGGAGGTAGGTCCAGAAACAGAAGGAGAGGCCACACTTTGAATATTGGTCATGGTCGGGTTGTTAGTTGAGGCACTGGCCTGGGTGACCATGGGTTGGGTTACGGAGGCTGTTGATATGATTGTCGTTTCAACTAAGGAAGTTGGCATCCCATAAACTGGGTTGCCTTAAGGATCTCACGTTTAACTTCTCTCGAGATAGTGCTGAAGAGCCTTGACATTGAGGTCAAGGAACCTTTCAAAGTCTTGTTCCCCTTCGTGAACAATAGGGGGTTGAGTTGGGGTTGGTTGGATAGGAGTACGTTCAGTTTCTGAATTATACTCCATTTGGGGACTTGATATAGAAGGCGAAGGCGGGAGTGGTTGTTGCCTTGCGTGGTCAACAAGAGTTTTGGTTTGACTACGTGTCAAAACCATCCAAGGCAAAATAGATTCAGGTTTTAAAAACTGTACGTTTCAGCCTCAGAAAACCAGAATTTGTTTTTAACAGCAAAAAGGTCAGGTTTTTAGCTTGCTGTTTGAGAAGAAAAAAATTTGACAGTGACCGACGTCGGTAGAAAAATTGATGTTGGTGAAGTAAGTTGCCGATGTCGGTCAGATAACCGATGTCGGTGAAGATAGTTGTCGACGTCGGTGGAAAAATCGATGTCGGTTACTGTGTATTTCTAGAAACCCAAAAAATTGAAAGTTTTTGGAAGAAAGAAGAAAGCTCTGAGTTGTTTTTGGAGCTCAGAATAATGCGTCTTTACTAGCTCAAAAAACCAGATAAAAATAGAAAAGTAGATGAAGGCAATCAGCCTCTAAACGTTAAATTCCTAAGAATAAATTTTAGAGTCGTGTTGGCTTTATGCCTTAGAAAAGTGTGTTTGAGAAGTTGGGCTTTTAGAACGGGTCCTAAAAGAGGCAGTCTAAGGTTGGTTTGGGGTTATGTTTTGGTGCTCAAAAGTCTGTGTTAGGTTCCGTACGTGGCTTGGTGCTAGGGGCTTGCTACCTTCACTTCACGAGCCCAGAGTCAAGTTGGGTCGCTTAGCCAATATATACTTCCCCTATAGTTTATACTCTGCCAGAGAACAGAGTGGGTTCTCCCCTTGGTAGTGAAGTCCAAGTAGGATTGCCAGGAAGGGTAAGGTATCCGCTAGGTGATGAAATCTTAGTCGGGCCTTGTCTCAGGTATGTTTAGATGTTTGATTTTGTGAATGTGGTCAGGTTGTGTAACATATGTGCACTACGATTTATTCATAATGTATTTTTTAATTACTATATGAGAAGGCTAAATATGCATTCAAGCAGGAATGAAATGCAATAGATTTTAGCCCAAATTGAAATGTTTTTGTTCGGATGCAAACAATTAGGAAAAGGTTAAGAGCATGAATTTCACTACTCTAAGATGCAGAAAAGAAGTGACAAGAAGAAAAAGTTCTTTTTAACTTGTGCTAATGGTGTCTTTTCGAAAGGGAAAGAAAGAAGGATGCAAGAAGAGAAATTTTCCTAATGCACCTATATGAAAGTTTGTTTTAGAAGAAATGAACCCAAAGAAAACTCCAGGGTCCCACCAGGAATGCCAGAATGTTTCTACTCATTTTCGCTTGTTTACATTCAGAAGAAATAAGAAACAAAAGTTAAGTGGTCAGGGGTTTGTACGTACCCGGATGAAGTTGCGCACCGTATCTAGACGATTGAAGGAGCTCCTCTTTCGCTGTGGAGGACGACACCTGTAGATAAGAAAGACTTAAACAAAGAAAATGTTAGATAGATATATGGTGGACTGCCAAGCAAAGCTCGGTCCCAGAAGTGCAAAGACTTCCTTGAGGGATGACAGTCCACTTATTTGACAAAAGAGTGTTGCTAGAAAGAGAAATGATGAAGGCTAAAGAAGAGAAATAGATAACGCGTACCTGATTCCTGCAATCTGCCTCTCACAATCACCTACGCTGGTTAGTCTGCCGTCGCCGGTTGGTCAATGTTGCCGACGTCGGTTAGGCTGCCGATGTCGGTAGGGGAAATGGGCCTTGATGCCAATGTCGGTAGGGGCAATGGGCCTTGGACGGGTTTCATGAAAAGTCTGTGGTCGATAGAGGAGTCTGGAAGGAGTCTGTGAGTTTAATGGTTTGTGCAGGGTTGTAGGGCAGTGAATATGGTCTAGAAAAGGGCTAAGGTAGAAGACGGCTGGAAAGAGAATAAGAATGATAGGAAGGCTCCGGGAAGAAAGTCGGGTTGTCTATCAACAGTACTCAAGAATATTCAATGGACTAATCACCAATGCATTCTAAAAATACTGAAATATAAACCAGAATAATATTTAGCTCTTGATGGAGAACCAGAAGTGTAGAAGACTTGTTCCCGTTATGACTGATGTAGGAGACCTCATGCAACGTTTCAATCTGGTGTGGAGTGAATTCTGTAGAGTTTCTTAGCCTGGAGAGTGATGATAGAATGTTGATGCCTCTAAAGCCTGCCTTTGATATGCAAGGAGTCAAGGAGCAAGAGAATTCGGATCTCTGGAGCAAGAGAATTCGCCTTCCGATCTGCAGCCGAGGTTAGAATTTAGTTTTAAGCAACCGACGTCGGCGATACCGCCAGTGTCGGTCGACTGTTGACCGACGTTGGCGGCTAGAGAATGGGTAAAAAGACTATTTTTAGTCTTTTGCGCATTCCTCCATCTGCCAAGTTCGGTTGTCGTTGTTGAACGGTCCAAAGGCGGGTTTAATAGGTGCGAGAATTAGTGGGGGAGTTAAAATAGGTCTTAGGTAATTATGATTAGTCATAGAGTGATAAATGGTCTAAGGGCGAGGAATCCAAAGTGAGGTGTCTAAGGGGGATGATTAATTTAAAATAAGTATTTTAAATTAATAAAGTATAGGTTAGGCATGTTGAAGTTAGAAAGGGACCAAGGGGGGGTTGACACTATTTTGGTGTCTACACTACATTTAAAAAGTGGTTAATAGTAGTTTGACCATATAAATTATAAGCCATATTTGTCATAGTAAAGGTTTGCTACTAATTAGAGAAATAAATAAAATTTAGGTTCCAAAAAAGGCCAATAATTAGGTCATGAAAATGCTAATATCTCAAATGTATAGACAAGTCTACCAAATTATTAATATCACACCTTGAGTCTTAAGATAACCTTGGAAAAATTATAATTTTTTTTTTAATATGTTTGCCCAATAACAACTTTATTATCATTAATAATAAAAATAATTACAAAATAATAAGAAGGCATCTACATTTAAAAAGTGGTTAATAGTAGTTTGACCCTATAAATTATAAGCCATATTTGTCATAGTAAAGGTTTTCTACTAATTAGAGAAATAAATAAAATTTAGGCTTCCAAAAAGGCCAATAATTAGGTCATAAAAATGCTAATATCTCAAATTTATAGACAAGTCTACCAAATCTTCACAGAAAAGATCAAATAAAATATGAAAAATATAAACATCATAAAAATTTATTAGTTATTGTAGAAACTCAAAATGGAGTGTTGTGGTCAGGGGCAATATTTGCAGGATGATCTCATTGCGATCTCTAATTCGAACTCCCCAAACTCATGTTGAGTAACATACTATGAAGCTCTTACAATGGAAATCCGTAGCAAGAATTAATTTGTCCTTAAGTGCCAAACCAATTTTCTTATTAGCATTGAGGGGGACTGTTTTTGGGGAAACAATCTTACATGATAATGGTGGATCCTAACCTTGTTGCACTTCGAATCAGATCTCCACATACTTCTTTGGTGTGTGCATGGAACAACTCTAGTAAGGGTTCCAACCTTGTCTTCCCTAGAAGTGAGCAATGCAGTTACTGAATATTAATTATCCTCGTTTGGCACAACAAAAAAATTAGAGAGACCAAGTTGGATAAGTGTAGCAAGTGTGTTATATTAAGAAGCACAAATTGTACAAAGAAGCCTGGCTATAGGCTTTATCCTTGGTGAGAGTGCTAATATATGTTCTCCTCTTTCTTTAATTCCTAGATGTTTAAATGGCTTGGCAAGACCTTGGATTTGTAAGATGATCTAGGATGGCACATGTCTATTAGCCATATTTTGAAGATGCAAATTGAAAGGGTTAAGGTATAAGTTAAGCAACAATGGGTAGAAGGACCCAAAAAGCTAAAAGGAAAAACCATGTAGGGGTAAAAGCTTGTCCAAGGTAGGCTCGTACAACCATGGGCTTGTTCAAGAGACAAGTAGGGTTTTTTTTTAAAGATAGGACTTGAAAACCAATGATAAGTAGTTCAAATTTACTAACGGCTACCTTCTAGATAAGTATTGAGGTGTTTTTTAGGCTCGGTGGATGAAATAGCGACTCGTGTGGGATTGGGGCCATCTTAGAAATGGTTTAAAATATACAAGTTGGCCAAATAAGCTAAATAAGGAATAAAACATGTGAATAAGAGTTTTTTGCCAAATTTGGGTGGCTATGAATATATGGAATCTAAAATGCTAAAGACTAAAAATAGTTTATGATAATGCCTTGAGAATGAATAAGTTATATATTAAATTATTTTTTAGCTAAAATATCTTGGGTAAGGTTGTGGTTTGTCTTTGAGATTTGCAAACATGGATCATGCTTAAACATACCCATTATTGTTACACAACAACCTTGCCACTTGTCCACTAGAATTGTAGACACCCTTATTATGGTGGGAGGATATGAATATTTGGCATGTGCTTACAAGTATCCCAACATTATCATTACATCCCACCCCCTCAATAGTTTAATATATTTTTTGGTTAGACAAAATGTTACTCAATTTATGGTAAATTTGCACTTATGAAATAAAATATAAAATTTAATTAAACTTGTTTGCTTGTAGTCATCTTAGGCCATGGTTTAGTGTTAAGTTAGAGCAATTGTCATGATGATACCCAGGGTTTAAACTTTGTTGAGCATGCTCTCCATGTTACTGTGGCCATTTGAGAAAAAAGGAGATTGTCCATGTCTTAGCATTGGGATGGTTATTAATTTAAATCCATTGTAAATTCAAATATATTAAAGCAAATTTTATCCAATTTCAAATTAGTTTTCTCTTTACTTTAATTATATTCATGGATTTTATATTTTGTATTTCTATTGAGGATATTTGACCAATTGTTTTTAGAATATTGACTAGTGGTAAGTGGCTCATAATCAATTTTATTTTGATATAACCTCAATTTTGACAACACAATTGGATAATTATAGGGATATTAAGAAAAAATGAATTTATTGGAACTTGAATTTTGTCCAATTTCACCCTATAACAAAAATTTGAGATCCAATGAGTTGAGAATTTCTTATTTGTTAAAAGCTTGTTGTTTGTCCTCTAGGTAAGTTTGGACTACAATCTAGTGGTAAAGAAAATCATTGTTGTGAGGATGATGCAGGGTCAAGTGTTGTTGGGGATGTTTCCCATGTTAAAGCAATCATGATTATGTAGGAAAATATAGATGACGTTGGATATAAGTCCCACGTGAATGTTAACTAAATACATGTCCTTAGCTCAAACTCCTCTCCCCGACCCATTCAAATATAAGGTAATGTCAAGGGATGTTAGGTTCCTTAACAGTGACCTTGGCCCAAATATATAAGAAAAATATAGGAACTTTAAAATTTTGAAACAAATTTACGTTTTAAAAAAAAAGACATTCTAATTTGTTATTTTTTATTTTGATTCGAGGAATGTTTGGGTGTCTTCCTTTTGAGGGAGGGATGTAATATGTGAAGTCTTTTTCTTTTTGTAAACTACGTTGTAGAGATGACAATAGTGTTACATTTCAAATTGTCAAGCCCAAAAATTAAAAGATTGAGGGAAAAAATTGGAACATAAATCTTGAACTCTAAGAACGAATCACTGGATAAAGCAGGTTTGCTAAGTGTACTAAGAACAGAGAAAATATGCTCAAACCTTTGAACATTCACAAAAAAAATGGTTCGACACCAATCAAGATGGGTGATGGAATATTTATTAGATGGAGAAGATTTTTTTAGTTTAATGAGTTATCACAATTAATGTTGAAAAATAATATGTAATTTATAGTGTCAAAATTCCAATAGTTGCAAAATTGCCAAATCTTTGCTAAGGGAAACCCAATTGTCATCATAAATCTTCTTAACAAGAGCACCAAATCTTAAAATATAGTGTGGAAATTTGAAACCTTATCAAAGAATATCTATAAATCACCAAATCTTTCCATTTAAACATTTCACACATCACAAGGACAACAACATTAAGAAAATCAACATGTTTTAGGACATCCCATCAACATGTAGTTGGAGCCTACCAAGCATTAGGAAGATTGTCGCGGGAAATTTATGGTCTAATCACATATCTAAAGTAGTAATGAAATGAATTGGAAAATGAGTGATGGTAGATCAAGGCAACTATTAAAAGAAGACTACATATTTATATATCTATTGCTCTCCAAGAGGGGCACCAAACTTAAAACAACTAACTAAAAAAAGAATCCATCCAAGAAGGAATTTTTTTGAATGGCACTGTGTTCCTAGAAGCACTTCAACTAACTATTATAAGGAGAAGGTACATTCATTCCAACTATTTGAATGAATCTACACTAGCCCTACAACTATTTGGGATGAATCTACATCATTTTACACTAGTTATTTAAAATATATTTCTGTTTTTCCTACAATTGTGTGGAATGAATCTACGTAGTCGCTACACCAATTATTTGGAATGAATTTACACTATCCCTGCACTAGTTATTTGAGAAAATTTAGTGAAACTATCCATAAATTGCTTGCCCAAGTTCCCAAGGGTTATAATCATGAATGGATCAAATGAATAGTAAGTCAAGAGTGGTAAAATGTCTCCAACAACTAAAAATATAAAATCTATGACTAAATTAATGATTACATATAAGAAGTAAAGGAACCTAAGAAGAGAAGGGCAGCCCAAATGAGAAACCCCTTGACAAATCAATATTAAAAAAAACCATATAATACAAGATAACCCAATGAAAGGAAAATTCCATGATAAAAGAGAATTATTGATAAAGCCAAAGAAAGAGAGCCAAAAAGAACAAACTACATAATGTATCCAATTCAGGGGTAGGTAGGGGAATCTAATTTTATATGTAATCCTTTAGAAGAATGATATAAAATGACCAAATCATTGGTGAGAGCTAGAATACAATTTAAAACATGATATAAGGTATAAGTTTCCTTTACATGTATGTTCTCTCCAAGAAAGACAAAAGCCCTCAAGCCCATGTATGTGAATCCAAAATGGATTCAGCTAGAGAGGGTAGATTGATTTGACTCCAATGGTACTGAAAATAAAACTGGAAGAAAGAAAGATTGATGTAAGGCATAAACATCCTCATCATATGTGTAATTTGTAGGAAAGACTAAAGTTTTGAAGCTCATTTAGCCTCTAAAACAATAAGTTCTTGGGCAATCATGGAAAGGGCTTTCTAAAGTCCATGAAACAACATAAGACTTTAGAAGACTATAGAAACTTTTCAATGATAGTTCATCGAGTTAAAATGTGGTTAATAGTTCATGAATCTCCTTAGAAGCTTGGCGACCACCTTGCTCCGAAGCTACACATTCCAACTGCTTGAAAATTAGTTCATCAAAAAATGTGACAAAGTTTACCAAGTTCTCCTTGGTCATGATAGTCTTGCAATTATTTGTGTCATAGTTTTTTGAATCGGGTGAAATATGTCCAATGTGGGTTGGAAAGTGTATGCATGTAATTTTGCTTGCCAAAGTAACTCGTTAAATTATGCCTAATCTTGACACTTAATTCCTATATCCCATATTAACATCACCTTTTGTCCCCTTAAGTCAATTAATTAATTAATCCTAACTACATGAAATACCCCCACTTTTCACATATTCATATTTTCATAATATTCTAATTTACCCCACTTTCCACATAATTCCTAATATTCTAATTATTTATTCGCATACTTTTCTAATCACATGTTCCCCCCACAAAAAAGAAGGTCTAAAGGCTTCCAACCTCTAGAACTTTCTCCTTCCTCAAATTTAAAATTTGGGAGGGAAACTTCCCTCCAATTTATTCCAAAAACCTCTTTAAATGCACGGGGCATCCCCAAGCATGGAACAACAAGGAACAAATCCAAGTCTATGTTGCCTTCATTGCACTAGCTCTCATACCCTCTTCCATCCATTATAACATCCAAATAAGCCATTAAAAGGTCCACCTTGAAGCCATTGTCAAGCAATCCATAATCAAGCCAAGTAGAATTGGAGAATCAGTTGAAAAATCTTGGAGGGAAGCCAAAGAGGAGCAAGGTGATGGTAAGAATTCATTGATATTGATGATTGCTCCTTACATTCTCTGATATTGATGTTCTTTGTGAGATTTGAATTATATTTAGTATTATTTTGGATATTATGTTCTATTGCTCAAATTTTACGAAGATTTATTTGGCAACCACGTCTTCCTCCTTTAGGTCACTGAGCTCGACACTAACAATGCTATCCTCAATGCCCTACAAGGATTCATGGTACAAAGGTATGCATAAAGATGATGCATACACCTACCTATGAAGATCTTGAATAGGGTCTTCACACCTTGCCACTCATCTCGATTATCTGCCTCGGCACATAGCAATGACGACCACCTATGCAACAAACCCACATAGGTTTCACATTCACTACAACTAGTAAAACTTGGCTCGTAATGATGATGGCCTTTTGCCAAAAAGCCTATGTAGTTCCTGATAAAGGTCTCCCTCTTAAAACTTGGCTCATAGTGATACCCACTACCATTCCACTCCTACTATCCCATTTTGCCACCTCACATTGGCACCCTAACAACATTCACCTCTTCCACTGGACCCCCCTCCTTCATACCACCTCCATTTTTTTCAATGCCTCCCTATTATTTTCACTTCCTATTTATTCACCTTTCTCCTTCCAAAACTATTACTCCCAATACATATGGGATCATTCCACTCATACCACTCCATTGACCTTTGGTCTTGTTCACACTTCATCGACACATCGATCACCTAATCTGCTTGACTGTCCTCACGACAACCCCCATCCTTCATCAAACCCCTCTCTGAGCTACAATGACATTTGTCTATCCTCCATTTGAGACCCAAAGTTATCCTAAGCATGTATCCTTGCATGGGATATGTCTCAATATCACGGCTCTCTTTGACACTCTTTAGTTACGATTGATTCCCAATTAGTATGTGTTGACTATCGTGACACCATCCTTCCTGCTTTATGTGCATATATCTATGCCAGGGGCATCATCGATATCCAACATGTCGTAGCTCAACCATAGTGCCATTCCTCCTCCACTCTTCTTTAAATTCAACCCATCCATTTCATCCTCATGTATCATGTTCCTCCCCTCATCTTTCTCGTTTATGGAGAACTACATCGGCCTAAAGTCTCTTGAGACTATGTAGGCAATGCTTGGTCACCCATGGTGCCTAAGGACAGCTCGGTCTCACTAACCAATCCTCCCCTTTCCTCCCTTGGTCACTCAATCACATTATTTTCCTCTATCCACTCCTCCTTACTCTTGACACACGCTATGAGCTACACCCGTCATTAAAATTATCAATCCTTGTCTTTTTGGCATGATGCTCTCCCAGCTTGCATCCTTGCTTGGGATATGTCGAAATCTCGTGGCCTTTCTCATTTTGGCCCATCGCTCTCCTTGGCATGTGTCCTTGCCTAGGATATATTGAAAGCTTGTGACCTGATTCATCAATTTGTTTGGTCAGTGGTTCTCCCTTACATACATCCTTGCTTGGGATATGTCGAACAACCTTGTGGCCCATTCATCGCAGTCAAGATTGTAGCTCTTCCTTGCATGCATCCTTGTTTGGGATACGTCAAAAGCTTGCAACCTCATCTTATCACTATGGGATGTATCAACAACCATGACATTGTCGTCCTCCCTCCTTGTGCATCTATCTCTGCTAGGGACATTGTCAATATGTAGCTCACTACTCATGTCACATTCCTCTTCTTAATTGTCGACCTTACATCTATAATTCATTTATCTATTCACCTCGCCCACATTTCTTCCTTTTGACTAGCCATTCGTCTCATTCTTTTCTGCATGTCCCCTCAAGGGGGCATCCTACGTCCACTAATTTGCTAACACCCATCCATGATCTTCTTTCTTCTTTGAAATACCATTACTCCTTTCAGTGGCAATGCCCTTTTAAAGTGGGGCAAAATGTATGCATCTAATTTTGCTCACTAAAATAATTCATTAAATTATCCCTAATCTCGACACTTAATGCCTAGATCCCATATTAACATCACCTCTTCGTCCCCTTAAGTCAATTAATTAATTAATCCTAACTACATGAAATACCCCCACTCTCCACATATTTATATTTGCATAATATTCTAATTTACCCCACTTTTCACATAATTCCTAATATTCTAATTCTTTATTCACCTACTTTTCTAATCACATGTTCCCCCAAAAAGAGAAGGTCTAAAGGCTCCCAATCTCTAAAACTTTCTCCCTCTTCAAATTTGAAATTTGGGAGGGAAACTTCCCCTCCAACTCCTTCCAAAAACCTCTTTAAAATCAAGGGGCATCTTCAAGCATGGAACAACAAGGAACAAATCCAAGTCTATGTTGCCTTCATTGCACTAGCTCTCATACCCTCTTGCATCTATTATAGCATCCAAAGAAGCCATTAAATTATCCACCTTGAAGCCTTTGTCAAGCAATCCATAATCAAGCCAAGTAACATTGGAGAATCGGTTGGAAAATCTTGGAGAGAAGCCAAAGACGAATGAGGTGATGGTAAAAATCCATTGATTTTTTTGATTGCTCCTTACATTCTCTCCTGTTGATGTTCTTTGTGAGATTTGAGTTCAATTTAGTGTTATTTTAGATATTATGTTCTATTGCTCAAATTTTATGAGGATTTAGAAAGTATCAAGGGAAAGAGTAATGAGGTCAAAGAATATTCATAGAGAGCGAACCCATAAAAATCACAATTGACATCGAGGAATCGATCAAAGATGAAAAATCTAAATGTGAGGAAGCATCTCACTATTGGCATGGACATAATCATCTCACTATTAACATTCTTATTCCAACTTATTTTCATCTTTAATTTGTAAGTTAGCCTTCTACATGTTTTGGAGATAACTAATTGCCCTCCATATATGCCAAATTTATTCTTCATTCATACATGGAATTTTGTCTTCACTAGCATTTACTAGGTATGCAATTGAATAAAAATATCTACAATTCATATCTTGTCAAGTAAAATTCAATCTTTACTAGTGTTTGTTGAGTTTGCAGCACATAACAAAGAATTCAATTTGATCATATTATGATATATATTTGCAATGTTCCTTTCACTCCTATGGACATATTCCAATACGTTCCCCAAACATTCTTGTGGTTCTCATCCTCCCGAGATCCAGATCTACAATGACTACAAAAACTTTCCTTACACTATTCAATCAATCTTAACTACAAACCATTTATGTCCCTTTGTTGTCCATAGCCAAATTAAGCTCATTAGAGAGGGACATGGCCTATTTCGCTCTCTCCAAGTCACCATCCGACCCCCTCTCACTAGTATCAATTGATAAACATCAATATGCCAAATGTTTAATATCATATACATGCAATTACAATGTAACATAGATTTTGATTTTACTTCTACATATATAGATTCTCTTCTCTTCTCTGTAACATCAATTTGTAAACTTCATTATGTAAGATTTTGAGGCACCATGCATGTATGCCAGTTACAAAATAATAAAACATGTAATTTTATATATACGTTTATAAATTTTAATAATTTATTTGTGATTTAAAATAATCCGTATTGAAATCAATTTAAAAAGAAATAAATGAATTCCCAAACATATTATCTCTCCCAGATGTGAAGCAACATTAGAAATCTCTAACCATAAATGAGGTAACACATGAACATACATCTGGTATGTGTAATTCAATCCCATTTCCTTTTGGCCAAGCATCTTTCCATTTCCTTCGAGTGCACCCATCCTTTTTCTTTTTCCTAATCTCCATCTCCTCTAGCTTTTCATTCCAGACATGGGCAAGTTCCATTAACTCCCCTTGCTTTAAGCTAAACCCAGCTACAGTGCATTTATATAACCCATTAGCTCTAAGCTTTAAACACCCTGGCCTAGTTAGATTGGATTGGTTTATATCTGAACAAGGACAAGACTACCCTCCCCTCACCACACTGGTTTTAGATACAATAGAGTAGGCTGATGGTATCGCCAAATATCACATGCCAGATCCCAGCTCAGATAAGTTAGGTTGTCTAGCCGGACACTGGACATTACGCTTTGGGACATCCATTCCTCATTTTTGCTCAGGTAAACAATCTTTAGTTTAGTTTAGTTGTGGTGTCCAAACATCACTGGTTTGGTTCCTAACCAAACCGGTTATCCTTTTCCTATATCTATTCTCTAAAGCCTTTCAGATACACCAAGGTTCTCCTAAACTCCCCGAAAACAGTTCAACGTCATGATACCCCAAGGTTCTCCTAAACTCCCTGAAAACAGTTCAACGTCATGACACCTCCATGATATCATAAAATAGGGATTTAACAAATACCCAGAGGTGCATATTGCATACTATCTGATTTTATAAAGTCAGCAACCTAGATCTCCAAACACTTAGAAAAATACACTTTCTAGAATCTGGAAAATAAAACCTGGTCCCTTCTTTATCATTGCAGGTTTGTCATAATGCACCTTGTTATAGTGCCAGCCTATGATTACAGATTGCTTCACATAGCAATACCAATAATCTCCTCAAGAACATTGTCCTTGTTTGAAATGCTGGAACTGGTTTGCATCTCTCACAATTATTTTTCTCGCAACAATCCTGAAGATGAACTTGGTTGGTGTGTGGCAGTCAACACATTCTCGAAGATTCTTGATAACTCTAATAGTTGTTCTAGAGGGTCTGTTTAACAATCCAAATGCAATTTCCAACTTCTCACTATGGTAGCAAAGGAATAATTATTTTTACTCCTCCTCCATATCACTTAAAGATTCTCTCAAGACAATTTCTCCAACTTTGCATGGATCTCCTATGTCTGTGGTTGTGATTTGTCTCCTACACAAAAAATATGTACCATTTTATGGCCTTCAATCCAACTACAACCAGGTATCTTTTTAATTCCTCTATCTTTCATAAGTCTCCTTACCATTGAACCTCACCCCACCTGCCCACTTCTGCATAGATATTTGACAGAAGAACATAAGTCGCACCATTTTGAGGATCCATCTCAAAAAGAAGCGTTGCTGTAAATACTCCTAACCCTAAAATCTTATGTTCTCTACACGCACCAAGCAAACACAACCACACAACCACCAAAGGTTTAATTGGCATTTTGATGATGAAGTTTAGAGTTTCCTCAAGATAACCAGCACGACTAAGAAGATCAACCATGCACACATAATGATCAATTGTACGTGTAGTGCAATAAGAGTCACTCGTGCCATTGAAGTATTTATAGCCCTTATCCACTAAACCTGCATGGCTGCATGCTAATAAAACACAAGCAAAGCTTACATGGTCAGGGTATGTTCTAGTGTGCTTCATTTCTTCAAAGAGTTTGAGAGCATCCTTGCAAAATCCATTTAGTGCATATCTTGCAATCATTGTGGTCCATGAGAACACATTTTTCTGAGGCATTTTGTCAAACAGTTCACGCGCCTTGTGTATGCTTCCAAATTTTGCATACATATCTACCAGTGCACCTTCAATTACAACATCTGATGAAAATCCACTTTCAATTATGCTTTGATGGATGCCCATACCCTGTTCTAATGCTCCCATTTTGGCACAACTTGAAGGTATTGGAATAAAGTATGCTCTCATTTTGGTAACGAGGGTTGAGCGACAAAAACTGTGGTAATGAGAAACAAAGTCTTTCAAAATATTTGTAAGGTGTGTAAGGTGGGAGCTAGCATCCTTGATAACTTTGATGCGATCAATAGCTTGTTGAGAATGCAGGAGAGCGAAGAACTCTTTAGAATCTGTCTCCAAACTTTAGCTAGTGTATTCGCACTCGAATTTGCTCTCCTTTAACTTGATAATGTTCTTCAACTTTGAGTTTGTGCTACCACATGGAAGCTTTCTTTTGCAAATCCTCAAATAAAATATAAAGCATGTGAAATTCAAATGAATTCGCGGTGTGAAGCCTCATAGGCATTGCCATGGAAAACAATTCCTTGTCTACCATAGATGTGAAGAAAGTAAAATGTCTTATTAATGGCATTTTCCCACCATTCAATCCATCTAAAAGTGCCAAGAGGCGAGATGCAATATTCCAAATTCTAATGATGTGCTTCTTGGTCCAAAAGTGATAAATGCAATGTTTAGATAGAATTGCATCTTGGAAATCCATGGAGAGGAGGAGAGCCATTCAATTTCAAACTTGATGGGAAGGTTGTCTGAAAATAAAGCATCTGGGATGACAACCAAGGGCAATCAAAATTATTAGCAAAGAAAAAGATGTTTTGTTCTGTCAACATTATCAAGCCTCTTGGTGACCCAATCATGCCCTTACTAGTGATTAGACCATGTAAACCATGGCGAGGTGGCAGGAAGGCGACATTGGTGATTAGGGTCGAAGAATGCAAGTTTATTCTGCATGTAAAACCACGCTTATCTTTCCCCAGTGCATCAACACATTGGGAGTAATCCCTCCTATTTTTGCAAGATTCAACCATATTCAAATTTTCACATAGAATCCAATTGGCATCAAGAAGAGAGTAGGGTCTAAAACACTACCCTTTCCGCCATGGCGTTAGACACATAAATATTGGAAATATCGATGGAATGGCCATTAAAATCAAATATGGTCCACACCACTCGATGACTAGGGTCCAAACTCCAACTGACAACTGATGCAAAATAGATGGGGAAATTAAAGTGACAACACCCCCACATGTCATCTCATGATCAAACATCTAGTAGATAGCCCTTGGGTATTAGCTTGGCTAATAACTTTTCCATTTTAGCTGAGAAATGATCATCCACACAATTTTGAAATCGGTTAAACCAAAAAACATTATCTATATGACTTGTAATTCGTTGAACATTATGAATTGAATCCTTAATTATAATTTTTTGCCTTAAAATGTGTAAAAACAAATCTACAAGTTTAATGTAGTTGTGGTTGAGGCTTGTAAACAAACTTCACTTATACAACATGGAATTTAGTCTTCACTATTATTTACTGGGTATGCAATTGATTAAAAACATCTCCAATTTATATATTGTGTGGAATGTAATATTTACAAGTATTTGTTGGGTTTGTAGTGTAGGAAGAAAGTATCCAATATGAATTACAATTGTAGGGTTCCTCTCGATCCTCTAGACATCTCCTATCACGATCCTCGAAAGTTGTTGTGGTTCTCACATCCTAAATTCCTCTTGTTTCAATCTTATGGTGACTCTAAAAACTTTCCTTTCAATCGACCAACTACAAATCATGTCCCAGAGGGCTATAGCCAATTTACCTCTCTCCTCACTAATATTAATTTCTAAGCTCATTCTGCCAATTGTTTAATACCATATACAAGAAATTACAATGTAATATAAATTATGGTTTTTCTTTTACATATACAAAGTCTATTCTCATATCTCTGACATTAATCTATACTATTCTCATATCTCTAACATTAATCTATAAATTTCATAATGTGAGACCATGCATATATGCCAATACTAATGTTAAAAAAATTGTAATTTTATTTTCGCATATAATGATAATTTACATCGAAACTAAAAACAAACAATTTTAAATTAAAATAATTTATCTTAAAAAAAGGTTCACCAATAGTAATCTCTAAGCATAACTGAGACAAAATCTACATAAACATACATGAATTTCCATGTATAATTCAATCCCAAAGGGCACAAAATGTAAAATTGTCAAGACGGAACAGGGGGATATAGCCTCATCGATTCACACAGAGAAGCATGTAGAT
This sequence comes from Torreya grandis, assembly GCA_037957365.1. Taxonomy (NCBI): domain Eukaryota; kingdom Viridiplantae; phylum Streptophyta; class Pinopsida; order Cupressales; family Taxaceae; genus Torreya; species Torreya grandis. Next base: position 780,578 of record JARHVA010000306.1, read on the forward strand.
AATTAATCTCTTTCAATTCCTTGTACGAGAAACTTGAAACCAGGTGCCACTGCACTTCTCCCCTAGCGGAAATAACGTGTCTAATCAATATGGGGTCAGGTTAATACATGTTTAGGTTGTGATTAGGGCTAATGGGCTTTCACACAAAAATTTGGTAGGGCTCTGTCCATAAAAACGTCTATGGTGTAAAAAATAATCAAATGTTTCATGCAATACCTATTAGTGTGTGCCATTTAATGTAATCCTTATATTTGTGAATATAAATATTCTTTTTATAGTTTTGTATTGTAGAATAAAATTACCATTCTTAGTATTATAATAGTTGGTTAGTTGCAGACAAGTATATCTGTTTGTTTTACTCAATCCCTTTTTTTTGGTTATATATATATATATATATTAGATAATCTTTTTTGGCAAAAAAACTGTGTTTATTTTGAAATCGACGCGTTTTGGATTTACTATAGTAATCTTTCATCAAGAAAATTGTCATGTGAGAACAACAGAGCCTTACTACTTAAAAACTAAAGAAAATACGGTTGTTGAAAAAAAATTCTACAAAAGAACAAGATGACTGTTAAATTACTAAAAACCAAAACATAGAGATAAGAAATTTAAATAAAGCCAAAAGTAATGTTAATTAAAATCTTAATTCAATTTTTAATTTTAATTAAAGCCAAAAATAAACGAAGTTAATTAAAATTTTCATATTTAACTTAATTTTAATTTTATAATTATAATATTTTAATTTAAAACAATTTAAAAACAATTTAATTAAAATCATAATTCAATTTATTTTATTTTATTTTTATTATTATTATTTTTAATATATATTTTTATTTTATTTTACATATATATATTTTTTATATAAACAAAGTTAATTAAATATTAATTTTTAATTTAATTTTAATTTTAATTTTTATAATTAAAGTATTTTAATTTAAACCCTATGTGATTAAAATATTGAGTATTAAAAATAAAGACTAAATAAAATAAAACCAATCATTCTAACTAAGAGAACCAAAAAAGAAAAAAACTGAAACTACTAAAACACAACTACCTTCTAATGACAAAGGATAGCAAACTATTATGATTATTTATAAATTATTGGTTTCCATGCATGGTTAATCTCTAACCCTTCATCTCTATTCATATTATTAAGGTATTTCAAGATTTCTATGGCTTCTCTTATCTTATTCTTATGGTAATGATTTTCAACTAAAATTCTAGCATCCTCAATATTGATAGCATATTTCGACTTGAATGAGTGTTCTACAAACGCTGATTTATCCTTTCTTTCAGGACAAATATCAGCAGAGTGCTCCTTAATTCTAGTTTTTACTGACCTACCCATTTCCCCAATGTATAGAATCCCACAGAAGCAATCAACCCTATAAACCCCACTCCTAAGATTTGGATCCAACTTGTCTTTGACAGAACCTAACAACATGTGTAATTTATTGACAGGGAGGAAAGTGGAGTCCTCTAAACCCCTAAAAAGAACGGTTTTTAGAAACTGGAAATAAAACCTGGTCCCTTCTTTATCACTGTAGGTGTGACACTGCACTTTGTTACAGTACAAGCCTAGGTTTACAGATTGCTTCAATTAGCATTGCTAATAATCTTCACAAGAAAATTGTCTTTGATTGAAATGATGGAACCGGTTTGCATCTCTCAAAACAATTTGTCTTGCAATAATCTTGGAGATAAAATTGGTTGCAGTGTGGTAGTCAACACATGCTCAGGGTCCTAGACAACTCTAATAGTTGTCCCATGGGGCGTGTTTAACAATACAAATGCAATTGCCAGCTTCTCACTATGGTAGCAGAGGAATATTACTTTTTCCTCCTCCACCTCATTCTGTACAAGTTTTGAATCTGTAAAATACCGTGCTGCCTTCATTTCCTAAGACAATTTCTCCAACTTTGCAGAGATCTCCTGTGTCTTTGGGTGTGTATCTCTCTCCTACACAAAAAGCATGTACCATTTTGTGGCCTTCAATCCAACTACATCCAGGTATCTTTATAATTCCTCTATCTTTCATCAATCTCCTTACCATTTGAACCCCGCCCCACCTGCCCACTTCTGCATAGATGTTTGATAGAAGAGCATAAGTCGCAGCATTTCGAGGATCCAGCTCAAAAAGAAGAGTTGCTGTAAATACTCCAAGCCCTATATTCTTATGTGCTCTGCAGGCAACAAGCAAACATGTCCACACAACTACCACAGGTTTAATTGGCATTTTGATAATATAGTTTAGAGTTTCCTCAAGATAGCCAGCACGGCCAAGAAGGTCAATCATACACACATAATGATCAATTGTAGACATAATGCAATTAGCGTCAGTCATGCCATTGAAGTATTTACAGCCCTCATCCACTAAACCTGCATGGCTGCATGCTAATAAAACAAAAGCAAAGCTTATATGATCAGGGTAGGTTCCAGAATGCTTCACTACTTCAAAGAGTTTGAGAGCATCCTTGCAAAAGCCATTTCGTGCATATCCTGCAATCATTGTGTTCCATGATACTACATCTCTTTGAGCCTTTTTGTCAAACAGTTCACATGCCTTGTGTGTGCTTCCACATTTTGCATACACGTCTATCAGGGCATTCACAACTATGACATCTGATGAAAATCAACATTCGATTATGCTTTGATGAATGTCCATACCCTGTTCTAAAGCTCCCATTTTGGCACAGGCTGGGAGGATGCTGGCAAAGGTGGTGGAATTTGGCTTGACACCTACCAAGCACATTTGTTTAAAAGTTTCCAAGGCCTTTTCAACAAACCCATTTTGTGTCCATGAGACCACATCTCTTTCAGCCATTTCTTCAAAAAGCCTTAAAGCCTTGTCAAGAGGGGCATTTTGTACATGTCCTGTAATCATTGCAGTCCATGATACCACATCTCTTTGATCCATTTTGAAAAACAGTTCACGTGCCTTGGGTGTGCTTTCACATTTTGAATACATATCTATCAGGGCATTCACGGCTATGACATCTGATGAAAACCCAAATTCGATTATGCTTTGATGGATGCTCATACACTGTTCTAATGCACCCATTTTGGCACAGGCTGGGAGGATGCTGACAAAGGTCGTGTAAACTGGCTTTACACCTGCTAATTGCATTTGGTTTAAAATTTCCAAGGCCCTTTCAGCAAATCCATTTTGTGCATATCCTGCAATCATTGCATTCCATGATACCACACCTCTTTGAGGCATTTCTTTGAAAAGTCTTAAAGCCTCATCAAGAACACCATTTTAAGCATATCCTGCAATCATTGCATTCCATGATACCACATCTCTTCGAGCCATTTATCAAACAATTCACGTACCTTGTGTGTAATTCCACGTTTTCTTACCTTCTGAAAGGGCTTTCGTGGAAATGCAGGTCGGCAATAGCACAAAGTATGTTGAAGAGTTTACAGGGTGATTGTGTGTGGTAAGCAGGATGTGTAGCGCCTCTTCCTCAGTAGAATCTTGCTTGGTGAAGGAAATGGCTTCGCAGGAACTTTCTTGTAATTAATATTATATTTTAACACAAGGCGCAATTAATATTAGAAATATTAGTTAATTTTTATATAATTAAGGATGTTGATTGTTGATTACCTCCATCAATTATTTTGTTTTATATGTTTATAAATTTGGAATTAATTGTCATTTGGATAAATTCATGTTATATAATTATGGGGAATAATTGTTATTGTATATTATCATGTTTTTATTGTTTTGTATCATGATTAAGATAATTGTTTTTTTGTTAGATTAATTGTAATACAGGTGCGACATCTTTGGTGTGAGTGAGAGTATCATCGAAGAGAAGGAACTAGATACCACGTATGGACAGTGGAGAGAGAATCATGGGGATTGATTTGTTATCATTTTAGTTACATGTCAAACATAGGCATTTGCTTTCACTTGTTTTGGCACGGGGAATGACGATACGGGTTTAAATGGCTTACTTGTTTTGTATTACTTTCATCTTTTGGATTAAATAGTTGTCGAAGATGTATTGACTATAGATATTTCTAACAATAGTAACAATTGGACAAGACAATATGTATAAATGTTATCTATATACATGCCTTGGATGTTTGTTGCTTTTGGTTGTCGTCAAGTATTAACGTTTTTCATTGTCTTACATTGTAGGGCTTGTTTGTAATAGGGCATTAGGTCAAAGACCTAATGGACCTATACCTAACGAGGTGATTATTTGAAATTATCACTTTTAATATTTTGACTAGTTTGGTCGATAATTGGTGTTGGCTCTAACCTAACTTCTTAGCTAGAAAGTGTGGTTAAATTGGCCGACATTGGTAATATTTATTTATAACCCATGAAATATAAATTGTAAACTCTAATTCCTCCAAGGAAAAAGTGTTTGTAAACAATAAAAGTGGCCTGGTCTTCAAAGCTATTAATTCTTCCTTCACAATGAAGGAAGTTGTCAACAACTATATTGACGATGATTTAAAAGTTATGCAAGAAAGCTCCCTTGTTGGTATGTTTTCTTGTTTCGACGGTGTTAAATTCAAATATTTACTATGTTTCTCACTTTGACCATATGTGTGTAGTATAAAAAAGTGGGTTCGACATCAAAATGCAAAATATCTATATATCTATTAAGGGACTAAATATAATGGTTGTAGACTATATTTTTTGTTGGAGAATCATTGTTGGTGGATTTAATTCCCTAAGTGGAGGAAGCTTCAACTTCCATTGAAATTGCCCTGCACCCGCAATGGCTATTTTTTCATGGCTGTCATCTTTTTACTAGTTATCAACACCCCTCTTCATATTTGCATAGAGCTCAAACAATGTTTATACATTTAAAATTTGATTAGAGTTGAGTCTCGATGTTATCATAACATTTTTGTGGCCTAAGGGAGTCAACATCGTTGGACATTGCAAATGACTTATAAACCAATAATGGCTAATTGATAATAGATAAAGATGTAGTGATGTATAATTATAAGTGGTAGTTGGTGTGAGTTTAGTGTTCTCAATTGGAAGCCAAGTTTTTAAATAGAGCATAGGGGATCTATATTAGAACAAGTACTCTAATTTGATAGAGTTTTATGTGTGATAAGAATAGAATATATGGTTCTAAAACATACAACATTGAAAACCAATAGATACACAATTTTTAAAGAATATTAATAGAGGTGAAATTTTCATCTTATTGAGAATTCAAAAAACACTCTTCAAGGGTTTTGGCTATACACATTGTGGTTATAATTCCTTACCAAATTTTGAATCACACTGTAGTCCTTGTTGGCACCTACAAGATAATAGCATTTATTGGCATTTAGGATCTTCACCCTAAGGTGAGCTTGGGCTATTTAATGACCTCCCTTCCTTCCCATCCATCTATTAAATCTGTGACAGGTGGAGAAGCTCAGACCCATGGCACTGCATCTCAAATAACTAAGGAAATTTGTCCCCAAAGTGTACCACGAGGTAATGTCTCTCAGTCTGATGTTGTTTTGCCTATACCTGAGTTTAATTTTGCCTGTCAATGGTTGAAATAATTTTGTTTAATAGGATACTTCATGGGTTTTGTCCCCTCTGAAAGCATGCTTAAGACTTGGGTTCAATCTACCTGGAATGCTCATGGCATTAGGCTATATAATGTCCAAAATATGACAAAGGGATTTTTCCTGTTGCATTTTGTAGACCCTACCCATTTAGGTGTGATATTAAATAAGTTCACTACTTGGTACATATATACCTACCTCCTTGCTAGTGCTTTCTCCCTAGACATAAGACTTTGTTGTTTCAAAGCATGATGCTCCAAAAGTCCCCGTCTAGGTGGAATTCCCTGGGTTGCCTCCTCCTTGTTGGCATTTTATTAATGACATCGCGACTTCCATTGGTTTTGTGGTCTGTCATGAGCCTACAAGATTACTCCACCCACCCCCAAAAATGGGTCACCGTAGAAGTAGATTTACCAAAGGATCTCAAAGAGTTATGGAGATTCAAGTTGGTGAGTCTTGACACTCACTACAGGTCTTTTATATTAACTTACCTAATACATGCTTTCATTGTCAAGCCACGAATCTTAATATCAAGGATTATATGTTATATTTACCTCGCGATAGGATAGTTCCCAAGCGCACCTCTAATATCCCCAAGAATACCTAAGAGGATGGATGGAAAACTATTACGGGGCAAAAAAATAACTGTAACAAGGGGCCCACTCACCTAACTCCAAGGAGTAATAACAAATTGACTTCCATTTCAATGCCTCATGCACCTATGCCTATGGCTCAACCTACTAGGAAGTTGCATATTAGTACTCAACCTGCTAAGGAGCATGGCCATTCTGCGGTGGAATTTTTAAAACCCATTTTTTACGGTAAGTGCAAGGCCACAAATGTTTTGGTCACTTGTCAAGTTTCATCATAATTTTCTCTTGATAGCTTTGCTCTTTTGCCACATCTTGTCTCCTGCCCATGCACAAGCAAACACTTGCACATTCACACCTAGGATTCTCTAACTCATTCTCATAGTCCCTCTTTTCAGGAATCTACAAAAGAGGTGGGGTGTGTAGTTGAATTGGTGGCCAACTAGGTTACCCAACGTCTGGAATTCTTTCTCTCCAACAATGAGCAATTCCTAAAGAACATATATGAAGCCCTGAAAGGGCTTGATTCTGAAGATATGTCTCTTGATACCTGTAATCTATGAATTATTTTTCATTGAATGTTCAGGGTCTTACAGACTCAAATAGTAAGTACATGGTGTGAGATTTCAATAAAAAGCTTGTAGATATGGACATTCTCTACCTGCAAGAAATTAAGGTGGTGGTTTTCATTCTTTGTGTTTTCAACAAAGTGATATGGCCTAATAGCTTACTGTTGAAAAGCAATCATGACCTGGGTCATGGTGGCCTTATGACATTTATTTCTCCAAAATGTTGGCCACATTTTGTGGATTCTGGAAGAAAGCCTACACATCATGTCATTTGGGCCCTTCTCATTATTGAGAACCTTTATTTTAGCATTATTAATGTTTATGCATCAAATGATGCACATGAAAGGACAAATTTGTTGTGGTGGCTTGGAAACTCATTACATGATGCCAATTAGGCTATTTGTGGTGACTTCAATATGGTGGAACAACTTGTTGACAAGATTAGCCTTCTACCAATGAGATGATCTGTCGGTGAAAGAGAGATGTTGATTTTCATGCAAAATAAATTTGGCTTTTATGACCCCAACACTGGTCATCATCCCATGTCTAAAGTTTAGCACACTTGGACCAACCTTCAAAGTGGATCTAATCATGTGTTGAAATGGCTTGATCGAGCCATTCTCTCCACTCAACCATACTTCTACTTCGACAATATATTTTCTTTGTCAGTAGAAGCCTTGTCAAAAATGTCCCGTTTCAACCACTCACCTATTCAATTCTAATTTATTTGGTAGTTGTAAAAGCCTCACATTCATAAAACATAGTTTTTACTTAATACATCCCTGTTAGCCCTTGGTTCCATCATGACTCACATTACGTGGGTTCAGAACCTAGTCCCTTGGTCTACTTAGAATCTAGGTTGGATCCAATGGTGGAATGATTTGCTCAATCAAACAACTTGATTTTTTTGAATCTATGGATGTCAGCTGGCTAAGATTCAGTGGCATTCTTACTCATCCACCTCCTCAATGTTGAATCATTTAATGGCAAAGCTCAAGCAAAACCCCTTCAGCAAGATTTTATAATTACAGGTAGTCAGATTGAGGTAAAATATCCAAATTGTAGGCATGTATAATTCTTGAAGTGCTCCAATTTGAGCACACCTACACTGGCTCAAAGTGGGGGATAGATTTTCCAAATAATTTTTTCACATGCTCAAAGCTAAAACTCCCTCCCAACAGATTCAAGGCATCAAGGAGGATGGTTATCACCTCACTGCCATGCCTAATATGGTCCAAGACTTCGCTAAACACTATCAACAAGGTTTCACAACTCATGAACCTTCCTTAGAGCAACAACAAGCTCTCAACCAATGCCTCTCAGATGTCCTGAGCAAAGTGACTCCTTCTCAAGGGCTTGCCTACAATAGACAACTCTTTGTAGAGTATTTATATGAGACAGTTATGCAGATAGCCAATGAAAAATCCCCTAGGTATGATGAATTTATGTGTGAATTTTACAAAACAATGTGGGATATTGTTAGACTTGATCTTTATCAAGTCTATCTTAAAGCCATCCACAGACAATCTTTGGGCCCGAGTATGAACAAAGGGCATATCAAGTTAATCTCTAATTTTGGCAATCCTGAATTAATTTGTAATTAGATATCAATCACTCTACTTAATGTCTCCTACAATATTATCGCCAAAGCATTAACTATGCAAGTCCCCCACCTTTTTCCTTTAGTTATTCAACCTGAGTTGACCGGGTTCATTCAAGGAAGAAATATCATGGGTTATTGTTATGTGGGAAGACATGGAATGGGCTCACTAATCCAATCGAAAAGACATGTTTATAAAGATTGACTTCAAAAAAGCATATGACCAAATGTAATGGCCATTCATCAACTATGTTACTAGCTCTAGTTTTTGGCCCTCCCTTCTTAAAATCAGTTCATATGTTTTTAGCTAATGCTTATACCTTTATGTTCATTAATGGAGTTAGCATCGAGTAATTTGGTCTATTAAGATCTATTGAATAAAAGGTTGTATGTTGGCTCTGACTCTTTATGTTCTTACTACAGAAGGTTTCGACTACCTACTTTCCAATGCCCAGTCTCAAGGCCTCATTCACATCATTTCTTTGTTGGCTGAGGAGCCCTTGTAAATTTGTAATGGGAATTTCACAGACTATTCCTTCCTCACTTTAGTTGACGATGAGGGTAACATTGTTAATGCCATGTATTGTTTCGATATTTTTTGTCTTGCTTTTGGCTCTTCCATTCAATGGCGTAAAATCCCATGCTACAAAGAATATTTCCTCCCCCTGCCTCACTGGATGGATTTCTATGAGTGGATACTGCTCCAACATGATGAAAATTTTAAGTTCTTGGGCAACCCTTTTGCTTTCCAGGCTTCTCCTCTAGACTTTGTTAATACATGGTGGACAAGATGGAAAATAAGTTATTATATTGGGTCACCAAACCATTATCACTAGTTGGCAAATTCCAAATTTTCTCTAAAGTGCTAGAGACCACCCATGTTTATTATTTGTCATGTTGGGTACCTTCCAAATAGTTGGTTTGAAAGATATCTTTTGGGCTAACCTCTCCACTGGCAAAGGTTTTCATAAGATGGCTTGGGAAAATTGTTGCCTTCCCCAGGAGGTGGGTGCCATGGGGTTGATCAATGTCTCTCGCCAAGGTTTGGCTCTGTGTATCAAATGGATTATCCATGCCATTGAAGTAAATGAATCATGGAAGGTGTTCATCCACAATTGTGTTTCTCAAGGCTCCCCTTACAGGGGTGAAACATGGAAAGGTCTTGGTTTTTCTAACCACCTTACTCTTGTTGCCCCTATTAATGTTGTGGGATCCTTTGTGATTAAAATTATTTGGAAAGCTTTGGAAACAGTCAAACCAAGGATTTTATGAAATGGTTATGGGTTTAGAGATGGCCTTTTTGTCAATCAAAACTCCCTATGGCAATCCCCTATCATTAACTTCCATGCCATTCCTCTTGCTGAGGTGCCTTGGATTCACTCCCTCAAATTCTTCCAAAAGGAAATTTAGACAATGCAATATTTATTTTGTAAAAACATTCACTTTGGGTTCTCTAAGGATGAATTCAGAGTTAAGTTTAATATTTTTTTTAAGATAAAGAATCTTACGAAGAGATTGTGGAAGCAGTTCTATAAAAAATGCTTCACAAAATCACATTCAATTATTCTTGGCCTTGGTGGAAAGACTAGAAATGGTATTTTGACACCCCTTTCTAGAATTACATTGCTTGAAAAGGCTATTAATGTTTTTTTCCACATGTGCGTATGGTTGTAAAACTTAATGGTCATTGGAATATTTAATCATCTCTCATAGTTTGGGGAAGATGTTTTAAGACTATGTGGGTTACATGTATTGAGCCTAAGTTAGCTCACTTTGCCTAGTGTTCACTTCATCAAGGGCTTCATATAGGCAAATGGATAGTTCAATTGGGGGTCATGCAACCATGTTTCCCTTTCTATGTGCACGTGGAGATTTTCATGCACCTTTTCTAGGTTTTTTCCAAAGCTCATAGTGGTTTGGATACATGATTTTTTCAGGGCTTGTCGCCCAACCCCTTCAGTTTGGTTTCGCACTCTTTTGGGAGATCACCCACAAATGCCCCTGTAGTTTACCCAAGTCTAGCATGTTTTCAGAGTGGAAAATATATTCTGGATATAGAAAGAATGAAATTCAACTTTATTCTCTAATGTTTCTACTGACACTCACTTTTCTACTTATAACAAGGCTATGGTTATTTCTAATGTGCTTATACAAATTCAAGTGAAAACTAACAAAGTGGCTATGGAGATGGATTACTTGTAGCAGCTACTTGGTCATTGGGGTGATGCCCCTTGCTATGTTGGTTGTGTACCACCCTCCCCATCATGGACCTCACCTTTAAGAGGAGGCAATGCCACTCTATGGGGGGCGGGGGCGGTGGGAGGTGCTCATCACACTCGGTCTTGCTAGCATTCTCACACCCATGCTAATGGTTCTCCATCACGATGCCACTCTCCTCCCATGGCCCATCATGGAGGTTGGAGCTCTTTGCCTACTCCTCCCATGTCAACTCAGGGTTGGGGCAATTCACCTCTTGTGAATCAATGCATATGGACCCACCCGTTGGTGAGTTCGTATGGTGGCAGGCAACTGCTACGTGATAAAGGCTTCCCCTAGCTCACTTTGGCTATTTCTCCTCAACACACTGTGCAAAATACTGAGGTGCAAGAAGACAGTGACCAACACACCTCTGACTCTAGATGAAGAAGTTATTCAAGGTAAACTTTGGTTCAAAAATCAAATATAATTTAAATGATTTATATCTTTTCTAATATTCCATCTAGGATCTGGTCAAATATCATAATTTGTTGAAGAATTTTGAAAATATTTCCTGTAAGGAAGAACATTAATAATCACTTTGCTACATTTTTGAGAAAAATAATCAAACTTGGACAGTTGATTAAGCTTTATTATGTATAATAGGATTTGAACCTATACCTAAGGTTTAGAAGACATATGTCCTATCCATTAGATGATAAACACTTTTTTTTCATTATTTCCTTAAAATATTTTATCGTTAACAAAAACGAATCCAATTTTTATCCATCCACAAAGATGTTTGGTAAAGAAAGAGAAATAATAGATGTGTCATATGGACATCAAAAATTCATTTGAATGAGGAGAAGTTTCCTCCAATAAAATTGAATAAGGAATGTGAGTGGGTAGCGGGAATCAACCCTGCATTGTTAGCTTTGAAGGCTAGGGGTTATAGTTGACGTCGATTAATGACTCTAATTTTTAATCAAACATGAAAAATTCATTTCATTCAACTCCTCCATGGTAGAAAGATAGAAATGGTGGGTCGATAATGAGATTATTCACATACAAAAGATCTTCATGAAAAAATATTTCACATTCCAATTTATTCTTCTTTCTTTTTGTTTATCTTTTCTTATTAAACAAATAAATACTTTTGCTCCATAACATCTATGTTAGTTTATTTTTATTTTTTAATTTCATTTTAATTAGAAAAAAAAACCTACTCACTTGATAGATGATCCCTATATAAAGTGGACCCACTTTTTTAGTAATATGAGTCGAAGCAATAACAAAAATATTTTGTTTTATATTGGTTTCTTCCTTAAAGTCACCCACATGATATGTATCTCCAAGGAGTTCCCTCAATAACACAGTAAGGTAGAAGTGATCATCTAGTTAATGAATACTTAAAATCTATATGATGCAAGGATACAAAAAAAAAATCAATCTGAGTGCAAATATGAATTAGAAAAATCTTCTCGCATAATACTATGAAGATAAATGTTCCCCTCGATCATACAAAAAAAATGGTTTTTTTCAAAAGAATCATTTTCATTTATGTCTCACAGTGTACCTGAATAACCCAAATATGTAAGGACCTTTTCATGCTCAAGATATGATTTCTTAGCTAAAGATGTATATTTAGCTTCATAGTTGAGTAGAAATCTCTCCTACTACAAATTATTTTAAGAGATGTTCTTATTAAAAGTAAGTAAGAATATACTGGTAGACTTTTGGCCAAATACAAACATCTAGTTTCCTAAGGACCTATCAATAAAATTTGATTTGAAAGGGATGATACCTGGCAGAGTTGGAAAATCCTCACTTGTTCAGATAGAGATGGGTGAGTTGGCAAAGAGGTAATTTACCTAAAAAAAATGGAAGATCTACCTTTCTACTAAATAAAAGGAATCAAACTCATAATTCATTAGACCTATTTTATTCATTTGACCTAACTAAATAGTTTCAGCTATATATCTAAAGTAAAGAAGTCCCAGGTCTTTTCATTTTTTGAAATATTGAGAAAAGCAACCATTAGGGGGAGTTGAATACGACGCAAACTGAGAGATTCATTCTTGTAGTGAAAACAATCTCTTCTCTTCCAAAAATAAGTCGTCTGCTTTATATTAGTACAAAACTCTATTTACAAGTGTATACATCTAAAAAGCATCACTCCTCCATCATGACTAATGTCATCTCCATTCCATACTAAATCCTCTTATTCATCGATTTTATACCATTATCCCAATATATCACTTATATCCCCTTTAACATTTTCCTCCACTAGCTCAACATTATTCTTATTACATTACCCATAACATCAATTAGTCCCTCCATTATCACCCTCTTAACATCTTATTTAGCCTCTAATTTTGCTTTCACAATAATTTAAGAATTTAAAATTCCTTCTCACCTAACTCCAACTACTACCACTAACATTCCTACAAATCACATCACTAATCTAAATATAATCCTCATTTATAAGCCTAACCTCCATCTAGAATCCCCTAACACATCTCTATAATCCTCTAATCCTTCTTGAGCCACTCCCCAACCCTGTCTAGAGATTTATTGGAATTTTTAATTCCTATTCTCAACTACCAAATCTTCTCCTTAATTCCTAGTCTTTAATTTCCATCTCACATGGCTAAATCCTAGCCCTTCATTCTCCCATCAATCTCCTATAAATCTATCTACAACCCCATGCATTGTAAGTCCTAAGAACTATGAACTAAAAAACTTTTATCCATTGAGCTATCAGTATCATCTATCAATCCAAGCATGATGCTTAACAAAGAGTTGTCAAAACATTGTGAGCCATCAAAGTGCAATCATACATCAATTCATCCTCAAGCAATCACCTTCAAAGAGAAAATCCACAACAACGAGGAGTTCTTCAAGATCAAATTCAAGGTATAAAATTTGCGTTTTATTCCTTACTTGGTTTGCATTTATGAATTATTGTTCCTTATGCTCTATCCAAGGTAGCTTGTTCAATTTAGGGAAAAGTTTTGAATGTGAATTTTCATGGTTTTCACTAACTCCTAGATTGTCACATGTTACAACAAGTGACTTCAATTTCCTACACTTTTTGAAAGGCTCGGAAGACCATTTCCATTTTTTTACAAACCAAATTTCCAATATTTGCGATAATCCTATATCATTACAATCCATATCCATATTTATATAATCGAGGAATGTTAATGAAAAACCATGCCAAGAGATAATATAATAAAATCTGAGCATTTTAAAAGAATGTAGTATTTATCCTACCTTCATAAATTAGGGCTCATACTCTAAATCTTTGAGAAGCTCAACATTGTTATAAAATCGAATCAAACATAAGGGAATTATGTAGGAAATAGAGAAAATAAACCCAATGAAAGTACAAATAAATTTATCATACTCCTGAACATTTTATATACATTTCCATGTATCAAATAATAATGACTTATCCTTTCCCTTAAATATCATTTGATTAATTGGTTCCTTTCAATCCAAAATATTCTAATATGATAACAAGAGATTCAATTTCACAGTAAATTTTGCTCTAAATTCCCATTCTAGAAGTGTACAAAATTAATGAGAGAATGCCCACAAAATATTCAAAATATGATTCCAATTATGCATAATATCGTGCAAAATGAATATGAATTGATTACTAATTAGTATTTCCAGAAAAGTAGTAAAAAATAAATTGTTAATATATTTCCACCTTGTGGAAGTGACAAACCATGATGTATGTGCTTGAAACAAATCCCATTTTGAAAAAATAATATCTATTTGAGAAATATTATAAAAGAAGAGAATACTTTGTTTCTCTTTTTTCAAAAGGGTGTTTTTATCACCTATGACTTTATCCTAAATTATGTTTTTTTTAACTTTTTATCATATTATACTTTTCTTTTTCTATAAAACTTTTTCATTTGGAAATAGATTTTTGATAGTAAATCATCTTAATAAGATTGATTTTGAATCAGACCCATGTTCAAAATAAAACCCTTTTTAGGGTATTGATTGGGGTTGTTTTTTCTAAATCTGAACTATTTAAAAAAGGATGGCAAGAACTTTTATCAAAATCCATACCACCGATAAAGTTAGTAAGACTATCATTGATCTTGAAAAGGAAATAATTGAAAAAATCAACATATTGTTCTAACAAACTTGACTTGATGAGACTGTATTTTGTTTATCTTATTTTATTAAAAGTATGTTTTATCCAAGGAATCAAATGTATGGAAAATGTATCAATAATAATATATTGGATATCATACATTGTTTGAATATATGTATGACTTTTGAAATAAGATCGAATCAACAAGTGATTTAAGTCGAGTGAGTCAATGGAAGAAGCTATATTTATTTAAAGAAGACAAATAATATTTGCGTGTCCAAGATCTATCCAAATATCCAAAAAGGTGATAAATTTTCTAATATGAAAAATATAAATTCATATTAAAAATGCTAAAAAAAAATCGATATGAAAATAACTTTAAGAAATTTCAGAAAAAAATATTCTTTCATTTTCTTTGAGTTCTCTAAAGTCATCAAATAACGATTAAATTTTTTATTGACCAACAGGTCAAAGGAGTAGACCATGAAACATCATTATGTTAATGAAAATAATGAGTTCTTCAAGTCTTTACAAGACTATATTATAAGAAAGATATGCAGATAAGAAACATGTACAAAGAAAGGAGATCACTTGATTCACGAGGTTCCGATAGAGAACCTATTGAATCAGAAAGATTTGTATTTTTCCTTAGAAATTTTTGAATAAAAAGAGTTGTACGTTGCAATATGTAGGAAAAAAACATGAAAATGTTTGAAGAAAACAATGATGATGAATATTTAAAAGAGTAAATTGAATAACCAACCAAGATATTGATCGAAATCGATCAATAAATCCAACTAGAAATAGAAGAAGATATAAATATTGATTATAAGAAGTTGTGGATTCATTGTGAAAAGGGTTATACCTTTTACTTTAAGAAATGTTTACTAGAAGAAAACAATGACATAACAAAAGTATTCATTTGCAAGCAGCAACAGATTGAATCCTAATAATAAACACACATATCTTCTCCTCTTATCATTTTCCATGCAGTAAGCCAATTATACCATTCAATTACTTGAATATAGAGAACTAAGTCTTAATTACCAAGGGTTTTATCTGTTGCAAACTAAAGCAATTAGCATTCCTCTGGGAATGAAGGAAAGGTCATGTTTTTACTTGGCTTCCTCCATTTTCTCAAGAGGGAATGAGTTCACTCCTTAGATGGGAGGGAGCTAGAAAAAGAAGCTAAAATGATGGAACATATTCTATATTATATGAATAAATAAAACAAAGTAAAATTGCAAATTACATCGAATGAATAACAAAAAAGTTTGAAAGATTAGAAAGAAATAAAAAGAGATCAAAAGATGAAAATAACAGTTTATGGAAAATGTGGAATTGATAAATCAATGACTAGTTGTAATATTTTAATCGCCCTATCTAGATGTGGTGAAAAATTGTTATAAATTGGATGTGATCCCAAAATGATAGTAATTTTACTCTAAATTTTTTTTTTGTACCTATAATTATAGATAGTTTGCAATCCAAAGATTATCATTATGAGGATTTTTGGTCTGAAGATGTAATCCATAAGTGTTATAGAGGAGAAGATTGTGTGGACATTGGGTGGCACTTGTAGGAGTTGGATGCATGGGATATATAGTAGGGAGAATGTGAAACTGTAAAATTAATTAAATACATTTTATGAATATGATATTATGTTATTTGATGTATTAGGTGATGTGGTTTGTGGAGGTTATGTTGCTCTGTTGAACTATGCAAACTACTATATCATTATTACAGATAATGGATTTTCCACGTTATTTGTAATTAATTGTATTACTACCTCTATCAGAGAAAAAATACGTGCACATCCACTCCGATTAACAAGCTTGGTTGGAAACCATACATCTAAAAGAGATCTTATAAATAAATATGTAAAAGCATGCTTAATGCCCGTAATAGAAGTGTTACCTCTTATTGAAGATATTCGAGTTTCAAGATTGAAGGAAAAACCTTATTTGAAATGGTTGGTGTAGATGATTTTTGAGCTCTATATGGATTAAATCATGTAATTCAATCAACCCAAATAGCCAACTATTTAGTTATAGTGATAGAGCTATTAAGACCAAATGCAAAGGATGAATAAAACCAATCCAAAACAACATTGGAATCCTAAAGCTAAGTGTTTTACACCATGATCAAATGAAATTCAAAATAAAAAAAGACTGAGATTGGATTGACATACCTTGACTTAGATTTGTGACATTATGAGGATGTTTGATGTTGGATTGCAAGGATTATTTTGGCATGAAGACTCTATGAATTTCTAAGATGGCTCCAATGGAGGAGTGGAGTTTTTTAAATAAAAAGAGGAGGGAAATATCTATGGTGGATATTTTAAGTTGGATGAGGGAGATCAATGGATGATAAATAAAAGGAATTTTAAATTCCTTGGAAGCCTCCAGATTTAGAGGCTTCTAGAGAGGAGGGATGAGAATAGAGAGGAATCTAGATTTGGAGGGTTCTAGAATCCTTCTTAGGGTTAATGATGATTAGAGGGAGGTTAGGTGAGTGTTAGGTGGTATTATAAGGTGATTAGGTCATGACTAGGGGAGTAGGCTAGTGTAGGTGGGTAGGTAGGTTATGGGAATTAAAATTCACAAATAATAGGTAAGTGGGGGTTAGATTAAGATAATGGGGATTAATTAATTGGGAAGAGAGGATAAATTAGTGAGATAAAATGGGATAAATTAGATAAGCAACATTAGTGTCAACTAATAGTGATATTAGTGATGATAATTTAGCAAGAAAATTTAGGTGCATACATTTTGCCCCTATTTGAAATGGAATTACAAGTGAAGCAAAGTGGAATAAGTAATGTTCTTTCAAAGAATAACCATGTCATAGATGAACGTTAGTAGATGATGTTAGTGGAAGCGATGGAAGCAATATTAGTTACTATGATGCCCCCTCGAGGGGACATGCGAGGAAAAATGAAATGGATGGCCACTCAAAAGATAAAATGATGGGTGGGATACGATGAATAGTTAAGGGAATGGGATGTGCAATGCCAGATGTGAGGTAGATGATGAAGAAGAAGATGGATTCGACCTAAGCAATGAGATACAGATTGATGATACCCTTGGTAAAGAAACATACACAGGGAGTAGAGATGATGGGTGTCATAGTTATCGACACATCCCAAGGGGGAATCAACCGTAAGATGATGATGATAGCATTAAAATGCCACAAAATTTATACATATCCAAAGCAAGGATGCATGCAAGGGAGAGGTGTTGGCCAGGATAAGACTGATTTGATAAGATTAATGATGGGTGTAGTTCAAAGCTAAAGTCGATTGATATGATGAAGGTGATGATAAAGAAGAAACAATATGATCGAGTGACCACAAGATAGGAGATGAATAATTGAATGATGTAAGGATGATCAAAGAGAAGATAAATGTGATGACGAATGTTGAGAAAAGAGGAGATAGTGGTTGAGCTATCCTTTGGCACTAAAAATTGGCCAAGTGTTGCCTACATAGTCTTAGGAGACCTCAGGCCAATGTAGTTCTAACTTGAGGATAAATGATAATTATGGAGTAGAAGATGATGATGATGACAATGATTAGTGATTAGAAGATAATGTTAGTGATTATAGGATGTGACATAGATGATGAGATGAGGATAAAATATTGGATGTTAGTTGATTGGGTCAGGAGGATTGGATTAGTGATGGGAAGAGGGATGGTTAGATAAATGATGAGGGTGTAGGTGATCAAGCCATTACAAATGTCATAAATTTTATCATAGTCTATGCAATCCAATAGATATGGCACTTGGAAGTATACCCCATGTTATAAGTATGACCAAGAGAACATTGTGCCAAAGTGTGTGGGCAAATAGCAAACTCTACATCCTCAAGGGCACTTTGGGTGTCCTCGTAGCATCCTCATTCATTGTCCAATAGACAAAAAGAGATATGATACAAACAAACTAAAAGACAAACAAGATATATACTGGATAGTCAAACAAGACAAACAAAACAAACAAGTAGCACACACAAATATATACATGTAGTGTCACAATGTCTTGTCTAAATATGGGATGAGTGATTGGACTAAGTTGGTTATGATGTTGATTGGGGACTTGGATTTAGATATGATGGTCATGATTAGGATTAGGATGGGGTGTTGCCCCTAGTTTAGGATGGAAGGATGGGTGACGTGATAAGGTCTTTGAATACTAATTTGGTCTTGAAATTGAATAAAAAAGTGGCCAAGGAAGGTGGTTTATAAAAGTGATGACCAAGGATTACCAACATACAAGGCCCTGCAAGAGCTCAATCTAGAAAGGAGACTAGGAGATGATAGGATCAAATACCCTTCATACTAGCAAAGAAGTGATTTCATGGGTGTTAGGTATGAAGATGCAATGATAAGGAAGGTGATGGGATCAATAACCTTTCATACTAGCAAAGAAGTGAGGTGATGGTGCTAGATATGAAAAGGCAACTGATAAGAAGTGATGGGTGGCAGATTATATTCTTTGACAAGGATATGTGTGTTAATAATACTTAGTCAAAAAGATGAGGAAGATATGGGAAGATGGGTGACCACTTTGATTTGGTTCCAAGATGGGATGTGGTATCTAAATATGGGATAGGAAGGCATGAGATGGATATCAGATGTGATGAAATATGAATGACATAGATATGGATACGAATAGGGAAAAAGGCATAAGACAAGACATCATGCACTATAATTTTTGGCTTTTTCAAATTTTATGATTATTAGGGTTTGTGACATATAACAATTTTTGGGGATTTTTGGAATATGTATGTACACTATACAAATGGAGGTTACTAGAATAGGGAATACGAATCCTAACAACCATGATGAGGATGGACGGGATGATGAATAGGATGACAAAGGGGTGAGGGTGATGCGGAAAAGGGGATGAGGACCAAGGAAGAAGGGACTAGGGATTGTCAATGACCACATCGTGAAGGAACCAGATGTTTAGTTGCCTGAGTCTCCATTAGAGGATATACCAAGATGATTTGGGAATAGTTCTCAAGACACCTTCTACTTCTTTACGAAGGTCAAGATGGGAAGGATGATATAGACAGAGGGATATAATATGAATGAGAGTGATAAGGGATGGGATATGATTGTAATGAAGGTGGTTGATTGTGCCCCCAAGTGTTGAGGTATAATGCTGATAATAAATTATTTTACCATGATGTTGAAAACTAGTTTTCACCATGGTACTTGCCCAAGGCACCAGAAGACTGGTTTTCACCATTAGACAAAAGATTTTTTTTGACTTATTTTTCACTTTTTTACTTTTATTGGGCATCTCAATTTATTGGAGAAGGGAGAGATGCAATATGTCAACATCATTGTGATATTTAATCGATGCCTATTTTGGAGATATGTGATGCTAGGATCATGTCTCAATGGCCTTTGTTGATTCTTGATTTAGTGTCCTCTGAGCATTTTGACCAGGTGTCTTTGTAACCCCTACGAGGGACAATGTTGCCTAGGGATTTGAGATATGATGTGGATGGGAGGATGCCATGATTGTGATGATGGGATATAGGATGGGAAGAAGGGATGTGATCGTGAATGATATGATGGGATGGGAAGTGGAAATGGAAATGGGGTTCAACAGTTGCATACACCGTTGGATATGGTGGAGGGGATTATTTAGATTGGTGCCATGAGATTAAGGGATCCAAAACCTTTTGATTTTATGCTTCTTTGATCCAAACATTGAGAGGATGGTCAGCCATATGACTTGACATTATTTGTTGATTGGATTTGATATTGACTACCCTCTAGTGCCTGATGTTGGGCTTCACTAGGGATAATTGATTTTAGACTTGATATATAATGGTTATGTTTATTTTGATGGTCCCCTAATGCTTGATATTGGGATTCACTAGGGGAAGACATTTTTTTATTAGGCTGATGATTTGATTTTGATTGATAGAATCATGACTTCTGATTGTTAGATGATGGTCTTGGATCTTTGTATTTGCAACACATGATATGGAATGCAGAGGGCAATACAACAATGCATGTTCCTAGTTATTCCCTTCACATGGTAGGATATAGGGATTATGGAGGCGAGGTGGATGATTAATGTTGGGTGATGGATTAAGGGGATAATGGGTAGCATAGTCCTCATAAACGTCACTAGGATCCCTAGCCTCCACATCGAAGGTATCCTCAAGAATATCCAAAGGATCATGAAGATTAATTGTACTATATGCATCCAAATGGGGATCAGATTCGCTCTAGCAATCTTTGAGAGATAAAGTGCACAAGGACTCAATGATGACTTCATCATTCTGATTGGGATTAAAAGACATGCCTGGTGATGTAATAGAGGTATCTGGATTACAGGGACCCTCAAAAGGATAAGAATTATCAACATCAATGAGGGATGATGTTTTTGATGGGGAATCTGATTTGGATACTGGTATTGCACATGATCCTGAGGCAGATAGAACTTATTCTGATTTTGATACTGACTTTGATGTACATGATGTAATGATGCGAGTAAAGGAGTGATTCTCTGTGATTGTCCTCTCAATATGGGGTTTTCGGTACGATGGGTGAGAGGAATATGATGAAGGGATAATGGATTGAGAAAAGATAGGTCTATGAAAGGAATAATGGGATATGAGAGGACTAGGCTTATGGGGAATAGACTTGTTTTGAATGAATGGGTTGTCGAAGATGGGGGGATCATGGAGGATAGATAGGATGTCTTGACCTTGGCTTGGAAGTGGAAGGGCTTGATCGTGATTAGGAATGGAACCTTGGCATTCCTCTTCTTGTTCATATAGGGAGAGAAATTCATCTAGTTCTTCTTAAATCACTATGTCACCATGGTCGATGAAGTCTTGGACATAATATTGGAAATATTGACATCATTGAATGGAATGCCCCCAAGTTTGATGATAGAGATAGTATTAGTTTGCTTTATCCCAAGAGGTCTTAGACTTGGTGGGATTAAGATGTCGTATGAGTGGGTAGATCATCATGTTAACAACGACAAGTTGTTGAAAAAGTATTTCCAAGGACATCGGAAGGGGAGTGTAAGGACCACCTTCATTGTGTGATTCAAATGTGGAAGCATTGAACTTTAAATCAAATGCTTGGTGACATGACTGGGTGGATGGTTTGGCATTGGATGAGGTGGCCAGAATAGGATTCCCTTTGCTAGTAGGGGAAGGGGTAGATGATTGGCTATGACTAGTGGATAGGGGATTGGAAGGAGACTTACACGAAGGGGTTTATGCTGGAGGTGCAATAAGTTGAAGGGATTCAACACCTTTGGGAAGTGGTACACCCATTGTAATGAACTGCAAGAGGATTTCATCCTTGTTGGTAGTTATGTATTGGTCTATGAAAGCGGGGTTGAGGTTCATGGTGGTAGGTGATAAAGGATGGGGGACTTGCTGGGTTAGAGCATTGGATTTGGAAGGATGTGATGTGGATGCCATGTTATTGGGGGATGAAGTTAATAGTCTAGGCTTTCCCTTGCTAGTAGGATGAGGGAGTGGTGATAGACTATGATTGGTAAATGGAGGAGTTGACTGTGGACAAGTATGAATTGGAGTTGAGGAGATTTAGATAGGGCTAGTGGATGGTGGAAGGGAATGGGATAAGGGATGATGGTAGACTGGTTTAGGAGGTGACTTTGGGATTATGAGGTCAAAATGATTCGGACAACAAGCACCCATCTTCCATAGCTGCAAGAAGAATTCATCTTTATTCTCTATGATGTATTGATTGATTAGGGTGATCACATTAAGGAATGTTGATATTGGTTTTGGTGAGGTAGGAGGTTGCAGATGGGGAAGGGTGCAGGATGTTGGTTTGGGTCGAATGGGATCAAGATTAGAAGGGAGGTGAGCACCCATTTCTAGAGATCATAAAAGGATGCCATCTTTGTTGGCCAAGATGTATTGGTCTACATGAATTGGGTCCAAATCCATGAGGATAGTTGATACAAGATGGATGGTGATAGGGGCCCATGTGGAGGTAGATTAAATATTAGATATGGCTTCTTGAATAAATTAGGTTTGAAGGACCGAGCTAGTATGACAAGTAATGATAAAGATGATGTGGATGAAATGTGATAAAGATGATATAGGACGAGGATCAGATTTTGAACCAATAGCACAATAGGTGCTGACAACCTATCAACAATGCCTAGTTTTCAAACTAGCAAAAGGATTGAGGATTTTACGAGTGCCTAGGTTCAAACTAGCAAGAGGAGGATATGATGGGTTGCTAGCTACGAGTAGGCAAGGATGATATAGACTAGATTGATGATGATGGGTTGCTAGATTGAAATCGATAAAGTAACAAGATGCTAGCAGGATATCAACTAGGTATGAGATTGGATCAATAGGATGAGTGATAATGGACTAGGATGATAGGATGATATGAAAAGATAAAGGACTAGCTCAAAACCTTAAACCAATTTACTCAAGATGGGATGGGGTCGGATTATGTGATGAAGGTGATGGGATAATGTGATTAGGACAAAAATAGATAGGTGATGATGAAATGACTAAGGTTGATAGGGATGGTGTGGACCCATATTTGACTTAAAGAGCCAACTAGGATAGGACAAGGTTAGATTAAATGAGTGATGAAGACAAGGTCAAGATAAATGATGATGGGTGGAGTGGACTTAGGATAGGATGCAGATGATGGAACAAGACATGTAGGATACGATTAAACTAAGAGGAGATTAAAAGATGAAAATGATATACAAAGGACAATATGTACAAGGGGGATGTTAACAAAGATATACAAGGTGTGATTAGGATATGTGATGGAGTATGACTAATGATTGGTAAGACTAAAATAGGATGTGATTTTAAAAGGATGTACAAAGAACAATATGTAGATTAAAAACATGAAATAAGGTAGTTCAAAAGAACAAATGATGTACAAGGGGATAATGATAAGGATGTATAAGATGTGATTGGGATATAGTTGATTATGAGTGAATATAACTAGACTAGGACAAGATTAAGATAAAGTGGGAGATGGGATAAAGATATACAAAGGCAATGATGAGATAGGGATGGGATGATGGGGTATGAACAACGATGAGATAGGATAATATGACGGTGACTAGATTAGGACAAGATAAAGACAAGATGAGATAGGGACAAGGATATACAAAGACATTATTTACAAAATGAGATAAGGACAAGGATATACAAAGACAATATTTACAAGAGGATGATGACTTAGGATGTACAAGATAATGGTGAGGCAAAAAGATGATGGGATAATATTGTACAAGATGATAGAGTGACGAGACAAGGAAAGACAAGATGAAGATAAATGTACAAAGGATAAATATATACAAAATGGGTTGTGCAAAAACCTAGATAGGTGTGTAGGTTTGGGTGAAGGCTGACTTGGCTCATAAACAACACTAGTTTAACACAACATACACCCAAGCAGGCAAACCATGACCTATGATTAGTAAACTCAAGGGTGTGTAACCTGATGTTCACACCATCAAACGACTTTGCGGGTGAGGTATTAGGCCGGTGACCCGTTATCGAATCAATCGAACCCTCTCAGCCCCATTTGCACATGATGGCTACTTAAGAGCTAATATTGACTCCAGCAATAAGGCACCTATTATGATCGAAGGATCCTATTCTAGGTTTGCACATGGCTTCTAAGTGCATCCCCTATATACACGAATGTATAGTGGGGCCCAAATCCATTTAGGATGTTGTCTAACCGCCTTGTATCTTGGAGCCTAACCGCCCCTCACTCTATGAAACCCTTTATGGGAAATTCCACTTTGGTGCCTAACGATGACTCTCCTGATTTTTAGACTCCATCGGAACACGGAGTTTGGACTAGTGCGTGGTGGTGAAATCCACAGTCACTATCCCCCTAAAAAAAGAAAAGGAAGAGAGTTTATATATGATTTTTTGTCCCCTAGGAATTTTCACAAGGATGCGAAGGGGAGAGCATACACCAATTGTAGCCCTCGGAGTATAAACAGGTAAGCCAAGAGATTATCTGATTATGATTAGGTGTGACGATTATATACAAGATGAAAGATAAGAATATACAAGCAAGGATATGTACAAGACAATGATATACACAAAGAAAAATGATTAAAAAAATGATTTTTAAAGTGCCCAAAAAGATTCTTTTACAAACGGACTGCAAGCACACAAGTTAGTAGTGTGATGAGGGCACTCAGAAGAGATAATCTACAAGACAAGACGTTAGTAGTTTCAATAATTTGCCTTTGACAGTGGTATTACTGCAAACACATGTCAATTGTGTCAAATGATTTTTTTTTAAACGGTATTTTTATCCAATTTCAAAACCGGTCAACTTGCAAAACAGATGATTAATATGTTTAACCAAATTTATCTTTCAACTGATCGTTTTATGGAACCACCTATAAAAAAACATATCAATAGATTTGGATGAATTTGATTCTTCTCATTTGTGAGTCCCTGGTTGTTGAAACGGTTAAAAGAAATGACTAATATTAAACATGACTATTCGACTAACATTACAAAGCATACTTTCTTTAACTATTTACTTAAATCAATGCAATCTAGTCGACTATATAATAATACAAATTATTATTAAAAGGAAAAAGTTTAATAACTTACTCTGCATACCTTCATAACTCAGATTCAAATCAATATTAGATCTCTATGTTTTTGCTGAAAAGTTTAAATATCGACTAAACACCAAATTCAAAACTTCAAATTCACGCCATGAAATTCAAAAACCTCGAGATCATTAAAGACTTTGACCAGAAGGTCCTAATCTAATCTAGAATCTTAAGGATTCAATGATCTGGATATTTGATTTTAATTCCCTAAATTTCTGCCTAAAAAAAAGCTACAAAGAGGCGTTTAGAATGGATAAGCACTTACTGTTATGACTCCAACGAACACAACAACATATAATAGATAAGCATGGATAAGTACTTGACGCCCACAACACACACTACAGGATAAGCTCTTAAGAGTCATTAATTGTTTTCTTCCCCATATGCACTGCACAATAATCCCACTCACTTCAAGGGTGCAATGACCAACAGATAACAGGTATCGATCCCCAGAAATACCAAATAAAGAGCAATGCAAGTACCAAATAAAAGATGAGACAGAGTGTGCACGACCGAGGTTCACTGCATCGGATACCAAACAAAAAAAACTTACTTCTCTATCTTCATTTCAGTTCCATCTGTTGAGCTGGTTGGATTGACTGATACAGACGGTGCATTGCCAGGAAAAAGACCCTCTTTATTGTGTGACCTGGAACATGACGCTTAGTTGTAATCTATCAAATTAACAACAGATATGACTAAGTCGATGGGCTATTTTCAGATGGCAGCTAGTAAAAACATTTGTATTGGTTGGGTGAGGAAATTTCGCGGCTACTTCAAAAAAAATTGTTAATTTTGCCTTTGTAAAGCCAGTAATTTCTAAACAACGATTTAATATGCTTAGAAACTGATCAACAAAAACTTTAAGAAGTCTCAATATAGTGGGTTTTTGCAAAGATTGTATATAGTTTATAAAATTTCATTAAGCCCTAAAAGCTCAAAGCATAGAAACAATATGTATTACCGATGGTGACACCTTTACTACAGGCTGTCGACTCATAATTAACGTTGTAAGCATCTAACGATTGGAGTGAAATATGTATTTTCCAATCTGCGGATTGTTGGGAATGTCTCGATGGATGCCTAGATTGATAACGACGTTTCGTCAGGGCCTTTGTTCTTTATTTTATCTGACAAAATCTCCGTGCAGTTGATAGACTAAACCATGATGTTGATAGTTCCTTAGGGAAAGTTGAAAACCAGATAAAGGCGTAAAATCCCCTGCAGACAAGCAAAACACAAAAGATACACCAAGCCAAAAAATTTGATGTCTAGAATCATGCAGTCTGTAATCCAATAGCAAAAGGAGAGTATGGGAAAAATACAATTTTAATCAAACTGGGCATTCTAATTTGATGTTTTATCCAGTTATCCCTGTAAGTTGCCAGGTCATATCTATAATATTTTAACAAACTTCTAAACTGATCAATTCATTTAAAAGATTCAGCAATATCTAATTTAAACAATTATGCAAACGATAGAAATTTCTACCAAAATTTTAACAAGCTAAGAGAATTCATCCACCGTTGCTAACAAACTATGCAAACCATAAATTACATAATTTTATGAACAAGGAGATCCTGGTCCCACCGTGGTCGCCAAAATGTAGATGATTTTTGAGCTCTATATAGATTAAATCATGTAATTCAATCAACCCAAATAACCAACGACTTAATTAAAGTGATAGAGCCTTAAGACCAAATGATGTATGAATAAAATCAATTCAAAACAACATTAGAATCTTAAAGCTAAATGCTCTACACCATAATCAAACGGAATGCAAAATAAAAACAGATTGAGATTGGATCGACATACCTTGACTAAGATTTGTGACATTATGATGGCATGATGAGGGTGTTTGATGTTGGATTACAAAGATTATTTTGACATGAAAACTCTATGAATTTCGAAGATGGCTCTAATGAAGGAGTGGAGTTGTTTAAATAGAAAGAGGAGGGAAATATTTATGGTGGAGATTTGAAGTTGGATGAAGGAGATCAATGGATGATAATTAAAAGGAATTTTTAATTCCTTGGAAGCCTCTAGATTTAGAGGCTTCTAGAGAGGAGGGGTGAGAATAGAGAGGGTTTTAGATTTGAAGGGTTCTAGAATCCTTCTTAGGGTTAATGATGATTAGAGGGAGGTTAGGTGAGTGTTAGGTTGTATTAGAAGGTGATTAGCTCATGACTAGGGGAGTAGGCTTGTAGGAAAGCTTAGGAGTAGGCTAGTATAGGTATGTAGGTAGGTCATGGGATTTTGAAATTCCCCAATAATGTGTAAGTGGGGGTTAGATTAAGATAAATGGGATTAATTGATTGGAAATGGAGGATAAATTAGCCAGATAAAAGGGGATAAATTAGATAAGCGGCATTAATGTCGACTAATAGTGATATTAGTGACGATAATGAAGCGAGCAAATTTAAATGCATACAGTTGGATCCAAACCATCTCTTAGCTATGTGTGTGAATAGTGTTTATAAATAGCGGATCAAATATTCTCCCAACCAGAAGATATTGTATCAAAGGATCATATCAACTTGTTTTGACTTGAGATAATGAGCTTACTTATGAACTTTATTCTTACTTATTTCACTATTGTAGCAATGAACTTTACTGCTAATAAATGACAAAAAACTCCATCTCTTATCGATTGCATTTCTAATGATGCAAGATGCATCTTGACCAATAAAAATAAAATTTCATCATGTTGCTTGCTCTCTTTTGAGCTTGTAAGTAGTGTATGAGCCCAACAAGCATTAACTCTCCCTGAAAAGGAGGTGATCCAGTTGCACCTTCCACTACAACTACCTTGTTATGACTTCAATCTAGTCACTAGTCGTGCCTTAGGCATCCTCCTCCTTGTAGTTAAGGTAATGACTTCGAGCATGGCTCACTTCCTTAGTGTGATAGGGGTATGTACAAGGCCCGGGAATGAATTCACCAATGTATGGCTAACCGGTGATTACTAGCAATTCCTACTTCATGCAAGTGATTAACAACTTGCAATCTGAATTGAGGCCAACGTTTTGAGGTTAGCTTACCCTTGCAAGGGTGTAATCCTTTGTCCCAACCATTATAGCATGTGTGTCACCTAGGGCGTAAGGGGCATGATGACTTGACATCATCCTCACCTTCCTTTGGCTTAACACTGATAGTTTGTTCAGGGTGCCAAACTATTATGACAACTAGACACAAGGGTTGTGCTCATTGTGGGACTTAACCCAACACCTTGCAACACAAACTGACAACCGCCATGCAGCACCTGTGTCTGTATTTTGAAAGGCATTCCTTTTTTTCAAAAGGATTTGCAACATGTCAATGGTAAGTTTCTTCGCTTTGCATCAAATTAAACTACATGTTCCACCACTTATGCGGGCCCCCATCAATTCTTGAGTTTCATTATGTCAAACATAATTCCTAGGTAGGATATTTAATGCATTAACTACAACACTATACAAGTTGATACATGAAACACTTAGTATCAATCATATATAGCTAGGACTACTGCGGTTTCTAATACCATTTGCTCCCCTAGCTTTTGTCACTAAGTTTCAGTTCGGCCCAACAAAGTACTTTCGCCCATTGGTGTTCTTCCCGATCTCAGCACATTTCACCGCTCCATTAGAAATTCCCTCTGCCTCTACCATACTCTAGCTTGATAGTTTATACCGCTTGTCTAGGGTTGAGCCTTGAGATTTGACGGACTTGAAAAGCCACCTACAAACACTTTACACCCAGTAATTCCAAATAACACTTGCATCCTTTGTTTTACCAAGACTGTTGGCATAGAGTTAGTTGATTCTAGATATCGTCATACCTTATTCTTTGAGAAAATAAGTTTAAAACTCGTGAACCTTCTTCCTTCACACAACATTGCTTTTTCAGACTTTCGCTTATTGCTGAAAATTCCTCACTACTGCTACCTATAGGAGTCTGGGTTGTGTCTCATTCCCAATGTGGCTAATCATCCTCTCAAACCAATTACTAATCAAATCCTTGGTAAGCCATTGCCTCACCAACTAGCTAAATGGATGTGAGCCCCTCCTTGGGCAGATTTCACCCTTTTGCTCCTTAGCGTACCTCATAGTGTAGGGTATTAGTAGTCATTTCTAAAGTATACTCTGTAATCACTTCTCCAACTCTTTCTCCATTAGGTAAAATTCTTTCAAACCAAGCAAGAATCTCTTCAGGAGAACCTAATCCAACTCGAATTTGTTGATGTTTATCCTGGTCAATCATAAAATAAAAATTGTGATTCATTTTGATTAAACTTCCTATCTATTTGAAAGTCTTTCTCAGATAAAATAATATGATTCAATTCTAGAGCTAAATATCTTAATTCTCAACTAAGCAATCGAAAAGATTCTATGAGAGTTCAAGTTTAAGCATTGTCTCTCTAGAGAGAATGACACCAAATAGTTCAACACACACACACACACACACACACACACACACACATATAAATTTTCAAACTTCCGCTCTGTGGAATCTCTAAAAAATAAACAAATATTGAAAATATTATGCAGAGAAGACAGTTAATTTTTATTGTGTGTGTGTGTGTGTGTTTATTTTGGTTTGAAAAACACTAGAATTGGATCGATCCAATTCTCTTTATAAAATAGTCGTAGGATTTGCATAAATGTCCAATTGTGAATCTACAAAGAAATTCAATTTCTTTATTAACATAAGAAAACCTCTACTATTTTATGATTTGAAATGTTAAGCTACTATATTGGCCACTTTTTAAATATAGATGGCTTGTACTTAACTTGTAATTATTTTCATTATTGAAGATAGTATAGTTATTTATGTAGGCAAACATACATTAAAAATTAACTTTCTGGCCTGAAATTTATAGATTGCCATAAAATCATTTCCCGGCTAAAAAAATGGAAGAAATTTTATAACACATTTTCTTTTAGAATTGTTAACCTCATTCAACATTTAATATAAATAATTATACTATCTTAGAATTTCATGTTTCCTTCTAAATGTAAATTGATCAAAGGCATTTCCCTTGGATAAAAAAAATGAGGTTCCCTTCTATTGGGTTCTATATAAAAATTATTTTTAATATACATATTTATGATATAAACCAAACATTTTTAAAATTGGCTAAACAAACAACATTAGCCACATGACTCATAAGTCTTTGAATGTCATGAACGAAAACCTTTATAATAAAATTTTGCCTTGAAATGTGGAAAAAAACAATCAACAAGCTTAATGCGGTTGTGGTTGTAAACAAACTTCACTTGGGCCATGTGAAATTTGGTCTTGACTCTTCACTAACATTTACTAGGCATGTCGTTGATTCAAAATGTTGTTGCAGGGTCCCTGTCACTCCTATGGATGTTTCCCATCACATTTCCTCAAAAGATCTTGTGGTTCTCACATCCTGAATTCTTCTTGTTTCAATTCTATGGTGACTCCAAATACTTTCCTCTTGCTATTCCCTATCGACCCTAACAACAAATCATGTGCTTACAAAAGATAGTCATAGCCTATTTAACTCTCTCCTCACTAATGCCAATTTTTAAATTTCATTATGCCAAGTGCTTCATACCATATACATGCAATTACAGTGTAATATAAATTGTGATTTTACTTATATATATACAAACTCTACTTTCATCTCTATAACATCAATCCATAAACTTCATTATGCAAGTTTTTCATTTCATTCATTCAATCATCTCTTTTTCTTTTTCTTACTCCTCACCTCCTCCTCAAGCTTATCATTGGTTTCCTGAAAACAGTCCAATGCCAAGACATCTCCAATGTATCTTACAACGGGGACATTAACGAATACTCCAACAGTGTATATAGGCACTGATGCATAATTTCATACTATACATCTGATTTTATGAAATCAACAGCATGGTCTAGATCTCCAAACACTTGGGGAAAATGCTTTTCAGAAACTGGAAATAAAATCTGGTCCCTTCTTTACCACTACAGGTCTAACACTACACTTTGTTACAATGTAAGCCCACGTTTACAGATTGTTTCACTTGGCATTACCATTAATCTCCACAAGAACATTCTCTTTGATTGAAATGATGGAACCATTAGCATCTCTCACAGCAATTTCTCTTGCAACAACCTTGGAGATAAACTTGGTTGCAGTGTGGCAATCAACACATACTCTTAAGATTCTTAACAACTCAAATAGTTGTCCCAAGGGGTGTGTTTAACAATCCAAATGCAATTGCCAACTTCTCACTATGGTGGTAGAGGAAATATTCTTTTTCCTCTACATCATTTAGTACAAGTTTTGAATCTATAAAATACCCAGCTGCCTTCATCTCCCAAGACAATTTCTCCAGCTTTGCATAGATCTCTTGTGTCTGTGGATGTGATCTATCTCCTACACAAAAAGCATGTACCAGCTGATGCCCTTCAATCCAACTACACCTAGGTATATTTTTAATTCCTCTGTCTTTCATCAATCTCCTTACCATTTGAACCTCACCCCACTTGCCCATTTCTGCATAGATGCTTGACAGAAGAACACAAGTCGCAGCATTTTGATGATCCAGCTCAAAAAGAATAGTTGTTGTAAATACTCCTAACCATATATTCTTATGTGTTCTGTAGGCACCAAGCAAACACGTCCACATAGCCACCACAGGTATAATTGGCATTTTGATGATATAGTTTAGAGTTTCCTCAATATAGCCAGCACAGCCAAGAAGGTCAATCATGCACAAAAAATGATCAATTGTATGCATAATGCAATTAGAGTTGCTCATGTCATTGAAGTATTTACAGCCCTCATCCACTAACCCTGCATGGCTGCATGCTAATAAAACACAAACAAAGCTTATATGATTAGGGCATGTTCCAAAGTATTTCATTACTTCAAAGAATTTAAGAGCATCCTTGCAAAAGCCATTTTGTGCATATCCTGCAATCATTGTGTTCCATGATACTATATCTCTTTAAGCCATTTTGTCAAATGGTTCATGTGCCTAGTGTGTGCTTGAACATTTTGCATACATGTCTATCAGGGCAATCACAACTATGACATCTGATGAAAATCCATATTCGATTATGTTGTTATGGATGTTCATACCATGTTCTAAAGCTCCCAAATTGGCACAGGCTGGGAGGATGTTGGCAAAGGTTTTGAGTCAGGTTTAAAAGTTTCCACAGACTTTTCATTTAACCCATCTTGTGCATATCCTGCAATCATTGCATTCCAAGATAACACATTTCTTTGAGCCATTTTGTCAAATAGTTCACGTGCCTTGTGTGTCCTACCACATTTTGCATAAATGTCTATCAGGGCACTTGCATCTATGATATTCGACAAAACCCCAAATTTGATTATGCTTTGATCGATGTCCATACCTTGTTCTACAACTCCCATTTTGGAACACGCTAGGAGGATGCTGGCAAAGGTTGTGGAATTTGGCTTGACACCTGCTACTTGCACTTGTTAAAAAATTTCCAAGGCCTTTTCAGCAAACCCATTTTGTGCATATCCTGAAATTAGTGCAGTCTATGAAATCACATTTCTTTCAGGCATTTTGTTAAACACTCCATATGCCTTGTGCATCATTCCAAATTTTGCATACATATCTACCAAGGAATTTGCAACCACAACATCTGACAAAAGTGGATTTGCTTACCCTCTGAAAGGGATTTCTTGGAAATGCAGGTTTGCAGTAGCAGAAAGTATGTAGAAGTGTGTAGAGGGGGATTGTGTAGGGTAAGCGCCTCTTTCAATCGACCTTCTCTGCATAATGCAGTGAGAGAGAGATTAAGATTGGTTGTGGATGGCATTGGCATTGTATGATTATAATTGAAGTGTTGGAAAATGGCACTATTATTAGGTTACTCATGCGAGGATGAGAATGAAACCATTATCTTCTTTTCCCTCAAAGTGGATTTATGGATGAGAAGGAGAAGGAGAAAGTTTAAGTTGGGTTGCATCTTAACCTTTTTACAGTTTTAGAAACCAAATTAGAGGATGAAGAATCTAAGGTAACAACTTCTTCAGAATCTCTAAAAAGCATCAAACAAGACAATGAAGAACCTTGGGTAACAGTTGCTTCTGATTCCATGAAAGAGCTTATTGAATCTAGTTCAAGAGTGTTGCAGGGAAATAAACAAATAGATCTTGGACTGAGCAAGGAAATTGTTTTTGAAGGGAAAGATGAGGTTGGTTTGAAGAGTATGGTTTCTTCAGAGAGCCCTCTAGTTATCATTAAATAACCTGCTATTCATAACCAAGATCGCTCGTACACAATTATTTGGTCAGGAATCAATCCCCACACGCCAAAGGAGCAATAGCCAAAGGAAAAGGAGGAAAAACCTCAAAAATAATGTTTTTTTTTAATGTTTGGTTTTGAGCCTTAATTCTCTCCCCTGTCACTGAACTTTGTTTATTTTTTATCATGCTTTTTGCTCAGGTTTTGTTTTCATACCCTCTGTGTTTTTGATCGAGCATGTATTATGTTTATAGATTTATGGATTTTCATTATATATTGATGTGAATGACAATGATACAAAGCAAGTGAATGTGGATGTTGATCGAAATGCAGCTATCTAGGGTCAAATCTCACAAGGCGTTTGTAGGCTGGATGTAGTTGTTTGAATTGGCTTAATGGTTTCAGTGGTCGGTGGTAATTGTTTGTGTTGGTTTAATGGTTCTCGAAGACTTGGCCCCCTCGTTGTGCCCCAGATCCGATTTGTAGCTCTGGTAAAAAATGATCATCTATAAATAAAAAATGGAAATATTAATTATTTTTTGCACAATTAAGGATGTTGAATGTCGATTCCATGCCTATATGTTTTGAATCAATTAATGGTTGTTAGCTTATAAATTACATTTAATAGAATTAATTGTTAATTGGATAAATTGATGTTACATAGTTATGGGGAATAATTGTTATTATATATTATTATGTTTTTACTGTTTTGTATCATGACTAAGATAACAATGTTCTTGTTCGTTTGATTGTGA
The DNA here is from genome assembly GCA_037957365.1 of Torreya grandis. Taxonomy (NCBI): domain Eukaryota; kingdom Viridiplantae; phylum Streptophyta; class Pinopsida; order Cupressales; family Taxaceae; genus Torreya; species Torreya grandis. The sequence continues at coordinate 814,808 of JARHVA010000306.1, forward strand.
CACAAGTATATCTCCCTCGGTGCAAGGGAGAGTATAATTGAAGAAAAGGAACTAGATGTAGATTATGCAGAGTGCAGAGAGAATCGGGTGGATTGATTTGTGATCATTTTAGTTGCATGTCAAACATAGGCATTTGCTTTCACTTGTTTTGACATGAGTAGTGACCATCTGGCTTTAGATGATTTACTTGCATATTTAGTATTGTTTTCATCTTTTGGATTAGACAATTGTAGAGGATGCATTGACTCTATATATTTATAGAAGTTGTAACAATTGGATATGATAATATGTATACATGTCTCATATGCTTCTTGTTCTTGGTTGTCATCAAGTATTGACGTTTTTCATTGTGTCTTGCATTGCAGGGCCTCTTCATAATAGGTCACTGGGTCAAAACTTAATGGACCTATACGAACTATCGAGGTGGTTATTTGAAATTACCACTTTTAATATTTTGACTAGTTTGGTCAATAACTTGGGTTGGTGAATGTAAGTTTCACTTGGGGTTAGTACCCATGTGTTTGTGTAATCTCATGTTGACCTCCTTGAATAAAATTTACCCTGGCTACATAACCCTAATAGGATTATTGCACAACGAGGTGACCAACTTTGTGCAAAAACACCTTAACCCTTTCCAAACCCTTCACTTTTTAAGGTGATGTTACTCATATAATTATATGAATAAATATATATGCTTTTATAACATCTTGGTTAGATATTTAATGATTGGATTGCGTTATTTGTCAGATGCTTCTTTTAATTTGTATGCATTTAAAAGGCCACCTATCCTTGTTGTGTTTCCAACATAACGTCTTAGCCAAAAACTGTGGTTAAATTGGCCAATGTTGATAATATTTATTTATAACTTGTAAAATCTAAATTGTAAAATGTGAATTGTAAACTAAATGCCTCCAAGGGAAAATGCATGTAAACAATAAAAGTAGCTCGGTCTTTGAAGCTATTATTTTTTCCTTCACATGGGGTGGTTGTGTCATGGTGAAGGACGTTGTCAACTACTAACTTGTCAGTGATTTAAAAGCTATCCAAGAAAGCACTATTACTTCATGGTAAATTTTTGAGTTTCAACAGTGTCAAATTCAAATATTTACTACGTTTCTCACTTTAACTTATTCAAGACTCTCTAGTGCACCCATGTGGCACTGGATCCATCCCCAAGCCCGTTTTCAACCTGAAAACTATCATTTGGAGACCTATGCCTCACACCCCAACACTAGTTCAACTCACCTAAACATCTGAGTGTTGAATCCATAACATCAATGCGAGTTATCAACTCAGGCCAACGTCACAAACACAAGTCAGACTCAATTTGAATCGCATCCCAACTTGCATCGCTCATCTTAGGCTTAGTTTTCTTCATCAACCCCAAATCTTGCATTGTTGTCTTCATCGATCGGGGAGCTCCTCGATCTCCTTGGGTAGCACCTCACGCAACTACCCTACTTGAGGGGCTCTCACACCTCACAACTCCCCCACTCAACTTAGCAATGCCCTCGGTGTCGGTGTGGCTTCACTTCAAGCCAATGCACGAGAATGGTGCCACATGCCATGATAGAGCTATTGTGTGGTGCTTTCAACAAGTCACTAACCGTATTAGCCTCCTCTCTTCAGTCACCATCATAAAATGGCACAAGTTCACCTGTCCATATCTCTGGGGAAATCATCGCGTTGCTTAGTACATCACTACACCTATCAAGTTTTCAAGCTCGCATTCACAATGTCTCATGTTCTACCACATGTCTCCAATCTCACCCCTCATGCCCTATAGTTATTATTGTTTTGGTCACCGATTGCTCGCTTCAATGCTCCAACACAATCCACCGCAATGGACCTCTCCACTCCTTGCATCTTTGAATTGTGTGGTTCAACATCGACATTCTCCCTCCAAAATGAACCTTGTGTCTCATTTTTTTTGACTTACTCTCCTAAGGCACACTACCCCCTTTGCCTCTTTTTAGTCACACACTACACTGGCATAAGAATATTGTCTATGGACCATATAAAGTTGTTGCGCTACTCAATGCACACTGCATCTACCGAGTTTCAAGCTCCCATTCACAATGCCTCTAGATCTCTACCGCATGTTCTGCATTCCAACCCTTATGTCTCCAAAGCTACTCCTACTTTAGTCTACCTGGTTGCTCGCTTCCGCTCAAACGCAAACCATGATATACACTTCACTCTCTGCATCTATTTGAGTTATTTTTCCAACATCAGCCTCCTTCCTCCACTAGAACCTCAATTCATTCTTGTTTCGACTTAATTTGCAGGCGTAAGTGTTTCCACTTTCACTTCGCAAGCATCACATACTTGCACTGGATTCTTCACATATTTTACCCCTTGCATTGGGTAGGATCAGAACACTTCTCATTGATCTGCCATGCCCACTTGATCACACAACCGCACAATTGTTCCTCTCAGTTCCATTATTTAGCAATGTCCCACACAATCACCTTACATAGGCCGAGATTCCCATCGAATTGCTTGACCGCTATGAAACCATTTGTCACAGGGCTAGACTCTCTAGTGCAACCATGCGGGGCAATGTATCCATCCCCAAGCTCGTTTTCAGCCCAAAAACCACCATTTGGAGACACCCAAACTATGCCTCACACCCCAACACTGACCCATCTTACCTAAACCATTGAGTGTTGAATTTGCAACATCAATGCAAGTTCTTAACTCAAGCCAATATCACACACACAAGTCAGGCTCAACTTGAGTTGCATCCTAACTTTCGTCACTCATCTCAGCCTTAGTTCTCTTCATAAACCCTAACTCTTGCATTAGATAGATGTCTGCCTCGGTCAAGGAGCTCCTTGAGCTCCCTAGGTAGCGCCTCACACAATTGCCCTTCTTGAAGGTGTCTCACCCTCACAAATAACACATGATTGCATTGTTATTCTCGAGCATTAATATTTTAAAATTTATTAATATTTTCTTAGCATACCTAATCAATCTCCATAATGAATAAACTAATGAGAAGAGACAAAAATTGATGAAATAATGAATGCCACATGTTTAGGCCGCCTTCCATTCAATAAGGAGCAAGACTCTTTGTAAAAAAAAAATGCATATAAAGAACATTGAAGTCAAGGACGACTAGAAAACTTGACTAAAAACATTAGTGTTTTAGTAATAAGTAGTATGCTAGGGAAGAGAGTGAGGCCCATGGAAACCGAACTTCCAAGTTCTTTTTGGCATAGGCATGACTAAATAGAAACAATGCAACATAGTTTTGTAATGCATGGAATGGCGATGGATGCAATTTATCATTAGGACAAGGTGATGTGTTTGTCTTTACTGGGTAAATTCAAATTTTATGAAAGGAAGCTAATGTTTTAGTATGCATCTCTCTTTGATGTTAATTTTCCTCTATGGCCTCTGGTAATAGCTATGTTGTCCTTAAAATTATGGCTTTAATAAATAATATTTCCCTTTACCTAGTTGATCCTTTTATGGTTGTGAGTTAGGACCAAGTGGTATTCATTTCTTTGTTTTTGAAGTTGTCATATCTACATAGCTAAGCTTGTTTATATTATTTAGTCCTAGGACCCTTGTTGAAGGAACTTATAAATAATATGCGTGTTTCCTAAAAATTATCCAACTGTTGACATTCACGATTAAATTTTGAATGTATTCAAGTGCTTGACATGCACAATCAAATAAAAAGTGTAATTCATTTTGATTAAACTTCCTTCCTATCTATTTAAAAGTCTTTCTCAGATAAAATAGTATGATTCAACTCTAGACCTAAAGATCGTAGTTCTCAACTAAGCAATCGAAAAGATTCTATAGGTATGCTAGGTTTAGGCATTGGCTCTCCAGTGAGAATGGTACCAAATAGTTCTTGTTATTTTCATATATATATATATATAATTTTCAAACTTCTACTTTGCAGAATCTCTTTAAAAGAACAAATGTTGAAAATGTTATGCAAATGAAATAGTTCATTTTTATTGTGTGTTTGTGTGTGTTTTTTTTGAGAAAAAAATAGAACTGGATGGATCAATTCCCTTTATAAAATAGTCATAGGATTTGTATAAATGTCCAATTGTGAATCTACAAAGAGATTTTATTTTCATAAGAAAACCTCTACTATTTTATGGTTTGAAGTGTCAAGCTACTATATTAGCCACTTTTTAAATATAGATGGCTTATAATTAGCTTGTAATTATTTTCATTATTGAAGATAATATAGTTGTTTATGCAGGCAAACATACATAAAAAATTGATTTCCCAGTTTAAAAAAATGGAAAATATTTTATAACAAATTTTCTTTTAGAATTGGTAAATCTGAATTCATTCAGCATTTATTACAAAGGATTATACTATCTTAGAATTCCATGTTTCCTTCTAAATGTAAACTTAAGGCATTTCCTTTGGATAAAAAAAATGAGGTTCCCTTCTCTTGGGTTTTATATAAAAACTATTTTTTAATATTTGTCAATATTTTTAAAATTCGTTAAACAAACAACATTAGCCACCTAACTCATAAGTCTTTGAACATTATGAATTGAATCATTTATCATATAATTTTGCTTTGAAATGTGGAAAAAACAATCAACAAGCTTAATGTGGTTTTGGTTGTGGTTGTGGGTAAAAGATTATCAACATGTTTATGGTGGTTGTGATTGTGGTTGTGGTTGTGGTTGTGGTTGTAAACAAACTTCACTTGGGCCACGTGAAATTTGGTCTTCACTAGCATTTACTAGGTATGCAACTGATTAAAAATGTTGTTGCAGGGTTCCTCTCACTCCTATGGATGATTCCCATCACATTCCTCAAAAGCTCTTGTGGTTCTCACATCTTAAATTCTTCTTGTTTCAATTCTATGGTGACTCCAAATACTTTCCTCTTGCTATTCAATCGACCCTAGCAACAAATCATGTGCTTGCAAGAGACAGTCATAGCCTATTTAGCTCTCCCCTCACGAATACCAATTTGTAAACTTCAATATCCCAAGTGCATCATACCATATTGCAATTACAATGTAATAAAAATTGTGATTTTACTTATATATATACAAAGTCTACTTTCATCTCTATAACATCAGTCCATAAACTTCATTATGCAAGTTTTTCATTTCGTTCATTCGGCCATCTCTTTTTTCTTTTTCTTACTCCTTACCTCCTCATCCAGCTTATCATTGGTTTCCTGAAAACAGTCCAATGCCAATACACCTGCATTGTATCTTATTACAGGGCATTAACGAATACTCCAATAGTATATATAGGCACTGATGCATAATTGCATACTATACATCTGATTTTATGAAATCAACATCATGGTCTAGATCTCCTAACACTTGGGGAAAATGCTTTTTAGAAACAGGAAATAAAACCTGGTCGCTTCTTTACCACTGCAGGTCTGACACTGCACTTTGTTACAGTGTAAGCCTATGTTTACAGATTGTTTCCCTTGGCATTACCAATAATCTCCACAAGAACAATCTCCTTGATTGAAATGATGGAACCGGTTAGCATCTCTCACAACAATTTGTCTTGCAACAATCTTGAAGATAAACTTGGTTGCAGTGTGGCAATCAACACATACTCTAAGATTCTTACAACTCTAATAGTTGTCCCAATGGGTGTGTTTAACAATCCATATGCAATTGCCAAGTTCTCACTATGGTGGCAGAGGAAATATTCTCTTTCCTCCTCCTCCACATCATTCACTACAAGTTTTGAATCTTTAAAATACCCTGCTGCCTTCATCTCCCAAGACAATTTCTCCAACTTTGCATAGATCTCGTGTCTATGGGTGTGATCTATCTCCTACACAAAAAGCATGTACCAGTTGATGCCCTTCAATTCAACTACATCCAGGTATCTTTTTAATTCCTGTATCTTTCATCAATCTCCTTACCATTTGAACCTCACCCCACCTGCCCACTTCTGCATAGATGTTTGACAGAAGAACATAAGTCGTAGCATTTTTAGGATCCAGCTCGAAAAGAATAGTTGCTGTAAATACTCCTAACCGTATAATATTATGTGCTCTGCAGGCACCAAGCAACCACGTCCACATAGCCACCACAGGTATAATTGGCATTTTGATGATATAGTTTAGAGTTTCCTCAAGATAGCCAGCATGGCCAAGAAGGTCAATCATGCACACATAATGATCAATTGTAGACATAATGCAATTAGAGTTACTCAATGTCATTGAAGTATTTACAGCCCTCATCCACTAATGCATGGCTGCATGCTAATAAACACAAGCAAAGCTTATATAGTCAGAGCATGTTCCATTTTGGCAGAGGCCGGGAGGACACTGGCAAAGATTGTGGAGTTTGTCTTTACACCTGACAACTGCATTTTCTTAGAAGTTTCCACAGCTTTTTGAATAAATCCATTTTGTGCATATCCTGTAATCATTGCATTCCATGATACCACATCTCTTTCAGTCATTTTGTCAAAAAGTTCACATGCCTTGTGTGTGCTTCCACATTTGGCATACATGTCTATCAGGAAATTCACAACTATGCCATCTGATGAAAATCTCCATTTGATTATGCTTTGATGAATGTCCATAGCCTGTTCTAAAGCTCCCAATTTGGCACAGGCTGGGAGGATGCTGGCAAAGGTTGTGGAGTTTGTCTTCACACCTGCTAATTGCATTTGTTTAAAAGTTTCCAAGGCCTTTTCAGCAAACCCATTTTGTTGGACACTTCACGTGCCTTGTGTGTGCTTCCACATTTGTCATACATGTCTATGAGGGAATTCACAACTATGCCATCTGATGAAAATCCCCATTTGATTATGCTTTGATGAATGTCCATACCCTGTTGTAAAGCTCCCAATTTGGCACAGGCTGGGAGGATGCTGGCAAAGGTTGTGGAGTCGGGTTTTACACCTGACAATTGCATTTCCTGAAAAGTTTCCACAGCCTCTTCCATAAACCCATTTTGTGCATATCCTGCAATCAGTGCAGTCCATGATATCACATTTCTTTCACGCATTTTGTTGAGCACTTCACGTGCCTTGTGTGTGCTTCCACATTTGGCATACATGTCTATGAGGGAATTCACAACTATGCCATTTGATGAAAATCCCCATTTGATTATGCTTTGATGAATGTCCATACCCTGTTCTAAAGCTCCCAATTTGGCACAGGCTGGGAGGATGCTGGCAAAGGTTGTAGAATTTGGCTTGACGCCTGCTAATTGCATTTGTTTAAAAGTTTCCAAGGCCTTTTCAGCAAACCCATTTTGTGCATATCCTGCAATCAGTGCATTCCATGATATCACATTTCTTTCAGGCATTTTGTTGAACACTTCACGTGCCTTCTGTGTGCTTCCACATTTGGCATACATGTATATGAGGGAAGTCACAACTATGCCATTTGTTGAAAATCCCCATTTGACTATGCTTTGATGAATGCCCAGACCCTGTTCTAAAGTTCCCAATTTGGCACAGGCTGGGAGGATGCTGGCAAAGGTTGTGGAGTCGGGTTTTACACCAGACAATTGCATTTCCTTAAAAGTTTCCACAGCCTTTTCCATAAACCCATTTTGTGCACATCCTCCAATCATTGCATTCCAAGATACCACATTTCTTTGAGCTATTTTGTCAAACAGTTCACGTGCCTTGTGTATCCTTCCACATTTTGCATACATGTCTATCAGGGCACTTGCAGCTACGACATCCAACAAAAACCCAAATTTTATTATGCTTTGATGGATGTCCATACCTTGTTCTACAGCTCCCGTTTTGGAACAGGCTGGGAGGATACTGGCAAAGGTTGTGGAATTTGGCTTGACACCTGATAATTGCATTTGTTTAAAAGTTTCCAAGGCCTTTTCAGCAAACCCATTTTGTGCATATCCTGCAATCAGTGCATTCCATGATATCACATTTCTTTCAGGCATTTTGTTGAACACTCCAGATGCCTTGTGCATCATTCCAAATTTCGCATACATATCTACCAGGGCACTTGCAACTACAACATCGGACAAAAGTTCCTCTTTCATTATGCTTTGATGGACGTCCAAACCTTGTTCTACAGTTCCCATTTTAGCACAGACTGGGAGGATACTTGCAAAGGTTGCAGAGTCTGGCTTGACATCTACCAATTGCATTTGTTTTAAAGTTTCCAATGCCTTTTCAATAAAACCAGTTTGTGCATATCCTGCAACCAGTGCATTCCATGAAACCACATTTCTTTCAGGCATTTTGTCAAACAATGCACGTGCCTTGTCCATGCTTCCACATTTTGCATACATATCTACCAGGGCACTTGCAACTACAACATCTAACAAAAGTCCGCTTTCTATAATACTTTGGTGGATGTCCATGCCCTGTTCCAAAGCTCCTACTTTGGCACAGGCTGGGAGTATGCTGGCAAAGGTGAACTGATCAGGTCGGACACCTGTTTGTTGCATCTGGTGAAAGAGTGCCAATGCCTCGTGAGGATACCCGTGTCTTTTGTAAGCTGCAATTATGATATTCCATGAGTAGATATCTCGTTCAGTCATTTGCTCAAACATTTGGCGGGCATCCACTAAACATCCGCACTTTTCATACATGCGTGTAAGGGTATCTTGTAATAGTTTGTGTGTGGCAAACTGAAATTCACTGTGATTGATGTGGGAGTGGATTTGCTTACCCTCTGAAAGGGCTTTCTTGGAAATGCAGGTCTGTAGTAGCAGAAAGTATGTAGAAGAGTGAAGAGGGGGATTGTGCGTGGTAAGCAGAATGTGTAGCGCCTCTTTCAACCGATCTAATTTACATAATGCTGTGAGAATGAGATTGAGAGTGGCAGTGGATGGCATTGGCATTGTATGATTATAATTGAAGCGTTGGAAATTGACTTTGTTACTAAATTTACTCGTGCGAGGATGAGAATGAAACCGCCTGTCTTCTTTTTCCTCAGAAGTGGATTTATGGATTTGATAAAAATGTCGAATAAAAATCTCAAAATTTATATTTAAAAGTTTTCATGGCACAAAAATGCCCTGCTAGGGCACCCGTGCTAAGCCCTATGCACAACTTTTGACAATGGCGGCAGCTGCTGTTGATCTATATTGCAGATCAGCAAAAGTAGCTCTGGTTTGAGTAAGGCTATTTAATCTTAGTAACTTTTTTAAAGAAATGATGTGCATTTTTATTGAAATTTGTAACCAAAAAAAAATTATTTATGCTGAAATTTGTGTTTAAATGGATGTGAGTAAATCCTGTCTTCAAAAATTTTGGTTAAAATTACTAGAAGGAAACATGCTCTAGCATGTTGTTAATTATGAAAGTCTTCTTTTCCAATCATTGATGTGCCATGTCCAAAGTCATCTTGCCCAAGATTGCCCCGTGAAATTAACATTTGGATGAAAAAAAAGTTGAAAAGAAGGTCTTTCAAGAAATTGGAAAGAAAAAAGTGAAAAGGCCCTACATTTGATTCGAATAAGGAGAAAGTTCAAATTGGGTTGCAACATAAACTTTTTGCAATTTTAGAAACTCAATCAGAGGATGAAGAATCTAAGGTAATGGCTTATTTAGATTCTCTGAAGGGCACCAAACAAGATAATGAAGAACCTTGGGTAACAGTGGCTTCTAATTTTATGAAAGTACTATTGAATCTAGTTCAAGAGAGTTGTAAGAAAATAAACAAGTATATCTTGGAAAGAGTAAGGAAAATATCTGTCAGGGGAAAGATGAGGTTGGTTTGAAGAGTAAGGTTTCTTTAAAGAGTCTCGTGATTGTCATTAAATGCCCTGTTATTATGACCAAGATCACTCGTACAAACTTATTTGCTCAAGGTGATCCCCACACGCCAAAGGAGCAATAGCCCAAGGAAAAGGAGGAAAAACTTACTAAAAGAGTAATGCATTCCTCAAAAATATTGTTTTTTTAATATTTGGCTTTGATCTTTGATTCTCTCCCCTGTCACTAAACCTGTTTATTTTTTGTCATACTTATTGCATGGGATTTGCTTTCATACCATCTTTGTTTTTAATCAAGCATGTACTATGTTTTATCTAATTGTTGACGTAGTGGATTGCACCCTGGGCAGGAGGCCGAGCTCCTGCCTTCCACACGCAACAATGGAAACTCCCCTCTCGCCTGTGGGACCGGCGAAGCTGGAAGGGAGAGTCTCTAGATAAGGGCTAGCTCCCTTTGATGTATCTTTTTAGGCCCTAGATTTCTACTGCTAACAAATAAAATGAAAAAGGAGGTAAAAAAGGGTGATACACCAAAAAAGATGACCCACCCAGCCCGAATATACACTTTTCACCAAGAAGAAGCTCCTATACACTTTATTTGATACGAGAAATCCTTTTGCATTAGTAAGCTAGGGGTCCGTGGAAATACAAGGAGGAAGAAACTACCAGAGGCATCCTCAAACACACTTATGGCAGCCTATTCACAGGCACCTACACTCCTCTAGGGACACTTCTGGCAAACCTGCAAAAGAGAAACTCAAAATGCACTAGACATGCTGAAATCACCTTGTGAAATCATAAGGAAAATGACTTAACACAGAACAAAGGCATAGACACATCCAAAAGTGCAAGCTCAAATAGAGGTAAAAATGCTAAGTCCTGATTCAAGGTAAAATCTGGCAAAGTTCTGCCTTACAAACCAAGATATTTTTGGGCAGAGTTTTGCCTTAAGGCTGAGAGATGGATCCTTTCAAAATGAGAAGTTTTATAATATATAGAAAAGAGAAGAGAACTTGGCACTTTCTGGGAAAGACTTTGGCGCTCTTTTTCAAGTGGCCCATGTGCGTTCTGAGCCTTGGGAAGAGGAAGTCATTTGATTTTTGGCTCCTACTTTGACTTTGACATTCCAACATTAATGCAAAAGCATGGTCGCGCCTCTTTTCTACAAACAGACTGTTCTTTTCTAGATATTCATACAGTTTGTCCCCTTATAAATGCAAAATGGATAAGACAAGGCCATGTTGTTCACTGTTTGCACCATTTGGTGACCATCTGGCAATAGCTTGCCTCCCCTTTGCCACTTGGACTTTTTTGTCTTTTCCTGCACTTTGTCTTCTTCCTTGCTTTTCTCTTTTTGGCTCCTTCAGTCCCCGGGGCTATCTTTTGGCGGGTCATTGCATTCCTTGGGCTCCTCTTTAAGGCTTTTCAAAATCAACGGCTATTTCATGAGCCTTGAAATTGACGTTCGCGCACCCGTCACTGCGTTTGAATACCCAACGACTAGTTTGTCGTGCTTGATTTTGACGTCCTCAGGCCCGTCACCCCTTGGACTTTATTCGGCTTTCTTGCTTCGACCTTTTCTGCAGACTTCCTTCTTTGCACCTTCTCGAAGGGAAGGTGACCCTTCGGCTTTTGGAAAGTGTCCTTCATTTTGGCTGAGAGACCCTCGCAAGGGCACCTGCCCTTCAGGGTCCTTCGGCTCCTCGGCGGGTTTCTCCTTCGGGCTTTTTCCCGCAGACTTTTTTCCACGGACAATTTTCCACGTGACAAAAAGTCTGCAAGAATTGTTTTGGCTGCTTTGATTTCTTTCGGGTTTTCTTCCCGGCCACTTTCCCCGTGGCTATCTTCCATTCCAATTTCTTCAGACTTTTTGTCTGAAGGAATTCCTTCAGACAAAAAGTCTGAAAGAATTCGTTCAATGCTTTAGTCTTTTGCGGGATTTTTGTCAGGCTTTCTGCTTTAGACCCTTCCGAATTCCTTCAGACTTTTTGTCCGAAGGAATTCCTTCGAACAAAAAGTCCAAAGGATTTCTTCCTTGGCTTCTTCGCTCGGCTGCCTTAAAAGTACCCTTCGATATTCTTGAAATCGACCCTTCCGAAGGGTGTTGTTGCCGACCAAGTGCCCTCCGCAAGGGCACTTGTCTTTGGGAGGCTCTCTTGAACTCTTTGATTGAACCATTCCTTTGAACCAACCGTTGAACCATTTGATTGAACGGTTCAATGGTTTAAACAGTTGTTGAACCAAGGCATGAACCAAGCTTTGAACTGAGCATTGAACCAAGCTTTGAACCAAGCTTGTTGAACTGACTGAGTGAACCGAGTGATTGAACCATCTGAATTGAACCAAGCCTTGAACTTTGCCGATTGAACTAAAGCGTTGAATCGAAGCGTTGAACCAAGGCATTGAACCGAAGCATTGAACCGGTTCAATGGTTCAACAGTTCAAAGATGCTAACTCTTGGAAAGATCATGTCGTTGAACCCCAACGTTGAACCACTTTTCCAACCTTAAGGAAAAGTGTCTTTGAACCATTTTAGCTCTCTTTCCTTATGAATTTCTTCGGACAAGAGTCTGAAGAAGCTTTGTAAAACCTCTTACTCTTTGACTGTTCTTCATGTGCCGAAAGACTCGCTTGCAGAGTCCATAGAAATCTTCTTTGCAGAGTCCGTAGAAAACCTGCATAATCCATATAAACTAGACTTGTGCAAAGAATCAAATAATGTACTAGCTCAGAACAACAGGGAAAAATGAGGACCAATTTTTGGCCTGTTGGGCAAAACATGGTCAACAAATTGGCGACTCCCAGGGGAAGCATGCCTGCTATGCTTAGAGACTAGTTGCCTTGAAGTCCATTGGGCACAGAGTCATATAGCAGCTTAAAAGAAAGGTTAGCAACAGCCCAAAAGATCCAAGAATCAATCATGAGCCTTTACCCCACACACACAAGGCTAAAAATACTATTTGTGAAAACTGCACTTAGGGAAAGCAAGAAAAGAAACTAAAAGCAAACTACTATATACAACTAACTAGGAATATTTGCCTCCCTCCTGGATCAAAGGGAAAACTTCTTAAGTCCCCTTCCTGGCAAGGAAACTTATGGTGCCAGACAAGTGGCTGAATGAAATGGAGAGTTGGTGACCTGCTCCTCTTGCCTGTCACCTTGATTGGCCTGCATCCGAGTGGATCAAATCGAACATGCTTCCAACATACATGTATTCTTCTTGTTCCTAGAAGATTTTTGAATGCTAGTCCTTCATGCTGGTGCATTTCACCAAGAAATCAATGGCTACTGGCTCATCACCATAAGCCCTTTGATACATACAGCTCCCTTTGCAAGTGCATCATGGTTTGACTTGTTCCCTTCTATGCTTCGTTGAAGACCCTGTCAAACTCATCTTCTGCTTCCTCTTGGCCTTCTTGAAGAAGGGTGACTATTGTGATGTCTGAAATGGAATCACAACCTAATTGCTCATCCCACAGAACATCACCTTCTTGTTAAAAGCTCTCTTCTTCAAGGCTTTCCTCAAGGTGAACCAGCTTCTCCTTTTCTTGCTTAAGGATCAAAGTCTCTAGTTGTTCAAAAACATCCATCTGATCCTCCTCCTTCTCAGGCTCCATGGCATAGTCATCCTCCTCATTGAAGCAACAAGGAAGTTCATCAAACAAGGGAGGAGAGAGCTCATCATGCTTACATTCCTCTTCGTATTTCTGGAACATTTGTATGTATGCATGACCTGAGTCTTCTCCATTGCTGATGATGTCTTCACAAGGAGCATCGATGATGTTTTCTTCTTCGTTGTCACTCATGATAGCCTCTTGAAGAGCTACAAATTAGATCTTTTCTTCCTCACTCACCTCCCGCAAAACAGGTTCCTCCTTGAGAAGGGATGAAATGGAAAAACCATGTGGAAGAGGAGGCAGTGCTTGAGCTAGAATCAAATGATTCTCCTCCTTCCATTTACTCAGCACTCCATCTATATCAGGTGTGGCCTGATAACTCTCTTGGAGGTGTGTAGATAGGGTGTGTTTAGACATGGAATGTGCCATTGGGTCTGAACCGTCCATTACACATTGGCTGAGGAATCTCTCTCTGGATTCCAACTCTACAATTCTTCTGGTTATATCCTCTTGGAAGAGCCTTTCTTGGAGATCATAAGAATAATCATGAGCAAGAGCAGCCTCGATCTTCTTCAAGGTTTTGAGCAAAACCTTTCTTCTCCTCCTTCCTACCCTATGATTCTACTAGTTTGCATTCCAGTTCAGGATCATCGATATTGGAATTTTGCTCCTGTGAATAGGTAGCAACTTTGTTTTCTCCAAGGTCTTGGGCTAGTTCATACGATGTTCCTTCTTCCAACTTGGAATTTGGAGATCATACTGAGAGCCCTGAGGAAGTTGGGGAAGGTTAGGGAGGGTCTGCTGATGTACAGGAAGAGCTGCTTCAAGAGAGATGGATTCCTCAACACAAGAGAAACATTCTTCATTCATCAGGCAAGAGAGGTGGAACACAAGGATTGTCAAAATTAGGTTGGGAATGGGAAGCAGGGGACCCTTTTAAAAACTTATGAGAAAACGGGGGCAGACCTTGGGCCAAAATCACTTGATTTTCGTCCCTCCACTTTACCAACACTTCATCAATATTGAAATTAGCTCGAGTATTGGTATAAGGGGTATCTTTTGGCGTAGGCTCCTCTACAAGGCCTAAAATTTCCATCTCTCTTTCACGAAGTAGTCTCACCTTTAGCCTCTAATTCCTCAATTTGCTTAGCTAGATTATCCTGAAAGAGTCTTTCTTGGAGGTCACCAGCATCATCATGATGAGTAGGAGCAGTTTCGAGAGAGATGTGTTGGTTCATAATGTTCCCCCCAAAGGATAGATTCACAATTTAAGGAATTTAGAAGGTTCATCTCCATGGGAGGTTGTTCTAGTTCCCTTTGATGCTTGAAGGCTAGGTGTACGGGGTCAAGAGTAGGGTTGATTGATTCATCAGATAAGCTGGAATGAGCAAGTGCCATCTGATAGAAAGGATTTGGTGCACAAGAGGGGGCTTTCTTAGAAGAGAAGGGGGCACACAAGGATGGCTGCCTTGCATGAATGGATTCCTCCATTTTGCTACCTCCTCCTCCATGGATTGCAAGGCTTGAGCTTGCCTGAATAGACACTCCTCTTTATACATCAGATCCTGTTGATATCCATACTGCTCATTCAGTCTGTCAATCTCTATTACCTGCCTCTCAAACTCTAGTGGCAACTTCCCTTATGGTTGAAGGGCAACTAGAAGGGCTGCTTGAGGGGATTCCATAAAAACCCTGAGCTTGATTAAAATCACATGAAATAATACAAGGCCCATGATTTTGCGCAAAGGAATTATACATACAAAAAAATAAGATTTTTGATGGCACCAGGACTGCTTAACTAGCTGATTCAACTCAGAGTCACCATTGGTGTTGATGCAAAAGCCTCCAAAGGCTGGTTGGTTGAAGAACACACCAAAAATTCTTCAACTCTTTGGACACAACTTGTCCTAGTTGGTCCCACCGGGCGTGCCAAAAACTATTGACGCAGTGGATTGCACCCTGGGTAGGAGGCCGAGCTCTTGCCTTCCACACACAACAATGGAAACTCCCCTCTCGCCTGTGGGACCGGCGAAGCTGGAAGGGAGAGTCTCTAGATAAGGGCTAGCTCCCTTTGATGTATCTTTTTAGGCCCTGGATTTCTACTACTAACAAATAAAATGAAAAAAGGGGGGGATGAAAAGGGAGAAAGATGTTGAAACAGAACCTAAACCTAAACTAAAAAAGGGTGATACACCAAAAAAGATGACCCACCCAGCCCGAATATACACTTTTCAATAAGAAGAAGCTCCTATACACTTCATTTGATATGAGAAATCATTCTGCATCAATGAGCTAGGGGTCCGTGGAAATACAAGGAGGAAGAAACTACTAGAGGCGTCCTCAGACACACTTATGGCAGCCTATTCACAGGCACCTACACTCCTATAGAGACACTTATGGCAAACTTGCAAAAGAGAAACTCACAATGCACTAGACATGCTGAAATCACCCTACGAAAGCATAAGGAAAATGACTTAACACAGAATAAAAGCATAGACACATCCAAAAGTGCAAGCTCAAATAGAGGTAAAAAATGCTAAGTCGTGATTCAAGGTACCAATTTGGCAGAGTTCTGCCTTACAAGACCCAGAGATTTTTGGGCAGAGTTTTTCCTTAAGGCTGAGAGATGGATCCTTTCAAAATGAGAAGTTTTACAATATATAGAAAAGAGAAGAGAACTTGGCACTTTCTGGGAAAGATTTTGGCGCTCTTTTTCAAGTGGCCCATTTGCGTTCTCGAGCCTTGGGAAGAGGAAGCCATGTTTGATTGTCGGCTCCTTCTTTGACTTTGACGTTCCAACATTAATGTGAAAGCATGGCTGTGCCTCTTTTCTGCAAACAGACTACTCTTTTCCAGATATTCATGTGGTTTGTCCCCTTATAAATGCAAAATGGAGAAGACAGGCCGTGCACCGTTTACTATTTGTGCCATTTGGTGACCATCTGGCAATAACTTGCCTCCCCTTTGCCACTTGGACTGCTTTGTCTTTTCCTGCACTTTGTCTTCTTCCTTGCTTTGTCTCTTTCTAGCTCCTTCAACCCCTGGGGCTATCTTTTGGTGGGTTGTTGCATTCTTTGGGCTCCTCTTTAAGGCTTTTCAAAATCAACGACTATTTCATGAGCCTTGAAATTGATGTTTGCGCACCCATCACTGCATTTGAATACCCAACGGCTAGTTTGCCGTGCTTGATTTTGACGTCCTCGGGCGTCGTCACCCCTTGGACTTTATTTGACTTTCTTGCTTCGACCTTTTCTGCGGACTTCCTTCTTTGCACCTTGTTGAAGGGAAGGTGACCCTTCAGCTTTTGGAAAGCGTCCTTCATTTTGGCTGAGAGTCCCCCGCAAGGGCACCTGCCCTTCGGGGTCCTTCGGCTCCTCGACGAGTTTCTCCTTCGGGATTTTTCCTGCGGACTTTTTTTCGCGAACAATTTTCCCACGAACAAAAAATCCGCAAGAATTGTTTTGGCCTCTTTGATTTCTTTCGGGTTTTCTTCCCATCCACTTTCCCCGTGGCTATCTTCCATTCTGACTTTCTTCAGACTTTTTGTCTGAAGGAATTCCTTCGGACAAAAAGTCCGAAAGAATTCATTCAATGCTTTAGCCTTTTTTGCGAGATTTTTTTCGGGCTTTCTGCTTTAAACCCTTTCGAATTCCTTCAGACAAAAAGTCTGAAGGATTTTTTCCTTGGATTCTTCACTCGGCTGCCTTAAAAGTGCCCTTCGGGTTTCTTGAAATTGACCCTTCCGAAGGGTACTTTTGCTGACCAAGTGCCCTCCGCAAGGGCACTTGTCCTTCGGGAGGCTCTCTTGAACTCTTTGATTGAACCGCTCCTTTGAACCAACCGTTGAACCATTTGATTGAATTGGTTCAATGGTTCAAACGGTTGTTGAACCAAGGCATAAACCAAGCTTTGAACCGAGCGTTGAACCAAGCTCGTTGAACCGACTGAGTGAACCGAGTGATTGAACCATCTGAATTGAACCAAGCCTTGAACTTTGCCGATTAAACTAAAGCATTGAATCGAAGCGTTGAACCAAGGCATTGAATCGAAGCATTGAACCGATTCAATGGGTCAACGGTTCAAAGATGCTAACTCTTGGAAAGATCATGTCGTTGAACCCCGACATTGAACCACTTTTCCAACCTTAAGAAAAAGTGTCTTTGAACCATTTTAGCTCTCTTTCCTTATGAATTTCTTCGGACAAGAGTCTAAAGAAGCTTTGTAAAACCTCGCACTCTTTGACTGGTTCTTCATGTGTCGAAAGACTCACATGCAGAGTTTGTAGAAATCTTCTTTGCAGAGTCCGTAGAAAATCCATGCCTGCAGAGTCCGTAGAAATGGATCTGCAGAGTCTGTAGAAAACCTGTAGAGTTCGTAGAAACTAGACTTGTGCAAAGAATCAAATAATGTACTGGCTCAGAACAACAGGGAAAAAAGGGGACCGATTTTTGGCCTATTGGGCAAAAAATGTTCAACACTAATGAAATATATAACATGATTTCAATCAAAATAAAAATATATTTCAATTTTATTTATTTTTATTTTGTAGAAATATGGAGTATAAAAAAAATTAATTAAGAAATTAGTAATTATTTATAGGTTTATTTGTTGCGTCAATGTTTGTATAAGGGCTTCTTAACCTTCTATCATTGCCACTTTAATGTGGTTTAGGATTTAGGAAAGTCCTCCTAAAAAAGTAATATATTCCTCAAAAAATAATGTTTGGCTTTGAGCCTTGATTCTCTATTCGGTCACTAAACCATATATATTTTTTGTCGTATTTTTTATTTGGGGTTTGCTTCCATACCATCTACCTTTTTGATCAAGCATGTATAATATTTTATCTAATAAAATATGTAGCATGATTTCAATCAAAATAGAAATATATTTTTATTTTTTAGAAATGTGACATATAAAAAAAATTAATTAAGAAATTAGTAATTATTTATAAAAAAATTGTTACGTCAATGGTTTGTATAAGGGCTTCCTAACCTTCTCTCATTGCCACTTTAATGTGGTTTTTTGGTGGCACCATACAATAACTTTTTGTTTGTTATAAAGAAGAAAATAACACTTTTATTATCAATTACGAATAAACCAAGAAATAACAAAGTTTGAATACATAATTATATATTAAAACTTACATATGCTTTTATGACAATTTGACACAACCCAATTTTTTGATGAAAATATCTTTCTTCTTTGTGGGAATGCGCTTAAATATATGGTAATGAACATTAAAAATAGATATTAGATTACACAACTGAAATAAAAGATAGAAAAAATTAAATAGATACAAAGATATGACATGATCAAACTTAAAAAATCCGCTAAAAGTACTTTTAGGCATTTTTATTTGGTGCAATATGTACTAGATTATTTTCTATCCTTTTCATTTTTTCCTGTAAATAAACACATTTTATTTCATTTTCATCTATCTTACTCATATTTGCCACCCAATTTTCAATCATGTTTCTCTACCCTATGTTTGTGTAATGATATGTACAAAGTTTCTTCTATAATTCTTAAGTTTGTCCTTGATGTTTCTATACACCACATCCCTTGATCTCATAAAGGCATTCCCATTATTCAAAACGCCTTCTTCTTTGATATGGATTTCCCATAAAATGTTACCATTCTATCATATGTAATTTATTTTTCTGTTGGAGGAAATCTATTCAATCTGTATGAGTTAACTTATTGTAATTGACAATTTTCCTAATCACTTTTCTTAAGTGAAATAGAAATTTCTTCCAGGTATTTTATCTTTCTACACATAATTACAATCATTGAACCAAACAAGTACATTTATGTTATCCTATAAAATTATGTAATAATGAGTAAGAATTGTAGAGAGTAGTGAGAAGTCAGAGTTATTGTTTGGTGGAGAATGAAGGCTATCATTTGTTTCCATGTCATCTATAAACTTAATGGATGCACTAAAGCATTCCTTGGCAAAGTTACAAATATTATTTTGACAACAAAAATGATAACATTGTTAAACATATTTTTTTCCTAAAATTGAAGTGAACTTTTAAAAAGATCTAAGAAAGAGGATAATGTATAAAATGATTTGTTCTTATTCATTTAATATGATTATAAGGCAACACATAACTATTTCATGGTATATATGAGGATTATATTAAATTTATATGAAATATTGGTAAAGATTTTCTTTCTTAACTATAGATTAAAGAAATTATTTTTGTTTATGATAATTAGGATTATAGAACCTATACTCACAATAATAGAGTGAAAAATCCAACCTTGATTATTATTATATTAATAAAATCAAGGCCTCAAAATATATATTTAAGATTTACGACCTTCAATACTCATGTTTAGAAGACAATCCCATAAAAATGCCATTGTTAATTATGGATTATAAGCTTACTAAATACAATTCAATGTTAATATCATAAAGAAGTCATTCGGGCATATCATAGCAACAACTAACTTTAGGAGATTGTTTTTCTTAACATTCCTTCAATATCAATAAAATATTCTACAATCCTCCACAAACACTTTGATGGAGATTCTACCTACATCTAAACAATATTTTCTCTCTTCCAAAATTAAACCTAACTCATAAAATCGATGATTAATGCTTTGATTTTCCCAACACTAGGAGTTTTACCCAACACTAAGAGTACAACATGAAATCATAAGAATGATTATTTTCACTCTCTCAAGCTCCCCTAAAAAATATCAAATCTTGAAATAATATTATGGAATGCTTGAAGGATATGAATTCAAAGCTATAGTTGGATCAAATAGTGATGTTCCTGGTGTAGTTCATAGTAAGGGCTCCCAGTGAAGGGATCCCCTTGACCATGTAGCCAGGAAAAACAAAAAAAACTTCTTATTTAATTGGAAATAATCATGTATGACAATGACTTTCTACATTTACTCTATCTCCTTTTAACTCTAAGCCTCTTTGGGATTTGCAATCTCAATCCCTGTTACAAAATATGTAACTCCTCTCTGAGACAACTCTTTGTTGATATATATTGGGGCTCTTCTCTATTGTATGGCCCCTTTATTTGCTTTTGATGTCTTTGTTGAATACTCTCTCATTGATCTCTTTGTTGATTGTGGTCATGCCTTCTCTTTGTTATGTGGTATTTTATCTCAAATGGGAACCTCTTCCCTAATCATCCCTCTCTCCTCAATTCTAACTCTTCTTTCATGTTATTGGCATCCTATTTGTGTTATTTCCCCCCTCTCTTATAGGTAAATGCCCATTTTATGTTCAGTGTCATATGTTTTTCATTTTCTTGCTTGTTATCTTCTCGAGTTCCCTTCTCTAACTGTTCATGATGATTGGGAAGTTTGTTGTGATAGATGGCAATAGATTGAGTTAGTTATTTCTTAGTCACTACTAACTGAAACTTCTTTCCAACAAGATCTTAAATGCCTCACTTGTTGATCTTTGGGGAATTTGTGGTTGTTCATAGTTTATCGTGTCACTCAGCATATTTCCAAAGACCTGTGGATCAAATAATATTAGTATAAGGATTATAATGCATTTGCCTTACACTATAACCCTTTTATATCTTTTGGACCCATTGGAGATATAAAATGCAATTTGAGATTGGCCATGTATCTACCTATGGTGTTCGTTGTGACTAAGAATTACAAATAATATGAGGTTTTTGTGAATAATTGTGATTATGACACCTGTCTTCCATGGAATCCATGATCCTAAGCATGAATTTTAAGAACCCTGTGATCCATGCACTACGTTATATTTGTGGATTTTTTGTGAACTCATTATACTTCACATTCCAATTTATAAACTATCTCATCCACTGAGACTTTATGAGACCATAGACTTAGTCACAAAGAAATGTTTTGGAGAGTGTCCACTAATAGAACTTAGGACTTAGGAATATGCATGTGCATGCACACACATGCAAACACACATTAATACATATATACATATGAGTGGGGGGGAGGGGGAGATGGGGTAGTGGGGGGAAGGTGGGCAAAAAGGGTAGGGTGCACACGAGATCTTCACAGAACATGGAGATTGTGATCATTGTGTAAGATTAAATAATATAAGTGAGGCCTTCATTTAGCATATGAATTACTTGGTGGCTTACATGTGACAAATTGTGAACTAAGAGACATAAAAATGTGATCACTGTGACATTACAACTTAATGTTGTGAATGTAACATGACTCGACTAAGAGACTAAAGGGATAAAATTGGTCTCTATAACTTTGTGATCATCTTGATTAAGCCCAAGGACTTTGCTAGACTGATAAATCTACCCCGGGACTCTTTATGGAAACTAATCAAACACCTACCGATTTTTGGCGATGCAAGATCACCCATATGCCTTGGATGCTCCTACATCATACATTAAAGGTAATTAAAAGTGATTTGTTGCTCACATTGATGGAATAAATGGAAAACCCACTATTTTTTCCATTGATATTGATGACTATGGCGCTCCCTTCCATCACACCAAATATATTCATTGGTTTCTCTTTTCCTTTTCCACTTCCATGCATGACCTCTTTCAACACCCACGTGTTGTCAATCTGCAATCTCAGCTGCACTTTCCCTTTGCCAACTATCTGACAAGGCGTACCATCCCCTAAATAAAGAACTCCAAAGTCTCCCTATTCATACTCGTAGAACAAATCTCTGTTTGGGGATGCATGAAAAGATGAACCAAAATCTAAAATCCATGATCCTACCTGACTATCTGAAGAAAGTATGAGAGCATCCTGCATCACAATATTTGCATCCTTTGCTTCTTCCATACCTGCATGTTGATTCTCTTTATCTCTCAACCAACACTCCTTCTTTGTATGTCCTTTCTTTCCACAAAACCAGCAGGTAATACCTTTGGACTCGGATCTCCTTCCCGACCTTGATTTCCCTTGCTCAACCTTCTCCCTTTGCCATCCCCTGCTTTCTACACTTAGAGCATTCCCTGATGATTCACCTGTGCTTCTCCTGCGTATTTCCTCATTCAAGATCACACTCACAACATCATCAACTTTTAAGATTTTAGAAGCAGATGCAGAATTACTTACTGCCATGACCATATTGTCCCAACTTTCAGGCAAAGAACATAAAATCAAGAGAGCCTTTACCTCATCATCAAAAACAATATTGACTGAAGCTAATTGGTTTACCAAACCATGGAAATCACTGAGATGAGTATGTACCGATCCACCTTCCTGCATTTGCAAAGTAAATAGCTGCTTCATAAGATATACCTTATTAGAAGCCGAGGGCTTTTCGTATAAATTCGCCAAGGACTTTATCAACTCTTCCGTTGTCTTGCACTGTGATAAGCTGGAAATCACAGACGATGCAAGGCTCAACCTTATGGAACCTAGAGCCTTCTGATCAAGAACATTCCATTCTTCATCCTTCATATCTATGGGCTTGCATGCAACCCCACCCAATGGTAAGTACAAATCCTTCTGATACAGATAGTCCTCAATCTGCATCCTCCAATGTTGATAATTCTTGCCGTTAAACTTCTCCATTCGTAGCCTACTTTCTTTTGCCATTGCTGAACTCCCACTCAATCAGAAAACCCTGTGAATGACCTGTAATCAAAAACAATACCCTGCTTCCTGCAAACCGTAGCTTTGATACCACTTGTCAGGGGATCTAGCTCTACCAATTAGAGCACATATGATTACTTCTCGTATTAGCAATTAAACACGGAATTATACCAGAATGATAAAGTAGCTAGAAACATGAGACAACAAAGAATTTGAGAGACAATACACACTCTTGTATTAAATATTACTAGAAGAAAATACAATAAGGAAGATGCCACTTCTTCCTCCACCTCAAAGGCTTGCCACACCTCAAGACCTTCTTCCCTCTCTCTCTTGCTCAACACAACAACTCTAAAGCCTGAGTTGTTATCCCTCCTTGAATGCTTCAGCTGATCTCCTTGACCTTACACCTGTAGATCTCCTTGACCTTGCTAGCTTCAATGCTTTTACTTGCCTTCTTGCTTAATTACAATACATGCCTTATGGGTCTATAAATAAGATCCCATGCTTACAAAAATAGAACTCTAGTTACAATAATTAGACACGCAGCTCGTGACTATAATTAGTCGCTTGACATGCAAACACTCGCTTCACTTAACTGACTGTTCGTCAACAACAGTTCTGAAAATACACAAGCGACCGACACTAGTCCCTGCTAGTCTGGTGCTGCCGACGTCGGCCGACTGTCTGCTGTTGCTGGTCTCCTTCTCCACTGCATTTGACCGACGTCGGTCATACTGACGACGCTGGTGGCTCTGGGTCTTCAGCATCCTTCCTTGTGTCTGCAAACAGTTGAAGCTTTTAGCTCCACACCTTAACACTTAAAAGTGATTTGTTGCTCACATTGATGGAATAAATGGAAAACCCACTATTTTTTCCATTGATATTGATGACTATGGCGCTCCCTTCCATCACACCAAATATATTCATTGGTTTTCTCTTTTCCTTTTCCACTTCCAACTTATGGCTAGTTTTAGATCCTTCCTTTTTCGCTCTTCTCTTCTCACCCTTTCTTATTTTGTGGTATTATACCTACCATCGTCTGTCCTCCTCCACCAAAGGCTTCTCTTATTTTTACCCACTAGTTGGGCATTATACGTCTACTTCCACCAAATGGTTCTCTTCTTATTCTTCCATCTTCCTTTGTATGAGTGTGTCTCAAATCTTTATGTATTTTTTATTCAATCAATAAATATTGTTTGTTTGGCTCTGAGATTGAGTTTATATGTCTAACCAATGAAATATAGTGAAAATTGGTAGATTGGTGAAAAATGGCATGAGAGAGAATATTTTGAAGGTTTGAAGATGGTACGGAACTGTACGGGTGTGTTCTAGAAGATTGTGTATTAAGGAGTCCTAGAGAGACCTAATTAGGTTTGTGCTAATGCAAGAAAGAGTATCTAGATAGAGACTTTAAGCCTGAAATTTTATGGAGAAGTAAAATGTGATAGAGGGTGGCAGGATATGTGATTTTTTTTTCAAAGATTCCATGGTACTAGACTGTACAAGGCAAAAGAGTAAAAAAAAAGGCTACAAGCTTTGGAGTGAGGTTGAAGGTTGAAGATGCAAATTAGAGGCTTGATATTAGAAGAGTACCTAAGGTAAATTGGAAAAAGTTTTTAAAGACCTTGTAAGGCCATCCTAGTTGATATATTAGCTATATAAGACCTAGGGAAAGAATCCAAGTGTTTTGTCAAAGGAGCCTATAGTTAAGTGAGATACTAGTGTATGAAATGAATACAAGAGAGGTGGATGAGTGGAATGAGATGTATTATAAAGGTATGAGGTTAATATAGGCTCATAAGGTAGATAGAGAGAGAGTCTAATAATCCTACAGAGGAGAAAGTTGACAGATAACATAAGTTAAGGAAGATTTAATGCAATTTTTTGTATTTGTAAGTGTTAGAACTCAGAAATAATAGAGTATGAAACAGGTGATCTGCATCATTTGGTATCAGAGCCACATGTTCATGGGTAGAAGAGCAAGGAGGTCAGCATGCATAAAATGTGCAAGTTTCATTTAGTTTTTGTTTGATGTTTTTGATATGATCATGAGATAATATTGAGCTTGTGAATGCAAAGTTGAGATTGGTAGCAACCATGCAACCAAGTGAGGCTTGTTGATGAGAATGAGAGATATTGGAAAGCTCAAGAAGGAAACTCAAAAGTGAGTTTGATGAGAGAGAAGATTTGTCCTAGTGAAAGGACAAGAAAAGTGAATGACCCAGGGGAGGTCATAGTGATTGAGAGAGAGACCCAAGAGAGAGGTCAAGATGTGGCAAGTGAGAAAAGACTTGTCAGAAATAAGAGTGGGTCCAAATGAGACCAAATAGTTAGTAGACATCCTAGTTCATATGAGAAAAGAGATAAAAGAGAAAATAGGGCATGAGAGAGAAGAGCTACCATAAGAAGATGGTGCAAGAGGACACCAAGAAGAGAATAGAGATGCATAAAGAGATTATAGAGATTATGCAACAAATGGATAAGTTGTTGGTCATGCTAGAGAAGGTGAGATAAATGGAGAACCCATATAGTGGATGGGTGATGAGTACTAAGCCACTCAATTGGCCAATCAAGCAATAGGTAAAGAAAAGTAAGATGCAAGAAAAGAGAGAGGAGAGAAGGCAAGAAAAGTTGTTATGCAAGTAACTTAGGAGAGAGATGCTGAAGTATAACATGAAAGAACAAGTGGGTTTGGGTGAACAACACCCTGAGATAGATGAGGAAGGTTTGGGTGAATTAAATGAAGCTAGTGGCAACCATCTAAGAGAAGAGAATGATAAAAATGAATTGGATCAGGTTGAAAGGCTTAGAAAGTGAGGTCTTGTTGGTGGACAAAGACTTAGAATCTAATTAAAAGTTTTTATACAAGAGTGTTGAACATTTGGAGATGGAGATGATAGCCTTGTAGATGGAATTGTATGGTGAGATGAGGGTAAACAAAGAAGAAATGCAAGTTGAAAACATGGAGCCTTATGGAGGCTTAAAGCTCATGGAGACAACATGTATGCATGAAATTGGTATTGTTTTTGCAGCAAGTATGAATATGGAAACAAGTGCAGGTGAGAATATAAGTGTTACAGTAGTGTTTAGGGGTATATACAACCCTTATGATAGAGGAAAAACTTCAGATGTGAGTGCATATTAGGTGTTGATTGGAGCAAGCAAGAAGGTAGACTTATCTATGATAGAAGCAAGTGAGAGATCAAAGAGAAGCAGTTGAGGCATGAAAGAACAACATCAAAAATGGAGGATCCAAGAGGTAAGAATTAGAGGATGAGGAAGAAGCATGCAACAATCCATTGGAGTTCAAATTTCTTCTTCCCCAGAAGTATGATACAGGGGCATCAAACAAGCTTATGTAATCAATGTGTCTTTTTTTATTTTGGTGTAGTTTGATGTCAAAGGTAAAATAAGGACCATAGGAGAGTGTTATAAGTCTTGTAGTTTCCTTGTGTGAGGTGTTCTTGGCTCAGGATAGTTTCCTACCAAAACACTATTTTGAAAATTTGAAATCTAGTTAGAGTGATAGGTGTCTTTTTGAGTAGTGTCAAGTAAGGTCTTGTTAATAAAATGTTGTTGTAGGGGTCATAATAAGTCTAGAAGGTGTTATTACATACAAATTATGAATAAGGAGGCATAAACCTAAGAATGGTGAATGTAACATCTATGTGGAAAGTAATTATCTTAAGAAGTTAGTTACAAGCAAGTAGTTTATTGTATGTAATGAGATTTTAGATTGTATGGGGAGTTAGTCATGTAGGAAGAAGTCAGTCGATGGTAGGAAGGTAGAGAGTCAGTTAGTAGTTTGAAACAAGGCATAGGTATGAAAGAGAACCAAAAGGTATGAGAATAAAAATGAAAACACCTCTATAATCTATCCTTGAGATAGAGTGTATATACATATATAAAATCAAATAAAGCATTGAGTAGAAGAAACTAATATATTTGTGTTCTTAAGTTTCTATTGGTTTAATGGATGCATTTTGGATGTATTGAAGGATTTAAGACCTCTGAGAAAGGTGTTGTGTATTTTAAGTTGTAAAACTGCAGGAATGTGTTCTTGAAATCCTATGTTTATTCAATGAGTCAAGAATCAAATGAAGGAAGAATCTCTTTAGGAATGTGTAATGAGTTTCCTAGTGATTTGTAAGTGTTTTATTTGACTAAGTTTTCATTTATGCAAGAAGGGTTTGTATTTAACCCGAAACAAGAATTCAAAGTTCATGTAACAAGACAATGTGCATAGTTTGTTGCCAAGACACAGTTAAGAAATTGGTGTGAGTCCCCAAGAACGGGTCATGAGTGTAGATGAGGCTATTGGAGATTGAACTACATGGGTGAATCCATTTAGGTAACTTGTTTATAGGCATACAAAATTGTGTTGAAGTCTACTAAGGAACAGGGTTTAAAATGATAACCTATGTATTTACTCTGCCTTTATAACACAATCAAACAATTTTGTATCAAACCTATACAATGGGGTTTCTAAGCACGAGGAAAGAGGTTGTGTAAGAAAGATGATAAGGTTTAATTACATCTTAGTGTAGTTTGTATCTTGATAGGGTGTTACCATGTGATAGGTAAAGTGAATGTGTCTAAACCATGTTTTAATTATGCATAGACAGACTGTGTAACACAGTACCTTGAGAATCCCTATAGGGGACATAAATGGAAAGTTGTCAACAATAGTTAGAGGCTTGAGAATTTTTGGTTAAGTTAATCAGACCTTATTAGGATATTTGGATCATTTGAATACAACTAAGAGTGCATATATTTAAAACTAAGGTCTCTCAGCCTGTCACAGATACAAAAAACCCTAGTTAGGGAAAAAAACAAAAAGTAAGATAACTAGCATTATAATTGATGAAAATTAGTGAAAACTGGTAGTTTAGTGGAAATGGGATGAGAAAGATTATTTTTAAGGTTTGAGGATGGTACAGAACCGTATAGGCATGTTATAGAAGACTATGTATTAAGGAGTCCTAGAGAGACCTAATTAGGTTTGTGCAAATACAAGAAGTATCTAGACAAAGACTTGAAGCCTAAAATTTTATGGAGAGGTAAATAGTGATAGAGGGTTGTAGGCTATGTGATTTGTTTTCAAATATTCCATGGTACTAGACCGTACAAGGCAAAAGAGTAAAAAAAAGGCTATAAGCTTTGGATTGAGGTTGAAGGTTGAAGATGCAAAGTAGAGGCTTGAGATTGGAAGAGGACCCAAGGGAGATTGGAACAAGTTTGTTAAGACCCTGTAAGGCCATCCTAGTTGATATATTGGCTATATAAGACCCAGGGAAAGAATCCAAGTGTTTTGTCAAAGGAGCCTATAGTTGAGTGAGGGACTAGTGTATGAGTTGAATACAAGAAAGGTGGATGAGTGGAATGAGATGTATTGGAAAGGTATGAGGTGAACAAAGGATCATAAGGTAGAAAAAGAGAGAGGCTAAGAAGCTTAAAGAGGAGAAATTTGACAGATAACACAAGGTAAGGAAGATTCAATGCAAGGTTTTGTATTTGTTGGTGTTAAAGCTCAGGTATAGCAGAGTATGAAATAGGTTCTCTGCATCATTAACGCATTAACTAAAACACTATACAAGTCGATACACACAACACTCAGCATCAATCATTTACAGCTAGGACTAATGCAGTCTTTAATTCCATTTGCTCCCCTACCTTTTGTCACTAAGTGTCAATTTGGACCAACAAAGTGCTTTTGCCCATTGGTGTTCTTCTCGATCTTAGTGCATTTCACCACTCCATTGGAAATTCCCTCTGCCTCTACCATACTCCAACTTGATAGTTTTTATCGCTTGTCTAGGGTTAAGCCTTGAGATTTGACGAAGGACTTGAAAAGCCACCTACAAACACATTACGCCCAATAATTCCAAATAATGCTTGCATCTTTTGTTTTACAGTGATTGTTGGCATAGAGTTAGTCAATTCTTATTCTTTAGATACCATCATTCCTTATTCTTTGAGAAAAGAAGTTTACAACCCATGAACCTTCTTCCTTCTCACGACATTGCTCTGTCAGGATTTTGCCCATTGCAGAAAATTCCTCACTATTGCTACCTGTAGGAGTCTGAACGGTGTCTCATTCCCAATGTGGCTAATCATCCTTTTAGACCAATTACTAATCAAATCCTTGGTAAGCCATTGCCTGACCAACTAGCTAATTAGACATGAGATCCTCCTTGGACAGATTCCTCCCTTTTGCTCCTCAACATACCTCATAGTATAGGGTATTAGCAGTCATTTCTAAAGTATACTCTGTAGTCACTTCTCCAACTCTTTCTCCATTAGGGAAAATTCTTTCAGACCATGCAAGAATCTACTCAGGGTAACGTAATCTAACTCGAAGTTGTTGATGTTTATCTTGGTCACTCATAAAATAAAAATTGTGATTCATTTTGATCAAAATTCCTTCCTATCTATTTGAAAGTCTTTCTTAGATAACACAGTGTGATTCAATTCAAGAGCTAAATATCATAATTCTCAATTAAGCAATCGAAAATATTTTGTAAGAGTGTTAGGTTTAGGCATTGTCTCTCTAGAGAGAATGACACCAAATAGTTCTTGTTATTTTATTATATATATATATATATTTCAAACTTCCACTCTACATAATCTCTTAAAAATAAATAAATATTGAAAATATTATGTAGAGGAAATTGTTAATTTTAGTGTGTGTTTTGGTTTGGAAAAACACTAGTATAAAATAATCGTAAGATTTATATAAATGTCCAATTGTGAATCTATAAATAAATTCAATTTCTTTATTTATATAAGAAAACCTCTACTATTTTATGATTTGAAGTGTCAAGCTACTATATTGGCCACTTTTTAAATATAGATGGATTGTAATTAACTTGTAATTATTTTCATTATTGAAGATAGTATAGTTATTTATGTAAGCAAACATACATTAAAAATTAATTTTCTGGGCTTAACTTCGGACCCAAGGTGTGAAATTTATAGTTTGATTTCCCGACTAAAAAAATGGAAGAAATTTTATAACAAATTTTCTTTTAGAATTGTTAACTGCATTCAACATTTATAGTTTGATTTCCATGTTTCCTTCTAAATGTAAATTGAACAAAGGCATTTTCCTTGGATTAAAAAAAAGAGGTTCCCTTCTATTCGGTTTTACATTTAACTATTTTTTAATATACACTTTTATGATATAAACCAAACATTTTACAAATTGGCTAAACAAACAACATTAGCCACATGACTCATAAGTCTTTAAATATTAAGAAATTTGCCTTGAAATGTGGAAAAAACAATCAACAAGCTTAATGTGGTTTTGTTGTGGTTGTGGGTGGAAGATTATCAACACGCTTATGGTGGTGGTGGTTGTGGCTATAAACAAACTTCACTTGGGCCACGTGAAATTTGGTCTTGACTCTTCACTAACATTTACTAGGTATGCAGTTGATTAAAAAAGTTGTTGCAGGGTTCCTCTCACTCCTATGGATGTTTCCCACCACATTTCCTCAAAATATCTTGTGGTTCTCACATCCTATATTCTTCATGTTTCAATTCTATGGTGACTCCAAATGCTTTGCTCTTGCTATTCAATCGACCCTAAGAACAAATCATGTGCTTACAAAAGACAGTCATAGCCTATTTAACTCTCTCCTCACTAAAGCCAATTTATAAATTTCATTATGTGATCCAAAACTCATAATTTTTGGTTGATAAATATTTCAATAGCATAGAAATAACATAGTAACAATGAATTCTCTGAGAAGAGATGTCGTATTACTCAAAATTCCAATACAAATATAGGCTTATCTCTAGGAAGAGATGTCTGCCTTCCCATTTCGGGTTACAATGCATTTATACATATTTCGAAGCATGGGGAGATTGAGTCGCTCAAGGAATTAATAGGTGATGATTTAAGATTGAGTGGCTCGAGGAAATAACTGTCACCGACAATTTGACTTCTAAGAATTAAGACAATACAGTGCTTGAGGACATAATGGGTGAGGATTTAAAATAATACAAAATTCAAGGAATTAACTGTCACTCGAATGGTCACCTAAATTGTTGCCACCTGAGTGGTCACCTAAATTGTTGCTTGGATCATTCCTCCCTCCTTGAAAAGCAATGGTCCCCATTGCGTCTGGGCAACAATTCAGGTGACCACTCAGGTGGCAACAATTTAGGTGGCCATTCGGGTGATAGTTAATTCCTTGAATTTTGTATTATTTTAAATCCTCACCCATTATGTCCTCGAGCGTTGTATTGTTTTAATTCTTGGAAGTAAAATTATTGGTGACAGTTATTTCCTCGAGACACTCAATCTTAAATTGTCACCCGTTAATTCCTCGAGTGACTCAATCTCCCCATGCTTCAAAATATGTATAAATGCATTGTAACCCGAAATGGGAAGGCATACATATCTTCCTAGAGATAATCCTATATTTGTATTGTGATTTTGAGTAATACGACATCTCTTCTCAGAGAATTCATTGTTACTGCATTATTTTTATGCTATTGAAATATTTATCAACCAAAACTTCTGAGTTTTGGATCAGATGTATCAAAGTGGTTTGTCTTGAGAGTGTATGATCTCGAGGACGAGGTCATGATACAGGAAACTTGGGTGGGAAGCGACAGAGCTTCCAAACTTTCCACCTGTTCACCCCAAATGACTTCAAATGGCATACGACACCGAGACATCTAATCCTTTCAAGGAAATGGTGAATGAAGCCCTCCAACAACAACAAGCACAGATGCTGCAACATTTTCCTCAAATTCTTTAGACATTTCTGATGGGAAATTTTGACTTCACGACTACACATCCTGGCTCCTCATCTATGGAACTTCATTTTAGTGCCCAAACACCCTTCAAGGTTTAGGTAAATTTTGATATTCCCATATTTGAAGGCAAAATCAATGCTGATGCAGTGGAAAATTGGTTGGATCAACTGTCTTCCTAGTTCTCTATAAATAAGTTCACCGATGGAGAAAAGATCACTTTTGCTCTTTTAAAATCATCATTGCCCATGAAAAACTGGTGGGAAGTGTACAAAAAGAGGTTCAGTATAGATATCATTGGCCTTGGGGTGGAACCTACCTAGGATGATTTTATGGAAGCAGTAAAAGAAGAATACTATCCCATCAAAGCATATGATGATCTATACATACAGTGGCAACAAATTCGCCAAGGCAAGGACCAATATGTTCAAGATTACACAGACACTTTTCATTCTTTATCTGCAAGATTGGGCATTCAAGATAGTGAGAAACATAAGACTCTCAAATGTCGGGGTGGACTATAATGGTACATACGGGGGGAAATGGAACTCTTCAATTTGGAAACCCTCGGTGAGGCATATAAATTTGTAGTGAAGATTGAACAGAAGCATGGCAGAAAGAATATGAAGAGTCAACCCTCAAAATGGAAAAGTGGCAAGGAAGGTTAAACACAAGGCCAAAATTGGAAGTAGAAGGAGTTTCAGGATAAGAAATCCCAGAAGGGGAAGGCTGGAAAATGGTGTGATTACCACAAAACTAGAACTCACTCCAAAGAAGAATGTCAGGCCATCAAGTCACAATACTCAACATCTACTACTCTGCCTCATACACAACCCAAAGTTGAAGAGGATGAAGAAGAAATTGTAGATGTTGAGCCTGACACAATCATCGCTTCATCACAGACCCGTGAGGAAAGACTAGATGACAAAGAAAGATTGTTTCACTCCAAATTATGGGTAAAAGGTAAGCCTCTGCATTTCATTCTTGATAGTGGGAGTCATAAGAATTTAATATCTACTAAAGTTACGAAAAGTCTAAATCTAGCCATGAAGCCTCATCCAAAGCCCTACAGTATTGGATGGTTGAGCCTAGGGAGAGACCTTCGTGTCACCCATCAGTGTCTTCTTTCATATGTTATAAAACCATTCCAAGATGAAGTCTTGTGTGATGTGGTCAATCTAGATGTTTGTGATGTACTCCTTGGTCAGTCATTCATGTATGAGCGACATGGCATCTATGAATCATGAACTTGAAGGATCACCCTCACACTTGGAACATGGTGCTATAGGGTACAAGAGGTACCACCTCCCACATTTGTCTCCCTGATCAGTGCTAAGCAATGCAAGAGACTGGTGGAGAAGACAAAACAATTTGTTCTCATGGTGGTTAAACCACATAAATCTAAGGAGGCCAATATTGCAGTCCTGACTACACAATCAACACAACAATAAAAGCAGATAGGATGAACCATAGGAGAATATGATGACTTATTCAAGTCACCCACAGGAGTTCAATTGAATTTCTAGGTAAAACATTCTATCGATTTGATCCCAGGATCACCCTTGCCCAACAGTCCTGTGTATCACAGATCAATTTTGGAGAATGATGAGATAAAAAGATAGATTCAAGAATTGATCCAAAGGGGTCACATCAGGCCAAGCTCTTCACCTTGTGGTAGCCCAATTATCTTGGCACCAAAGAAAGATGGAACATGGAGGCTTTGCATTGACTACCGAGCCCTGAATAAAATCTCTGTGAGGAATCGCTACCCTCTCCCCAGGATCGATGACCTGCTAGACCAGCTCTGTGGTGTGAAGTTCTTCACCAAAATTGATCTCAAATTTGGTTATCACCAAATTCCCATCGATCCCACTGATGTCTGGAAAACTGCATTCAAATCTAAGGAGGGGATCTTTGAATGGTTGGTTATGCCACTTGGCCTAACTAACGCACCTGCAACCTTCATGAGGATGATGGATGACATCCTACGACCCTTCACCAACTCATTTGTGGTTTTCTACTTAGATGGCATACTCATCTATAGCAAAACATGGGAAGAACATTTGCAACATGTTTGTAAGGTGCTTCAAACTCTTCAACAACACAAGTTGTATGCAAATCTTGACAAATGCACATTCAGAATGACAACAATTAAGTACCTCAGGTACATTATGAATGAGGAAGGGGTCCATGTTGATCTAGAAAAGATTTGGATTATTCAAGAATGGCCCACACCAAGGACCCTCACAGAGCTTCACAACTTTTTGGGTCTTGTAAATTTCTATCGTAGGTTTGTTCTTGGATTTTCACATGTTGCTTGGTCACTAACCCAAGTGACTAAAAGGAGGATCTAAAGCTACATTTTAGTGGGGTGAAGTACATCAAGGTGAATTTGAGAATAATAATAACAGACTCTACTCAGCCCCTATTCTTGCCTTGCCAGATTTGCATCAACCATTTGAGTTAATGACAAATGCATTTGAATATGCCATGGGAGCTGTCATCATGCAACATGGCCATCCTGTTGCATACCACAGTGAAACTTTCACTGATACAGTCAGGAAATATACAACATATGATAAGGAGCTTTATTCCATTGTGCAATCCTGTAAACACTGGAAACACTACATCTTGGGGAAAGAGACAGTCATCCACACTGACCACAGACCATTGGAATTCATCCAGATGCAAAGCAAACTATGAAATGACAGGCACCAAAAGTGGGCCACGTATCTTTAGCAATTCCACCTGATAATCAAACACAAAAAGGGGAGCTCAAATATAGCTACAGATTGTCTATGCTACCCACCAATTACTGCACTCACAATAGTTCTTGACCTGTGTGGACATGAGACTGGCACTTGGGGTGATCTGTATGAAGCAAATTCTACCTTTGTTGATACATATCAAGCACTCCAAAATGGTGAACATGTTTCTGACTTCTATTTGCAAGATAATGTCCTCTACCATATGGGGCACATCTGTGTTCCTGTTGAAGAGCAACAAAAGATGATATGGGAAGCACACTTCAGTAGGACAATTGGACACTTTGGTATTGAAAAGACATTGGTAGTTCTTCAAAAACACTTTTACTGGCCCCATATGCATAAATATGTGGAAAGATATCTCAAATCTTGCACCCCATGTGCAATAGCCAAGCCAAAAAATAAGAAGCAAGGATTGTACACGCCATTGCTAGAACCAACCAGGCCTTGGGAATCCGTCTCAATGGATTTTCTTTCAGGTTTGCCCACTTCCAAACATGGCAAAGATTGTATTTTTGTGGTAGTTGATTGTTTTTCAAAAAAGGCTATCATTCTTGCTTGTAAGAAAAATATGTCTGCTGAGGAAACTGTTCAACTATATTTTAGTCATGTATGGCTCCTTTTTGGTCTCCCCAAGTCCATTGTCTCAGATCGAGATAGCAGGTTCCTGAGCATCTTTTGGTCCACTCTATGGAAGATGATGGATACTAAGCTGATGAAGTCCATTGCCTTTCATCCATAGAATGATGGTCAGACAGAGGTGGTAAACCACTTGATTGTTCACATGATTCATATGTATCACTCCAAACATCCATGCACATGGGATGAGGGACTTCCTTTCATACAACATGGATACAATCGGGTGCTGCACAACTCGACCAAGCACAGTCCATTCCAAGTATGTTTTGGGTTCCAACCCATGGCACCAATTGATATCGTTGTTCCATTTTCCACCATGGAATACACACTTCATGGAAGATCTGAGGCAACAAAAGCAACAAAGTTTATTGAACAAATGCAACACATCCAGCAACAAATTCATGACATCCTGGAGAAGATGAATCAAAAGTATAAGCAATGCCATGACAAACATAGGATTGCACACCATTTTGCTATGGGTGACAAGGTTTGGTTACGGCTTTAGAAGGAATGGCTTGTAGGCCCACATAGAAAGATTCAGCCTCTGCGATATGTTCCATACACCATCACCAGAAAAGTTGTAGAAAATGCTTTTGAGTTGAACCTACCAGCCTACCTTGGTCTGCATCCAATATTTAATGTGAAGCTCCTCAAACCATATCACCCACCTCTATTGGACACTTCAGTTGTGGCAGAACAACTAGACATTGATGAGCTTGATCCACAGAGTTTTGCTCCAGTAGAAGACAATTTAAGATTGAGTGGCTCGAGGAAATAACTGTCACTGACAATTTGAGTTTCAATAATTAAAACAATACAGAGCTCGAGGACATAACGGGTGAGGATTTAAAACAATAAAAAAATCAAGGAATTAACTGTCACCCAAATGGTCACCTAAATTGTTGCCACCCGAGTGGTCACCTAAATTGTTGCGCAAATCATTATGCCAAGTGCTTCATACTATACAGATGCAATTACAGTGTAATATAAATTGTGATTTTACTTTTATATATATATATATATATATATACAAAGTCTACTTTCATCTCTATAACATCAATCCATAAAATTCATTATGCAAGTTTTTCATTTCATTCATTTAGCCATCTCTTTTTCTTTTTCTTACTCCTCACTTCCTCATCCAGCTTATCAATGGTTTCCTAAAAACAATCAAATAACATGACACCTCCAACGTATCTTAAAACATGCACATTAACGAATACTCCAACAATGTATATAGGCACTAATGCATAATTGCATACTATACATCTAATTTTATGAAATCAACAACATGGTCTAGATCTCCAAACACTTGGGGAAAATGCTTTTCAGAAATTGGAAATAAAACTTGGTCCCTTCTTTACCATTACAGTTCTGACACTGCACTTTGTTATAGTGTAAGCCTATGTTTACAGATTATTTCACTTGGCATTACTAGTAATCTCCACAAGAACATTCTCCTTGATTGAAATGATGGAACCGGTTAGCATCTCTCACAACAATTTGTCTTGCAACAACCTTGGAGATAAACTCTGTTGCAGTGTGGCAATCAACACATACTCTAAGATTCTTAACGACTCTAATAGTTGTCCCAAAGGGTGTGTTTAACAATCCAAATGTAATTGCCACTTCTCACTATGGTGGCAAAGGAAATATTCTCTTCCCTCCTCCACATCATTCACTACAAGTTTTGTATCTGTAAAATACCCTACTGCCTTCATCTCCCAAGACAATTTATCCAACTTTGCATAGATCTCTTGTGTATGTGGGTGTGATCTATCACCTACTCAAAAAACATGTACTAGTTGATTCCCTTCAATCCAACTACATCCAAGTATATTTTTAATTCCTCTATATTTCATCAATCTCCTTACCATTTGAACCTCACCCCACCTGCTCATTTTTGCATAAATGTTTGACAAAAAAACATAAGTCACACCATTTTGAGGATCCAGCTCAAAAAGAATAGTTGTTGTAAATACTCCTAACCGTATATTCTTATGTGCTCTGCAAGCACCAAGCAAACATGTCAACATGGCCACCACATGTATAATTGGCATTGTGATTGTATAGTTTAGAGTTTCCTCAAGATAGCCAACACGACCAAGAAAATCAATCATGCACACATAATGATCAATTTTAGGCATAATGCAATTAGAGTTGCTCATGTCATTGAAGTATTTATAGCCCTCATCCACTAAACCTGAATGGATACATGCTACTAAAACACAAGCAAAGTTGATATGGTCAGGGCATGTTCCAGAGTATTTCATTACTTCAAATAATTTGAGAGCATCCTTGCAAAAGCCATTTTGTGCATATTTTACAATCATTATGTTCCATGATACTATATCTCTTTGAGCCATTTTGTCAAACAGTTCAAGTGCTTTATGTATGCTTCCATATTTTGAATACATGTCTATCAGGACATTCACAACTATGACATCTGATGAAAATCCATATTCAATTATGTTATGGATGTCCATACCCTATTCTAAATCTCTCAATTTGGCACAAGCTAGGAGGTGTAGACATCTAAATTTGGCCACCAATAACCTCTAATCAAGATTTTGGTAAATTTCCACTTAAAATACACAATTTACCCTAAAAACACTAAAACATGCTAAATGATGTGAAACTGACATATTCAAGTGTTGATTTTGGCCAGGGTATCCCTAAATGGGGCAATACAATTTATGGGCCAGCTAACTTTAATTAGATCATTTCGAGTCAAAATGCCAATTTTGTACCTAGGTGCTCTGGATTACTCTTTCTTATTAAATCTCTTGCACAAGACATATGCCTTTGTTATTTTTTGTTGGTAACATCCTAAATGGGATAACGGATCCAATGCATCTGACATTGCCTTCCAATTCCAATCCAGTCAAATTTTGGACCAATAACAAGACATTCTGATCAGTTTGAGTAATTTGTGAACAAAGTGCTTAATCATGCTTTAGAGATAATTAAACCAAATCAAGGCATAATTAATAATTCCATGGAAACTTGTTGAAAATTTGTTTTTGGAAATGAATATTGAATATCTGCATCATCAGGTGACCTCATTTTTTGGGAAGGCATCCCTAGGCTATAAATGCCACAAATATATTCATGCCTCCCATGCCTCATCAATGCCTTCCATGATGCCCTCCATGCTTCTTAATTTCCCCTTCTTCTAATGTCACAATGAAGATAATTACAAACTTAATTCCAAAAATTTAATTAATCCTAAACCACACATCTCAATCTCAGGATGGACGGTTCAAGTTGATTCTAGACATTTACAAAAATCTATAAATAGGAGGCCTTACCACATCATTGCAAATAGCCTAGTCCAAGGCTTAGAAATAAAGTCATCTAAATTACTCCCAAAAAACTCATCAAAGTTTGGGTGACCTTGAAAATGACCCTAAAGTCTTTCTATTTCATGCTTTCTTTATTTTGATGCAAACTTGGCTTGCGAGGGGGACTTTATCACCTCATACGAGTTTTTTAGGGAAGATTTGACCCAGGGTTTCACCTCCCAGCATTGACATCATTTGGCTCTTAATTGGAGTTGCACATGGGACATAGTAGCACTTTGGACATTGCAGTACACTAAGTGAACAATAGAATGTAGTGGTTGCAAAAAGGACTAGACCTTTTTGCAACAAGCCAAGTGATACGCACCCAAAATTTGTGCTTTCTTTTGCATTTTTTGGCATGAAAGTCATTGTGCAATTGATTCCCCTAGAAACATTCAAAACTTGATATTTTATTCAACCCCACATTGACATACCCTTGCTAGGATTTAGATGATTATACTTAGTATATTTTTGGATCAATTTCTCATTTAGTATGTTTTGAGACTAAAAATTGTGTGTTTCTTCATGAAGCCATGTCAAAACCAATTTATCTATATGTCACTCTTTGGTCTAAAGAGGCATTATCCTAGCCATTTTACACCACACTTGTGCCTTGAAATTTTTTAGAAAATGTTTGTGTGTGTGTCAATTTGAGTGGCAGAAGGTAGTGTTATGCTGCCTAAATCATGTCAAACCATTTTGCCTTTGAGTCTTTTGAAGCATAACATAGATAAAATAATTTGAGCGTGCTTACATCATTAGGTTGCTCAATTTATTTCAAGACTTGTTTCACCTTGTATCAAAAACCATTTATTTCAAACCATGTCATGTATACCATTTGGACCTTTGTCTTGTGTCGTCATGCTATCCAATCTTGTCTAGCTTGTTTGGTCAAAACCTAGTTTTCATCATTGAGTTTTCAATTAGCCTTGTCAAGTATGGATTCAAACATTGATTGATTGATATTTAGGCCTCAATTCATGGGGATGATACATAGATATTTCTCTTTTGGGTTGGATAACTTTGGTTAATCGATTACCCAAACTTGAAAACTATTGATGGTTTGTTTGTTTAATGCCTATCGTCATCATTGGTTGTGCCTTTATTTAGGATAACACAACCTTTCTCAAAGAGCCTTTTGTCTTATGCCTTATGCCAACTAATCATGTTTATGTTTGATTCCATGTGCTGGGTCTATGTCAAAGTTATTTCTAAACTTTTTAGATTAAATCAAATCACATCAGCTTTTATTTCAAGTCTATCTTTTGACATTGTTTGGCTAAAAGTCCTACCACATGCCCATTTGTTTGAGCCTAGATTTTGACTCCATGTTTGGACAAAATACCTAGTAACTCAACTTTTCCCTTTCCTAGTTTAGACTTTTTTCGAAACATTTTGACCTAGACCTTTGGCATGCCAATTTTTATTTATATGTTTGATCTTTTGTGTGTATGACATTTGACGTTAGACATTTGATGTTAGGTTATTTTATGCCAAGTCTTAGCACAAATAATTTTAGAGATATAGATCCACTTTCAAACCACATTGGAGATACAACTCCACCCCTTCGAACAAGTTAGACCAAGTTATAACCATTTATCCTTTGAACACAGTTTTCTAGAGTTTGTAGAACTCTAAGCCTTTTTGTTTTTCGAGCTTTCATCATTTATGTAGATATGTCTAGCTAAACTTATGGTGGAGTCATTTACAATCCAACTTATGATAGAATGGCCACACAAAATGACTTTTATGGCTTTAGTCAAGACCCCAATGATGCTAATATGGTTTGTGAGACATATTTCTATCCACCTCATATAAATCATTCATGGGAACAAAGTTATGAAATAAATTATGATCCAACTCAAGACCTTGATTGGTATGAAGAAGCTTGTGAAGAGGAATTTGAAGACCCACCTATAGATAATGTTGTTTGGGATATGAATCTATACCTTGTTTACAATAATCAGTACATAGAACACAGTCAAGAATGAGCTTATGAGCCAACTCACGACTGGGATGATATGGTTTATGAGGAAGTCTTGGATTCTTTTGCTTGTGCAAGTAATCAATTTTCACACATCCTTTTGTTATCTGATCATCAGCTACCCCTAACCCTCCTTTGGATTATATGAGCTATTAAGCTCCGCAATATCTAAGGAATACCATTACCATTCCTATACCTAGTCTTTTGGTTTGTGCGAGCAATCAAGCTCTACAATGCCCCTTCATCATTTTAGGACCTAGTCCTTTGGATTGTGTAAGCAATCAAGCCCCATAATGCCCTATCGTTACCATCTCAGGACTTTTTCCTTTGGCTCATGAGAGCAATCATGCTCCCCAAGGCCCTACCATTATCCAACCACAAGTCATTCCTCATCTAGTACCAATCCCAACCAAACATCGATTGATCCAATCCTTTGAAGACCAAGCTATGTTCAAAACTGGTATTTTCCAACTCATTGGAAACCAAGGCCAAGAGAACCAACCAATCTATGATGTTTTTATTGAATCAATCATTTGTGATAAGTAAACCTATTATAAATTACCTATTGATCTTATACTAGTTGTCAAGGAGTCTCACTCTGACAAGCCAATCTTTGCTGAGTCACTTCTTAATGATTATAACCACCTTTGGGCAAATCATTACCTCGACCATGTGCCTATTTTTCAAGAGCCTCCTATTGACAAGCTAGTCTCTGAGGAATTGTCTCTTAACCTTTTTTCCATCCTAGGGGAGTCTCACTTTTATAAACCAATCTTTATGGAGCCCAACATGCCGTTACAGGTTGTTACTTATTATATACCAAGCATTCAACAAGACATCATTGTAATGGAGTACCCATTAGATGAAGAATCAAAATTAGAGTTAGGTTCTATTCTTGAATTGACATCATATTTAGCATCAGAATCTGAATCAACATTAGTCTCAACATCAGACTCAAAGTCCCTTGAGTTAGAATCATATTCAGAAGAAGAATATGCTTGTGGTTGTTACAAAATTGGTTATGCATGCCTCATAAATCAATTTGAATACATTTGTGATCCTTCTATGATTTTTGAGGATGAGTACTTCAGCTTCAACACAAGTTCTCTTAGTATCTTCTATGAGGATTATGCAGCCTCTCCCCATTCCATTACCATTCCATATGCCATAACCATCAACCAAGATAGCCATATAATTGAGATTCCATCTCCCACAAGTGTCGATTGGGATCTACAGAGTCAAATTTTTTTGAACTGCATCCATGGTGACATAGCAGTTGAAGAAGAGCAAGGACTCCAAGACCACATTCATATAGTATAAGAACACTCTCCTAATGAAACTTTTTTAGAGGTGATAGGGGATAGTCAAAGTCAGAACTTAGCATTGTCTAGTGAATTTTTTTCGAAAGCGCTAGAAGATGATCAAAGTCAAAAGCCAATGTCCCTTAGTGAAACCTTCTTAGAGGAATTATGGGACAATCAACACAACTTCATTGGTGAAAACCTCATTGAGGCACCAATAGCTGAGCATAAAAGTTCTTCACTACTTGATGAAGACAAAATCAAAGATTAATTCAAAATAGCTTCCAATCTACAACCTAATTAGATGGTAGCTACTCTCAAGATCAAAGAATAGAATAATCTGGTGGTCCTATCAAGAGAACAAGTCTTCAGCCCCACCATAACCAAAATTATGTCAAATTTGACATTGGCAACATTACGTACGACTAAAATTCATGATCTTCATTTATTTCCCCACCATTATACATTCCATTATCATTTACCATTCCATTTCACAAACAAACCTACCATCCATTATTTGTCCTTGTTTACCATCCATGGTTGCACTTTCCTTTGCAGAGGCTACAAAGATACCTTGTCCCGATGTTGAAATGAATCAAAATCAATGACCAACGAAGATCACAAAAGAATTCTTGATAACCAAATCTACAGGTAGTTCTTGACAAAGTAGTTATTCAGACAAGGTGTGGGATAACAATTAACATGATCATTTATTTGGTTTGTGTCAGTTGTTGATTAGGACATGCATCCCCATATCAACAAGAAAAATAGAATCATATGTCATTTACCACACCTAGGCCAAAAACATGTACCATACCGCTTCACATTGTCGTGTCATTGCCATTGTTATATATGCCTATTTACCATTATTGTAGATCCTAACCATTTAATCCATCACTTAGGG
The DNA here is from genome assembly GCA_037957365.1 of Torreya grandis. Classification (NCBI taxonomy): domain Eukaryota; kingdom Viridiplantae; phylum Streptophyta; class Pinopsida; order Cupressales; family Taxaceae; genus Torreya; species Torreya grandis. The sequence continues at coordinate 857,344 of JARHVA010000306.1, forward strand.
ATAACCCTCCTACTATTTTAACCCAATTATCAAACCATTATTATCCTAAGAAAGGCCATACCATCCTAACATTCCATTCTTATCTAGACCAAAACCTATTTTTAGTCATCCTACCTAATCTCATTTTGATCTTGGTTCATTTGGTTCTCCCCACACCTTTTGTGTGAGTAATTTGATCAAGTTTCAACAATCAATCCAATCTGTGTTTCAATGAGAATCTAAAAAAGTAGTGTGATATTTGATATGGTATGATATCTTTCATCCTATCCACGTTTATTTATATGATTTTGATTATAACTGCCTATGGACAAATCAGTGTTTCACCAGTCTTGCTACTAATTATAACCACCTATGGGCAAATTAGTATCATTGACCTATGTCATTGTATCTTAGTTATAACCGTTTATGGGCAAACTAGGGGCAACACTTATTTATCATGCACTGCCACATCACCTTGCCATTACTATTTTTATTTGATTGGCCATTTGCTGGATTTGAGAACTTGTTGGGACCTAGTTGGTTTTTCCTCACCTTTCGTGTGGATGGAAATACTATGACTCGAAGTCATTTTGGGACTTTTTAGGTCATGCTTAATTCATGTTGAGGTCACCTCAGTCCCCCTTTCCATACACTCTCACCATTTTTCAAGCAACCTAAGCCAAACGCTCTCACCATTTTACGATCAGGTATCTTGTCATTCTCTAATGAGTTAAGATACCCTCAAAATTTAAAAAACATTCAAATATTTCAAAAATCCAAAAATATTTTTTTGTCTAAGCCTAGTCAGTTATCCTTGATCTGCCTTACTAGGGCATTGTCATTGTTAGGATGCTTTCTTTTGCTTTTGTTTTTAGGCTTTCTATTTATTTGCTTATTTCAGGTTGTTTGGTTATTTATTTTTCTATTTGTTTGTTTGTTTGTTCGCTTGCCTGTTTGTTTGCTTTTAGCACTGTTGCCTTGACTCGGTCTATATGTGTTCATTGGGTGATTCCTTGCACACATTATTCTTGAGTCTATCCATATTCATGTGTCAACATTGTTATCATGGTTTTTATCATCGGTGCATTATTTTCAAGTGTTTATTGGATTTGGAGTCAGTCCTTACGCATATTTTGTCCAAGTCTTCATGGTGTTCTATCATGAAGCCTACCATCACATGCTACAACAAAAATTATCTTCAGGAAGGTCTACAATCAATGGAGCCAAAAAAGTTTCTCCTTGGCACCTTAGCAAATCATCGCACCCACCTTGATCAATATAACTCATTTGACTTTTCTAGTTGTATCATTGCTAATCAAGATGAGCATCTCCTCGTTGGTAGGTACAACTGAATCATTTCTATTGATCAATAACATTCCTCTATCCATCTCTTTCATCACTTTACACCTGTTCATATTTAATCTATATTCTAGGTTATATCCTTGAGTTATGTTTGCTAATAATCCCTAACTGGGGCACCATTAGTTTTAGCCATTCCAAGTCTGTTTAATGATCATAACCACCTATGGCAAATCAACATCCTTTTTACATCAATGCATGCAAGCTTTTTCTCATTTGGATTAATCTTAACCATGGTTTAATTCCACCTTTTTTTTGTTTCTTTTCGAGGGACAGTCCATCAATAAATGTGACGGCCACTCTCTCGAGGGGGCATCATCATAGGCCTCCCAAAACCATTTGGAGCTATGCTCTTCAGTCATCATCTTATTTTTGGCATATATGCCATTTCCCATTCTTTGAGAAGACATTGCTTTGCCTATGGTTTGCAACATCATCCCAAATAGGGGCAAACTGTAGACACCTAAATCTAGCCATCGATAACCTCCAATCAAGCTTTTGGCAAATTTCCACTTAAAATACACAATTTGGCCTAAAAACACTAAAACATGCTAAAAGATGTGAAACTGACATATTCAAGTGCTGATTTTGGCCAGGGTATCCCTAAATGGGGTAATGTAATTCATGGGCCAGCTAACTTTGATCAGATCATTTCGATTCAAAATGCCAATTTTGCACCTAGGTGCTCTGGATTACTCTTTCCTATCAAATATCTTGCACAAGACACGTGCCTTTGTTATTTTCTGTTGGTAACATCTTAAATGGGATAAAAGATCCAATGCATTTGAAATTGCCTTCCAATTCTAATCTAATCAAAATTTGGACCAATAACAAGACATTCTGATCAATTTGAATAATTTGTGCACAAAGTGCTTAATCATGCTTAAGAGCTAATTAACCCAAATCAAGGCATAATTAATAATTACATGGAAACTTGTTGAAAACTTGTTTTTGTAAATGAATATTGAATATCTAAATCATCAGGTGACCTCTTTCTTGGGAAGACATCCCTAGGCCATAAATGCCACAAATATCAGGATTCATGCCTCCCATGCCTCATCAATGCCTTCCATGATACTCTCCATGCCTCTTGATTGCCCCTTCTTCCAATGTCATGATGAGGATAATTACAAAATTAATTCCAAAAATTGAATTAATCCTAAACCACACATCTCAATCTCAGGATGGATGGTTCAATTTGATTCTAGACATTTGCAAAATTCTATAAATAGGAGGCCTTACCACATCATTTTGAAGACATGAGAATGCACAGTTATAATGCAAGATTGGTTCTAAAAGCTTCATGAAACTAATGTTACCATGTCAAATTGATTCCAAGCCAAGCCAAGCCACAAGCCAAAGGTGCCAAGGAGAGATGGAGGTAGCGAAGCTTTCATTGCCAAGGACTTCATGAACACAAGCTAAGAAAGCCACCATTACAAATGCATTTGGAGCATCCAAGGAAGGTGAAGGAATTCTTATGTTTTATTCCTTACTTTTTAGTTGTGTTTGTCATTTGTTTTTGTTAACTAAGCTCTCCCTAGTGTTTAGGCCTAGAGATGGTATGCTATTAGTGTGTTTCTTTCATTTTGTTTTCATTTTGGAACTAATACCATACTAATGATCCTCTCTTGAGTCAAATTCCTAGATCATAGGAGGATGCTAACAAAGGTTGTGGAGTCAGGTTTTACACCTAATAATTGCATTTCCTTAAAATTTTCCACATATTTTTCATTTAACTCATTTTGCGCATATCTTGCAGTCATTGCATTACAAAATACCACATTTCTTTGAGCCATTTTTGTCAAACAGTACGTGCCTTGTGTGTCCTTCCACATTTTGAATACATGCCTATCAGGGCACTTACAGATATAACATCTGAAAAAAACCCAAATTTGATTATGCTTTGATGGATGTCCATACCTTGTTCTACATTTCCCATTTCGGAATAGGCTGGGAGGATGCTAGCAAAGGTTGTGGAATTTGGCTTGACACCTGCTAATTGCATTTGTCAAAAAGTTTCCAAGGCCTTTTCAGCAAACCCATTTTGTGCATATCCTACAATCAGTGCAATCCATGAAATCACATTTCTTTCAGGGATTTTGTTGAACACTTCAGATGCCTTGTGCATCATTCAAAATTTTGCATATATATCTACTAGGGCATTTACAACTACAACATCTGATAAAAGTTTGTCTTTCATTATGCTTTGATGGATGTCCAAACCTTGTTTTATAGTTCCCATTTTAGCACAGGCTAGGAGGGTAGTTACAAAGGTTTTGGGGTTTGGCTTGACACCTACCAATTGCATTTGTTTAAAAGTTTCCAATGCATTTTCAATAAAACTAGTTTGTGCATATCTTGCAATCAGTGCAGTCCATGAAACAATATTCTTTCAGGCATTTTGTTAAATAGTTTGCGTTCCTTGTCCATGCTTCCACATTTTGCATACATATCTACTAGGGCACATTCAACTACAACATCTAAAAAAAGTCCCCTTTCTATAATATTCTGGTGTATGTCCATGCCCTATTCCAAAGCTCCTATTTTGGCACAGGCTGGGAGTATGTTGGCAAAGGTAAACTGATCATGTCAGACACCTATTTGTTGCATCTAGTTAAAGAGTGCCAATGCCTCATGAGGATAACTGTGTCTTTTGTAAGCTAAAATTATGATATTCCATAAGTAGATATCTCGTTCAGTCATTTGCTCAAACATTTGGCAGGCATCCACTAAACATCTGCACTTTTTATACATGTGTGCAAGGGCATCTTGTAATAGTTTGTGTGTGGCAAACTAAAATTCACTGTGATTGATGTGGGAATGGATTTGCTTACCCTCTGAAAGGGGTTTCTTGGAAATGCAGGTTTGCAGTAGCAGAAAGTATGTAGAAGTGTGTAAAGGGGGATTGTGTAGGTAAGCACCTCTTCCAATCGACCTTCTTTGCATAATGCAGTGAGAGTGAGATTGAGATTGGCTACAGATGGCATTGGCATTTTATGACTATAATTGAAGCATTGGAAAATGGCATGTTATTAAATTTACTCGTGCGAGGATGAGAATGAAACCGTTATCTTCTTTTCCCTCAAAGTGGATTTATGGATTGGGATGAGAAGGAGAAAGTTTAAGTTGGGTTGCATCTTAACCTTTTTACAGTTTTAGAAACCAAATTAGAGGATGAAGAATCTATGGTAACAACTTCTTCATAATCTCTAAAAAGCATCAAACAAGACAATGGAGAAACTTGGGTAACCGTTGCTTCTGATTCCATGAAAGAGCTTATTGAATTTAGTTCAAGAGAGTTGCAGGGAAATAAACAAATAGATCTTGGAAAGAGCAAGTAAAATGTTTTTGAAGCGAAAGATGAGGTTGGATTGAAGAGTATCATTAAATAACCTGTTATTTATAACCAAGATCCCTAGTACACAGTCATTTTCTTAGGAGTCGGTCCCCACACACCAAAGGAGCAATAACCAAAGGAAAAGGATGAAAAACCTACTAAAAGAGTAATGCATTCCTCAAAAATAATGTTTTTATTTAATATTTGGTTTTGAGCCTTAATTCTCTCCCCTGTCACTAAACTTTGATTTTTTTTTTATCATGCTTTTTTCTCTGGGTTTGTTTTCATACCATTTGTGTTTTTGATCGAGCATGTACTATGTTTATAGATTTATGGATTTTCATTATATATTTATGTGAATGACAATGATACAGAGCAAGTGAATGTGGATGTTGATCAAAATGCAACCATCCAGGGTCAAATTTCATAGGGCATTTGTATGTTGGATGTAGTTGTTTGAATTGACTTAATGGTTTCAATGGTCGGTGGTAACTATTTGTGTTGGTTTAATGGTTCTCAAAGACTGGGCCCCCTCGTTACGCCCTAGATTCTATTCATAGCTCTGGTAAAAAATGACCATCTATAAATAAAACATGGAAATATCAATTAATTTTTGCACAATTAAGGATGTTGATTGTCGATTCCATGCTTATATGTTTTGAATCAATTAATGGTTGTTAGCTTATAAATTACATTTAATAGAATTAATTTTTAATTGGATAAATTGATGTTACATAGTTATGGGGAATAAATGTTATTATATATTATTATGTTTTTAGTGTTTTGTATCATGACTAAGATAACAATGTTCTTGTTCGTTTGATTGTGACACATGTATATCTCCCTCAATGCAAGGGAGAGTATCATTGAAGAGAAGGAACTAGATGTAGATTATGCAAAATGCAGAGAGAATTGGGTGGATTGATTTGTGATCATTTTTGTTGTATGTCAAACATAGGCATTTGATTTCACTTGTTTTGACATGGGTAGTGACCATCTGGGTTCAGATGATTTACTTGCATATTTAGTATTGTTTTCATCTTTTAGATTAGACAATTGTAGAGGATGCATTGATTCTATATATTTATAGAAGTCGTAACAATTGGATATGATAATATGTATACATGTCTCAAATGCTTCTTGTTCTCGGTTGTCATCAAGTATTGACATTTTTCATTGTGTCTTACATCGCAGGCCCTGTTCAAAATAGGTCATTGGGTTAAAGACCAAATGGACCTATACAAACTATCAAGGTGGTTATTTGAAATTACCACTTTTAATATTTTGATTAGTTTGGTCAATAACTTGGGTTGGTGAATGTAAGTTTCACTTGGGGTTAGTACCCATGTGTTTTTAAAATCTCATGTTGACCTCCTTGAATAAAATTTACCTTGGCTACATAACCCTAATAGGATTATTGCACAACGAGGCGACCAACTTTGTGCAAAAACACGTTAGCCCTTTCCAAACCCTTCACTTTTTAAGGTGAGGTTACACATATAATTATATAAATAAATATATATGTTTTATAACATCTTGGTTAGATATTTAATGATTGGATTGGGTTATTTTTCATATGCTTCTTTTAATTCATATGCATTTAAAAGGCCACCTATCCTTGTTGTGGTGCCAACGTAACGTCTTAGCCAAAAACTTTGGTTAAATTGGCCAATGTTGATAGTAATTATTTATAAGTTGTAAAATGTGAATTGTAAACTAAATGCCTCCATGGGAAAATACATATAAACAATAAAAGTGGCTCGATCTTTGAAGCTATTATTTTTTCCTTCACATGGGGTGGCTATGTCATGATCAAGGATGCTGTCAACTACTAACTTGTCGGTGATTTAAAAGCTATGCAAGAAAGCACCATTACTTCATGGTAAATTTTTGAGTTTCAACAGTGTTAAATTCAAATATTTACTACGTTTCTAACTTTAACTTATTCAATAGTGTCATGGGACTAGACTCTCTAGTGCACCCATGTAGCACTAGATCCATCCCCAAGCACGTTTTCAACCTAAAAACAATCATTTTGAGACCTATGCCTCACACCCCAACATTGGTCCAACTCACCTAAAAATCTGAGTGTTGAATCCATAACATCAATGCAAGTTATCAACTCAGGCCATCATCACAAACACAAGTCAGACTCAACTCGAGCCGCATCCCAACTTGCATCACTCATCTTAGGCTTAGTTTTCTTCATGAACCCCATATCTTGCATTGTTGTCTTCCTCGGTCGGGGAGCCCCTCGATCTCCTTAGGTAGTACCTCACGCAAATACCCTACTTGAGGGTCTCTCACACCTCACAACTCCCCCACTCAACTTAGCTATGCCCTCGGTGTTGGTGTGGCTTCACTTCAAGCCAATGCATGGGAATGGCACCACATGCCATGATAGAGCTATTGTGTGGTGCTTTCAACAAGTCACTAACCGTATTAGCCTCCTCTTTTCAGTCACCATCATCAAATGGCACAAGTTCACCTGTCCATATCTCCTGGGAAGTCATCGCACTGCTTAGTACATCACTACACCTATCAAGTTTTCAAGCTTGCATTCACAATGCCTCATGTTCTACCGCATGTCTCCAATCTCACCCCTCATGCCCAAGAATTAGTATTGTTTTGGTCACTGATTGGTTGCTTCAATGCTCCAATGCAATCTACCGCAATGGACCTCTCCACTCCTTGCTTCTCTGAATTATGTGGTTCAACATCGACATTCTCCCTCCAAAAGGAACCTTGTGTCTCATTTGTTTTGACTTACTCTCCTGAGGCACACTACCCCTTTTGCCTCTTTTTAGTCACACACTACACTGGCACAAGAATATTGTCTATGGTCTATATGAAGTTGTTGCGCTACTCAATGCAGACTGCATCTATCGAGTTTCAAGCTCACATTCACAATGCCTCTAGACCTCTACTACATGTTCTACATTCCAAACCTTATCCCTCCAAAGCTACTCCTACTTTAGTCTACCTGGTTGCTCACTTCCGCTCAAACTCAAACCATAATTTACACTTCACTCTCTACATGTATTTGAGTTATTTTTCCAACATTAGCCTCCTGTTGACCATTTTTTGCCCAACAGGCCAAAAATCGGTCCCCTTCTTCCCCTACTATTCTAGGCTAATTCATTTTTCATTTTGCATAGATCTGGTGATTTTTACGGACTCTACAGGTTTTTCTTCGACAGTTGAAGAACCAGGCGAAGAGGGCAAGATTTTACAAATCTTCTTCAGATTTTTGTCTAAAGAAATTCACAAGGAAGGTCAGCATCTTCTTACCATTGAACCATCGCTTCATTTCAAGCTTTGGCTCAATCGACAGTTCTTTGACTTTGGTTTAATAAGTTAAGTTTAGCACTTAGTTCATCGAAAAAGTTTAGCAAAAAATTCAAGCAGCTTCAGGTTCAGTGTTTAGTTTAAGGACTTGGCTCGGTGCGCAGCTTTGAACTATTGAACTGGTTCAAGCAAACGGTTCAATGGATTGGTTCAAGCGAATGGTTCAACAAGGAGATCCAACGAATAGTTTAGAGGGGCTCGACGCGTAGCATGGAACCATTTTTTGGTTCAACCGTGTGCCCTACAGCCAGAGGGCAGCAATGGGTCCAGAAGCCCTTGCGGAGGGCAGGCAAAGGGCCCAAAGCAGAAAAGCCATGGGAAAAAGGCTTGATGAACTTTGCCAAGGACGGTGACGTCCTGAAAAGCATCAAAATTACACCAGGGAAGCCAGAGTGCGAAAAGCACCAAGTGGAAACTACGGAGGACTTCAACATGTTATTTTAGGATCAACAGAACGTGCCACGTGTCCCATGCAGGGCTCAGTGAAAGCTGATAGGTGGTAACATCTGTGGGTTTCCCCTTTTGGCTTTAAAGAAGATTGTGGTGGACCTGAATGAGTTGTTAGGAGCTATGCGGAGCGTGCCAAGTGTCAACGTCTGCTAAGAACCAGAAAAGGGCCCAAAAGTTTCTCTAAGGCAGCTAAAGGCTCTATAAAAGTGACCATGTGTCAAATTTTGCCTGAATCTCGAAGGACCCTCTGAGGTAAGCAGATGCTGCCATGACCCATTATCAGCTCGGCAAAAGCTGCCACGTGTCAACGTCTGCATTTCAAAGTGTCTTCTAAGTGCCCAAGCAGTGGACTACGATGCGTGTCAAGGGCAAATGCACTCTCAACAAAAGGGGCAAAGCAAGAAGCCGAAGGAGAGTCCAAGGGCGACAGGTGCGCGAACGTCAAATTTAAGCCAGTAAAAAAAGTCGTTGGTTTTTAAATGCTCGAGCTCCAACCATGGAAAGAGCCCAAAGAATGCAGTGACCCACAAGAAGATCGCCCTTGAGGGCTGAAGAAGCAGAAAAGGACAAAGATCCTAGAGAACAAAGAGTAGGGAGACGATGTGGCTCATAAATTCAAATCTTGACAGTAGAATGGCCATCATGCAGAAGCAGACGAAGCGATCTAAGTGACGCAGGAAGGTGTCAAGAGGTTATTTCAGTGGTTGACACAGTGCCTACCATGCAGTCATCAAAGAGGCACAACAGTGATCAATGCGACCGGTTTTCTTCAATATGCACTGTACAACAGGAAAATGGCACGGCTCATAAATTCAAATCCTAACAGCAGAATGGCCATCACACAAAAGCAGATGAAGCAATCCAAGTGATGCAGGAAGGTGTCGATTCAAGAAGTTATTTCAGTGGTTGACATAGTGCCTACCATGGGTCACTTGTAAAAAGGGTGCCAAAAGGCCTCTTTTCTTCCTTTATATATTAGAGACTTGTCATTTGAGAAATCATCTTCCACATTTGTAAGGCGTAGCCTTGGCAAATTTTCACCTGAATCAATAAAATGCATTTTTGCCTCTATCTTGGCTAGATATCTCTGTGTATGTGTGAGTGTTAGTTTGTGTTTAGTCATTGCTTCATGATACTTCCACAGGTTCAACACCAACATACCTGGTGTCTATAAGGCGCCATTTCTACAACTGACAAGGAGAGTTGTATTTGGAAGTGCAGAAACAAGAGAAATTACTATATAGTGTTCCTTTCCATAGCACCTTTGGTGAATCTCTGTTTTCTGTATTTTCCATTAAAAGCCTCCCTGCCAAGCTTCTTACAGCCTGGTCCTTCTGCCAAGTTTGAAGTGTATGTATGTGTTTGTCTGATTTTAAATGTGAGTGTGAGAAGGTCGGATCATTTTGGTGCATCACCTCCTTTAGAGTAGTTTGTTTTCCTGCAATCTTTCTCCCTTTTCATCCCCCATTATATATATATATGTTAGCACTTACTGGAACAACTCAAATGCATCAAAGGGAGCTAGACCTTACCTAGAGACTCTCCCCTCTAACTTCGCTGGTCCCACATGCCAGAGGGAAGTTTCCATTGTTGCGTGTGGAAGGCAGGATCTCAACCTCCTTGCCCCGAGTACAATCCACTATGTCAACATCTCCTTCCTCTACTTGAACCTCAAGTCATTCTTGTTTTGACTTAATTTGCAGGCGTAAGTGTTTCCACTTTCACTTCACAAACATCACATACTTGCTTGGAGTCTTCACATATCTGACCCCTCGCATTGGGTAGGATCATAACACTTCTTGTTGATCTGCCATGCTTGCTTGATCGCACAACTGCACAGTTGTTCCTTTTAGTTCCATTATTTAGCAATGTCCCACACAATCACCTTACATAGGCCAAGATTCCCATCAAATTGCTTGACTGCTATGAAACCATTTATCATGGTGCTAGACACTTTGGTGCAACCATACGAGTTAATGTATCCATCCCCAAGCTCATTTTCAACCCAAAAACCACCATTTGGAGACACCCATACTATGCCTCACACCCCAACACTAACCCATCTTACCTAAACATCTGAGTGTTGAATCTGTAACATCAGTAAGAATTCTCAACTCAAGCCAATATCACACACACAAGTCAGACTCAACTTGAGTTACATCCTAACTTTCGTCCCTCATCTCAGCCTTAGTTCTCTTCATAAACCCTAACTCTTGCATTATATAGATGTCTACCTTGGTCAGGGAGCTCCTCGAGCTCCCTGGGTAGCGCCTCATGCAATTGCCCTTCTTGAAGGTGTCTCACCCTTACTAATAACACATGAATGCATTGTTATTATCTAGCATTAATATCATACCTAATCAATCTCCATAATGAATAAACTGATGAGAAGAGATAAAAATTGATGAAATAATGAAGGCCACATGTTTAGGTTGCCTTCCATTCAACAAGGAGCAAGACTCTTTGTAAAAAAAAAAATCATATAAAGAACATTGAAGTCAAGGTCGAATAGAAAACTTTTCTAAAAACATCAATGTTTTAGCAATAAGTAGGACGCTAGGGAAGAGAGCGAGGCCCATGGAAACCAAGCTTCCAAGTTCTTTTTGGCATAGGCATGACTAAATATAAACAATGCAACATGGTTTTGTAATGCATGGAATGGTGATGGATGCAATTTATCATTAGGGCAAGGTGATATGTTTGTCTTTACTGGGTAATTCAATATTTATGAAAGGAAGCTCATATTTTAGTATGCATCTCTTTTTGATGATAATTTTCCTCTATGGCCTCTAGTAATAGCTATGTTGTCCTTAAAATTATGGCTTTAATAAATAATGAAATTTCCTTTTACCTAGTTGATCCTTTTATGGTTGTGAGTTAGGACCAAGTGGTATTCATTTCTTTGTTTTTGAAGTCGTCATTTCTACATAGCTAAGCTTGTTTATATTATTTATCCCTGGGACCCTTGTTGAAGGAACTTCAACAAGGCTTCTAGACTTATAAATAATATGCATGTTTCCTGAAAATTATCCAATTGTTGACATTCACGGTTAAATTTTGAATGTATTCAGGGGCTTAACATGCACAATCAGATAAAAAGTGTAATTCATTTTGATTACACTTCCTTCCTATCTATTTAATAGTCTTTCTCAGATAAAATAGTATGATTCAATTCTAGAGCTAAAGATCGTAGTTCTCAACTAAGCAATCGAAAAGATTCTACAGGAATGCTAGGTTTAGGCATAGGCTCTCCAGTGAGAATGGTACCAAATAGTTCTTGTTATTTTCATATATATATATATATATATATATATATATTCAAACTTCTACTCTGCAAAATTGTTAGGTTGTGGAGCTAAAAGCTTCACTGTTATGCAAATTGGAGGAGGTTGCTGAGTGTTAAAGCAACCAACGTCAGCATGATCAACCGACGTCGGTCATATCCAGTTACAAAGCTGCCGACATCGGTCAAGAATCGGCCGATGTTGGTCATCTCCAGACAGACAGGAACCGACGTCGGTCGCCTGTGCATTCCAAAACTGTTAGTTACACGAACAGTTAGTTTGTTGAACGGTTAGTTTGCATGTAAAGACTAATTTTAGTTTTGAGCTGCGTTTTTAATTATTGTAATTGGAAAGTCTAATTATTGTTTGCATGGGATCTGTTTAAGAGACCCATGGGGCTATATTGTAATCAAGGACAAGGAAGAGATCCCTCCAATTGTAAGATTAGGTTGATCTACAGGTTGTTGCAAGATCAGGGGAGATCTACATGGTAAGTAAGATCAGTTGATTTGCAGGTGTGCAAGATCAGGGAGATCCACTTGGAGTACTTTGAGTACTTGTGGTACTGGCAGTATTGTTACTGACTGGTGGAGGGTACAACTCTGTGTTTGAGTTATGTTTGTAATTGGTTGTGTGAGAGAGAACTCTTGAGGGAGAATTACTGGTACGCCCTAGAGGTGTGGGAAGAGTGTAATTTCTTCATTGTATTTCCTTCTAGAAGAGTATTAATACAAGATTGTATTGTCTCTCATATTCTGTGTTGTTTCTGGTTTCTAGTTACATTTACTTCTAGTTTAATTCCATGTTTAGTTGCTTATACAAAGGTAATCAATTGTGCTCTTAAGGAGTAGGGATCTTGACAAAGTGGTATCAAAGCTTTGTGTTGTTCACGATCCTGACAAATTAAAGTGTAATTCATTTTGATTACACTTCCTATCTATTTAATAGTCTTTCTCAGATAAAATAGTATGATTCAATTTTAGTGCTAAAGATCGTAGTTCTCAACTAAGCAAGCGAAAAGATTCTACAGGAATGCTAGGTTTAGGCATAGACTCTCCAGTGAGAATGGTACCAAATAGTTTTGTTATTTTCATATATATATATATATATATATATATATATGTATATATTCAAACTTCTACTCTGCAAAATCTCTTAAAAAATATGCATGTTTCCTGAAAATTATCCAATTGTTGACATTCACGATTAAATTTTGAATGTATTCAGGGGCTTAACATGCACAATCAGATAAAAAGTGTAATTCATTTTGATTACACTTCCTATCTATTTAATAGTCTTTCTCAGATAAAATAGTATGATTCAATTCTAGAGCTAAAGATCGTAGTTCTCAACTAAGCAATCGAAAAGATTCTACAGGAATGCTAGGTTTAGGCATAGGCTCTCCAGTGATAATGGTACCAAATAGTTCTTTTTATTTTCATATATATATATATATATATATATATATATATATATATATATATATATATATATATATAATTTTTTTTCAAACTTCTACTCTGCAAAATCTCTTAAAAAGAACAAATGTTGAGAATGTTATGCAGAGGAAACCATTCATTTTTATTGTGTGTTTGTGTGTGTTTTTTTTGAGAAAAAAATAGAACTAGATCAATCCAATTCCCTTTATAAAATAGTCATAGGATTTGTATAAATGTCCAATGGTGAATCTACAAAGAGATTCAATTTCTTCATTTTCATAAAAAAACCTCTACTATCATATGGTTTGAAGTGTCAAGCTACTATATTAGCCACATTTTAAATATATATAGCTTATACTTGTAATTATTTTTATTATTGAAGATAATATAATTGTTTATGTAGGCAAACATACTTAAAAATTTGATTTCCCAGTTTAAAAAAATGGAAGATATTTTATAACAAATTTTCTTTTAGAATTGGTAACTTTAAATTCATTCAACATTTATTACAAAGGATTATACTATATTAGAATTCCATGTTTCCTTCTAAATTTAAACTGAAGGCATTTCCTTTAGATAAAAAAAATGAGGTTCCCTTCTCTTGGGTTTTATATAAAAACTATTTTTTAATATTTGTCAATATTTTTAAAATTCATTAAACAAACAACATTAGCCACTTGACTCATAAGTCTTTGAACATTATGAATTGAATCATTTATCATATAATTGTGCCTTGAAATGTGGAAAAAACAATCAACAAGCTTAATGTGGTTTTGGTTGTGGTAAAAGATTATCAACATGTTTGTGGTGGTTGTGATTCTGGTTGTAAACAAACTTCACTTGGGCCACGTGAAATTTGGTCTTCATTAGCATTTACTAGGTATGCAACTAATTAAAAATGTTGTTGCAGGGTTCCTCTCACTCCTATGGATGATTCCCATCACATTCCTCAAAAGCTCTTGTGGTTCTCACGTCTTAAATTCTTCTTGTTTCAATTCTATGGTGACTCCAAATATTTTCCTCTTGCTATTCAATCGACCCTAACAACAAATCATGTGCTTGCAAGAGATAGTTATAGCCTATTTAGCTCTCTCCTCACTAATGCCAATGTGTAAACGTCAATATGCCAATTTGTAAACTTCAATATGCCAAGCGCATCATACCATATACATGCAATTACAATCTAATAAAAAATGTTATTTTCCTTATATATATACAAAGTCTAATTTCATCTCTATAACATCAGTCCATAAACTTCATTATGCAAGTTTTTCATTTTGTTCATTCGACCATCTCTTTTTTCTTTTTCTTACTCCTTACCTCCTCGTCCAGCTTATCATTGGTTTCCTAAAAACATTCCAATGCCATGACACCTCCATTGTATATTATTACAGGGCATTAAGTTTAACGAATACTCCAATAGTATATATAGGCACTGATGCATAATTGCATACTATACGTCTGATTTTATGAAATCAACAACATGGTCTATATCTCCTAACACTCGGGGAAAATGCTTTTTACAAATAGGAAATAAAACCTGGTCGCTTCTTTACCACTGCAGGTCTGACACTGCACTTTGTTACAGTGTAAGCCTATGTTTACAGATTGTTTCCCTTGGCATTACCAATAATCTCCACAAGAACATTCACCTTGATCGAAATGATGGAACCAGTTAGCATCTCTCACAACAACTTGTCTTGCAACAATCTTGGAGATAAACTTGGTTGCAGTGTGGCAATCAACACATACTCTAAGATTCTTAACAACTCTAATAGTTGTCCCAATGGGTGTGTTTAACAATCCAAATGCCATTGCCAACTTCTCACTATGGTGGCAGAGGAAATATTCTTTTTCCTCCTCCACATCATTCACTACAAGTTTTGAATCTGTAAAATGCCCTGCTGCCTTCATCTCCCAAGACAATTTCTCCAACTTTACATAGATATCCTGTGTGTATGGGTGTGATCTATCTCCTACACAAAAAGCATGTACCAGTTGATGCCCTTCAATCCAACTACATCCAGGTATCTTTTTAATTCCTCTATCTTTCATCAATCTCCTTACCATTTGAACCTCACCCCACCTACCCACTTCTGCATAGATGTTTGACAGAAGAACATAAGTCGTAACATTTTTAGAATCCAGCTCAAAAAGAATAGTTTCTGTAAATACTCCTAACCGTATATTCTTATGTGCTCTGCAGGCACCAAGCAAACACGTCCACATAGCCACCATAGGTATAATTGGCATTTTGATGATATAATTTAGAGTTTCCTCAACATAGCCAGCACTGCCAAGAAGGTCAATCATGCACACATAATGATCAATTGTAGGCATAATGCAATTAGAGTTACTCAATGTCATTGAAGTATTTACAGCCCTCATCCACTAATGCATGGTTGCATGCTAATAAAACACAAGCAAAGCTTATATAGTCAAGGCATGTTCCAGAGTGCTTCACCACTTCAAAGAATTTGAGAGCATCCTTGCAAAAGCCATTTTGTGCATATCCTGCAATCATTGTGTTCCATGATATTATATATCTTTGAGCCATTTTGTCAAACACTTCATGTGCCTTGTGTGTGCTTCCACATTTTTCATACATGTCTATCGGGGCATTCACAACTATGACATTTGATGAAAATCCATATTCGATTATGTTGTTATGGATGTCTATCCCCTGTTCTAAAGCTCCCAATTTGGGACAGGATGGGAGGATGCTGGCAAAGGTTGTGGAGTCGGGTTTTACACCTGACAATTGCATTTCCTTCAAAGTTTCCACAGACTTTTCATTTAACCCATTTTGCGCATATCCTACAATCATTGCATTCCAAGATAACACATTTCTTTGACCCATTTTGTCAAACAGTTCACGTGCCTTGTGTCTTTCCACATTTTGCATACATGTCTATCAGGGCACTTGCAGCTATGACATTCGACAACAACCCAAATTCAATTATGCTTTGATGGATGTCCATACCTTGTTCTACAACTCTCACTTTGGAACAGGCTGGGAGGATGCTGACAAAGGTTGTGGAATTTGGCTTGACGCCTACTAATTGCATTTGTTAAAAAATTTCCAAGGCCTTTTCAGTGAACCCATTTTGTACATATCCTGCATGCTCACTAGAATGTGTTGGGCCTAAAATAGGGATTCTACAATACAATGGTCCTCTAAATAGGTAAAAGGTAGAGGATCGTTCTAAATCCAACATATATAGAATGTTTATATATCGGTTTGGGGATATAGGCAAGGGTCTTGTTCAAAGGAGGTTGGAATGGATCTATAAGTGGAACCTACACATACAATCTATATATAGAAAGAGGGGTGGAGGAACTTACTAGATTGTTGGTGTCATTAGAAGTCAAAATAAGAATTATAAATATGAAGGTATCATTAGGTGGTAAAACAAGACCTTATTGAAAATAATGTAAAGACAACAATAAAGTAAATGATAATAAACATGTACTATATTATCAAATAGATGAAGCATACAACAATCACAAATTGCCCAAAGTACAAAACAAATAGGTTAGGGTTAGGGATACTTACATTGGGTTGACTTGTTCACAAATTAATTTCCCCCTTGGATTTTAGCACTTTGTGCAAGAAGATTGTAGGTAAAGTAAAAATGGATGGGTGAAACACTAAGTAGACCAATGTTGGGAACTCCAAAGACTTGGCATACCTTGATGGTGCAACTCTTATTCTTAAAATATTTAAGGCTTTTATTACTAAATTGTATTTATTGAGCGTATGCTCCTCTAACCTTAATTCCTCTTCTTGCTCCTAAAGAAGGAATTATGAGCGCAAGTAGAGCAAATTGATGTTGTTGCTTATTGAGAAATGATGGAGCATAACCTATAAATATGGTTCGAAACCTCAAAAATCAAATCTCAGTTTCAGTCAACATCATCACCTTGATCAATAACATACAAAGAAATCCACAAAAATCATTGTCATTAGAACACCAATGACATCAACCAAAACATGGGTGTTACAAGGCATCATTGGCTAGGTCGACAATGTCGGCTATCTGTGAGCAATGTGGAAAGAAGGCAATGTAGAAAAAGGGGCCAAAGTGAGGATAAGGAGACTAAGGAGGACAAATATGTTGATGTGATGGTGATATGAATATGGTAGTAAGAAGGATAGCCCATGAAACATCTCACGAAGTGATAGAACTCAACCCACAATGATCCTGATATATGCAAAGCATGGATTCAGGGTGATTAATACAATGACAAGCCCTAGATAAGAAAAATGTTAGTAAGCAAAAAATAGTGTGCATACAAATACTATGAAAGGAAAGATCTATGATAAGAGATAATTGTTGACAAAGCCAAGGAAAGAGAGTCGAAGAGAACATGGATGTAGTATGCATCCAAGTAAGGAGTAGGAAAATCTAATTTTTTATGTAATCCTTTAAGAGAATGAACTAGGAGGACTAGATCATCAGTGAGAGCAGCACAAAAATTAAGACATGATGTAAAAATTAAGGTTCCTTGATATGTATGTCCTCTCTAAGAAAGATTGAACTCTTCAAGCTCATCTATGTAGAACCAAAATGGATCTGGCTAGAGAGGGTAGATTGATTTGACTCCAATGCTACTTCACTAAGTCAAAATAAGAAATAAACATTGATCTAAGGCACAACTGTCCTTAGCATACATGTACTCTTTAGGAAAGATTGATGTTTTGAAGCTTGTTTATGTAGATCCACCTAGAGTTGGAAGAGAGGGCTCTCCAATTTTACTCCAATTATATTTTGTACTTCTAAAAAAATTAAAGAGTCAATGAGCAATTTTGGAACCAACTTGTAACTTTTTTGGATGACCTCATGATGTTATCAATAAAGAAATTTGAAATACCCACATTGTAACCTATAAAACAATAAGTTTTTGGACATAGATTCAAAGGTCTATCTAAAGTCTCCAAAGCAACAAAAGACTTTAGAGATTGTTGATGTTTTTCAATAGTAATTCAAAGATTAAAAATGTGGTCAATGGTTTGGAAATCTACTTAGAAGCTTGCTCACTCCTTGGTGTGAACTTACAATGCTCCAATTGATTGAAAATTAGTGCATTCAAACTTTAACATAAAGTTTTTCAACTTTTGCCTAATCAATTGATAGTCTTGTACCTATTTGTGTTAAGAGTCGTTGCCTAATTTTTGAAAGAGGTGAATAATGTGTTTTGTGTTGGAGGGTCTTGAAGGAAGGAGTATTGAGGGTGGGGAAGTTACAAAGAGAGTGAAGCCAAAAAAATATGATCGGCAAGGGGGAATTAGTGAGAAATAAAAATCATAAATGTGAGGAATCAACTTATTATTGATAGGGACATAAACAACCACACTGGGATCTCAACTACTAGAGAAACACTTAATTTTTCTAGGTATAAGAGAAGCATAGGACTTCCTCAATTAGAGAAGTGCTTCGTGTAATACAGAGTATTACAAGTACAATAAAATGGTTAAAACATTCTTTATTCTAGTCTATTTCCATCTTGAACTTATACGTTGAACACCTGCATGTTTTGGAGACAATGAATTGCCTTGTATATATGCTAAAATTGGCGTTCACTCATACATGGAATTTGGTCTTCACTAGCATATGCTAAGTATGCAACAAATTAAAAATATCTCATATTGATATCTTGTCACATGGAATGTAATCTTTACTAATATTTGTGGGGTTTGTAGCACATGATGAAAGCATTCAATTTGATTATGTAATGATCTGTCATTGCAATGTTCTTCTCGTTTTTATGGATATCTGCCATCATGTTCCTCAAATGTTCTTGTGGTTCTCATCCTCTCAAACTCCACTTGCTTCAACCCTGTAGTGACTACACATACTTTCCTTCCACTATTCAGTCAACCTTAATTACAAATCACATGCCTCCCTTTGTTGTCCGTAGCAAGGCTTGCCAAGTCACTGTCCAACCTCCTCTCAATAGTATCAATTGATAAACCTTATTATTCCAAATGTTAAATACCATATATATACAATCACAATGCAATACAAAATTTAATCTCCTCTCACATATACAAAATTTATTCTCCTCTCTAACATCAATCGATAAACCTCATTATGCAAGTTATTCAGGCACCATACATGTGTGCCAATAACAATTTTATATATATTGTAATTTTACTTTTGTATATATAAAGTCTAATAATTTATTTATAAACTAAAAGAAACAAATTGAAATCGTATAACACTAAAAAAAAAAGAAATACTCAAATCACAAACATATTGGCTCTCCTAGAAAGGGATGCAAAACAATGATGGAAATCCCTAAACTATAAATGAGACAAAATCCATATAAACAATTTGCATGAATATATATAAATTTGCATGCATAATCTGGAATGTGTAATTCAATCCAAATGACAGACCTTACACAGGCACAATATAATACAATTCTCCAAACAAAAGGACCATACAAAATGACAATAGTTGGTGTAAAGAACTATCAAAAGATGCTTTTCCCCATCATCTCCAAGCATTGGTTTGATTGTAAGTCCTCCTCTATGAATTCTTTTGAGCGTACCTATCCTCTTTCTTTTTTTAAAATCATCCCAGACATTCAGAAGCTTCCTGAAAACAGTTCAATGTCATGACACCTCCATCATATCATAAAACAAGGATTTACAAATTTCCCGTCAGTCTATAGGAAGCGACACACACTACATACTATACATCTGATTTTATGAAGACAACAGCATGGTCTAGATCTCCAAACACAGAAAAAGACACTATTTAGAAACTGCAAATAAATCCTGATCCCGTCTTTATCACTGCAGGTCTGAGACAGTGCACCTTGTTATAGTTCCAGCCTGTGTTTACAG
The DNA here is from genome assembly GCA_037957365.1 of Torreya grandis. Classification (NCBI taxonomy): domain Eukaryota; kingdom Viridiplantae; phylum Streptophyta; class Pinopsida; order Cupressales; family Taxaceae; genus Torreya; species Torreya grandis. The sequence continues at coordinate 877,399 of JARHVA010000306.1, forward strand.
ATTGCTTCACTTAGCATTACCAATAATCTCCACAAGAACATCTGGAACCGGTTTGCATCTCTCACAACAATTTGTCTTGCAACAATCTTGGAGATCAACTTGGTTGCAGTGTGGCAGTCAACACATACTCGAAGGTTCTTAATGACTCTAATAGTTGTCCCGGAGTGTGTGTTTAACAATCCAAAGGCAATTGCCAACTTCTCACTATGATGGCAGAGGAATAAATTTTTTGCTTCCTTCTCCACATCACTCAGTACATGTTTTGAATCTAGAAAGTAGCCTGCTGCTTTCATCTCCCAAGACAATTTCTCCAACTTTGCATAGATATGCTGTGTCTGTAGGTGTGATCTGTCTCCTACACAAGAAACACGCACCATTTTATGGCCTTCAATCCAACTACACCCTGGTATCTTTTTAATTCCTCTATCTTTCATCAATCTCCTTATCATTTGAACTTCGCCCCACCTGCCCACTTCTGCATAGATATTTGACAGAAGAATATAAGTCGCAGCATTTTGAGGATCCAGCTCACAAAGAAGAGTTGCTGCAAATACTCCTAACCCTATATTTGTATGTGCTCTACAAGCACCAAGCAAACACGTCCACACAACCACCACAGGTTTAATTGGCATTTTGATGATAAAGTTAAGAGATTCCTCAAGATAGCCAGCACGACCAAGGAGATCAACCATGCACACATAATGATCAATTGTACACGTAATGTAATAAGAGTCATTAATGCCATTGAAGCATTTACAGCCCTCATCCACTAAACCTGAATGGCTGCATGCTAATAAAATATAGGTGTAGCTTACATGGTCAGGGTATGTTCCAAAGTGCTTCATTACTTCAAAGAGTTTCAGAGCATCCTTGCAAAAGCCATTTTGTGCATATCCTGCAATCATAACATTCCATGAGATCAAAATTCTTTGAGGCATTTTGTCAAACAGTGCACGTGCCTTGTGTATGCTTCCACATTTTGCATACATGTCTACCAAGGCACTTACAACTACAAACATCTGACAAAAATCCTTTTTCGATTATGCTTTGATGGATGTCCATGCCCCGTTCCAAAGCTCCCATTTTGGCACAGGCTGGAAGGACGCTGGCAAAGGTTGTGGAGTTTGGCTTTACACCTGCCAGTTGCAATTGCTTAAAAGTTTCCATGGCCTTTATAAAAAAGCCATTCTGTGCATATCCTGCAATCATTACAGTCCACGAGACCACATCTCTTTCAGACATTTTGTCAAACAGTTTGAGTGCCTTGTGTATGCTTCCGCATTTTGCATACATATCTACCAGGGCACTTGATACTACATCCTCTGATAAAAATCCACTTTCGATTATGTTTAGATGGATGTCCATACCCTGCTCTAAAGCTCCCATTTTGGCACAGATTGGGAGGATGCTGGCAAAGGTTGTGGAGTCTGGCTTTACACCTGACAATTGCATTTGCTAAAAAAGCTTCCACAGCCTTTTCAAGAAACCCATTTTGTGCATATCCTGAAATCATTGCATTCCATGATACCACGTCTCTTTGGGCCATTTTTTCAAACAGTTCACATGCCTTGTGTGTGCTTCCACATTTTGCATACATGTCTATCAGTGCATTCACAACTATGACATCTAACAAAAATCCACATTCAATTATGCTTTGATGGATGTCCATACCATGTTCTAAAGCTCCAATTTTGGCACAGGCTGGAAGGATGCTGACAAAGGTTGTGGGGTTTGGCTTTACAACTGCCAATTGCATTTTCTTATAAATTTCCAAAGCCTTCTCAACAAATCCATTTTGTGCATATCCTGAAATAATCGCAGTCCATGAGACCACATTTTTTTGAGGCATTTCTTCAAAAAGTTATAAAGCCTTGTCAAGAACACCATTGTGTGAGTATCCTGCAATCATTGAAGTCCAGGAGACTATTTTTTTGAGGTATTTTGTCAAACAGCTCCTGTGCCTTGTGTATGATTCCACATTTCGCGTACATATCTAGCAGGGAATTTGCAACTACAACATCTGACAAAAAACCATTTTCCACTATACTTGATGAATGTCCATACCCTGTTCTAAGGCTCCCATTTTGGCACATGCTGGAAGGATGCTGGCAAAGGTTGTGGAGTTTGCCGTTACACCTACGAATTGCATTTGCTTAAACATTTCCAAGCCTTTTTCAGCAAATCCATTTTGTGCATATCCTGCAATCATTGCAGTCCACGAGACCACACCTGTCTTAGGCATTTTGTCAAATAGTTCACGTGCCTTGTGTATGCTTCCACATTTTGCATACATATCTATCAGGGCATTTGCCATCTGACAATATTTCCCTTTCCGTTATGCTTTGATGGATATCTATGCCTAATTCTAAATTTCCCGTTTCGGCACAGGCTGGTAAGATGCTGCCAAAGGTTGTGGTGTTTGGCTTTACACCTGCCAATTGCATTTGGTTATAAATTTCCAAAGCCTTTTCAACATACCCATTTCGTACATATCCTGTGATTATCGCTGTCCATGAGACCACATTTCTTTGAGACATCTCTTCGAAAAGTTTTGAAGCCTCATCACGAATACCATTTTGTGCTTATCCTGCAATTATTGCATTCCATGAGACCACATTTTTTTGCGGCATCTTGTCAAACAGTTCACGTGCCTTGTGTATGCTTCCACATTTTGCATACATATCTACCAGGGTATTTGCAACTACATCATCTGACAAAAAAACCCTTTCAATTATGCTTCGATGGAGATCCATACCCTGTTCCAAAGCTCTCATTTTGGCACAAGCCTGGAGTAAGCTAGAAAAAGGTGAACTGATCTGGTTGGACACCTGTTGGTTGCATTTCGCGAAACAGTGCCAAAGCCTCGTGAGGATAACCATATCTTCCGCAAGCTGCAATTATAATATTCCATGAGAAGAGGTCTCGTTCAGTAATTTGGTTAAACACTTGGCGAGCATCGACTAAACATCCGCAATTGTCATACATGCGTATGAGGGTATTTTGTAATAGTTTGTGTGAGGCAAACTTAGATTAACTGTGATTGATGTCGGAGTGGATTTGCTTACCCTCTGAAAGGGATTTCTTGGAAATGCAGGTCTGCAATAGTTTAGGACTGATGTGTGTAGTAAGCAGAATGTGTATCGTCCCCTTCAACTGTCCGCCTCTATACATAATGCTGTGAGATTGAGATGCGTAGTGGATGGCATTGACATTGTATGATTATAATTGGAGCGTTGGAATTATGCATTGTTAATCGATTTACTTCTACCACATTGATAATGAAACACTGTCAGTATTTGTCCAAGAAAGTGGGTTTTATGGGCAATTATTATTTATTTCTGTGAATACCAAGGATAAAAGGGAAGGGGTTGTTGACAAAGAAATACAGCCAACAAAGCCTTCTTGTACAAATTCAAAGTGTGTTATAGTAGAAAAAATGTATTATACATGTGATGTTTGCAGCTCGCAAGGAAGCAGTAAAGAGCAACGCAATCAGTCACAATCCGTTTAAGTGGAGAACATATAGATGACGTTGGAATGGTGTTTCTCAAGAATTTGAAAGTAAAGAAGAGGAGAATGAATCACTGGATTGATTGAAAGATTTTAATAACCTTTACGAAATTAAGGAGTCCATGGGACCAAGAGTTGCATTAAATAACTGTCTTTTAATATAAGGGTTGTCCTATTATTATTGCAGAATTTTTATTCTCTTCTCGATGCTAACTTTTTTATTAGGGATATTGATTATGTAATCTGTTGTATCGTTTAACCTTTCCTCTTCAAATAAGTCGGTTAAGTTGTCAACACTCAAGTTGTCTTTGTATTTGATACAGATGTCATTATAGGCTGCACACTCCATAATGAAGTGTCACTCTGTCTCCACTACACCCTTGTCACAAAGTAAACATGTTCTTGTTTCTTAATCTTCCTTGGGACGAATGGGATTGAGGGCATGTTATCTCACAAAAATAAGGTTCCAACTTCAATTACCCATGTTCATCCAATGTGAGTTATTTTTGCATGTGATTCACCTCATGTGACGACATTCATGGTTATAACTCCACTTTGTGTTTCCAAATGATAATTTTGTGTCACTTTCGCTGCATATCGGGGACAAAAGAAGCATTGTTTACTATTTTACACTCAACCATACTTGTGCACAAAAGGTAAGTCTGGTTTTGTAGTTTCTAAGACTAAGCGTCTCAACATTCAAAGACTTTCAAAGTGAGGTAAACTGTAGACACCCAAAAAGGACCCTTGGTTTATATTTATTGTTATAAATTATATATTATTGTCGCCTTTATCTATAGCTAGATGCTTGGTCCAAATTAGACATTATTCAACTATTATGACGACTTTCGCAACTTGAAAATCCTTTTGTGCATCCCTATCCTAACCTCCAATCAATGTTGAGCTTCTCCTTGCCCTATGGTCCTAACACCTATCGGGGTTGTTTATATGGTCATAGCACTTTAGATTGTGTCACCCTTTCAAATGGATGGGCCCATCCAACCAACCCTTTCTGCTTTTCTCATTTCCAACCATTGGAAATGTTGAAAAGCGTTATGTATTTTTTGTGATTTACACTCTCCATAATTCACTCTTATAGACTGTACATGCAAAGTAAGTGTGTTTTTAGGTGGTTTTAGCCCATGTTTTATATAGCACAATTTTTGGTATCCATGGTATTTTAATACAACTTTGATGATTTCTTATTGATTTACCCACAAATACTTACACATGCATTAGGATAAAGCAGAGCTTAGAAATTCATTATTGTGTTGTAAACACTTGAGTTAATACAATAAGAAGTTATTGTGTTGTATTTTTTATCGAAACGGTTTTCCCAAGTAAAATATAGTGTATCCTATAATCTTATGTGTATGTCATTTTTCGTATCATGTTTTAGCTTAAAGATTATATTAGTATTGCTTCTCTTGTATTAGTTTATCGGTATCTTTCTCTTCATTCTCTAACAAAACTAAGTTTTTTCTTTGTGTGAAGAGTTAGGGTTTATTTTACTTGTGATAAAATGTTTCTTTAGTGGGAGCTTTGCATGCAAGAATCTTTGTGTGAATGAAAATAACAAGAAGCACAATAATGAAGATTGACAAATTCAATTGTCAATATTTTGAGTTGTGAAAGCTCAAACTGGAAGATCTTCTTGTAGACAGAGATTAGTAGGTTGTTATATCAAGATTGTAATGTACATGTATAAAAGTAGAAGATTTCAGAAAAGATCGATAGTAAGACAATGAGTTTAATCAAATTATGTTTGTCATATTCAATTTTTTTTGAATGTATCGAAGAGAAAATTACTTAATAATAATTGGAAAATTTAGGGATTTTGTATTAGATAGTCTCTAATGATCAAATTGTTTCTCCAAAATAAGTTGTATTCATTGAGAATGAATGCTGGTAACCTTGTGGCAGAATATGAATTTAATTCTTTAGTACATTAATTATTTTATATCAAAATTAAAATGGATAAAGAAGAAAAGTGTATTACTCTACTTTGTATTTTACTTGACTATTGGGATAATCCAATTATGGCAATCACTAGTACTACATCAAATTTAAAAGTCAAAGATGTAATAGCAATGTTATTATTAGAAGAAATAAGGCACAAATCTATTTAGGATTATCAAATAAAAGATGTCTTTTTTAGGCCGATCCCAAGAGTGAAATAAAAAGAAGCCAGGATAATCAAAGTCCAAAGGTAATTCTAATACTACAATAAAAGATAAGAAGAAATGTTGGAACTATGGTAAAATGAGGAGTTTTAAGAAAGATTGTAGATCTAAAAAGGTTGAAAAAAGTAGGTCACTAGACAATTCATATTCTACAAAAGTGAAGAACTCCAATGAAGACTCGGGGGATCTATTCTTGGTAGATTCAAGCTTGCATTCATGCCATGATACATGGTTGATTGACTTGAGTGCATCTTTTCATACGAATCCTCACAAAGAGTGGTTATGTGAATTGAAAATACCAATGGAGTTGATGTCTTCCTAGGAGACAACTTGACCTACAAGGTCATAGGTCAAGGGAGAGTCAAGTTGATGTTCAAACATGGAATGATTAAAACCCTCCCTAGTGTTTTGCACATTTTGGGTTTGGCAAAAAATCTAATTTCTATAAGCAAGATGAGCAATGTGGGTGTGTATGTGATATTTAATAAGGATATTTGTAAGAGGGTCCATGGAGCTATGGTATTAGCAAGGGCAATTTGCACTAGAACATTGTTTAAGCTTGAGGCAATCACTGCAAGTGTTAATTGTAATAGCTTTGTTGTTCCTTAGGTTAAAAATAAACCATATTAGAATCCTATGCTACCTACAAAAAAGACAATGCTTTGGCATCAAAGGATGGGTCATATTAGAGAGAGACATTTGAGTGCTAAAAACTAAAGGTGTGGCTAGAAGAATTTTTTATTATCCTTTATATTTTGATTTCCATGAACATTATGTATATGGAAAGCAAAGTTGAGTAAAGTTTCCTAATAGTGTTATTAGAGAACATGAGATTATACATATGTGTTTGGAACTGTGAAAGTTCCATCACTAGGAAAGTCATTGTTTTATGTTTCTTTCATAGATGACTACTCGATAAAACCCTAGGTTTAGTGTATGAAGAATAAATCTAAGGTTTTTAAATAAGTTCAAGGAATTTAAGGATTTTGTTGAAAACTATATGGAAAATAAGATTAAGTTCTTTTGAAGTGATATTGGCGAAGAATATTGTTCCAATGCATTCAAGTAGTTATATAAGCATTGTGGAATAGAAAGGCAAAATACATCTTCATATATACCATAATAGAATGGAGTTACATAAATAATGAATATGACTCTGATGGATAAGGTGAAAAGTATGCTCAGTGGTGTAGGATTACAAAATATGTTATGGGTAAAATTAATCACGACTACTTGTTACTTGATAAAAAATCATCCACATCAGACATTGTCAATAAAACTCCACAGGAACAAGGACTAGTAAGAAACCCTTTCTAAAATATTTTAGGGTCTTTGATTGTGATACTTATATGCATATTATATAATTAAAAATAACTAAGCTAGCTTATAAATTAGCTAAGTGTATATTTATTAGATATAGTATCGGTGTAAAAGGATATAAAATTTGAAACCTAGAAACACATAAGACTATTTACAATTGTAATGTAATCTTCAGAGAAGTTAAAGGGGTTATAAAACATGAAGGACAATTAAAGGAAGAACTTGAAAAGGTGCGTGTTGAATTAGAAGAGAGAGAATATGTGTAATAAGATGAAGAAGATGAAGAAGAAGCAAAAAGGGAGTTACATAAGGAAGATTCAGACTAAAGAGAGGATAATCAATTGGAAGAGGGAAAATCTCAAACTCCAATCTTGAGAAGATCAGGTCAAACTAGAATAATACTAGAAATGTATAGTCCCCTTGATTTTTGTTCTACATTTATCTTATCAATTTTGTCAGTTACTAACGAAGACCCCAAGATTGTGAAGGAGGCACTTGGCTCAAATGAAAATAAGTCTTAGAAAAGGGCCATGGAGGAAGAAATGGAGTCCTTGGATAAAAATAAGACACATCACTTGGTAAAATTTCTTCAAGGTATCAAAACTGTTGGCTGAAAATATATGTTCTAGAAGATGTACAATGCATAGGGAAAAAAGAGAAGTATAAAGCTTGCTTCGTAGCAAAAGAATTCTCTACAAATAAATGAAATTGATTATAGTGAGATTTTTTCTCTTGTTGTTAAACTAACTTAAATTGTATTTATTTTGGCTATTGTTGTTGCTTTCGATATTGAAATAGAACAAATAGATGCAAAGATAACATTTATGCATGGGGAGCTTGAGGAAGAAATTTATATTATGCAACTTGAAATTTTCAAGGTGAAAGGAAAGGAGGACTTGGTGTGCAAGTTGAAGAAGTCTTTTTATGACATGAAGCAATTACCAAGGGTGTGGAATAATATGTTTTGTAGTTATGTGTTGGTACTTGGGATTGTACAAAGCAAAGTTGATCGTTATGTGTATTTTAAACAAGAAGGTGATAGCTTTGTTATCATAGTTTTACATGTAGATAATTTTGTTAATCTGTAACAACAAAAAAATGTTCAAGAAGGTTGAATCTCAACTATCATCTTAGTTCGATATGAAGGATCTAGATGTTGCAAAGTTTATTTTGGGCATGAAAATTAAAATGAATTGACCAAATAGGAAACTATTATTAAATCTGAAGAAATGTGTTGCGCTGATATTGCAAAGGCTTAGAATGGAGGAATGTAAACTTGTAATCACTCCCTTTCTTTTTGGTCAATATTTATGTATTGAACAATGTCCCAACACACAAGAGGAAACCAATGAAATGTCTCACATCCTAATTCAATTATTGTTGGAAACTTGATGTATGCAATGGTCTACATAAGCCCTGACATTGCCCATGCAATGGGAGTTAAGAGAAAATTTATGTCTGACCCTAGGAAGGAAAATTGAATTGATGTGATAAGGACTTTTAGATATCTACCTTCCACTTTAGATTTTGAAATTTGCTACCAAGGAAGACCTGGTGAAAATAAAACTATGAATCTACAAGTATTTTTGGATTTTAGTCGAGCTAAAGATCTTGACTATTGAAGATCAACAAATACTCATGTTTAACTTGCCAGTGTGTGTCATATTCACACTAGTTTTGAAGTCCATCTTAGGTAGATGTGTTACCAAAGTGTGTTGTATTATGTGCACAACATCGTTAATATGTAATTTTAAGTGGTAGTTATCCTCACATGTGATGAGTTATCACCTGGGGAATGATCTTATCCCACCTTTCATTCAACCAATAATAATCTCTCACTCACCTCTAAATTTTCCTATATAAGGACCTCTTGTGTCCTTGTAAAAATATAGATTGGAGCTTAGAATCATCTCTTGAACTGGTGGAGATGTAGTTTGATAGAGATTTTTTTTCTAGTGCAACCATTGTTGGTTGCACACATATACATTGTATATTCTATTAGTGTAATACAATGTGTTGTTGTTGGTAACTATCATTCTATGATCTGAACATTGTTGTGCAGATGGATGTTCATTGCAAAGTTTTCCTAGGCCATCTTCAATCCAGATATAATTTATTTTGGGGAGAAGTGAGATGGATGAGAAAAAGGTAAGAAATTGTTACAATGTCTACTATAGACGCAAAGTACATGGCAACCACTCATGATAGTAAGTGTTCTACCATATTTTCTATTTAACAATGAATATGTTGTACAATAGCTATAAGACTTGAAAGATATCAAAATGCTAAAGATGTATAATTATTAACAATTCTGATTTGCATCTTTCTAAATATGGACATATGTTATTTTTAGAAAATACGAAGAAGGAATGTAATTAGCTTAGATCTGTGATTTTTGTTGATTGTTTCTGATGTTTGAAAATGATAATTAGTGAAATAGATGACTATGACTGTGCATGATTAGAGGTAGAATCTAAAATTGATGTTGGACAAGACCGCACTCCTTAAACACGAATGCAGGTTGGTTGTGTCTATTGATTGCGGACCTATCCAAGTTGAGTGTGACTGATGAGTGACAGTGAAAACAAAGAAATGTAGAAATGTGACAACAGAGGGTCAGAAACATATCTGAAAATATTCATGGACAAGACTACACTCCTAAGAAAATAATGTATGATGGTCATGTCCATTGATTACAAACTTGTCCACGTTGATTGTGAAGAAAATATAATTGTTTCACCTTTTGCCCCTGTGTCTACTGAGTGGACTGAATGTTGTGATTCTAATATTTCGACACGAATATAATTATTTTTCTCCTTTTTGATTTAGAAACCCTAAGGGTCTTCATGAGAGCTATAAACCTACAAAAAACAAAGGGGCAGTGTAATGGTCTGAGCTGACACTAATCACCCCCTTGATAATTGAGCATTGCCTAGATATCTAGATACTTCGAGTAAAGAATCAAGCTACATGTAGTTCTCCCACCTAGAGCGATTTTATAATTGTGTTCCTTGACTATATGTATGCATCTATAAATTTGGTTTTGATACTTGACAATAATAACTCTTGACTTATTTTGATATACTTTAGACTTGGTTTGTGACTACTCTATGTGAATGAGCTTAAATTTGGGAAGAATAGGGGAAATTTTTGTAATGTGAAAAAATGTATAAATGCTTAATAGATAATGTCAATCTAGGAATAATGAATTACCTTTTATTTGTATTTATAGTGAAACTTTTTGATAATTTCATTTAGCCGACCTTATAAAATATGTAGGAAGACCAAATAGATATTTTAAAATTTGGAAACTATTTGTTAATTAGCATGGGATGAGGCCACTATAGGTGGATAGTTTCATGGCAATGGACATGTTCGTCTATCGTGGATCTGTCTTAGAGAATCAAGGACAATTATCTTGAATTGGAGGTATTATTAGAGTGATGTAGCAGAGGTTTGAGCAATAAACTTTTAAAAAATTGTGTCTTAAAGATGACGAGCATATGGTCAAGCTCATATATAGATAGATGGCTTAGAGGAATGGCGAGTGAGAGTTATGCAAGTCAAGTGCCAAAAATTAACATTATGAAGTTTTGGTGACTAGATTTAGGTATCTACAATAAGGAAGTAATATGGTCCTAAGAGTTGTGTTCAATAGTTGATTTCTTACAATTTTTTTAAAGAATAGACCATGACAGTCAAAGTGCAATATGTTTGGCAAAGAGCCCAACTTATCATTTTTTGATCAAAGCATATTGATGTATGATATCACTTTGTTAGATTAATTATTGTAGATAAGAAGGTACTATTGGAAAACGTTGATACAAATGATAATGTTGTTGATTCAGTGATGAAGATTGTGAGTACAAAGAATTTTTCTCGATGTAGAAGATCAATGGGCATGGTTGCCCTTAATTGTTGAAATTATATCCCTATGGTTACCTATGGAAAGTACTCAATAAATGGGAAAATTTTGGAAATGAGTTGTATACTTTTCATGAATTACATTCTACATGATTTACACTCTTGTAGACTGTACATATGGATTAGGGGGACCTAATGGGTGTGTTTTTTGGGTGGTTTTAGCCCATATTTTATATAACCTATAGTTTTAGGACCCATGGTACTATAATGCCACTTTGATTGTTTTTTATTGATGTGCCTACAAATACTCGCACATGTATTAGGGTAAAGCAAAATTCAGAAGTATATTATTGTATTGTAAATAGCTAAGTTAATATAATAATAAGTTAATGTGCTAGGTTTTTCCATGAAAGGGTTTCCTCAAGTGAAATATTCTGTACTGTATAATCTTGTGTGTGTCATTTTTCCTATTTTGTTTTAGCTTAAGTATTTTATTAGTATTGCTTCTCTTTTATTAGTTTATTGGTCTATTTATCTTCATGAAATTGGTCACGTGTATGAATCTTGCCAAATTTTGAATTCAAGTCACTTATAAAATAGACAAGTGATTAGGTTCATTTGATCATGAAGTACAATTAAAAAAAATCATCCATTAGCTAGCATTCTGTTGTGGAACAAGCCTAGAGCATTTGTTGAAGTTGTTTTAGCTATGAAATTCCAATTTATCAACTATTTTTTTCTTTTTTAGGGGTATGATAAATTAGGGGATATCTCTAAAATAAACCTACAAACCAAACCATTAATATTTCAATTTTGTAGATTTAATGCATTGCAGGAACATGAGTTGAAGTAACAATAGGCAAGCGAACGACAAAGCTATTCAAAGTTGGTGGCATATTTTCTAGGGCCCTCCATTTGATCTTGACATTCAATTAGAATTGTTCATACGCTTTTGACAGTGTAATAGTAACAAATTTGGGTTTCACTATGACATGTCTTAAGTGGTGAAGGCATGTGAACAGATTCAAATTGTAATATTACGATCAAATACAATTCAAAAGACCTTGTAACATCAATCTAAAAATCTAAGAACCTTCTACCCCTATAAATATTTGATTGAGTAATTAATTAAACATTATAATAATATTATAATGATTTACATATTTTATAATGCTTAATTAAAAATTGGTATATTTTAATTCTATGTTAAAATGAATGCTTCTTATTAGATAGGATTATAATAAGAAATTATAAAAAAGGTTTGTTACCCCCACCCAAAAAAAAAAAAAAAAAAAAAACAACAAAACAAAACAATAATTATAAACATTTTGGTTCCTAACATTTTCAAGTTAATACAATGCAGTCCTAAATGTTCATATGCACAACTACTCTTAACTTATTCTTAAATAGCCATAAGTTTTCATAAGTGAATCATAACCGTTAAATTAGATTAAATCCGCACATTCAAATAATGTATTTTCTAATGACCCTCCATATGATCATATATGCTTTTCTTTTAGAGACATTGGCTTTTTTTATTGACCTATTTTGTACACCGAAAAAGTTGACCATGGTATAAATGGTTTACAATTTAAAGGGTTACATTATCATATTGATCATTTAAAAAATATGATAATATAGTTAAATTGAGACTATTTATCTCATGTCAATAAAAAATTATAGAAAAAATGATGAAGTTAGATTGATATTTATCAATATTTTTCAAATAAATTTATTTAAGATATTTTTACTGATTATTAATATATTAAAATGTGACTTATTATAATATATAAAAGCAAATTATTTGTAATTTTTCAAACCCAAGGTGGAATACTAATAGTGTCACTAGCAAAGTGATTTTTAACTTACTATAAAAAAAAGAAATTACTTCACAATAAATTTCGTTTAAATTATGAAAACAAATTTCACTCAATATTTTATATAAAGAATCATTCTAACTTAAAATTTTGTGTTTCCTTTGAACATAATGTTATCAAATATATTTCTATGACACGAATAATTATTTTCTTATTCTTTTAAATTCTTTATTAAAACTAAAAAACGTTATTTCCTCTGTTTATATGCAACTATGTATGTTATGATATCATTCAAATATTTTTCAAACAAGGAAAACAGAATACATCAGTTACATGATTTATAAAACTCTATCAATCTAATTGCCTACTTTAAATTTTGTACAAAAAGCTGTATAAAATTTGAAGTAGTTTTATATAATTATAGTTGAAGTTTGTAAACAAATGTCACTCAGGCCCCATGAAATTTGGTCATCACTAACATTTAATACTTAATACATCTGATTAAAAATGTCTCCAATTCATATCATGTCATGTTACATATAATCTACACTACTATTTGCTGAGTTTGTAGCGCACAAAAAAAACTTCCTTGATCATGCTATGCTATCTAATTGTAATGTCCCTCTCACTCCTATGGACTTCTTCCATCATATTTCTCAAAAGTTCATATATGATTCTTATCCCCCTATATTCCCCATATTCTAAACCTAAAGCGATTACAAATATTTTCTTTTTTATAATCAGTTGACTACAAATAGTGTCTCTCTTTGCTATCCATAGCCAAATTAGGATCACAAGAAAGAGCCATAACCTTTTAGCTCACTGGTCACTTTCTAACCCTCCTCTCAATAACATCAATATATAAATTTCATTATAAAAAAGTTGAAACGGTTGCAGACAATTGTAATATAATATAAATTATAATTTTACTTTACATATACAAATTCTGTTCTCTTTTTTCTACTGTCAATCCATAAACCTCCTTTTGCAAAGTTTTCATGCGTCATATACATATGTTAATTACAATGTAATAAAAAACGTAATTTACTTCTGTATATATAAATTCTATTTTTTTTCTTTCTAAACTAAAAACAAACAAATTAATATTAATATAAAAAAAATTGAGAGTTCACAAACATGTTAGCTCTCTGGTAGAATTTGGCATCACAATTCGCACTAGAAGCCACCACTGATATGGAATGATGCTTATGAACAACTCATGAACGAAGGGAAAAAGAAGAAATTCAATTGTTAACATGACCTCTGTTCAATATTTTTTCCCCTGCCACTGCTAACACTAAACTTTGATGATAAACATTCAGATTACATAGATTTACCCAATTGGGAAAAAAAAAAGAAAAAAGAGGCAACCATGAAAGAGATCTCCGTTATTATTCATGCACAACATGCAGAAAATACAATGAACGCTGAACCCCGTTGAAAGAATGGCAATGGGCAGCCAACACACAGATCTACCCTGCAACTGGTAGCATGCAACCTCTCTTTCTAACATAGTGCAAATTTATTCCCATAAACCGATTAAATTTTCCCAAATGACCCTTCATCTGCCTATTCCATATTACATGCCAAAAAACCATACAATTTTTTGGCTTTTCTATTACATAACTCCCAAAATATGGATTATTTCTCTTACAATAACTCCCAAAATATAAGCATAATTCATTACATTTTATGACTTTGATCCCATATGGCACAAGACGATACAATTCATCCAGACAAAAGGATCATACAGAATGACAGGTTGGAATAAAGAAGATAATGTTCTCCCCATCATCTCTCAGCACTGGATTGATTGTAAGCCCTTCTCTCACATTTCCTATTGGCCAAGCATCTTTCTATTTCCTTCAGGCATTCCTCTCCTTTTCCTTTTTCGCATTCTCCACCTCCTTCTCCAGCTTTTTATTCTGACATGCGCGTGCTGCCTGAAAACGCTTAATGTCATGACACCTCCATGGTTTCATAAAACAGAGCTTAAACAAATACCCCATCAGAATGTATAGGCAACAGCATGGTCTAGATCTTCAAACACTTAGAAAAACACACTTCTTATAAAGTGGAAATAAAACCTGGTCACTTTTTTAGACCTTGTTATAGTGCAAGCCCATGTTAACAGTTTGCTTCACTTAGCATCACCAATAATCTATGGAAGAGCATTGTCCTTGTTTGAAATGATGGAACCGGTTTGCATCTTTCACAACAATTTGTTTTGCAATAATCTTGGAGATAAACTTGGTTGCAGTGTGGCAATCAACGCATACTTGAAGGTTGTTGACAACTCAAATAGTTGTTCCACAGGATGCGTTTAACAATTCAAATGCAATTGTCAAGTTCTCACTAACGTGGTATAGGATTTTATTTTTTTTTGCCTCAACATCATTCAATATGTCTTGAATCTGGAAAATACGCTGCTGCCTTCATCTCCCGAGACAAATTATCCAGCTTTGCATAGATCTTCATCTGCGGGTGTGATCTGTCTCCTAAGCAAAAAATTGTACCATTTTTTGGCCTTCAATCCAACTACATCCAGCATCTTTTTAATTCCTCTATGTTTCATCAATCTCCTTATCATTTGAACCTCACCCCACCTGTCCCACTTCTACATAGATGTGTGATAGAAGAACATAAGTCGCAGTATTTTGAGGATCCAGCTCAAAAAGAGGAGTTGCTGTAAATACTCCAAACCCTATATTCTTATGTGCTCTACAGGCTCCAAGCAAACACGTCCACACACCACCACAGGTTTAATTGGGATTTTGATGACATAGTTTAGAGTTTCCTCGAGGAAAATGAATGCTGTAGATCACCATTGGCTCTTAAAACAGTGGCAGAATCTCTAGTGGGCGAGAAATTATCTAGGGAGTGGGAGTCCAAATTACATCAGCTAAAGGAGGTTGCTAATCAGGACGACGACGCAATTATGTAGATCCTTAAGTTGAGTTATGACTCTCTCCCTACTCTTAAATCTTGTTTTGCACATTTTTCTTCTCTGAGGATGAGGAAATAGACCCCCAGTATCTCATAAATCTATGGATAGTAGAGGGATTTATTCATGCTGTAGAAGACCGTCTCTGAGAGATATATGACTACGACTTATATCCAGATATTCCAGACAATTAAGTTCACCTATTGGTAGCTTTTCTAGCCTATGGCAATCAGAAATGTCAAGCAAGTGAAGACTCTTTAAACTTCTAACACATTGGTACCTCTTCAATAGTTTCACGACCACGTAAATTCAAAACTCTACGGAGTTTCAAATTTCCAAAACATATAGGTATTGTAGAGATACAAGTGTGACTGAAGTCTAGAACCCGAAATACTCTGACACTGCTAAACCAGTTTGCTAGAATATTTTGAATTTTGACATTTTGAGACAATGACACACTGCGAAGACACGAGGTAGAATTTGCACTGCTGTTTGCCATCGATCCATCAATTATGTCTTTCTTGGCTAATAAAATCCTGCAGCAACCGCTATTTCCTTGTATTGCCAGATTATTGGTGAACGCCTCATTCACACTAAATGCACATTGACTTTCTTTTGATATACTAATGGCCAAATCAAGCAACAAATCATGCATTTTGCACCTTTTAGATTGCTGATAATAGTCCCTCTCTCCTATTTCCTCTAAACATAAATTGTGAAGATGATATGTATAACTCCACCCAATCTCTACCTGGTCTTCTACGACATGAATAAATCCATCTACTATTCACAAATCTAAACATAGATTGTGAAGATGATATGTATAACTCCACCCAATCTGTGAATAGTAGATGGATTTATTCATGTCGTAGAAGACCAGGTAGAGATTGGGTGGAGTTATACATATCATCTTCACAATCTATGTTTAGATATGTGAATAGTAGATGGATTTATTCATGTCGTAGAAGACCAAGTAGAGATTGGGTGGAGTTATACATATCATCTTCACAATCTATGTTTAGTGGAAATAGGAGAGAGAGACTATTATCAGCAATCTAAAAGGTGCAAAATGCATGATTTGTTGCTTGATTTTGTCATTAGTATATCAAAAGAAAATCAATGTGCATTCAGTGTGGGCAAAGCAATCACCAATATTCTGGCAATAAATACAAGGAAATAGTGGCTGCCTCAAGATTTTATTGACCAAGAAAAGCATAGTTGATGGAGTGATGGCAAACAGAAGTGCAAATTCTACCTTGTGTCTTTGCACTCTGTCATTGTCTGAAAATGTTAAAATTCAAAATATTCTAGCAAACTAGTTTAGCAGTGTCAGAGTACTATGGGTTCTAGACTTCAGTCACACTTGTATCTCTGCAATGCCTACATGTTTTGGAAATTTGAAACTCTTCAGAGCTTTGAATTTAAGTGGCTGTGAGATTATTGAAGAGGTACCAGTGTGTTAGAAGTTTAAAGAGTCTTCGCTTGCTTGACATTTCTGACTGCCATAGGCTAGAAAAATTACCTTTGTGGATAGGTGAACTTAATTGTATGGAATATCTGGATATAAGTTGTAATCGTATATCTCTCAATGACAGTCTTCTATGGCATAAATAAATTCATCTGCTATCCACAAATTTATGAGACGTTGGGGGTCTATTTTCTCATCCTCAGGAAAGAAAGAAAAATATGCAAAACAAGATTTAAAAGGAGCAGGGAGAGAGTCATAACTCAACTTAAGGATCTGCATAATTGGGTTGTCGTCTTGATTAGCTTCCTCCTTTAGCTGACATAATTTGGACTCCCACTCCCTAGATAGTGTCTTGTCCACCAGAGATGTTGCCACTATTTTAAGAGCTAATGGCAATCTACAAGCAATCTCCTCAATAGATCTCGTGTTTGTGGGTGTGCTCTGTCTCCTACACAAAAAAAATGTACCATTTTTTGGCCTTCAATCCAACTACATCCAGGTATCTTTTG
Source organism: Torreya grandis (assembly GCA_037957365.1). NCBI lineage: Eukaryota > Viridiplantae > Streptophyta > Pinopsida > Cupressales > Taxaceae > Torreya > Torreya grandis. The sequence goes on from JARHVA010000306.1 coordinate 895,014, forward strand.
AATTCCTCTATCTTTCATCAATCTCCTTACCATCTGAACCTCGCTCCACCTTCCCACTTCTGCATAGATGTTTGACAGAAGAACATAGGTTGCAGCATTTTTAGGATCCAGCTCAAAAACAAAAGTTGATGCAAATACTCCTAGCCTTATATTCTTATGTGCTCTATAGGCACCAAGCAAACACGTCCACACAACCAGCATGGGTTTAAAAGGCATTTTGATGATAAAATTTAGTGTGTCCTTGAGATAACCAGCACGGCCAATAAGGTCAACCATGCATACATAATGATCAATGGTAGGTGCCATGCAATACGAGTCACTCATATCACTGAAGTATTTACAGCCTTCACCCACTAAACCTGCATGGCTGCATGCTAATAGAACAGAAGTGTAGCTTACATGGTCAGGGAATGTTCCAGAATGTTTCATTAGTTCAAAGAGTTTGAAAGCCTCCTTGCAGAAACCATTTTGTGCATACCCTGCAATTATAGCATCCCATGAAATCACATCTTTTTGAGACATTTTGTTAAACAGTTCATGTGCCTTGTGTATGCTTCCACATTTTGCATACATGTCTATCAGGGCATTCACAACTACAACATCCGACAAAAATCCACATTCAATTATGCTTTGATGGATGTCCATGCCCTGTTCTAAAGCTCCCATTTTGGCAGAGGCTGGGAGGATGCTGGCAAAGGTTGTGGAGTCTGGCTTTACACCTGCCAATTGCATTTGCTTAAAAGTTTCCAGGGCCTTTTCAACAAACCCATTTTGTGCATATGCTGCAATCATTGCAGTCCATGAGATCACATTTCTTCCAGGCATTTCTTTAAAAAGCCTTGAAGCCTCCTCAATAACACCATTTTGTGCATATCCTGCAATCGTTGCAGTCCATGAGACTACATTTTTTTGAGGCATTTCATCAAAGGGTTCCCGTGCCTTGTGTATGCTTCCACATTTTACATACATATCCAGTAGGGCATTTGCAACTATAACATCTGACAAAAATCCTCTTTCCATTATCCTTTGATGGATGCCCACACCTTGTTCTAAAGCTCCCATTTTGGCACAGACTGGGAGGATACTGACAAAGGTTGTGGAGACTGGCTTTACACCTGCCAATTGCATTTGCTTAAAAATTTCCATGGCCTTTTCAACAAACCCATTCTGTGTATATCCTGCAATCATTGAAGTCCGTGAAACCACATCTCTTTGAGGCATTTTGTCAAACAGTTCACGCGCCTTGTGTAGGCTTCCCCATTTTCATACATGTCTATCAGGGCACTTACAACTACAACATCTGACAAAAAACCGCTTTCAATTATGCTTTGATGGATGCCCATACCCTGTTCCAAAGCTCTTATTTTGGCACAGGCTGGGAGTATGCTGGCAAAGGTGAACTGATCTGGTCGGACACCAGTCGGTTGCATTTGGCGAAACAGTGTCAATGCCTCGAGAGGATACCCATGCCTGTTGTAAGCTGCAATTATGATATTCCATGAGTAGATATCTCGTTCAGTCATTTGCTCAAACACCTTGCGAGCATTCACTAAACATCCGCACTTGTCGTACATGCGTATAAGGGTATTTTGTAGAAGTTTATGTTTGGCAAAGTGAAATTCACTGTGATTGATGTGGGAGTGGATTTGTTTACCTTCTGAAAGGGCTTTTTTGGAAATGCAGGTGTGCAATAATAGAAAGTATGCAGAAGAGTCTACAGGGGCGTTGTGTGTGGTAAGTAGAAATGTGTAGCGTCTCCTTCGACCGACTTTCCCTACATAATGCAGTGACAGTGTGATTGAGATTGGAAGTGGATGGCATTGGCATCGTATGATTATAATCGGCAAGGCATTGTTATTCGCCATACCTTTACCCCAATGACAATGGAAGTGTCACATCATTTTTTTCAAAAGTGTGTTTTATTTTTTTAAAATAAATTGAAAATGCTGCTATTAATTAATCAAATAAATAATACATAGACAAGTTAACAGAATATTATAAGAGAAAGGGGTAAGTAGTTTACAAAACAACTCTTATAAGGGGGTTAATTGAAATAGGAAGTGAGACCAAAATAATGAATTTTTCAACCAAAATCGAAACTAAAACAGTGATAGTCTATTTCTTTTGCAATGCTATGAGTTTGTCCTTAATCTTCTTAGTGACAATGAGTAGCTCAGGGTCCCTAGTATTGAACTGTTTCAGCTGTAAAAAAAGAGAGGAGATTAAATGAGTTTGTTGAATAACTAAAACCGAACATTTCCCAGAGTATAGTTGTTGGCCGCTATTTTTCCAAATATGAAAGAGGATGACCAATCGACAAGTGTTCCATATGACAGAGTGGGTGACAGGGTGGAAAGTGCCTAACAGGGTAGTTTTTTATTGAAATTGCTAGGAAAGAGTTTCGAAATAAGGGAGAGTAGAGAGGGCCAGAGCTACGAAGCGGATGGGCAGTACCAAAATAAGTGAGGAATAGTTTCAAGGGTGGGCGATCCAAAACTCAGAAGTTCTGGTTGACGAAGATTGCAATAGCACAGAAACAACACAATGACAATGAATTCTCTGAGAAGAGACGTCGTATTACTTACATATCGCAATACAAATATAGGCTTATCTCTGAGAAGAGATGTCTTGCCAAAACATACGCTTATCTCTGAGAAGAGATGTCTGCCTTCCCATTTCGGGTTACAATGCATTTATACATATTTTTGAAAACAACCTCAGGAGATTGCGTGGCTCGAGGAATTAATGAGTGACGATTTAACGTCCCAGCATTAAAACCATACAGTGCTCGAGGACATACGTCCCAACATTAAAACAATACAACGCTCGAGGACATAATCACTCGAGGACAAAACTGTCACCGACAATAAAAAATGAAAACAATACAAAATTTGAGGAATTACTGCCACCGAATGGTCACCTCGAACTGTTGCCCAGATCATTCCTCCTTCCTTGAAAAGCAATGGTCCCCATTGCGTCACCGTTCCCCATCAGGGGTGGTAGTTGTGTCTTGATTTGATTCCCGATGCACACTTGGAAGGCACTGTGGTTTATGGAACAGTGCGGGGCCCCGATTGTTCACCATTTCTGTCTGACCATCAGTTTGTGGATGGAAGGCTGTGAACTTCTTCAACGCGATATCTATTTGCTTCTGTTGTTGTGTTGTCAGGGCTGTAACATCGCCTCTTTTGGATTCCTGTGGCTTGACCACCATGAAAACAAATTTCTTGGCACTAAGCAGAGAGACAGATGTGGAAGGTGGTACTTCTGGTACCCTGTAGCACCGTGTTCCAAGAGTGAGAGTGATCCGTCTAGTTCTTGATTCGTATATACCATGTCGATCATACATGAATGGCTGACCAAAGAGTACATCACAAACATCTAGATTGACCACATCACATAAGACCTCATCTTGGAAAGGTTATATTACATATGAGAGAAGACATTGGTGGGTGACACGGAGGTCTCTCCCTGGGCTTAACCATCCAATACTGTATGGTTTTGGGTGAGGTTTCATGGACAGATTTAGGCTTTTCACAACATTAGTAGAGATTAAATTCTTTTGACTTTCGCTATCAAGAATGAAATGCAGAGGCTTACCTTTCACCCATAACTTAGAGTGAAACAACCTTTCCTTGTCATCTAGCATCTCGTCGTGTGTCTGTGATGAAGCTACAATGGCTTCAGGATCAACATCTATAATTTCTTCTTCAACCTCTTCGACTGCAGGGTCTGTATGAGGTAGAGCAGTAGATGTTGAGGATGGTGACTCAGAAAGCAGTGATTTGATAGCTCGACATTCTTCTTTAGAGTGACTTCCAGATTTGTGATAACCACACCACTTCCCGGTCTTTCCTTCCCTTTGCTTCCAATTTTGGCCTTGTGTTTGACCTTCTTTATCACTTTTCCATTTTGAAGACTGATTCTTTATATCCATTCTTCCATGCTTCTGCTCAATCTTTACTGTGAACTTATATGCCTCACCGATGGTTTCCAAATTGAAGAGTTCCATTTCCCCTCGGATGTACCATTGTGGTCCACCATGATATTTGAGCATTTTATGTTTCTCACTTTCTTGAATTCCCAATCTTGCAAACAAAGAATAAAAAGTGTCTGTGTAATCTTGCACAGATTGGTCCTTGCCTTGGCGAAGTTGTTGCCACTGTATGTATAGATCATCATACGCGTTGATGGGATAGTATTCTTCTTTTACTGCTTCCGTAAAATCATCCCAGGTGGGTTCCACCCCAAGGCCAATGATATCCGTACTGAACCTCTTTTTGTACACTTCCCACCAATTTTTCACGGGCAATGATGATTTCAAAAGAGCAAAAGTGATCTTTTCTCCATTGGTGAACTTATTTACAGAGAAGTAGGATGACAGTTGATCCAACCAATTTTCCACTGCATCAACATTGATTTTGCCTTCAAATGTGGGAATATCAAAATTTACCTGAACCTTGAAGGGTGTTGGGGCACTGAAGGGAAGCTCCCTCGATGAGGAGCCCAGATGTGTAGCTGCAGAGCTAGAATTTCCCATTGGAAGTGTTTGAAGAATTTGAGCAAATTGTTGGAGCATCTGCGCTTGTTGCCGCTGGAGGGCTTCATTCACCATTTCCTTGAAAGGATCAGATGTCTCAGTGTTGTCTGCCATTTGAGGTTGTTTAGGGCGCACAGGTAGAGCGTTTGGAAGCTTTGTCGCTTCCCACCCAAGTTTCCTATATCCTGACCTCGTCTTTGGGAACATACACTCTCAAGACAAACTGCTCTAATACCACTGATCCAAAACTCAAAAGTTTTGGTTGACGAAGATTGCAAGAGCACAGAAACAACACAATAACAATGACGTCGTATTACTTAAAGATCGAAATACAAATATAGACTTATCTCTGAGAAGATATGTCTTGCCAAAACATACGCTCTGAGATGAGATGTCTGCCTTCCCATTTTGGGTTACAATGCATTTATACATATTTATGAAAACAACCTCAGGAGATTGTGTGGCTTGAGGAATTAATGAGTGATGATTTAACGTCCCAGCATTAAAACCATACAATGCTCGAGGACATACGTCCCAGCATTAAAACAATACAATGCTCGAGGACATAATCTCTCGAGGACAAAACTGTCACCGACAATACAAAATGAAAACAATACAAAATTTGAGGAATTACTGCCACCGAATGGTCACCTCAAACTGTTGCCTAGATCAGTGGGGCAAAAGATACATTTTCCAGCAACAAGTCCGAGCTTTGATAAAGTTTGACCAACAGGAAGTTTCATGTTATGAATCTATAACCACCATCCTATGAACTTCTCCAATTGAGGATGATGTTATCCATCTCGAGGCCATATTAGATTGGGGAATGAATTATCTACTAATAACCCACATCTTGAGCAATTTATCCTTTAGGAAACATCGACGATGCAAAGTGTAACAACCTACCTCGCTGTTCTTAGAAAAAGTAGATTTAAAAAAAAAAACACTAAATATTGAACATTCATTCAATTACATTTGCTAGAATACTTTAGTTAGTCATAAAATTAACAACTACAAGTAGTAACAGTTTCAACATTCCAATATTGCAAGCAATAATAAAATGTAAGATACACAAAGTTTACTATGTCACAAGGGACATTAGCACAATCTAAATTCTCAAACTAAGTACTGGTACCAATTCAACCAATCATATGGTTTTATATGCAATCAAGTCTATCCTAACCTAGCCTAAGGATCTAGACCCGATTCCCCCACCACAACTTGGGTAGCCTACATATTTGCTCTTTGGAATCAAGGTCTGATGTAGTTCTCCTTTCAATTATGATGGTCTCCTCCACGAGACATCACCACTGAAGGGATTGGAACTCTAAGCCAAATAGGGAAAAAACTACTCATGACACAGATGAGCTTCTAAAGTTCTAGTCTAATCCCACAGCTAAGTGACACATTCTAGCATAACATCTTGTTAATCTAGACTTGTGTGCTTAGCCAAGCACTCTCACATAAAAACCTAGATAATAGCAATGATGAAGGAATCCACATTCCTAGTTCCATAGAGAAACACATGCTAAGCATATGTGTAAGCTAAGTATACAAAACAAAGCAAATCATACAATACATAACAGTTGAACCTATCATTCATTAATACTCTCAAGATTGTACGCACACGTACATGTTGTCCTGCTAACTGATATAAACATACTGCTCAAGTCAAAATCATTTGAACAATCAATTTAGGTAAGAGTCTAAACATACAGCTACAATATGTACCACTTGAGTATATACATCTAAGCTGAAGTATCTTACGATATCCATACTATCATAGTTCATGATCACTCTACCCAAACACTAACAATTATAACATATATATTTATTTAGGTATGGGTCAAGATATAATGAATATAACATGTACCATATGAGTACTTTTCATATTGTAAAACTCTATGACATCCCATATGGTCATAGTTCTTTGTATTTGAGTATCCGACTCAACACCAACAACAATCTTACACCCAACCATAATAATAAATCAAGTCAGCATTATACTAAATGAGTATACCTTCAATAACAATATGAAAAGAACATAGTCTCTAGGTACAACTCATGATGCACTATGTTATTTTATAAATGTCTAGTCACTTGCATAGTTAACTTTCTCATGAACTATATCGCATACAAGTTTTCATCCTTACAAGATGTGATAGACTTGATCCTGTTGACAAGTTTGCATAACAGTACTATGCTACAAAAAGGCTATTTGCTTTCACCAACATTTATAACAGATGTCACACTAAATAAATTCTTATCAAGGTTAGTTTCTTATGCCTATACTCACTCCCCAAGTTGCTATACATATCTGTGATGTCACCTACATACACAAAATCAAGGCTAGATGGAGTTCTACCAAAACTACTAAAGGTATGTGTTTACATGTAAATTGCATACATAAGTACGGATAGACATGTTCCTTAACTATAGTGAGAAGATTCTACAGGCCTCCAAACAACATAATAATCATTACAACCAGTTTTAAATCCATGGATTTAAAGATAAGACATGGGGTGAAATCGGGATGTGACATAAAGCATGACAAAAGTACTAGAATTTGGTACTAAAATGATTTAGTGTACTGGCCAACAACTATTTTGCATTATTTATGATCTACATTGTGAAGTATTCGGGGCATTTGAATTCCTCTCCCACCCTCACCATTCAATGTGAAATATAAATTAAACCCATTGTGACTAATTTGGTGCCTTTTTTGTTTGCCAATATCGATGCATGATGCATTATGTGAGAAATCTAACTGGTGCATCACTAACTTGTTAAATGGGATCTCCTCTAGTTGTTATAATGTATCATTCTCAAATTTTTGAGTGGATGGGGGGTTCTTGATCTTAGAGACCTGGAGTGATTTCCACTTTACCGACAGTCATGTGGTTTTCACAACGGTATTGGTGTTGATGTGGATCTTCACTTATTTTTAAAAACAAACGGGTCATTCATTGTGTCTATTCAATAGGGACATCCTAAATTCCTTAAGCTAGCTAAAGATATTAAATCACACCAAACACTTAGCATCTGAACCTCAAAATCTATAAGAAAGTGCAAGTCTCCCTGTTCAGGTGCATCACCTTGTGGTTGAGAAAACCACTCTCTATCCGGCGCATCAATGAAGTCAAATGGCTCAACATCACTCCATCTGGCTTGTCATAACATTAATTAGATGCCAATCTTTTCCTTCTAAGCATTTGTCAAATTAATAATGGTCTATTGCATTGTCATATTATATTTTAGTTGATCATTATTTTATGAGATGTGCCATGGGAAATTTTTATCAATCTCATCATTAATTCACAAAGTTATTATTGAATATCAACAATAATTTTATCAAAATTTTATGAGTAAGGCTCATATTGCTTGATGTTGATGATATTCTTAACTGAACCACTCTCCACATTGTTAGATTTTTTTTTATTATGCATGTGGTAATCATAATTTGTATGATGTTTAGGGTCTTTTCCATGCAAGGAGTTTGGAGTTGTTTTAGGGGGATGCGATCCATTGTGCATGATGAACTTTCCTCCATCTTATAACTCCATGTGAAATCATCCTTCTCCACCATTATAGTTTTTCTCATTGGAAAAATGAAGATAATTATTATCATGATCACTAGAAAATTTGACCTCCATTGAGCCATAAGGGCAATCATTCTACTTATAGTGCAAATCCATTTGGTATGTTATTCATGAGTATTCCTTAAAAATCCAACACATTGCCTCATTTGTTGTGCTTGATCAGAGATACACTGAGGGGCATCAATATGAGTTCCATTGAAGTGAACCTGGGAGATGTACACAACCATCTAGATGTCCTTAAATTTTAAGTTTTTTATATTCTAAACAAAATAGATAAACTAGATGTTCATACATTCCTTGAGGACAATGTTTTTTTTAATTCTTAAAAATCAATGTTATGAATAATGTGATGCATATTAGCCATGAAAGAAGGGGTTTGTGGGCTTAGACTAAAATCAAAAATCTAATTTTTAGCCTTGTCTTCTTCAAGGTAGACATGAGTTATTTGAGATTATTTGAAACTTTTGATGACCTCTTTATCTTCCTTCACAAGACTTTGAATTGGCCAATCTTGAATATTCTTGTCACTAACAACATTGATGATGACAATAGAGTCACATTTTATGATTAAAGTTTTGGTGGTATTTTTAAGGGCTAGAAAGAGACCCAGGATAAGACCTTCTACTTTTTCAATGTTATTAGAGTTAATTCTAGTGTAAAGGGACTCAAAATACACTACTTTTCCCTTGTGATATCTAATGATAACCCTAGCTCTCGATTTTATAGGATTGTGATTTTAAGCCCTATCAAAATTCAATTTGTGCCATCCTTGGGGAGGGGGAACCCATTTGATATTGTTTCTCACGACATTTTTGGTCTATTGTGGCTAGGCCCCAATCTATCAAAGTTTATTACAAAAATAGGCCAATTGTGGAGGATACTAAGTTCATTCAGATTGGCCTCTTTATTCTTGTATTTTACAGAAATACAACAAAAAATTGAGCATATAGTGATCAATTTAATTTCATCGCTGATTTTGATTCTTTTGAGATTGATGTCCTTCAAAATTTATAGCATTTATTTTGAGCTAAGTGATGTATCTTGGAGCCATCTTACAGATATTTCTAAGAATATTCATATTAACATTACATTCCCAATATTGAAAGTGAGTAGCAGGAGAGTATTTTAAAGCTCAACGATAATTAAATATGTTGAGGAACCTATTTTAGATCTTAGAGTCATACTTTCAAAATATAAGTAGATGATTCACATCATTAATGTTGTTGCAGGACATGACAAATCTTGAAGGCCCCCAAAAGCCTTTATTTTTTAGGTGTTCTCTTGTAAGGATTTTTCCATGAGTACAAGATAAAAAAAAAGATTTTTGATTTAGGCCAAGCTTTTGAGATCTATATTTTGACCCAAGAATATAATTTGGATGAAGAATGAGGGGTAGAAAACTATTGGTTATAACCTTCTTTGGCAGAGTATATTCTCGTGCATTTAAAATTCAATCTCAAGGTGTCATTTGATGAATTCAAAAAGATACAAAATCATTGAAGTACTTTATTAAGTATTTTGTGGACATCATTTTGTGAGTCATCTTGATTTTGAAAAGTGTTCCAAAATTTGACAATATGACCATTAGTGATATTTTCAGTCTAATAGTCTTTAACTTTATGACCCCATTGAATCTTACTTTCCTTGCTTATTCTATTGAAGTCGGTATTTGTTTGTAAGGGTTGTTCAGTGAGCCACGAGTCTTCCCATTATGGCACCCTTTTGACATCTTCAAAATTTATTTTTTAGAAGAAGATCCATGTCTTTCTTGATACTATTCCATGTTTTAGACCTAGTGGGGAGATATTTTATAGTAAATATTCTATCTGAGATTTCACTATCCACCTACTTTCCTTTTAGCATGCTACTCCAAGTTTTAGAGGTGTTGATGTTGATTATCCAATTTAATTTCATAGTGAGTGCTAATTTTTTTTTTGATGTTCCTTATACCAAATCCTCCTTAATGATAAGGTTTGGACATGGTATGCTCGGTGAGGAGTGGGAATTTGAAACTATCTTATGTACGTTGTCATATAAATGTTATAAGTATTTTATAAATTTATCTAATAATTATTATGGAGGAAATAATGAGAGAGAGAAAGAGAGAGTTCTAGTAGATAGGAGTAGCTTGGAGGATAAGTATGATGAGGGTTAGCTACCTTTAGAGGAAAAGAGCTTACCTTTCCAGTTGCTTAACTTCCAGCGAATCTTGTCAATTATGTAGTTCCACAATTAATTTTTTCCATTTCCTTTGAAAGGAGGTAAACAAAGATAAGAGTCTATAAATATAAATTTCTCAAAGCTAAATACTTTGTAAAGGAGATTCTAGAGCTTAGGGTTAACATTGAATAAGATCACCTTAGATTTGGTTATGCTGATAGACTGACAAGAGGATTTTTTAAAGTTGTTGAGAGTGTCTGTGAGTTGTTTGACTTTGTGGATAGTGGGAGAGGAGAAAAACATGGTGTCATCCATAAATTGCAAGTGAGTGTGTGCATTTCCATCCAAAGTAGCTTTAATACATTTTATGTTGTTGTTTATTTTGAGAACTTTAATTCATCTGCCAAGAGCCTCAACCATAAGTATAAAGAGATAAGAACACATAGGATCCCCTTGTATTTAAAATTTTGAAGAAGATAAGAACCCTCCACGAGATCCATTAATTATAATGGAGAAATTGGGGGTATTGTAGTAGTTTTTGATTCATATTCTCTATTTGTTTCTAAATACAAACCTTTACAAAATGTCATGTAGATAAAACTAGTTCACTTTGTTTTAGGATTTGGAGATGTCCACTTTAATGATCATTCCTTTCTTTTTAATGGAATTAAGAGAGCGGATAATATTTTGGTCAATAATGATTCCATCCGAGTATATCTACAATTCACATCATCCCATTTTTATTTAGAGATAAGTTTGGGAAGGAGTAGTTAGAGTATATTAGTAATAAATTTGAAGATAATATTGTAAAAACAATTGTAGAGGGATATGGGGAAGAAGTTGTCAAGGGATATTGTATATTTCTTAGGAATAAGGGCTAAGAAAGTGGCATTGTAAGCTTTGAGCATGGGCTGAGAATCTTTGGACTCTTGAGCAACCTACCTGAGCTCTTCCCCTATGATATCAAAAAATGTTAAAAAAAGTACTGAAAAGTCATCCAACCCCAGTGACTGATTTAATTCCATACTGAAGAGAACCCATTTGACTTCTTATAGAGGGATATACATCACGAGGTTTTTGGTGTTAGTGTTATTAACTATTTGAGGGATGTGGTTGAAAAATATATATCGGTCTTCCTCATTCTCAAGGTGTTATTACTTGAGAATTCCATCCCAATAATCCACCAAATTCTCTTTAATAGCCTAAGGATTTTATAGAGTAATGCCATCATTAGTTTCTATTTTTTTGATATGATTTCATTGCCCTCTGATCTTATAGGAGTGATGGAAAATTTTGGTATTTATATTTCCTTTAGTGAGCCATCTAACCTTGAATTTTTATTTTTAATATATTTCTTCTTCCTTGTAGATGTCCTCAAGCTTATAGGTTATTTCCTCTTATTATTCAAGGAGGACAGATAAGTTAAGGCCTTCCATTTTGAGTTGTTGAACAATCCCACTTTTGATTTCTAGTTTCTTCTTTTCCTAGAAGATGTTCTAAAATGTGTTAATGTTCCACTTTCTAAATATTACTTTGACATTCTTAAGCTTCCAACAGAATTGAAAAATGTTAATGTTGTACTCATTTTTGGTAGAAAACCAATGTTTAATAACTAGGTCCTCAAAATGTTGGTGTGTCATACACATTTTATTGAATTTGAAAGGATATTTGGTAGGTTATAAGTTTTATTTAATGTACAAAATAATAAGTTGATTATTTGAGCTATAATGCTCAAGACTTATGAAAAGAGGAGATAGTTTCTTGCCATCCAGTTCTTTGAGAAAAGAAAATTATCAATTATTTTTAGGATGATATCCCTTCCTTTTATATGATTGTTTCATGGGAACCAACATTTATTGGGTTTGATGTCCCAATGTTAATATTTGTTTATAAATCTACAAAGTAGGGATTACTAGTATTCCAAAATTTGCCTCCTTTCTTTTCCAAGGAGTTGATCCTTGCATTAAATTTTCCTTCAATGATCCATGTGGAGTTTGGATCAAATATAAGTTTGAAAGTTAATTATTTCCAAGCATTTTATTTCCTTCTAGGATTCTATAAATGTACATTTTAATCAAATTATATCAAAGGTGAGAGTTGAGACTTATCGCTTTGAAAATAAGGCATTGGTTTCTACTACAAGTTTTTGAGATGAACTATACGAGGATTCCAAAAGAAAGATAATCATCTTGTCGTGCCTAAAAATTCACTACCATAAAGATATCTTCTCAAACTACTAGACAGTCCCTCGCTATGAGCATAGAGATGGTTAAGTTTGGTTTATTGTATCATGAATACATATGGATTATTAAATTTTATCACATACTTCAAAAACCTTTTTTTGTTGGGGGAATTAAGACCCCTTATATTCTAGTAGATAAACTTCATTGGGTAGGTTTGATTTGATTGGTGCTCACTAAGAAGGTTGTACACTTGTTTCTAGCAACCAATTATAAATCCTCCATCATTCCATCATATTTTTTTTCTAGTTTTATTGGGTATCCCTTTGTGCCTAGCCTAAAAATATCCTTTTGGTTTTAGGTTTGGAGTTTGATAGATTCCCATAAAGGCATCATGAATCTCTGAGTTTGATTCCTCATCTTTATCTTGACTAGTCTAGTTTTCATCCATTAATTTATTCTCTATTTTTTTTTGCATGTCATTGAAATGAGTTTTGTCCTATTGATTTTAAGTTTTGAAATTAGTGTCCTTGAGGATATTTTGAGGTCATTCTTGAAGTCATATGCCATCGTGATATCCTCATTCTTTGGAGTATTCTTACATGAAGGAAATTGATTTTTGGCACTGATTATGGCTCTTTTGAAGTTGTATCATATTTTTAGCCATTTTATTCTCCTTAGGAATGTATTTGATAGTGATTTTGGCCTTATTTCTAATAATATGATTTCTTTTATTTTTCATGAATCCATCAATATCTTTGTCAATGGTTTCAAGGGTCTTCTACCGAGTGATGTTTTTCTAGAATGAAAGTCATTCTCAGACATGGTGACCATATTCATGACAAATTCTACAATGAGATGCTTTCATAGTCCAGATCTTAAAGCCATTCAATTTATCTAAATTTTGAAGTTATATTCTTGGGTAAAGGCTATGTGAGATCTAGTTCCACACATATTATAGAATAAATGGAAAGGCCTTTTCCATGATATAAATTATATCAATTGCAATAGGTTTTCCAAGGGTGTTAGCTATAATAATATCAAATAAATACTTAAACCATAACTCTTGAGGCAATGCATACAAGTGAATCCAAACTGGCACTATTTTTGGGAGTTCTTCCATTCGCAATATGCCAATGTTTCATTAAGAACCCTACATTTTTAAGGAAATATAATCCTCATCTAACAACTTTGTCTCTATCATTTTGACTTGTGAAAATCACTTGCACATGTTTTTAGCTCAAATTATCTATTCATTTTCCAAACATTTTGTCTTAATGTATTCAACTCTTCCATTGTGAGTCGAGCACTTAAGAAATTGTAGATTAGGATTCTACCATGTAGACTGGATATATTATTTTTTATTTCCACAAAATCAAGCATTGTGATTAGATTCTCCTCTAACACTTGCATGCATGATATTTTCAATCAATATTCAAAGTCCATAATATTTTTCTTCCCTGCAATAACCATTAGGGCATTGATGTTTTTGAGACCATATTGCTTACTCTTACCATCATTTTTATCTGATTGAAGGGGGTTTAGGGGGATGGGTTCTCCACCTATGGATGTTCAATGATATATCTATTGATCTATGAGAGTTTGAGAGAGATTAAATTTAAGGGAAAAGGATCTAGGTAGTCATAGTGATGCCTTCACCAAAACTCAATTCAGCTCCACCAAAATTCTAGTTGTATTACTTACAACCAATAATTATTAATTGATTTAAATAGTATATAATTTTTATTACAATTATTATGCTAGAGGAATTTATATTGAAAGGAACAAGGCTAAGATTCATCCATAAATATTTTGATGCCATTCACATCATATTGACTGTTGTGACTGCCACAAGATCCGCTTGCAGATAAACCTTACTTTTCAAAAATCTAATGTCCTAATCAAATGTTGATGTATGTAAAAATACAACCTAATTAATCTAATCAAGTTTCCTATAAACCTAGTAATAGGTCGATGACAAATGCACTCAATCGATGGTAATGTAGTTCAACCATGGTAATACTATTACCCCACATCATCTCCATTGACTAACGACAATGCGGTCGACCCACAACAACATCATCACCCCATAACATTTTCATTGATGGATGATAATGCAGTTGAACCATGACAACATCATCACCCCACAACATCTCTTTCGATTGATGACATCATCATCATTTAATGATAATGCATTTACCTAAAAACATTATTGTCAACCAATGATAATGCCATTGCTCAACAGAGATGTCATCAACCAGTGACATTATCATTGCCTGATGACATTGTCATAGACCAGTTACACTACTATCACCTGATGATAATGTTGTTTCTTGATGACACTATCATCACTTGATGACATAGAGAGAACTCTGGGAACATGCTAGTAGAGTTGCGAGAGGAGAGCTAGACTTCAAAGTTAAATCGGGAGGCCCTAATTTTATTTTTAAGATAAGTGTAAAATATCGAGTTGATTTGCATGGATGTGGTCTTTCCAATAGTGGTGGTTTTGAGCCATAATTTGACATGCAAATCGAGAAATACCACCAAGTCAAGTTGTAGTGCTGAGACCAACGAACCATGAACATATGCGAGAGTAGAGCAAAAGGTCAAAAGAGGTTCTCTATTTTTAGTTTGAACATGGGGCATGTGTGTAAGAAAAACAATGGTGAGGTATAATGACAAGGTATTTCATGTGATATCAAAACCATAGAGCCCTATCATACACCAAGCCTAGATTAAGGCTAGTTGTTAGATTTACATGACTTACCCATATTATAGAGGGGTACGTAGCTTGTAAGGTTAAAAAATATTTGATTGGCCATTTTCTATTGTTAAGGTTGGATGAGGATGTCATGAATGTTGATTTGATTATGACAAGACTCTACATCTAATAAGAGGCTTGAATTTGCATGCCAATGTTATTTATGTGTGGAAAAGACATTATAAATTGACATGTAAATGTAACACCATTGCATAATGATATATGTCATTTATATTAAAGCAAGGTGGTAACATATTTGATTAATTATTTTCTATTGTCTAGGGTGAATGAAGGCATCACGAACATTAATTTGATTGCGGTAGGGTTCCATGACTCTCTTTATCTTTATTTGCTAAAAGGAATAAAGGTGAAATTTTCAAGATGACCACAAGTGTATCCAAATTTGTGTAGTTTGTTAGATGTGGGTTCGAACCTCCACCAATTTTTACATGCTTCGTCTAAGAACTATGGCAATTAGATCCTCCTCTCTCATATATTTTATAAGACAAGAATAGTTAGTTATACGCAAATAGGGCTTGCATTTTTTTGTTTGAGTGATTTTTTGTGTCGTAGTTACATAGTTCAATGAGTATTTATATTGAGAAAAGGAGGAAATACATACCTTACCAGAAGCTTGAGTTTTCTTGTTCGAGTCATTTCTATCAAAATATCTAATCCATTGAATTTGTATTGGGAATATTTTTAAAAGGTTATGAGACAGGTTTCTAATTATTTTGTAAAACCCATCAAGGGAGAACACTCAACATGTGTTTATGGTGTGACATTTTGGCATTAACCTATTTTCTACATTTATCATCATTTTTGTGTGTTCTCGGGTCAACGATTTGGAGATGTTTAGATGGGCCATCAAATTTAAAATTTGATGCTCATTGCCTTCTTTAATGCCTATCAGACACCCTTTAGGTTTCTTAGATCCTTACACCACTTGAAAAGTGTTGGGATCTTATTTACCATGGGTTATGATCAACATACCATCCTATATCCACTTTTTTACCTGCTTAAGGCTGCGACTACCATTTGGCAAGCCTTCATTCGTCTAGGGGTCTAATTTCCCTACCATCCTAATAAGGGGAGAGAGTGTGAGTTTGGTGTACAATAAGGATCCTTTGGGATAAAATATCAATTGAAATTCCCTATCATTACCCCTCACCATCATTGTGTAACTCACTTAAAAATACTCTATGTTCACATATTTTTTCATCTTCCTCCTAAGAGCCCACCACATAGATGGACACTTGGAAGTTGCATAGGATAGGGGTGAGAGGTGTGTGGCTTGTGTCAATTTGTCATCTAAAAAAATATCAAAAATTATGTTTATTGATTCAAATAAAGATTATGATAATTTAGTTGATACTACTTAAAATCCTTAGTGTAACCACTTTTTAGAAATATCTCAAATTCCTCTTTCCCATTGTAAAATAATAGTTTAAATCAAACAATTCTATGAGAAGAAAAAAACATTCTAAAATATATATTTCTTCCTTAAAAAATTATAAATAAATAAGAATTCTCTCACTTTCTCAAATTTCCACACTAATACTAGATGAAAATATCCTCACATAAAACATTGTAAATATATAAAAGATAATGATATCCATACAATATGTATCAATGGGCCAAGATGAATGTATTTGGAGGTTACCATGTGTCACATTGCAAACATGTATGTCATATCACTTGGCCTTACTTTGCATTCATGACATGGAAAAATCTTTCCTTATATGGGCTCCACATCACCTTCTAGTGGGCTTTGGCTAGCTTGTCATCCTATATCCACTTGGTTTTCATCTTGAAACTATAGTTGCCACTTGGCAATCCTTCATTTTCCCTAAGGTCTGACTTCCCTACCATCCCAAGAAGGGGTTGGGGCTGGCAAGGGCCACATGTTCACCTTTTTTTAGTTCCAAGCGTTCCAAGGCCCTATCACAATTGGTTAGTCAGGATTATGCCCCTCAACCTACCTTTCTCTCATTGATCATGAGCCCTGTGTGCTTTGCCACCTTGAGACTAATGGGGAGTTACCACATGTCACGTTGTAGACCTGGTGTTAGATCTCTTGGGCCCCTTTCATGTTTCTTGAATCATCGTTGCACTTCACAAATGTCATACTCTTATTTGTTGTGGGCCTTCATTGGCCTACCAGACTATGTCCACTTGGTTCTTGGCTCAATCATTTGCCTCGAGGTTTGTCAGCCCTGTTAGCCTGAGAGGGCTCGGGACTAACAAGGACCATGTGCTTATCTTTCCTTGGTTTCATGACTTCCTCTCATTAAGCTTGGGCCCTATGCACACTAACACCCCGATAGAGGCTTGTAGAGTCTAATCCTGACAAAAACTTATGATTTTTAGATTTTTACTTGAGGTTAGGTCGAATGTTTATCATCCAAATGACATTTAATTTTGAGCTTGGTAACATAATGAGTTGAACTTGGGTGAATAAATTGTGAATGCTTGAGCCACGTCAGACTCCACTTGAGTTTGGGAAAACCTTGATGGCTTAAACATGCCAAGAAAAGGTTGAATATGTATTACGAGTCTCGAGAAAGTAAACCAAATGCTTCAAAAGGCAAAAATGAGCTGTGAACTGAGCTAAAAGTAATTGAAAGAGTGAGAAAAGGTGCAGTTGAAGTGAGTTCCAAATCTTATACGAAGTGCATGCCACATGGGTTCATAAGAGGGCATCGTTGCTGATACAATATGAATTTCATGGTAGAGAAGTCATTGATTGAGATAATAGGCGAATGATTGGTGATTGATTTATGAGGTATCCGCATCATACACTCAAAAGGGAAACATTTAAACATGAAATATACTTTACAAATGAGAAGAAATAACTTCAACATTCTTTCTGACATTCCTTACATCCTTAAGGAAACTACTAATTATTATTTTATCGACTCATCACACCTCCATATAATTTTTTTTAAAAAAATACTAAATTAAAAATATATTAATAATAATAAATAATGAAACAACAAATGTTTTTGTATACCAAAAAAATTAAAATAAATTTTATAGTAAGAATTGAGAACCTTTCCTTTGTATAAGTTCTTGCCACTTATTTACACTCATTCATATACTAAATAAATGAACAATGTATAAAATTTATTTCATAAACATTTCTTACTATGGGGGTTTACTATACAATTTAAATAGTTTTTATTAATATATTTAAAAAATATGTTTGATAAGTGATATATGATTTAAATTAAAAAAAATATATTAATTGAATATTATTTAATATCAAAAATGAAGTCAAGTTTTAGTTTCAAGTAAATTTATAAAAATGAACTCGCTTTGAATACCTAAAAAATAATCCATCAAAATAATATAGTACTTGGTATAAAACCCTTATAAATCAAAATATTCAACCACTAAAAAAAAGAAAAAAAAAGAAATGAAACAACATTACATATAAATATTAGTTACTTCGACTTCAATTTCAAATACTAGTACTATCTATTATGAGGGTCCACAAGTACTTAATACCTTTACCTCTATAATTCACACATCTTTACATCTCACAATTTTATGGACAACAATTAGTACACTTATATAATAACTATTATTACCATTAATACTTAATACATTTTAAGTTTTTAATTCACACATCCCTTTACCTAATAATTTTATGGATTACAATTAATTTAACATTTTTACATGTATAATTGTAAATTTAGGAGCTACAATTTACTTACTTAATATATAAAAATTAGTAATGTGTATATTTTAAATAAATTTATGTAAAAGATGATGAGATATATTATTTTTAAGATATTTTTATCATTTTGAATTTGTAAAATAAATGGTATTAACATCTCGAAAATGACATCTCTTGATATCTTTTACATAGATTTATCTAAAATATGTATACTAATTAATTATTATTTTAAATTAAGAAATAAACATATTAAAAAATAATAAGATTAACTAATATAATATTAATATTTGTTTAATTGAATTGGTTTTTTGTTCATATTTTATTTATTATATACATTTTTTTAGTATATATAGTCGCACTTTACAATCTTGTATAAGGCTTTTGTCTATCATTTATAGTAATATTTGTGAAGTTTAGGAGTCACTTTTAAAAAGTTATGTTCAATCTAAATTCATCCATAATAAATTTCACTTGATGAGCATTTAAGTTTTAAAATTTTATTATATGATACATCTTCATCATATAGGTTTGATAAGATTTGTTATTCAATATTTCCCATATAAATCATAACAAAGATATGAACTCTAAAAGAAATACATGTATAATTCGGTGTGCTCAAAATTTCACATTACATCTACAGAATAGTTTGATTGTAATTTAATACAAATAGTTGTACATAATTTTGTGACTCATACAATAATTGTATTTAGTTTATAAATTTAAGTGCAATTATATTTTTATTTCAATTATAGAAAATTAAATTTGAAAAAAATATTATCCATTGGGCTACTACAACATAATTGACATCTCCAGAAAAAAATGTTTATTCTCTGAAATGTTAGTGGTAGGCTCATCTAAACAAGCAATAACAACACAATTATTAATCCATCAAAACAATAGTTTTTTTAGTATATAAATGGACTTAGTTTTATAAGTACCATTTAATACATCTTGAGATCTTGGGTACAACACTACTCAAAATACACTTTGAAGTCTTAAATGGACGCAAAGTGATTCTTTGTGAATACACACCAACATTGAAACTTTAAAAAAAAAAAAAAAAATTTACTATATAGACTGAAAAAATTCTTTGTTTGACTTGATGCTACATAGAGCAAATGTAATTAATGTGTAATATTGGAGTGTAGACTAAAATTAAAAAATATGCATTTTAAGTTCTTAATTTGTAATAATGTTCACTCATAAAATTATATTTTAATAAAATTTAATACACTATAAAAATATTGATTGGATTTTAACTTGTAATAGTATTTATTCATAAAATTATATTTTTAATAAAATTTAACATAGTATAATAATGTCGATTATAATTTTTTTAATAGAAAAATTTTTAAGTGATGGTCAAATAGACATCAACTTTAAAATTAGAATTAAAAGTGAACACACTCATTATATTACACCCTACCGCTACTCCCTGATTGCTATTGTACAATGCCTCTTGCATAGTAAAAAAATATATTACAATTTGTATGATGGTGGTTGGATTTCATGATATTTATAGACACTATCTTCCATTGTAGTTACTAGTATAAATATCTTAAATATATCTATCTGAAATACGCAGAGATATATCATTCTCAGTGTTCTTAACTTAAAATTTTTCAATACATACTATACTAGCATACATATCTTAGATAATTTATGTAAAATATGTCTATATGATTTTAAATTTGTAAAATATATAGAATGTGACATTTTGAGAATGATATTTCTTGATGTATTTTACATAAATTTATCTAAAATATGTATGCTAGTTAATTATTAATTTAAAATAAGAAATAAATATATTAAAAATTCATAAGATTAACTAATATAATATTTAAATTATTATTTTTGAATTAAATTTCTTGTTTTTTTAAATTTTATTTATTATACACATTTTTCTTGTGCATACAGTTGTACCCTGACAACCATGTTTAGGGCCTTTGTCTATCATTTATAGTAATAACCATGAAAACTTGTGTTTCTTTAGAAAGTTTCATTCCTTCTAAAATTTATCCATGGTAAATTTCACTCAACGAACATTGAAGTTTTAGAATTATATTATATAATACGTCTAATTTGTTAAACTAGCTTCCTCATTAACTTTTGTGAAGATTATTTGGGTTTGGTCTACTAATCTGGGGTGTTACTTTCTATTGAATTTATTTTTGTTTCAATTTTTCAATTTTTAGATCAAATTTTTATTTTTTAAATTTAAAACTTACAAAAAGTCCAAGCAACCTAAGATTACAAACAAAAGACTCAATTAAATATGAGGAGAGAAACTTTTTATTAAGCAAAAATGTTTTTTTAATCTATTAGTTATGGGTTTTTAGATTTAATTAAGTTCTATTTTTTCATTTTAATTTAAAGTTCATATTAATTGATCTTTTTGAGTTCTCTTAATTTACGGTTTTTTAGAATAGTTTTTAAAGTAAGAGTCTTTATCTTAATGGTTAAAAAATGTTGCATATAGTTTTACTTATTAATTATTATTTATTTTTTATAAATTTTAAAAATATTAAAACTCTTAAAATTATTTATTTTAAGTTTTCAATTTGTAATAGTGTTTATTAAAAAAATCATTTTTTTAATACAATTTAATATGATATAATAATATCAATCAAGTTTTAATTATTTATTTATAAAATTATATTTTTAATCAAAATTAATATGATATAATGATATTAATCGAATTTTTTTAAATAGAATATTTTTATGTGACAATCAAATATATGTTAAATTTAAAGTTGAAATTAAAAATGAACACACTCACTCTATTACAACTCATCACATTCAAATATTATTGTAAAATGTTTATCTATATATCTATCGACATAATTAATTAATGTTTTCATTACAATACCTATCAATTTTCTACTCATTAATAAAAATGGTGTTATTTAGCCACACCACTATGTCAAACTCGATAAAATATTCCCAAAGGAAAAATAGGGTCTAAATTCTACCGTATAACTTAAATATTACGATTTTTTGATTAACTTCTCTAAATAAAAAGAATAAACTTTTGAGTGATGATCAAATAGATGTCAAATTTAAAATCAAATATAACTGTGAACAATTCACTCCATTACACTCCCTTGTCATCATTGTAGAACACTTATAGAAATGACTCCGAGTAAAAAAAAAATATAAGACACCATATTCTATGTAACATGTTTTTTATTGCATTTTCAATCTTAACCAAAATCACTCAATTTTTAAGTTCAAAATACCATCCATCAAAATACAAATCTCAGAAAATATCATAATAAAAATAAATAAAACACTATATTTTATATAACGTATTCTCAATTACATCTCCAACCTTCACCAAAACCATTCACCTCATTTCTGTACTCAATGGCTCCCATCAAACACACAGAGCATAGTAACAATCCATTCTCAATACATATATTACACCCCACCATTTTATCCCTGTCCTCCCTATAAAATCATTTGCTTCCCCTACAAGCAAAGCAAACAACATGCCTTGTATTCCCACACCCCTTACACACTCCTCTTAAACTCTTTCTTATGAAACCATCCAACATTTTCTGCAGCTTTCCACATTCATTCATCTCCATAAACTTCATGTTCAATAAAAAATTATATCACAAATTTTCTCCAAATAATTATATTAGATTTTACTATATACAATTGATATATAAAAATAAACATAATTATATATAAACACAAACACAAACATATCTAATTAAATAGTCGACTTAACTTGATAAAGGAATTATAGTCTCATTTACTTTTCATTTATCTATTGCTAGTTCAATTTATAAGAATGTATTGGAAACCTTTTTTTTATTTTAATAATTTGAAAAAAATCATCAATTATTTATATCTTTTTATTTTTATAAAAAGAAATTATTGTAAAAAAAATCATTCTCCAAAATAGATGTTACGTAATATTTTTTATTAAAATCAGTTTTGATGATTACTTTCTATTATTTAAAAAGAAAAAGAGCACTAAATTAATATTTTAAGGAAAAAAAAAATCAACTATTTTGTTCCATAAAAAACTTTGGAAGATTATCAAATTCTAAAACTAGAACTAACTCAATGGAGTGATATTTACCACATTAGTTGTTCGTATGAAGTATTGTATATCATCCTATCAACAAGAAGGTTGACATACATGATTTGAGAACACTAAAATATTGATTGTAGAAAATCAGTATTCTAAATAATTTATAAAGAGGTCAGGGGAATAAGAATAATATAAACAAAGATAAAGAGTTTAGAATTAAATCAATCCTAAAAAGCTATTATAAACGTGTTAAAAAAATCTATAATCAACAATTTTTTAGTATGTATTTATAATATATATGACGAATAGTTCATTTAAGATATATTGTTATTATTTAGAGTATTTAATATATTTTATTATTGAAATGTTCCAGTATAATTTTATTATATAAAATAATAAAAGTATAGAAGGTTACATAACAAAGTAACGGGTTGGAATTCATAGTTCAAATTTTACATCGGAGAACAAAACAATAATTCAAAATATGACACCAAAAATAGACAACCAATCCAAATAAAACATGGCACTCAAAGTAGCCCATGAATCAAATGTGTTAGAAAAAAAAGTCAAGTACATAGCATATCAAGTACCATGTGTAAGATATAACAATGGATAAGGCATGTGTAATTACATAAGTAAGCTCAAATATGATAGTGTAGAGTGATGATCGAATTATATAACCTATGTATATCAAGATCGTAGAAGATAGATGCCTCCAATGCCTTGGTGATGTGAGTAGAGGGAAATCCCAATACCAATAAATGTATCATGTATCTGTGGATGCCTGTATATGTGTATGTGGGAGTAAATGATATGCTACCCCTCAACATGGAACTAACACATAGATGCCAAGGAGCTAATACAACATGTAGGTGCTGAAAATGTTTTTGGATTTTTGAATGTTTTTGATTTTTTTGGTATTTTTGCTTTTTAAGAGTTCCAATCAAGGATCTCCTCATCATCGAAAAATGTAGGACCATTTGTCAAAAATTTCAATTGCCGCTTATAATGATGGTTTGCCTATTCTTCAATATATTTGTCCAATGGCTTCCCTGAAGCTAATGGTGTGGGTGGATAATTATTATATCCATCATGTGGTATACAAATCTCTGTGCCCATATCATGAAAGGTAAAACACATATTTTTAGTATCCAACTTGGCTTATCATTCGACTAGCCAATCTTGTCCAAGTTTTAATTTTAAATGGGGGTTGTGGTCTAGTATCTATATGGTTGTGGTAACCAAATGTATATGAGTTCATCTGTAGTATGTCCTAATTGTTTGAGGAATTTAGTTCCACAAGTTGTATCCCACTTATTTGTATCAAACTGAAGATGATAATAATATACCCCATCAATATTAGCAGTAGTAGTCAACTCTTCATGCTTTGGTCACTTTGAAAGATAGTTCTCATTCAAAATATAAGAAAGATTTTGCCTTCTGGTAGGTTATGAAGCTTCTGAAGAAGACTCCACATTGTTCACATGGTATATTTGCATTTGACCTTTTTAAGGTTAGCTCATTGTTTTTAACCAATATGGGTGAATTGAGTAACAAGCATTTACATGCTCATCTGCTATGGTTGTATTCCCCTTATCTCAATTTAGTGCCAGTTCTTATGCAAGTGGATTGACCCTATATGTATCAGGACCTATGGGTTCAAATAAGTTATGAAAAAGGTATCAAGTGGATCAAATTTTAGTGTGTACATTTTCTCAAATCATGAGCAGCATCATCATCACTACGATAATAATCATAAACATGCCCATCATTCTGCTCAATATTGACCAATAAAGGAAACTCAAATGAAGGAAGTTATTGTGGTTTTAATGGCTCCTTTGGTAATGGTTCTTGATCTTGATGTGTATCTATGTGCACCTCAATATATGGTACCTTATTTTCATCTTGAGGTGGAGGCGCTGTTGCACTTTACTCACTTATTTCACAAGTGTGTATATGCTCAATAGGAATGAATTGTTTAGGCGGTACAACTGTAGGAATGCCTTTGATTTTGGATTATATCATTTTACAAAATTTGAAATGTTTACCATCGATGAGAATTATTAATAAAGTCCCATTATATATGAATTTTACACATTTGTGAAGTGTAATGGGACAAATTCCATTAAAAGTATCCAAGGTCTACCTAAAAGTACATTATAATGGAACGATTGAGACATTACTTGAAAACTAGCTAAAACAATTTTTAGTCGTAATGTCACATCCAATGTAATTTCACTAACTAGAGGACTATGTTAAAATTATAAAACCCTTAGATATACATAATCAACTTTTAAATCAAATTGGTGCTAATGCCCATAGTAGTTAAAAAATGATACTATAAATGTTTAGGCCCAATCCATTATCAATGAGCACCCTTTTGATGCCCTTATTTTATATCTCACTTATATGAACAAAGGTAACTCTTGATCAATAATATCTTTGGATGGTAAGTCAGTTTGATCAAAGGTAATAAGTTTGGCATTATTCTCGATATCTTGAATGATATTTGTAAAATAAGTAGGCTCGATATCATTTAGAACTTGAGTTTCATGCAATGTCTCATATAGGATGTCCTTGTAAACATTAGATTATTTTAGGAGCTCAAGTATTGAAATATTAGCATGTGTATTTCTCAATTGGTCAACAAGGTCGTATCCCTTAAATTTTATTACAATTTTAAGATTAAAAGGTACCTATTATTTATTGACAGGTGGTGGTATAGGTTGAGCAACCTTACCTCTTCGAGTAATAACATCATAGACTGTCGAATCCAATATAATTTGTGGGATAATAATGGGTGTGGGATGGTAATTGTCACCCAAATAAGGCTTGGGTAGAAAAAAAGGTTGAGATTTATACACACGTTGACATCTAGATACCAACTCTACAACATTGCAAGAGGAATTTTGAAGAGATATGAAATGTTGTCTCTATTTTAACGTTCTCTCATTATGTGCACAAATTTGATTAACATTTTTTACAAGAGAATTAATTTATAAAACCATAAAAACTATAAGGTATTGGACCATGAAATAATCTACAAATATGTCAATGGCAAACATGATTACAAGATTTATCAATCAGGGATCAACAATAGAAAAATAAATTAAAAAAAACCCTAATTAACCTAGGGTTTGATGTTCAAAGATCGGCTTCACTAAATGTTTAAACCTAATTTGGATGTGGATCCTAATTTGGGTAGATAGAGTTAAGGATTTTAAAATGATAGGACACAAGGGTGAATATCATATCTAAAACATGCTAATTAATGTGCTAAGCTCAGATGTACCATATGTTGAATTTATTAAACTGAGATAAGCTATAAATGGAAGGTATAACTATGTTAGATATAGAAATGACAAAGAAGTGGTGTACTTAGCTTGTTTTGATGCTAATGCAGATTTGGATATGATATAGGTTGAAAGCAAGTGTGAAGATAGTTCTATAACATTTGTTAGATTCTAGATCTAGTGCCTCTGGCTCTTCAGATAGTTACATCAACCTTGGATGGTTACATCAATGCTATTGTATGAGTCTGAAGTTAGCATCCTATATAAAATATTAGTTGAAATGAGATGTGACCACTTGGATGCTTCTAGGTTCAACTTTACCTTCACTTTGGTGTATTCAAATCTGGGTCATGGACTATTGCTCCTAGTGAAATGATAAAACCTTACCTCTCCATATTTAATGTGACCTTGGGGGAAAATGGGTTAGTGAGCACACAATGTCGATCTGACCTGCAATGACCCTATTGTCAAAGGGCATTACCTACATAGCCAATAATTTAAAAGAGGGACTCAAAACTCATGTAGTTCTCTCCTATGTGTTGGCTTGTGTGTGAATCATGCAATGTGTGTAAAGTAAGTACAACAGTGACCTAGCTTGTAACTCAGAAAATAAGACCTTATGACTATTACTTTAGTTCTTCAAACTTGTAGCTAGGATGTTCCTTTGGATTATATTAGATTAAGAAAAAATAGGAATGATTTTGATAACTTGAGTGGTTCTTAAATGTTCTTTTGGTTTGTTTGCTAGGTGAGGAATGAATAAGGGTTGATATTGTATTTATATCAATCCTATTAGGAGATAACTCATATTAAAGCACTTAGGCTGACCATTATAATATGTTTTATTTACAAATTGGATGACTTCAGGGCACTAGACACTTGCATAGAGGTAGGACAATAACATCGACACTACTGGTTATCTTGGACATTAGTGTCCAAGGAAAAAAAGACCAGGCACAGGCTCAAAACTTGTATAGGTGTAAGATAAATACATTTTAAGAATTTTGGATAAGATGGGATGTCTATGTCATCAATATAAGGCTAGTAAAACTAAGAGATAGGCCAAGGGGCACAAGATACATCATATGTGAGGCTTGTAGAAGTAAGGCATGTGTAGATTTAAGAGGAACAACCAAGGTCTGTCTTTGTCAAGTGTACAAGACTGAGGTGCTACTAATCACAAAATATCATCTATAGTTATATATAATTCCTCAGTACACTCTTTAACACTCATATCCTTTTATTTAAAAATTTATAACTTTATATAAACAAACTCAAATGATAATTAGTAGGCAAACTAATTTCCATTTAACTTACCAACCATTTTATCCCAAGTCTTAATATTTAATTTTCCTCTTATAACTCTTTGTGGTTGTACATGATCCTCCAAAGATGATCGATGCATATTTGCACACTCTTCTCAAGGACCTTGTGTTACCCGCACTTGCAACATCTCATAGGCATGCATAACCTTGTGTTATCCATACAAGTTGTCATTTTACCTCGTAGCAACAAAACTCCAAACATATGAAGGAAAATCAACATGTGACACTACACATTAATATTCTAACATCATAATACCTCTACGCACTACTACGCTATCGTACAAAATACCACGTAGGTCCCTTACATAACATAATGGTATTAAAACTTAGTATCCACATGTCAAATTCTCACTTCCATATGGCATGCTAGGTGGAACTATTTAGGTTTACGCCATGTTATAAAACTTGTCAGCATACCGTGACAATATACATCCATCTATCATGATTTTAGGAAGGCAAACCTACACCTAGATAGAAGACAAATTATTTTGTAATTGTTTACTTTCATAACCACATTCTTGTAATGTTGTATATATTGTAATTGTTCAACCTGTAAGGAATTAGAGATGAGATAAATCACATAAATAGATATGAAAATGTTAGCATGCCTTGAGTATCTATCATATCACACACATTTATAATCACATCTAGTCTAACTAAGTTAGAGGAAGTATTTACCTTTTTAATCAACCTTGACTTGCATTCCCATCCTTGTTTGCACATTGTAAACATTTTAACTTTCCAATTATTTCCATTGAATATACATTGCACCATTTACAAATACTTTCACATTCAAATGTATTTTTGGTTTATTGTTATATTTTTCCTCTACTCATTCTACAACTAGTAAATTATTTTGAAGTATAGGGTTGATCACCACATCAACATCCTCACCCTATGGTTTGGATCATTGGTATCAAAGAAAGATCTCTCATATCCTTATAATCATATGAGCACAATGTGAGAAATAAATATTACTAGTTGGTTATGTTTCGAAGTACTTGGAATATCATCATAGTAGTACTACTCAAAGTGTAATTTAGCACCAAAAATAGGGTCATATTTATAGATTTGATTTTTTTTTGTAGTAAGGGTGATATTTGCATATTTGGAAATTAAATGTTTTTATTGTATAGATGTTGTTGGATGAAAAAATGTGTGTAATTTTTTTTTTCAATGTGTCAGATCACATTCCATGATCCATCATCAGGGCAAAAACATGAAAAAACTTACACAATTTTTATAGGGCATCAGAAGGGGGATGAACTTGAAAAACTTGTTTATAGTGTTAAATAAAAGCTTGGAATGTATATGGAAGATGATTAATTCTTTCACCAGCTTCCTTAACATATTTGATTTACACTACTAAGTGATGGGTTCTCAATTTATTAAAACTCTCTTTAGATAGTTAGTTCCTAATTTCAAGCTAATGGATGTGAGCTCTAATATGAGTGCCACAAGCTTGGTGAAGATTTATCAACTAGTTCTAATGTATTAATTTTGTCGCTATGCTTTGAAACAACCCATCTAAGGGATCATGTTCCAATTCCTGGGAAAGGCGGTTGAATTCTCTCATAGAGGCCGAGTTAGATCTAAATTACTTAATATTTTTTATTATAATCAATTTTGATGATTAATCTTTATGTTTTAAATATAAAAACAAGCACTAAATTACTATTTTAATGGAAAAAAAGAATAAAATCAACTTTTTTGTTTCATAAAAAAACTTAGGAAGATTATCAAATTCTAGAACTAACTCAAACGAGTGATGTATACCACATTAATTGTTCTTATGGAGTATTTTATCTTATGAACATTGGTCATCATATCAACAAGGAGGTTGAGAGACATGATTTGGGAACATTAAAATAGTGGCTATAGAATTTATCAGTATTTTATATAACTTATGAAGAGGCTAGGAGAAAGAGAATAATATAAACAAAGATAAAGGGTTTAGAGTTATACCAATTTTAAAAATATATTATAAATGTGTTAAATAAATCTATAGTATTTATAACATAAATGAGGAGTTCATATAAGTATCATTATTATTTGGAATATTTAATTATTTTTATTATTGGAATGTTTCAGTATAATTTTACTATATAAAATAATAAAATTATAAAAAGTTACATAACAAAGTAGCGAGTTGGAATTCATGGTTCAGATTTCATGTTGGAGAACAAAACAATAGGTCAAAACATGACACCAAAAATAGAAAACCAAGCCTGACAAAATTTGGCCACTCAAAGTGGCCCATGAATCAAATGTGTTAGCAAGAAATGTCAAGTGCATAACATATCAAGTACCATGTGCAAGATATAAACATGGATATGGCATGTGTAAGTACATAAGTAAGCTCAAATATGATAGTGTAGAGTGATCATCAAATCATATAACATATGTGTATCAAGATCATAGAAGATGGATGCCCCCAACAACCTAGTGACATGAGTAAAGGGAAAGCTCAACACCCATAACTGTAACATGTATCTATGTATTCATGTATGTGTGTATGTAGGAGTAAATTATATGTTATCCTTCAACATGGAACTAACACATAAATGCCAAGTATCCAATAGAACATGTCGGTGCCAAAAATGTTTTTGTATTTTTAAATGTTTTTAATTTTTTGGTATTTTTGCTTTTTAAGAGTTTCAATCAAGGAATTCCTCATCATCGAAAGATGTAGGACCATTTGTCAAAATTTTCAAGTGTTGATTATAAGGATGGATTTCCTATTCTTCAATATGTTTTTTCAATGGCTTCCCTAAAGCTAATGTTGCGGGTATATAATTGTATCCGTCATGTGGTATAAAAATCTTTGGTCCCATATCAAGAAAGGTAACACACATATTTGTAGTATCCAACTTGGCTTGCCATTCGACTAGCCAATCTTGTCCAAGATTTAATTTCAAATGGGGGTTGTGGTCTAGTATCCGCATGGTTATGGTAACTGAATGTATCCACAAAATTTTGGCATCAATGTATAATATATGATTTCATCTGTAGTATGTCCCAATTATTTGAGTGATGTAGTTCCATAAGTTGTATCCCACTTGTTTGTATCAAACTAGAGATGGCAGCAATATACCCCATCAATATTATCAGTTTTAGTCAACTCTTCATGCTTTGGTCACTTTGAAAGATAGTTCTCATTTGAAAGATAAGAAGGATTTCACCTTTTGGTAGGTTGTGAATCTTCTAGATAAGACTCCACATTGTTCACTTGGTATATTTGCATTTGACCTTGGTAAGGTTGGCTCAATGTTTTTAACCAAGATGCGTGAATTGAGTAACAAACATTTACATGCTCATCTACTATGGTTATGTTCCCCTTATTTTAATTTAGTGTTGGTTCTTGTGCAAGTGGATTGATCATATATGTACTAAGACCTATGGGTTCAAATAAGTAATGCAAAAGGTGATCAAGTAGATCAAATTTTAGTGTGTGTATTTTTTCATCTATCTTATCATGAGCGGTATCATCATCACTATAATAATAATAAAAAACATGCCCATCATTTTGATCAATATTGACCAATAAAGGAAGCTCAAATGAAAGAGGTTATTATGGTATTAATGGTTCCTTAGGTAATGGTTCTTGCTCTTGATGTGTATCTATGTGCACCCCAATATGTGTTACCTTATTTGAATCTTGAGGTGGAAGAGCCATTGTACTTGACTCACCTATTTCACAAGTGTGTATATGTTCAATAAGAATGCATTGTTTAAGTGATACAACTATATGAATGCCTTTGATTTTGGATTTTATCATTTTACAAAATTTGAAAGGTTCATCATCAATGAGAATTAATAATAAAGTCCCATTATGTATGAATTTTACACATATGTGAAGCGTATATGTGACAACTTCCATTGAATGTATCCAAGGTCTACCTAAAAGTACATTATAATGCAATGATTGAGACATTACCTAAAAAGTAGCTGAAACAATTTTTTGTCCTAATGTCACATCCAATGTGATTTGACCAATTGGAGGACTATGTGAATTATCAAGCCCTTAGATATACATAATTATATTTTGAATCAGATTGGTGCTAACGCCCATGGTGGTTAAAAAATTAATACTACAAATGTTGAGGCCTAATCCATTATCAATGAGCACCCTTTTGATGCCCTTATTTTGTATCATCACTTGTATGAACAAAGGTAACTCTTGATCAATAATATCTTTAGATGGTTAGTCTATTTGATCAAAGATAATAATTTTGGCATTTTTCTTGGGATCTTTAATGATATCTACAAAATAAGCAGGATCAATATGATTTAGAACTTGAGTTTCATGCAACCTCTCATATAGGATGTCCTTGTAAACATTAGATTATTTTAGGAGCTCAAGTATTGAAATTGTAGCATGTGAATTACTTAATTGGTCAACAAGGTCATCTCCCTTAGATTTTATTACAATTTTAGGATTAGAAGACACTTGTTATATATTGATAGGTGGTGGTGTAGGTTGAACAACCTTATCTCTTCAATTAGTAACAACATGGACTACATAATCTAATATAAGTTTTGGGAGAATAATGGGTGTGGGATTGTAATTATCACTCAAATAAGACTTGAGTAGAACAAATGGTTGAGAAATGCATGCTGGCATCTAGATACTAGCTCTACAATATTACAAGAGGAATTTTGAAGAGATATGAAATGTTATCTCTGTTTTAACACTCTCAGTTTGAGCACAAATTTGATTAACATTTTTTACAAGAGAAGTAACATAGAAAACCATAACAACTATAAGGTATTAGACCATGAAATATTTTACAGAGATGTCCATAGAAAACATGATTGCAAGATTTATCAATCAGGGATTAATAATAGAAAAATAAATAAAAAAACCCTAATTGACCCAGGGTTTGATGTTCAAATATCAGGTTCACAAAATGTTTAACCCTAATTTAGATTTGGATCCTACTTGGATAGATAAGGTTAAGGATATAAAAATGATAGGCATAAGGGTGAATATCTTATCTATAATAGTCCAATTAATGTGCTAAACTTAGATGTACCATATATTGAATTTATTAAATTGAGATAAACTATAAATGGAAAGTATAACTATGCTAAATATATAAATGATAAATAAGTGATGTACTTAGCTTATTCTAATACTAATACAGATATGGATTTTATATAGGCTGAAAGTAGGTGAGAATATAGTTCTAGAAATTATGGATCTAGTGCCTCTAGATCTCTAAATAGTTGTATCAACCCTAGATGGTTACATCAACACTACTATCTAAGTTCGATGCTAGTGTCCTAAATAGAATATTAGTTGAAATAGGATGTGACCACCTTGATGCTTTTGACTTCAATCTGATGCATTCAAATCTGGGTCATGGACTATTGTTCCTAGTGAAATAGTAAAGCATTAGCTTTCCATATTTAATGTGACCTTGGGGGAAAATGGGTTAGTGGGCACATGGTGTTGAGCTGACCTAAAATGATCCTAATGTCAAAGGGCTTTACCTATGTATCCAATACTCTAAAAAAGGGGCTCAGACTCATGTAGTTCTCTCCTACATGTTAGCTTGTGTGTGAATCATGTAATGTGTGTAAAGCAAGTACAATAGTGACCTAGCTTGTAACTTGGAAAATAAGACCTTATGACTATTCCTTTATTACTTCAAACCTATAGATGGGTTGTTCCTTTGTCTTATATTAGAACAAGATAGAATAGGAAATATTTTGATAACTTGTGTGCTTCTTGAATGTTCTTTTGGTCTGATTGCTAGGTGAGAAATGAATGAGGGTTGATATTATATTTATACCAATCCTATCAGGAGATAACTCACATTAAATCGCTTAGGTTGACCATTATTATACATTTCATTTGCATATTAGATGACTTTAGGGCACTAGACACTTGCGTCAGGGTAGGACAATAACATCAATACTATTGCCTGTCTCAGATCTTAGTGTCCAAGGAGAAGGAGAGCATGCACATGCTTAGAACTTGTAGAGGTGTAAGATAAATACATTTTAAGAAGTTTAGGAAAGATAAGATGTCTGTGTCATCAATATAAGGTTGGTCAAACTAAGATATTTGATAAGGGGCACAAGATAGAGAAGATGTGAGGCTTGCAAAAGCAAGGCATGTGTAGAACTAAGGGAACAACCAAGGTCTGAGTTTGCCAAGTGTATAATACTAAGGTATTGTATAATCACTAAATATCATCTACACTTATATAGATTTCATTAGTACACTCCTTCACACTCATACCCTTTTGCTTCAAAAATTATAACTTTATATAAACAATCTCAAATGATAATTAGTGGGCAAAATAATTTTCATTTAACTTAGCAACCATTTTATCCCAAGTCTTAATATTTTATTTTCCTCTTATAACTCTTTGTGGTTGTACAAGATCACACCAAAGATGATCGATGCATATTTTCACACTCTTCACAAGGACCTTGTGTTACCCACACTTGCAGCATCTCATGGCGCATGCATAACCTTATGTTATCCATGCAAATTGTCCTTTAACCTCTTAGCAATAGAACTCCAAACATACAAAGGAGAATAAATATGTGACACTACACATTAATGGTATAGCCTCACAATACCTCTATGTACTACTACAATGTTGTATAGAATTCCACAGAGGTCCCTTACACAATATAATGGTATTATAACTTAGTATCAACATGTCAACTTATCACTTCCATATGGCATGTTAGGTGGAACTATTTAAGTTTACACCATGGCATATAACTTCTCAACATATCGTGATAATATACGTCCAACTATCACGATTGTAAGAAGGTAAACCTCCACCTAGGTAGAAGATGAATTATTTTTTAATTATTCACTTTCGTAACCACATTCTTGTAATGTTGAATATATAGTGTAACTGTTCAACCTTTAAGGGATCAAAGATGAGAGAAATCACATAAATAGATACAAAAATGTTAGCATGCCTTGAGTATCTATCATATCACACACATTTTTAATCACATCTAGTCTAACTAAGTTAGAGTAAGTATTTCCACTTTTGATCAACCTTAAATTTCATTCCCATCCTTGTTGCACATCTTAAACATTTTAAATTTTCAATTATTTACATTGAATATAAATTACACAATTTACAAATACTTTTGCATTCAAATGTATTTTTGGTTTATTGTTATATTTTTCCTCTACTCATTCTAAAACTAGTAAATTACATTTAAATATAGGGTTGATCACCACATCAACATCCTCGACCTATGGTTTGGATCATTGGTATCAAACAAATATCTCTCTTATCCTTGTAAGCATATGAGCACAATGTGAGAAAGAAATATTACTAGTTGTCTATTTTTCAGAGTACTTAGAATAACATCGTAGCACTACTACTCAAAGTGTAATTAACACCAAAAATAGGGTCATATTCAAATATTTGATATTTTTTGTAGTAAGGGTGATATTTGCATTAAAATTTGGATGTTTTTATTATATAGATATTGTTGGATTAAATGTGTGCAAATTTTTTCATCGATGTTTCAAAACACATTTCATGATCCATCATCAGGAAAAAAACATGAAAAAACTTATACACATATTTTATAGGGCATCAAAAGGGGTCTGAGCTTGAAAAACTTGTTTATAATGTTTAACAAAAGCTTGCAAGATGTATGAAAGATGATTAATTATTTCACCAGTTTCCCTAACATCTTTGATTTACACTATTGAGTGATGGATTCTCAATTTATTAAAAAACTCTTTAGAGACTAGTCCCCAATTTCAAACTAATGGATGTGATCTCTAATCTGAGCACCACAAGCTTGATGAAGATCTATCAACTGGTTCTAATGTATTAATTCTATCACTATGCTTTGAAATAACCCATCTAAGGGAGCCTATTCTAAATCCTAGGAAAGGTGATTGAATTCATTCACAGAGGTCGAGTTAGATCTCTTCCAAATCAAAGCAAAAATTTTGCCAAATAAATGGAAAGTAATGGTATGAGTGATGATTTCCTCCCACCAATCAATCAACCTAGTATCTCTAGAGGGGCAATGAACTAGGTTCCGCACTCGCTTTAAATGGACAAGGGTTTAGGCATGATGTATATGGGAAGTGTTAGGATAAAATTGGTTGTTGTAGATCTTGACCAGATGAGTAAACCATTCATCATAGAATTTGATGGGTTGGTGGTTAGAGAGGAGGGCATCCTAAATCACACTGACAAGTTTATCATACTTTTGGGCAAAGGAGAAAATATTATGGTCTGAAAGTAGATCTCTATCAAATATTTCAGATACCCTTTCATTACCTTGGTAGAAATTAGACCAAGTGAACTAGGGTGTGGGAGAAGATGAGCTAGACTAATCATTTTGGTCATATAAACCCGAATTTTTACACGTGTAGAACCAAATTTACCTATATATAACACACCATATCATAGGAATGATTTTTTATATATACTCAAGTAATCTAGTCATGTTGAAATCTCTGCATTGGATTCAATGGGACATAGTAAGGTGTTCCACAATCCATTACTAGAGAGTGACTTATTGGATGACGTCATTAGAAGTATAAAGGTTGATAAGACTAATGATTTTACTTTTATGTTAAAAATTGTCTAAAAGAACCATTTAAATGGATCCATACCCCACTTTATCACAAACAATGCATAAAATGGAAAAATCATTATTATGACGCTACCATGCCCTACGTCATGTGTGAACATATGACAAGTAATACTCGACCAGATGATTTTAGATACATTTGAAAAATGGAACCATAAATGATAACCTATTAAAAATAGAGGATGTGCATATCTAAAAATTTATGACAACTATCATGAACTAAGTAATTACAGATTGGGTCAGTTAACCATGAACATTCCAAGAGAAAACATTCATTGGAAACTACCAAGGTTCATGGTTTCTCCTTCTCTTCTAATGCTATAAAGCATTTACTTAGGAATTATTGCTACTATCTCTTGGATATAAATTATGAAAGCATAGTAGGTCTTTATTCGATGTGTAATTTTGCCTCCTCATCACTGATAAGAGGACTATGTGAGTGTTGAGTTTCTTGACAATATGACGAAGAGGAACATCTAATACTTGGGGAATTCGGGGTCAAGATCCTTCTATGACTGTTTGAATGCATTTAATAGAGAGAAAAAATAATAATAAAGGATTCTTTGGGTTTTATAATCACATTAATGGCTTGAGGAGTATTCTTCATAGCCTAAGTAGGTTTTGGCAGAGGAACCTAAGATAGAACCAATGTCGATGGGGTGACCACTCTAGTGGAAGTGGATAACTTGGGGTTAAAGATATGGGCTTTAGGGTTGAAATTATTGAGATTATTACTTTGAGCCACCACCTACCATCCATTAATAGCTCATACCATTGGGCAGGTTGTTTTGGGCATGATCTTAGATGGAGGTTATGAAGAGAACATAAGCAAGCAATACTTAATCATATGATATGAGGCCTAAAACTTGAAACAAATGTTGGGAAGGCTGATATACATGACCCTATAGGTAGACCATTACTCATAAGTCTATATACCAATGATTTTATAGAGGTCGTGTGTGAGGTCAACCTCAACATAGATGCATCGCTAAGGGAAGACAATAAAAAAGATTAATTTTGAAATAAACAAAATGACCTAAGAGTTTAACCATTTTTTCCAAAAATAACAAAAAGGCATGGTAAACATAGGGAATTTAAGCTAGATAGATACCTTAACTTTAGTTTTTATCCGAGACAAAAAAATTCAAAGGTCCAAAGGTAAAATACAAGAAATGAGCTTCTCACATAACATGGGCCATGTTTGTGAATATCAATGTAATGTTTAGGGTTTTCAAAGCCAAAAATGAAAATCATTTATCATATTTTGAATCCTCACAAGTGTAATGCCATGAGGGTGCCAATTAGTCTACAACCAATTATGAATCATGGATTCAACATGAATACCACCACAAAATAACTAATGAGTGTATGAGTTTCGAGTTAGTGACA
The DNA here is from genome assembly GCA_037957365.1 of Torreya grandis. Classification (NCBI taxonomy): domain Eukaryota; kingdom Viridiplantae; phylum Streptophyta; class Pinopsida; order Cupressales; family Taxaceae; genus Torreya; species Torreya grandis. The sequence goes on from JARHVA010000306.1 coordinate 932,595, forward strand.
AGCATTATCAAACATAAGAAAATTAAGCAAAACATCAAGAGGAGATTCCTGAGTAGGAAGTACATTACCTCATGGAAAACCTTGGGAACAAAATTGAAATCCTACTTTGGTGACATGGTTGCTTCCTCCATATTAAGCCATGTCTAATGATGTGTGCTCTTGAGAGGGGCCCATTAAAAAGGTACCTACCCAAAGGTAAGAACCCAAGGTTTAAGTCAATAAATGTAATTAAATTTGATAAGACAATCCCATAGAGTAAATTAAAATGATGATATGATGAAAACCCTAGGTTTAAGCCAACATGATAAATGTTCAAGCTTGTTGTAAAGCTCTCTATATTCGACCCTATCAATATATTTTTCTTAATTTTCCATTACACTACCAATTATAAATTTAAAATCACATGTAATAATTAATTAATTTGTAATTTTTAGAGTTTTTGTATTGATAATTTGAAGTATCTACAAAATGATAATTTAGAACGGTGACATAATCGTTGGTAACCTAGTGATTTTAAATAATGTACATCGTAGATTTTAATATAAGTTATATGTCCATAAATTAATTATTTAGACACTATTGGATTGATACAAAGGTTACAAGCTTTGAACTTTGAAGCAATCTTTGACATGATTATAAAAATTTGCATTAAAATTTATAATTTGAGTTTATAAAACCAACCAAGGTACCCCATAGTCACAAAATCACACTCAAATAATCTAAGTTAGTATAACATCACAATCACAAATTTTACATCCTAATATTAATATAAATATTATAACTATTTATATTTTTTTTGAATTTACATATATTAAATTTATGGTTTGTAAAAATTATTCACATATGGCCCATATTTAATTTACCTTGTAATATACATTTAAAAACACAATATGGTCCATAGACCACCAATTTACAAGCCTAATTATAATCATCATTATTAGTCCTAGAGGGAAAAATATTAGATTCCTTTTTCTATAATTTAGAATTAGTCTTCCCTCTCTTGACCAATCAAGGCAATCAAACTATCAAGAATGGGAGGTGGGGACCCCACTACAAAATTATACACTTCCAAATCCTACTAACTCAAATTAGGTACCTACATATGCACCCAACATGGTGATTCCTATTCGTAGGTACCATTTTCTCACACTTAAATTAACTACATGATTGCAATATTAGTCTATTTACTATTCTTAGTGAATCTCCCAATCTCGCCACTCTAATTGTTGAATCACAAGGATGAGTTGAAAAAAGCTCATGTTGGGAAGGTCTCAAATAAATAAAATTCACATGTGGAAAAGTCCCCCACACCATATATTCAGCCAAATTCCATTGCAAATCAAACCTAACCTCCAAAATAAAAAGAAGAGGGTCCACATGTTAAAATGATGTAAGGAGGAGACTTGAAACTTATTAGGATGCTAATAGAGGAGGTCCAATGTGTTGGGTAGGAGAAAATAAAAGATTTTATTAGATATTCATTTAATATTTTTGGAAGAAGGGAAAGAATCATGTTTTTAAAGGAAAAATACATATTGAATTTAGCAGGTGCGAAAGCAACGGAGGAAGGGGCACAACTCAGTGGGGTGGGACTTGAAATAACTTCTTTGCTCTTAGTACCATGATCATTTCTCACCCTCCAAGTGTGCTTCAGTGTGTAGTATGATTTCTAATTCAATTAAGTGGAATGTGCCTTATTTACTAGGCATGTCTCTTTTTAATATTAAAACATATTCCTTTAGTTTTTGCTTGTTTTCAATCTATTTTTGTTACTATGTGAGTAATTTTTCAATCTATTTTATGGTGGTTTATGCTTCACCTTGATAATGGCCATTTGATATTAATCAATTTTTTTCTAGGCTATGTATGGGAGACAAAGAGAAGAGCTTATTTATAATCTCTCCCAAAGTTATGCTCTATTTGAAATTTTTTCTAGGTTTTGTAGGTGATACGAAAGATAGGTTGAAATGGCCTAAAATAGATTTGGATAAAGGCAAGGCATTTAACACTGCATAGGCTAGGTAAAGGCAAGTCATTTGGTACTACATACACCATGAGTGTTATTTTGGATCACACACATTATGTAGTTGAAGGTGACAACAGACCAAATGGGTGGAAAGGGTTTTTAGGAATAGTTTGTGGACTGCCATGGAATTTGGTGCATTCATATCTAGGTCAAGGACTGATGTTCCTAGTGAAATGGCAAAACCCTAAATTTGCATCTTCATTGTATTTATACCAATCTTATTAGGAGATAAAATGCATTAAAGAACTCAGGTCAATCTTTTTAATACATTTAATTTTCAAATTATATGAATTTTAAGGCAATAAACACTTATGTCGAGCTAGGATATTAATGTCGATGCTACTGTCTAACCTAGATGTTAGTGCCTAGGGAGAAGGAGAGTAGGCATGCACTCAAATTTTGTAGAGTTATAAGATAATTACATTTTAAGCATTATGGGAAAGATGAGATGTCTGTGTCATCAATATAATTATCTTGAGACTAAGAGATAGGCTAAGGAGCACAAGATAAAGTAGATGCAAGGCTTGTATAAGCAAGGCATGTGTAAAACTAAGAGGAACAACCAAGGTCATGAGTTTTCCAAGTGTACAAGACAAAGGTGCTACAAAATCATAAAATATATTCTACATTTGCCTCCCCTTTAATCTAACAATGAAATTACTATTTTAAAAGAAAGGAATAAGTAACTGTGTGTGTAGACACACCTTATCTTTGTTTGAGTTAAATTTGAGTGCCATGCTGGAGCTGGGTTTGAGTGCTTTGTTGGTGATTGAACTAAAATCAAAAGCATGTTACAATGTATAATCAGTGCATATAATCTGGGTTAAAATTACTTGAAATATATTGAAATTGAAAGAGTAAGGTTGAGGAGTACACTTATGTGTCAATGTAACCACCTTGGCTATTGACAAGTTATCTTTGCAAAAGATATATCATTGTAAGGATCTAAAACTAAGATTAGGATAAATATAGATAATTATTTTAAAGTGCATATATCTAAAGAGATATAGATAGATATATAGATAGAGAGATAGATATATATATATATATAGAGAGAGAGGTTGGAAATCACATGTCCCCCACTTAGGAGAAAAAGTGAGTTGCCATCTGGTAGTTGACATTAGCTCAATCATGTAACCCAATGATACCTATAACTTGGTGAGTTTGGATGATCAATTATAAAATGAAAACTTGGAAATATTGAGTGATTTATTCACCCCAACCATACCAAAAGGTGAACTATCTATTGCATTAGATTGCTTGGTAAAGTTCATAAAAGTATGTAAATGTTTGTTGGGTATTAGTATGTGCAATAGTTTTAGAATTTGGATTTGAATTGGATTTTGAAATATTAGGCACATATTGCATATCATATGCACCTTATATTTTTCTCATGCTAAACCTGTGTGTAACAATAGTACCATGAATATAATTCTACCACAAATGTGTATCAAAATAATATAGCTGTGCGCTTTGGCCAATTCCAAAAATTGTGTATGTGTAGAGGACATGATTCCAAAGCATGAACCTAATATATATAGATAAATATGAAATTGTTATAATTACCAATGTGGAGGACATGTTTCCAAAATATGCCCCCACTATAAATTGGAGATGTTGAAAACTAAGTAGGTGTGGAGAACATGTTCCCAAAGCATGCCCCCACTAAATATGTGAATTATAAGTACCATATTGAATTGATGTGTAGGATATGATTATAAATCATGCCCCCATTGAGTCTAAAACTATGAATTTTTAGAATCCATGTCCATATGACATGCCCCAACTAAATCTATGAACCAATGTAAGTACCATATTCTATGTGTGTAGAGAGCATGATTCCAAAGCATGGCCCCACTGTAATCTAGAAAATGTGAAAATTGTGGAAACCATGTCACCATGACATGCCCTCACTAATATGCCCCCCACTTTGAGGTGAGGGAAAGATAGTACCTAGTAGTTAACTCACCTCAAAAGGGTGAGACTAATTTAAATCTATGAATGTAACTATTGTCACTTGGATTTTCACCCTTTGAGGAGATGTCTCAACACTCCTCATCCAAGTGCCATAATTAAAACACATCTAGACTTGTAGGTAGTCTATGAATGAGGTGAATCTCTAGATAGGGCTAGCTCCCTTGATGTGCCACTTTGGATCACTACTACACCTAAACTTTATGAGGGAAAAGGTAGAGAGAAAACTGAAAGCAAACTATCCTAAGGGAGGTGATACACCAAATTTATTTTTGACTACCAACTAGAAACATATTACACATGAAACCAAGAGACTAACCAAATATACACTTCTCCATTCTACATCTTCTCACATCATAATTACATTATGAGGTTATGGATGAATGTTTAGGCTAGGAGGACTAGACAAGAGGCCTTGAATAGCACTAGTGAATATACTAACTCACTCAATCTTGACACTTCCTAGAATACTTCACATACCCTATAAGAAGAAGCTTTCCAACTACAAATAGGTGAGAGAATGAATTAATAATGCTAAGGAAATAATAAGTCATTACTAAGCAAAATAAATCATCTAAGTAAAACAAACTATGAACAGTCATGAAAGAGATAAAAATTATTAGTATTATTGATCAAATGGTATGAAAATGGGTAGGGATTCACCATAATTAGGTGGAGTATAAGTTATAAAGGCCAAAATGGCTAGTTATTATAGAACTTGAGTGAGAGAGAAGAAGAGAGAAGTCAAAAGGTCATAATGATACTTGTCAAGCTGAGAAAAGGAGTTACTTGTGCATGAGAAGAGGGTGTGAAATGAACCATGTAAGGTCAGGAAGCACAAGTGTCACCTCAAGTCATGAAACTCATGAAAAGTGGCATGAAATTCCCTTTGCTGGCTCAAAAAATTTCCTTCATGATTTAGACCTATTTGAACATACTAAAACTTACTAGGGATAGGTCTGATGATTGGAATGAGAGGGAAGGCTTTCATACATGCTTCTCCATGTATTGGTTTCACTCCTAGTCATCTGGAATCATCTGGAAATGAGCTATCACTATTTGCACTAAAAAAAACTCCTCTTTTAGCCACCCCTCACACTTGACCTCAAAATTGGATTCAATTTTCCATGAAAACACATGGAAGGGAGTGAATGGAATGTTTTAATATCCTCCATTTTATTATAAGCATCAGACACATGTTAAAAATAACCCACTTGAAGCTTTTCACCCTTCTCGCTACCATGTTCACTATGCTAGTTTTAACTGATTGAGATGATAGCTATTGTTTGAAACCTTAATATTTTTCATATAAAATAAAATTTCCATGGGGGGTTATAAAAATTATATATATTCCTCCCAAACTTAGTTGCATCTCTTGAATGTTCCTAGAACCTGCATAATGCACAAAACAATCAAAATAACCTATTTTATACCCTATTCGTATAGATTACACACAACTAATATTGATGGTAGGGATCTTGAGAGATTAATTTAAAAACTAAAATCATCTTTCTATAAAAACTATTCCATTTGGGTATCTCACCATCCTCATCTTCCCAATCGGGTCCTTCCAAGGGTTTAGCAATGGTTTTAGGCCTGTTTCCACTCTTAAGGTTTGTTCATGAAGGTTGGACATTATATTTTCAAAATAATTCCACAAATTCATAGCTAAATACCTTAATAAACATACCTAAACTTATTATATTCCCATGCACAACATCAAGGGAGATGTGAGCATCCAAAATTGTCTTATCGAGCTTGATTCCTCATTTCAACAGGCTTGATGTTGTCTCTAAGCCCAAAAAAGGATTCCTGATGCTTTATATACAATGTGGAAGATGAAAAACACTTGTAATTAAATTATTAACATGATATAATAAGTTATAATTCATATCTAATGCTATAATTGTGAATGACTCCTCATTTGGACACTAGGCCTAAACCTTGTTAAATAGGCCTGAGTTGTCTTACGACCCAAAATGGATTTATCATGATTTTTTCTGCATACCAATAGATAAAAAACATATATTATGCACCCATAAACATGTCTTGGTACATTATAATCCACTTATATAGATGGAAGTGGCGTTGGTCTCTCATTTGGTCTTTAGGCCTAAACATGCCTAATAGGCCTGACTGTAACACTTGATTATTTAGACCTCCCTATTTAGTTTCACCCTTTCATGATTGATTATTAATATTTTATATGCATGGTTCAACTTATCATACATTCCTAAAATTTACCTGTACCCTATAGTCCATCCTTTTCACCATTCTTTCCAAGATTGCAGGGGTTTTGCTCATAAAGGGAGTGCCCTCTGTCTGAGACAAAATAGAGGGCACTCCCCTATTTAATTATATAATATTTATAATTTTAGGAGATTATATATGTTTTAAGGATATTATATACAAAAATTAATCCCTTGGTCATCTCCTATGACCTTCCAAAAGCTTTAAAAACTAAGGCAAACTACTAGGTAAAGACTATGTGCAGGCTTCTATTATGTGGAATGTGTGTTGCTTATTTGAGCTCTCTCTCTATTCAGTCTCCACTATGAGAGTGTCATTATTATATTATGATTATATTTAATGGATTATAGTCTTCAACCATCCCTCCAAACTTCCACATATTCCTCATACTCTCTACTTGGTCAAACTGAGTGCCCTATGATTGTGACTATGTTTACTATTATAGAGGGTACCTGTAGGTAGTCACACATGATTCAAACTTAGAGATAATGTCTATAGGTCTATTATAATATCCTAAGATAATTTATCATTGGTTTTAACTTTTTTATATCATCCTTATGTACCTTTTACACTCACAGTGTCTAACCCTGTTGATTATTCATGACAATCAAACCCAATCAACTGTTTTGAAGCCAAAAGGATCATATAGGTGGAGATTCTCTGTTTGATAGGCTACATATCACTTTTGGGTATTACGAGGCATTTTAATTTATCTCCCATAAACCAACATTGATGATTCCATGTCTAATCCCTTACTAAATATGATGTAGGAGTTGAGTTTTGTTGTAGGTACACATTTATGAGAGGAAAAGACACCTGTAGGTGTAGATTAGGCTCCCAAACAATTCATATCCACCTCTAATAATGGTCCTTTTGATCATGAATTAAATTTTCACTATTTTAAACTATTTCACTTTTATGGCATGGTTTAGTACCAACTTTGAAAACAAAGGTTGCTCAAAACTCAAAATCTTGTAGATGATATTGAAGGAATTTAGTGTTTTTATAGGCAGCTTTGAGCCTTCAAAATTCCAACCTCCATTAGTATTCTGCCCTCAATATTTTATGGATTCCTTGTCCTTTATAGAGGATACAAGATGAGCACATTAATATGCATAAAAAAATCTTGTAACCATGTCATATGCTATTCACAAAATGCCCTTGGACCTCTATTTTACTTTTTGGGGATTGTGTCTCTGAATACATAGTCACCTCATAATCATGGTTTCTCATTCTAACTTGTCCACATAACATTTCATAAGGGTGTATAATGATCAACACCACATGATATGAATTCAAGGAAGTTTCCATCACTTGTTTCCATGCTCCAATATATCTCCTCAGCTCTCTACTAAGACCACCTGTAGGTGGGCATTCTGATGCACAAGTAGTGGGTGGTTTTATGAACAATATGTATGGTTCTTATCCATTTGATAATTCCTAGCCTCATCCTAACATCTTAAATATATTATTTCAACCTTGAGGAGATAAAAACCATTCAATTATATCCATTTCCATATTTCATCTTCCTGTAGGTCACCTGTAGGTGTATGTGAGTTGCAAGTAGGTAATGAGTAGAATTGGAATCATGTGTATAGCAAATGGTCTCATGAATAGGCTTGATATCTTCACCAATTATTTAAATTTATGTTATTACTATCAAGGTGTTTAAATAAGTCTTAAAACCTCTATTTCAACATGATTTTCTCCATGAGAACACCTATAGGTAAGCATGTTCATGGTGAATGTGAGCATATGTTGCACATGACTGCAACAATATTATTTTTACAATATTTGGAGGATATAATTTTTTTTATCCCAATTATAAATAAATATCCAATATCTTGATACCTTTACTACACCTACTTGAGCATGATAGATAACTTCATACACATGATTGCAAGTGAGAAAGGGCAAGGAGTTGACTGTGAGCATGACAAAGACTGAAATTTGGATCCAAGCATGATGTTATGAGACTTAAAAATTAATGGAGATGATAAATATGGCATTGATACATGGTAAACCCCATATCTTACTCACATTATACCCTTCATAGAACCAAACATTTGTAAATAAGGTAACCTGATCGAGACTTCACATGGTGGCACCCTTTTCCAACATGAGATGATTTACATATCAAAACATAATGGAACATGAAAATAAACATTGGTATAATCTTATAAGAGATCCAAAATCCTCTGGAGTCAACATCACCAATTGGTTTGTACAAAAATGATCAAAATGAAGCAAAACCTGTAGGGTACATAAATTAAAAAGCAGAAAAACACAATCAACTTAATGAGGATGGTTCATAAAACATAAGACAAAATTATTAAAAATATTATTATTTAAATTAATCTCTATAATTTTAATTTCACCTCTCAAAGGATTTTGACCTATAAGTTTTCCAACTATCCATACCTAGCATAAACTTGCTGACTAGTTTTGTGTGTCTAGAAGGGTGAAGAAGGAGCAAAACAATTTTAGATCAATTTTGACACTTATAGAGTAATTAAATTAAGGAAATGTATTTGAGAAAGAAAAATAATCATCTCATGACCTTATCCCACATGGCGCACTTCCCCATGGGTCGTAGAAGTGCTAAACTCTTCTCTTTTTGCAAGAAAAATTCTCTTTCTTCTATCAATTTTAGTTATGAACAGTTGATTAAGGAATAATAAGACACATGGCATGTGAAATAACCATTTTTACACCTTCACACTTCCCAAGGAGGCTATACATCTCATTTAATGCTCATTTATGACCCCCAAATGACTCAAAATAATATATTATTAGCTAATATGACTAATGACCAAGGCTAATGTGATATGGAATAACATAAAAAGACATATAATACACCCTATGACATAAATTAGACCCTTAAAAACACCTAAAACTCAATTTTTTACCTATAAGGTTCTTGTTTTGACTTGTAAGGTCAAATTTAGTCAATAAATTGGTGACTCATATGGGTAGCATGCCTGCTATACTAACTAGACCAGTAGCCTTATCAGTCCATTGGGCTTAGGGAGTCATCTGAAGTCTAAAACATAACAAGAGTAATTTTACCATTAAAAAAAATATTTGATCAATACAAGACCAATGAATACCTCAACCATACAAAGCAAGGGACACACACAAAACAAAACAAACAAGCTAACAAGACACACAAACACATGTGCTCAAAGCACTCAGGAAAAACATGAAGCAAACAACTATATACAACTAAAAATTAAGCATACCTCCCTTTCCAAGATCAAAAGGAAAGTTTCTTGCATCTCCTTCTTCATGAGATGAATCATGATGCCAAGCATGTTGCTCTTTGGATTGAATACTTGATAGATCTAACGTACTTCTTGGAGCTTCACTTGCTATGATCTCAAATAGACCAGATTCAATAGGTCTCCAATGTAAAAGTATTCCTCTTAGCCTTGTCCACATACCTCATATTGCTTCTCACTCTTCACCTCATGATCAACTTGCATCTTCTTTTTGGGCATGGTTTCAAGAGGAATGGTTTCTTGTTCCTTAGAAGGTTGAGGCAAATAGAAATTTGTCATGACCTCCAAAGGCTAAGGTGAACTTTGCTCTTGCTCATCTATTACATTTTGAAAAATGTCATCTTGATTACCATCACTTTCAATCAACTCTAAGGAAGTTGTAGACCCCTTGAGAGACTCAAACTCATTATAAATGTTTTCAAATTATTTCCAAAAGTCCTCATCTTATTTTTTATCAACATCATGAAAGGGAACAATAAGAGAATCTCATTCATCCTCTTCTTTAGCATCTAAAAGGACTTTATTCAGGATTTATTCTTCGACACAAGGAAGACATTCTTCATTATCAACCAAACAAGAATACTCAACACAAAGACTCACCTCTTCTTCAGCATTTAGGACCTCTGGAAGGCTCTCAAGTTATATCCTAGCTATCATAACTTGACCTTGCTTCTTAAGGGCTTCAAGATATTCAATCTCCTTCTTGGTGATTCCAAGACTAGGCATCTTGAAATCAAGTGACTTCGTCCAATGAGGCTTCCAAGAAGATACACATTCTTGAAGCAAGAGTTCTAAATTTTCCTCAACCAAATACTCTTATTTAGGTTCCCATGCCATAGGTCCATCAAGGTAAAGGGTGATGGGGTGAGGAAAAGATGAGCTAGTTGGTGGAGGTGGAACATAGGTCTTAAAATTAGATTGAGAATGCATTGTAGGGGATTGTTTTGGGAGTTCTTGAGGAATGGTAGGAAAACCTTGGGATAAAATAGCTTGGTTATCTTCCTTACACTTGATGATAAATTTATTGAAATCTGATCCAAATTGATCACTCTCTTAATGGAGGTTATATGGGGTGTGTTTTAACATACAATCTTATTTTATATCTAAACCTTCCATCACACCTTGACTTAGCAATTTCATTCTCAACTCTAGCTCTTCAATTTGCTTGGCTAGGTTCTCTTGGAAAAGTCTCTCTTGAAGTTCATAGTAATCTTCATTAGGATGAGGAGTATAATAGGGATGACATGGAACACAAAAGGTCTCTTAAGGAAGGGTGGGAGGGTCTTGCATAGGATCAATCTTTCTCTCAACTTCACACTCATTATCTAGGCTTTTAACTTCTTTCTTTCCCCATTATTCCACTACCTTACTCTAGCTTAGGATGTTAGGATTAGAAGTCTCTTCTTGAGGTAGTGATTTAACTTGAGGAGAGGATGAAGTATTCAAGAAACTTGGAATTTCATATCTAGAGGTCACTTCTTGAGGTGAGGATGTAATGGGAGATGGAAATGAGAGCTTAAGTTCCACTTCCTTTGCTGCTAAGATGGACTAATTCATCTAAATATCATCCAACTCAATCTTACTATCAATATTTGCTTTAAAAATAAGGTTTCTCTTCTCAAATTTCTCTTCCAACTGATTGGGAAAAGGATGACTTTGGTAAGCTTGATTGGGTTCATGAGTAGGGGTTAAGTAGGATTGATAGCAATCTTGGGGAAGTGGATATGAAAGCTGATAGGTTTGGTGAGGCTTCCTTTCATGAATTCTTAGCCTATCCTCTAAGGAAGAAACCAATCCACTAACATCTAGCATCTCACTTATGAGCCTAAGCCAATTTTCTATCTCAATAGGTTCCCACTCTCTTTTGACCAGCTCTAATGCATCTCTCAGCTTATGAATAAGATGACTAGGAACATCTAGACCATATCCCATTTATGTGTCAAGATCCAACATGTAATTATCATAACCCAAAATATTTTGCTTGAAGGTTGTAATGGATTGAGATGAGAAGTTACTAGGTTTATACAAAATGTACTTCTCATAGCCTAAAAGAGTTTACTTGAAGGTTGTAATAGACTGAGTTGGTAAGTGACTAGGTTGTCTAGGAGAAACAATATATTGAGGAGGTTGATTGTAGGTCTGATACAACTCATGAGAATGTTGAAAATGGTCATATTTGATCTAGTAAGAATCATAACATGGCTGATAAGGACTACCATAAGCTTGATAAACCTCACCAACTTGTGTAAAATAATACTCAACACCAAAGTTAGCCATGGAACTTCATTAGGAAGCAAGAACACAAGGAATGATTATCAACAATCTTCAAAAAGAATACTTGGGCTACTTGAATAGCTGATGTAACTTCAGAGTCACCATTGATGTTTAGATAGATGCCTCCAAAGGTTGATGTGTTGAAGGAAAACACCAAAAATCTTTCAACTTCTTACACCAAGAGTCCCACCAAGCATGCCAAAAAATATTGTCACTTAGATTTACACCCTTTGAGGAGACGTCTCAAATTTCCTCATCCATGTGGCACAATTGAAACACCTCTAAACTTAAAGGTAGTCTATGAATGAGGTGAATCTATAGAATGGGCTAGATCCATTTAATACCACTTTGGATCACTACTACACCTAAAATTTGTGAGGGAAAAGGGAGAGAGAAAACTAAAAGCAAACTATCCTAAGGGAGGTGAAACACCAAATTTATTTATGAATACCAAACAAATGCATGTTACACATGAAACCAAGAGACTATCCAAATATACACTAATATAATCTACATCTTCTCACATCAATATTATATTTTGAGGTTAAAGATGAATGTTTAGACTAGGAGGACTAGACAAGAGGCCTTGAATGTCTTTGGTGAGTATACTAACTCACTCAATCTTGACACTCCCTAGAACACTTCACATGCCCTACAAGAAGAAGCTTTTTAATTGCAAATAGGTGAGAGAATGAAGCAACAATGCTAAGGAAACAACAATTCATCACTAAGCAAAATCAATCATCCAAGAAAAAACACTATGAAAAGTCATGTAAGAGGTAAAAATAAATAGTATTATTGATCAAATGGTATGCAAATGAGTAGGGCTTTGTCATACACAGGTGGATCATAAGTTACAAAGGCCAAAATGGCTAGTTCTTATCAAACTTGAGATAGAGAAAAGAAGAGAGAAGTCAAAATGTCATAAGGACAATTTTCAAGCTGAGAAAAGGAGTTAATTATGCATGATAAGAGGGTATGAAATGAACTGTGCAAGTTTAGGAAGCAAAAGTGTCACCCCAAGTCATGAAACTCATGAAAAGTGGCATGAAATTCCCTTTGTTGGCTCAAAAAATTGCCTTCATGATTTAGCCCTCTTTGAACATCCCAAAACAAAATAGGGATAGGTATAATGATTGGAATGAGAGGGAAGGATTTTATACATGCCTCTCCATGTATTGGCTGTAGTCCTAGTCATTTAGAATCATCTAAAAATGAGATATCATTGCTTGCACTCAAAGAAACTCCTCTTTTAGTCACCCCTCACACTTGGCCTCAAAATTAGATTTATTTTTCCATGAAAATCCATGGAAGGGAGTAAATTACATGTTTCAAGACCCTCTATGGACTTATAAGCATCAGACACATGTTAAAATCAACCTACTTGAAGCTTTTTACCCTTCTCACTACGATGTTCACTATGCCAGTTTTGACTGACTGAGATGATATCTATTTTTTGAAACCTTATGAGTTTATATGGAACATAAAATGTCCATGGGGGGTTATAAAAATTCTATATATTCTTCCCAAACTTGGTTTCATCTCTTGAATATTCATAAAACCTACATGCTGTACAAAATAATCAAAAGAACCCATTTTGTACCATATACGTATAGATTTCATATAAATAATATTGATGGTAGGGATAATGAGAGAGTCCCATAAAACCTCCAATGATCATTATATGAAAATTATTCCATTTGGGTATCTCACCATCGTCATCTTCCCAATCGGGTCCTTCCAAGGGTTTAGCAATGGTTTTAAACCTGTTTCACTCTTAAGGTTTGTTCATGAAGGTTGGACATTGGATTTTCAAAATAATTCCACAAATTCATATTTAAATACCTTCATCAACATACCTAAATTTATTATATTCCCATGCATATCCTCAATGGAGATGTGAGCATCCAAAATTCTCTTGACGAGCTTGATTCCTCATTTCAACAAACCTAATGTTGTCTCTGAGCCCAAAAAAGGATTATTGATGCTTTCTATATAAGGTGGAAGATGAAAAAAACATATAATGAGCTTATGAACATTATTTAATAAGTTATAATGCATATTTAATGCTAGAAGTGTGAATGACTCCTCATTTGGACACTAGGCCTAAACCTTATTAAATAGGCTTGAGTTGTCTTAAGACCCAAAATGGATTTATCATGATTTATTTTGTATAAAAATATATTAGAAACATATATTATTCCAACATAAATATTTCTTGGTCCATTTTAATCCATTCTTAGAGTTGGAAGTGGCATTGGTCTCTCATTTGGTCTTTAGTCCTAAACATGCCTAATAGGCCTGACTGTAACCCTTGATGATTTAGACCTCCTTGTTTAGTTTCACCCTTTACTACTTGATTATTCATGTTTTTATATGTATTATTAAACTTCCCATACCTTCCTAAAATGTCCATATACCCTCTTGTCCATCCTTTTCACCATTCTTTCCAAGATTGCAGGGGTTTTGCTCATAAAAGGAGTGCCCCCTATTTGAGACAAAATAGAGGGCACTCCCTTATTTAATTAGAAAATATTGATAATTTTATGAGATTATATAGGTTTTAAGGATATTATATACAAAAATTCAGCCCTTGGTCATCTCCTATGACCTTTTAAAATCATTTAAAACTAAGGTAAACTGCTAGGCAAATACTGTGTGCATGCTTCTATTATGTGGAATATGTGTTGCTTGTTTGATCTCTCTCTCTATTTAGTATCCACTATTATAGTGTCATTAGTCTAGTATGATTATATTTAAGGTATTATAGTCTTCAATCATCACTCTAAACTTCCACATATTCCTCATACTGTCTGCCTAGTCAAACTGAGTGCCATATAACTGTGACTGTGTTTACTATTTTAGAGGGTACCTATAGGTAGTCACACATGATTAAAAATTATATATAATGTATATATTTATATTATAATATCCTAACATCATTTTTCATTGGTTTTAACATGTTTATCTCATCCTTATGCACCTTTTAGACTCACAGTCTCTAAACCTACTGACTGTTCATCATAGTCAAACCCAATCAACTATTTTGGAACCAAAAGGATCTTGTAGGTGGAGATTATCTGTTTGATAGGATACATATCACTTTTGGGTCTCATGAGGCATTTGAAGTTATCTCCCATCAACCAACATTGATGATTCCATGTCTAATCCCTTACTAAAGATGATGTAGGAGTTGAGATCTATTGTAGGTATACATTTATGATAGGAAATGACACCTGTAGGTGTAGATTAGGCTCCCAAAAAATTCATATCCACCTCTACTAATGGTAATTTTTATCATGAATTCCATTTTCACTATTTGGAACTATTTCAATTTTATGGCATTGTCTAGTACCAACTTTGAAAATAAAGGTTGCTCAAAACTCAAAATCCTGTAGATGATATTGAAGGAATTTAGTATTTTTGTAGGCAACTTTGAGCCTTCAAAATTCTAACCTCAATTAGTTTTCTTCCCTCAATATTTTGTGGATTCATTTTCCTTGCTCAAGGCTACAAGAGGAGCACATTAGGATGCATTAAAAAACTGAAATTTGTGAAAATAGAGGTCCAAGTACATTTTGCAGAGGTCCAAGTACATTTGAAATTTGGATCCAAGCATGATGTTATGAGACTTAAACACGAAGGGAGATGATAAATATGGAATTGAGACATGGGAAAACCCATATCTTACTCACATGATACCCTTCATAGAACCAAACATCTAAAAATAAGGCAACCTAATTGAGACTTGACATGGTTGTACCCTTTTGTAACATGAGATAATTTACAAATCAAAACATCATGGAGCATGAAACTAAAATTAGGAGCATCTGAAAAGAGAGCCAACATCTTATGGAGTTAACATCAGCAACTAGTTGTACAAAAATGACCAAAATGGAGAAAAACCTATAGGGTGCACAAATTAGCAAGCAAAAAAACATAATAAACTAAGGATAGTTCATAAATCACAAGCCACCATTCTTCAAAATATTTTTATGTAAATGAATATCTCTAAGTTTACTTTCACCTCTCAAAAGTGTTTGACCTGGAAGTTCTCTAACTATCTGTACCAAGCATAAACTTGTTGACTAGTTCTGTATCTAGAAGGGTGAAGGAGTAGAATGGTTTTAACTCAATTTTGACACTTACAGAGTACTTAAAGTGTGGAAATGTATTTGAGGAAGCTGAAGAGTCATCTCATGACCTTATCCCATGTGGCACACTTCCCAATGGTTTGTACAAGTGCCAAACTCTCCTCTTTTCCCAAGAAAATTATGCTTTCTTTTAAAAAACTTGCCACTTTCAGTTATGAATAGTTGATTGAGGCATAATAAGACACATGGCACGTGACATCACCCTTTTTACACCTTAACACTTCCAAAGGAGGCTGTAAAAATTATTTAATGCTCATTTATGACCCCCAAATGACTCAAAATGATATATTGCCTAATATGACTAATGACCAAGGCTAATGTGATATGGAATAACATCAAAAGACATATAATACACCCTATTACATAATATTAAACCCCTAAAAACATGTAAAACTCAAGTTTTTACCTATAGGGGTCCTAATTTGACTTGCAGGGTCAGATTTGATCAACAGTAACCATGTAACATATAGAAGGAAATATGTCTAGGTAGATGTAACATTGAAGTGCATAGAACCAATGTGATCACATGTATGCCTAAGATGCCTAATAAATATTATGGCAATGTCTAGATAGTAATAGTACAAGTTCAACAAGCAAACAAGCAAAACACAAGAGCACTCAAAATCAAGTCAAAAGGCCATGGTCCAAGGAGACAAAAAATAAGGGGCATGTTCAAATGCCACAAATTCAAATGGACATGACTTAGTCAAATGTCCAAAAAATCAAGGAATAAAATATTTAAATATTGAAGAAAGTAATGACATATTCAAATGTCCAAGGAGGAAATCATAGGCAAAGGGGACACAAACAATGGATCATATTCAAATCCTCAAAAAATCAAGACAATGACAAGGCAAAAGACTCAAAGAAGTGTGTAAAGGAAAAGCATAAGTAACCAGCATAAACATGTCATAATGACCCATGGATCGAATGTGTTAGCAAAAAATGTCAATTACATAGCATATAAAGTACCATGTGTAGTGTATAAGCATAGATAATAAGGCATGTGTAAGTGCATGTAAGCTCAAACATGATAGTATAGATTGATCATTAAATCATATAGCCTATGTATATCAAGATCATAAAATATGGATGCCCCAAACATCTTGATGACATGAGTAGAGGGAAGGCCCAACACCCATAAGTGTATCATGTATTTATGTATGCCCGTGTATGTGTATGTAGTAGTAAATGATATGTTAGTCCTCAACATGGAACTAACACATAAATGCCAAGGAGCCAATAGAACATGTAAGCACTAAAAATTATTTTAGATTTTTAATTTTTAATTTTATTTTTTTGGTATTTTTGAAAAATGTAAGATCATACTATGATCTCATCTGAAGGATGATGATAGGTATCTCCCCACTCTAAACCTAGTGTAAAAAATTGGTGGTACTGCCAAAGAACATGTATAGGTGTAATATTTGTCACTATAGTATCTGTGATGCTTGGCATATGTATAATGGGACTCTGGGGTCATGAAGTACCAAGAAGGAATAGGGGTTCTTGGAACCCATCTTTGTGTATTCTGTGCTTTATTTGGAATAACAATAATAGGAACATGTTTATGTGCTATGGATATTTGAATATGATGGATAGAAGATGAGGATCTATGGAACCCATTGTCTGTATTTGATGTAAAGGTATCTCAAGTACCAATTACCTAGTAAAGGGGATTGATTGTTGCTTACCCTTTTACAATGAATTAGCCTTAACAGGCTTAATAATTAACTCCCTAGAGATGAATTTCTCTTATTCGAGAGGATGCTCATATGGAATACTAGAAACTATAATTACTTGATTGGCATCAATGTAATTAACACACCCATGCATTGTAGAAGATATTGATCAAAGAGTATGTATCCAAGGTCATCCAAAAAACATTTCAAAGACACTTGTATCAGGTATAGTGGATAAATTAGTAAACATAGTGCAAGAATGACCTATAAAGGTAGATCAATCTCACCAAGAACCTTCTAGGAGGTCCTGTTGAATGTTCTGACTGATATAGTATAGCGGTTTACATTTTGATGAGTATAACCTAAATGCATAAGTAATGTCATGCTGCAACCATTTTTGCTTGCAAAATTATCAATCATAACACTATGTATGGGGTGTTTATCAAGATATGCTCAAATGAATAAAGGATGAAGATCAGAGTATCATCCTTAATTTCACTATCATCAAAAGAAATGGTAGGTTTTTGAAGCATAAGAGATATGTCTCTCATAAGTACCACTGACCCCATCTAGTGGATGTCCATAATATGATGGATGAGGATGTACACTATATTCCATTTGAAATTTTGATTCCTTCTTCGAGTGGTCAAGTAAAGGATTTTTAAATATTTTATGGTTATGGTGATCACTAGGTTGTGAACTTGACTCCTTTAGAAGGTCATCAAATCTAATTTGTTAGTCATAGATGAGGTCTTGGATCTTATGTTTTAGGGTAAAACATTTATTCGTAGAATGCCCAGGGCCTTGGTGATAGTCACTATAATGATTTGTATCATATCCTTTGGGTAGAGGTATATTTATATCAACCTATGGAGGATGAAGGAGAGATATCAGATGACACTCTAGCAACAAATAGAGTAATGAAGTAGGAGGCTCAGGTAGATGTGTAAACTATCTCTTTAGTGCATTTGATAGGACAAGTTAATTAAGATGTTATGCAATTATGTTAGCCATAGTGGTTGTTTCCTTTTTAGGCTCAAGAAGTTTTACCTTATAACTTGGTTTAATTGTAAATTTTGTACTAGATGTAGATGTAGTTTGCATGTTTGCTACATACTTGAGCTTATTCAATGACATAAGCTTCATTTCACATTCCCATACATGGCATAAGTCATTGAAAGATTGAAACTTTTTGAAAACAATGTGGTCATGTAAAAGATTAAGCAAACTTTGTTTGAATATGTCTTTCAGTTCTTTGTCTACCATATGATTGGTCATTTTGGCTAGCATTGTCTTGTATATCAAGACATATTCATTGAATGGTTCATTGGTTCCTTGTTTGATCTTTGAAATTTGATCATAGGAAACATTTTTGGTAGTGTTAATAGAAAAGTGTGCCAAAAGCCAATCTGAAAGAGGTTTGAATGCTTTCAAGGATTGGAGAGGTAATTCATAAAACCACCATAAAGTATATTCATTGAGGCTCCTTGGAAATAGTTTGGTAAAGAGTTTATCATTTGAAGTGTAATCAAGGCATGCTGCATAGAAGGATTGAAGATTTTGTTTAAGATCACCCTCGCCATCATAAAATGTGAAGTTAAGTGCAATAAATCTAGTTGGCAAAG
The DNA here is from genome assembly GCA_037957365.1 of Torreya grandis. NCBI lineage: Eukaryota > Viridiplantae > Streptophyta > Pinopsida > Cupressales > Taxaceae > Torreya > Torreya grandis. The sequence continues at coordinate 951,861 of JARHVA010000306.1, forward strand.
GGTGCAAAGCGATCTCAAGTACAAGAGGATTATACAACACATCTTGTGAATCTATGGCATCTGAAGACTTTGAATCCTTTTTTTCAATGTTCATAACCTTATCATGCAAGGTTTTTAAAACTTGATGGAGTGATTGAACAATAGGCCCAATGGGATTTTGATTAACAATTTGAATAGTCACCATAGGGGCTGGAAACATGTTTTGAGTAGTAATAAGCTTTGGAATCAGTATTTTTGTTGAAATAACATGAAAGTTCATACTAGATGTATCAATATTAGTTTCAGAGAATAAAGGTTGGAACACATAATTCTTTCCCCCTTTAGATGTATTTAGTTTTAGTATGTTCAAGCGGATGGATGTATCCACTATTTTTTTTTCATTTTTAGCTTCATGTATAGTTTTTAAGATTCTATCAATATCTTTAGGGTTTTGTCAAATGTTCTCATGAAAAAATACAATTGCATGCACTTGGTCACTGTCTACTTGGTCATTTTCATTTATTTTTGTATTTTCATTATCAGAATCTTCTTCTATGATAACCCTATCCAAAAAAAATTTGTTGTCAATATGGGTATCATCATGATCCAAGGTATGAGATCCCTCATTTATTTGAGACATCTTGGATGGCTTGAGGGGAATCTCAATATGTTCAATAGAGACACCCCCCCAATATAGGGCTATGCCTAGGGTGCATACAAATAGTACCAATAGGAAATTAAAAATTACAACAAACTAGAATTCTAGTTGGTTTAAAACCCTAAGAATCATAAAATTTTGCATGCACAAGGATCAGGTTCACAAAATGTTTAACCCTAATTTGGATAAGGATCCTATTTAGTGGTTAGGGTTGAGGATATAGAAATGATAGGGCATAAGGGTGAATATTAGATCTACAATGGGCTAATTAATGTGTTAAACTTAGGTGTACCATATGTTGAATTTATAAAGTTGCGATAGGCTATTAATGGAAAGTACAACTATGTTAGATATATAAATGACATAAAATAAAGTACTTAGTTGTTCCTAATGATAATACAGTGTTGGATCTGGTACATGTATAAATCATGCAAGATTATAATTCTAGAATAATTATTAGATTTTGGATCTAGTGCCTCTATCTTTCTGGACACTTGCATCAGCTTGGGATAATTACATCGATGCTAGTGTCTAGGTTCGACACTAGTGTCTTGTATGAAATATGTGCTAAATGGGATAAAACACCCTAGACGCTTAAGGGTTTAGCTTCAAATTCTCTCTAGTGCATGTTGCTCTTGGTGAAAAGACAAAACCCTAGCTTTGCATCTTCAATGTGACTCTGGGAAAAAATAGGATAGTGGGCACATGGTGTTGAGCTGACCTGTAATGACCCTACTATAAAAGGGCATTGAATATATAGCCAATACTTCATAAAAGGGCCTTAGACTCATGTAGTTCTCCCCTATGTGTGGGATTATGTGTGAATCATGCAATGTGTAAAGCAAGTACAATAGTGACCTAGCTTGTAACTTGGAAAATATGTCCTTATAATTATTCCTTTAGTACTTCAAATCTATAGCTAGGTTTTTCCTTTGACTAATATCATAATATGGTAGAATAGGAAGATTTTGCTAACTTGAGTGCTCTTTTGGTTTGATTTCTAGGTGAGGAATGAGTAAGGGTTGATATTGTATTTATACCAATCTTATTGGGAGATAACTCACATTAAAGCACATAGGCCAACCATTATAATACATTTCATTTGTAAATTGGATGACTTTAATGGCACTAGACACTTGCGCTATGTCAGGACAGTGATGTCAATGTTATTATCTAACTCAAATGTTAGTGTCCAGGGAGAAGCAGAGAAGGCATAAGATTTGAACTTATAGAGGTATAAGATAAGTACATTTTAAATATTCTAGGAAAGATGGGATGTCTATGTCATCAATATAATGTTGGCCAGACTAAAATATAGTTCAAGGGGCATAAGATAAAGTAGATGCGAGGCTTATAAAAGCAATGTATGTGTAAAACTAAGAGGAACAACCAGGTTTAGGAGTTTTCCAAGTGTACAAGACTACGGTGCTACATAATCATAAAATATCATCTACAACATGAGATTTGTTTTGTTGATTATGAGTTTTGCAATAATGGTCATAAGTATCCACATTTCAGTAAGCATCTTTTATAAAGAGAATTAATTTATTTGTTGATCATTTTGTTACCAAATATATCCCCTACATTTATATAATGAAGGGAAGTGTTTATGATTCACACTCATAATGTTTGACACCACATATATTTTTCCTATAGATAAAGAGTCGTGTTTTTTTCTCTCATCAAAATTTTAATCGAACAATTATTCTAAAATTTATTAAGAGGTAAGATATAAAACCACGTCATATTTTTGGGTAGGAACTCTCCCAGTATGGTAATTAAATTCACATGGATTAGGAAACATATTTTATATCATATTAACATTTTTAAAAACCATCATACACAACATGTTTTCTATCACATGGGTCATTATTGCGTTGGTTTCAAACTTTGGGTAAAATAGAAAGACTTGTAGATCAATTGGTTGTTGCATATAAGATAATGAAATTGTCCCCTTAAAAGTAGGAAATTTTTTAGGAGCAGAGGATAATGGTCCTATGGATAAATGGCTTGGCCTCCTTTGCAAGACACTATAAATCAACAGGGTGTAGGTAAATGCACAAGTTCTAGAAACCCTTTATCATCTGCTCATGTAAAGTTTACAAATATGACACACCCAATTATAAGTTTGGATTATGACTTTGAATGATCTAAATAAAAAAACACCACACCATTTTTACATAGGAGATTCCTTTCAGGCTTCAAGTAGACCTTATAGAATGTATGATGAATTCCTCTGCAGGCAACCAAATTTGGAGAGGTATCTTTTAGTTTATAATCGAGTCTTGACAAGGCGATCAATTGATTGAATATATTCTGATAATAACATCAAATCTGTATCCTTGAATGATGAAAATGGGTCACCTTCTACCATGATTTTCTCTCCAATATCAAAGATCCATTTAGAATCTAGTCTAGATCTAGTTTCAGAGAAATGAATTGTTGTTTGGTTTCCAACAAACAAATGGTTGGCATAATTTTGTCAAATTGGGAGGATTTGTAGGCTTTGGTTTTCAAACACATCATTTGTAATTGAATTTCTAAATGTGACATGTAGTTGTTATATGTAACTTTGTGACCCAAGCTAGCTAGAAACTTTTACAATATTTAAACCTGATTGTTCTTTATGGAATTCAAGAAACCAAAAAGCACTAATACCTTGACTCGGCATATTTTCACAAGTTTTGAACCTCTGTTATCACAAGTGCAGGTTGTATAAAAGGACCCTAAAATATCTTATAAAATTGAAAAATGCATTTTTATCAAGTTACCAAAAGACTACAACATTAAAATATCAAAATTATTTTTAGTTGGGTGACTGGATTCTAAACTCTACTTTCTAGAGACTTGGTGTTCTATGTCTTTGTTATATATACACTACAACTTTAATATATTATTATAATAATTGTTAAAAGCTAAATTTTTAAATAAATAAACATTTTAATTAAAATTTGTATAAAACATCCTTACATTATATTATTATAAAAGTAATGATTTAATGTCATTTTTATTTTATTGCATATGGAGTATGGATTAGATTTTTAAATAATTTATAATCTTTACAAAAATGAATGATGTAATATGTTACAATGTAAAAGCTACAATTTTTTTTATTGATTAAGCATGTAGAGTATGAATTAATTTCTAAAATAATTTATAATCTTCACAAAAATGGTGTAATATGTTATAATGTAAAAGGTACACAATTTTTTTGATTGATTAAATGAGGGATGAGTGGTTTAAGGTTTAGGGTTTAACGGTTTGAGGAGGGCGTAGTTTTAATTTAGAATATAATTTGGGTCTTAGTTCCCTTAGAGTTAATGAGTGTATTTGTCATTAAATTAAATTTGTAACTATAATATCTTTAACAAGTGGATTTACGATGTATTTTATGTGGATTATTTCATGTACGAAAAATTTGATCTATATTAATATGATAAAATATATCTATTTAAGTATTATATTATATAAATATAAAAAAATTAAAACGTATTTAAATATAGATTTTTTTTACGAAAAATTTGAACCTATTTTATTATAATATAGATGTATATATTATAACTTAAAATTTTTTTATTTTAAAAAATTTCTTATTTTTCATTTTATTATAACAATTATATAAAAATGAAAAAAATAATTTAAACTCTATTCCACCAAACTAAAAAAATAATAATAAATAAATAAATAACCACAAATTTGTTAACACTATTTTTTCGTTAAACCTTATACCAATTATTACTTTGGAAAGAGTCATTCCTTATCATATTTTAAACATAATTTTAAACAAAGAAAGAAAATTTTAAGCCTAGACATCCGTATAATTACAAAAATTTAAAACCCCGAACCCCACAAAAATATTAAAATTAATCTATTCTTAATCTTAGATAGATTAAGAATAGATTAGTCTATCTAAGATTAATCTATTCTTAATCTATGTAACATCTTCCCTGGTAAGTAACATGTACGTTTCATGAATTTCTTGTCTTATTTATAACCATTTCCCATCGCCCTTGGGGTTCTCTATACATCATGCTATGTAGACTAGATTGTCCAAGGACAAGTGATTTGATATACCTTAATGTGATTGAATACTAGATTGTACAAGGACACTCAATTTGATATACTTTGATGTGATTGATTACTAGACTATGCAAGACAATCACTTTGATAAATAGTTGCATTTTTCTCAAATTTTTAGAGTAAAAGGGATTTTTAGGGACTAGTAGGGGTAGAGGTAGCCTGGATCCCCAACCTTCACAAGGTCATCATTGGTGTCTTGGCCTCAAGATCGGTATGGGACAAGTGCATAGATAGGGTAATTTACTATTAGGATCCTTTTACTAGGAAGATAGAGGAACACAAATGCAAGTATTCTTAGGTGCTAGACATCCCGTTGAGGACCTATAGAGATATCAAGTGAATATCAAGGTTGGGGGCACTATCACTAAACCACCTAACATAAGTCATGAGTTAGGTTTATAAGCATATGATTCCTTACCAACGAGGCACGGGGATTGTAGATGCATCAACTATTAGGGTTATTTGGTGGAATGATATGACCTCCTTTAGAGATGGCAAACAAGAAGTGGATACGTTGACTTTAGGAGATATGATAGTTTATTTGTATGGTGGGATGACATGCCTATAGGGGGATGAGGCCATTATATTGATGGCTAGTGATATGACCAGATAGCTGAGAGATCAGAGGGGGCAAAGTGAGGTACACCTTGATATGGCCAAATAGGTGAAAGATCAAAGGGGGCAAAGTGAGGTACACCTTATACATAGATTTCCATAATAATTTGGTCAACTTATGTGACCAATTTCCCACCAACACATTTTATTCATAGGGAAGCCAAAGAGGTGAGGGATGCCCAATTAGGCTAGCTAGGATGGTAGCTACTCACCCTGTAGTACCCATTTATGGAGGTGTTGGGGGGCAGGATAGTAGGATGAGGAGGATAAGCTCCGGCAATAGGAGGAGACAACATATAACAATAGGGGAGGTGGTAGGTAATTTGTACCACAATAGGTGGTAGCAGAGGAGGAAGATGAGAGCATTACACAGTGAATAGTGGTGTAGATGTTAAAATCTATTATTAAGTACTTGACAATGACAAACTTGACATATATTTACCACACATGACTTGCATAAATAAGTATGGTCCTAACTTGCCATCCTCTCACAAAAATATGCTACCTTATAATTTTTACCCTCTTCCATTATATGGTTACACACCTACAAGAACCTCACTATCTATTTCAAACCCACATATTATCCTACACATACATTTCAAGTTGTTCAGTTTAGTCATCATGTGAATGGGTTGTTACTATCAAATTGGGTTAGTATCATATGTCGATACTGACCTATCCATGATGATAGTGACCTTCTCCATACAATGACTACTTTTTTAATTTAATCAAATATTTGATAGGGTTGACCCATCTACCTAGTGTGTCGATGGTGTGATAAATTAGCCTATTGGACCCGTATATACAAATCAAGGCCTCACTTGATAAGGGACTTGAAACTTATCTTATACACATATATACATTATTTATTAATGAGAAAAAATCCCTATTCCTCCAAATTTTCAAATCAATCACTAGGAGTAGTGCACAATTAAGTCTGAAGCATGTTAAATCCAAGTCAAACTAAGCATTGCCAAGTATCAAATATAAATCATTAGATGGATTCATATAGTGAAGGAGCCCAATTGTACAATCACACTAAGTGGGAGAACTACATATGACTTATTTTTTTATTTTTGGAGTATCAGATACATAGGAAGTGGTCAATCATCAATGAGGGTGATTGGGTTCAGCTCAACCCATTAGACTTTCCCTTTTTTGTAGTTTTCTATCCCTCACAAACAAACCTAAGGTTTTAAGGTGAAGGACACTGATTTATAGAGTTACATGCATTATCAAGGCTTGGCATTGCACATACAGATCTTTCATAGATAGATGAAGGTGATTATACAGTCATCGACCTTCTCTTTTTCATATGTCATTATTGACTATTGTTAATACTAACCCGAAGTGGATAGAACCAACCTTGCACAAATAGAAATATAGATCTAGATTTGGATGAATCACAAGCCTGCTTTAATATGTTTTCCACTTTTAGAACATAATCATAGTTAGACACTAAATCAAAAAAGCTAAGTACTTATCCCTTTGTTATACTTACTATATTAAGCATATGTCACTTGTCAAATCATTGCAATTAATTTCAAGCTTTTACATTCATATTCATGCTTAAAAGTCATATTTAGTATTATGAATTCACATACTAGTTTCTATACTATTAAGGTTTATAGAACTAAATTATGATAAAACATATTGATGAACCCATACATTACTCCAATTGTGTCAAACTCTAGGTTACCCTTAGGGTTTCATCCTTCTAAGGTTTCAAAAATATTATTTTAGGGTTTCAATTCTGATTGCTGATTTTCCCACACAAATAAAAATAAATATTTTCACCTTTGGCCCTATCCTTTTGCATACTTTCATGATTCCATCCTATATCATCTAAGAAGGCTAGTTCCCTTGTCCCTCTAAGGCACAATACTATATTAAGTGGGGCTCATATAGAGCATAACCAGATTCATTTAACTTTATATAAAATGGATACAATGACTGTTTCTTCTTCTTTTGATCCTAAAATTACTCATGAATATGTGAAAACAAATGATTATGTTAACATGCCTCCATTAAGACATCATGATCAAGATAATCATAATGAACATAATAATCAATATAATTATGAGGCCTAAATATAATTGATCCCAACAAACTTAACGAGGTAGATCCTAACCAAGTTAAAGCCTTATCCAATTATTTTCAAGGACTCCATCAATATTCTAAAGACGTGGGTAGAGTAGTCAAATTGATCCTAACATCTAAGGTTGCACACCAAGCTAAGCTTCAACAACAAGAACTATTTACAATTTTCAAACCATCCTTTTGAGCTAGTATTTTCACTTCATGTGTCCAAAACCTCTACTATTGGTACTAATCATACATCAACACATCTAGAGACATATATAACATCCACCCAAGATGTGCGGTAAACACAAGGCTTCAAACTAATTCCCATGCCCATTTCTACACAATTAACATTTACCCCTGATATGATGACTATACATTTTACATCAACAACCAAACCTACTACACATTCCTTTGAGTATATTGTTACAAATTTACATACTGAGGTGTTTCAATTAGAGAAAGATGCATCTAGAGCTAGCCATTCAATGTATTTACATACCTTGATTCATGATCTATTAACCCATGAGATAGCAACTTATCCTTTACCTATAGGTATTATAGCTCATAAACATCCACTATACGATGGTAAAGGTGATCTGGAACAACATTTTAAATCATTCCACATAGCATGCTTGTATTACACATACAATGACACATTATTAACCAATATATTCCTAAGAGTTTCGAGGAATATTATTTGATAGTTTTATGACCTTCCACTCTAATCAGTTAGAGCATCCAACCATTTAATGGACCAATTTTGAACACTATTTGCTATCAACATTGATGAGAAACTATCCTATGCACAAATTGTTAAACTCAAATAAGAGACCAACAAGACAATAAATGATTATGTACTTTGATATAAGACTATGTTAGCTAATATGACTAATTTTATGGCTGACAATGAGCTTTAAGACATATTCAAATAAAGTTCACTTGCACCACTCCATGAGTCACTTATATTCAAGAGATTAAAACCCTTTAATGGCTTATGCCACACAATAAGAGACAGAAAACTTAAGATTATATCTTTGAACAAGATCAAGTGTACACCTACTCCTACATCTATTTTAGCATCAAAGTTTCAAATCAAACCAATATATAAGGTTAAACCAAATATAAACAATAATGAGGAAAAGATGATAGTCAATTCACTATCAAAACATATGAATTGATTTCAATTTTCAACTCCATTTACGAGATAATTTTTCAAATTACCACACCTCCTCATATATTGTTACAGTGTTAGCAACGGTCCTAAGAATTGCCCATCAGGACATGCTATGTGTTATAGTCTGTGAAGGTTGTAATGGATCTGTGCATTGTTTCAAGAGTAATATAGATATAATTAAGGATAAGTGTAGTGAAAATTCATATGATAAAAGTTATTCTTATTCATCATTAATGTAGATGCACTTATTATCATTTTACCATATAAAAAATTTAGAAGTAAATAATATGCAAAAATACATCCATTCACAAGGAAGATATATTCAACTCAATTAAGATTTATATACTTTTAAGATAAGTTCAACAACATATTATATGTTCAATTAATACTATGTGTTGATCTCTATCTCATTCCAACCTTTTCTTTTACAAAAACAAAGTATAATTAATGCCACAAAGAGACTATGACATAATTGTCTTCATGACCTTTCATCTTCAAAACTAAAGGAATCAAAAGAAATATTCAAAATTCCATTTGTTTCATTGTCCTATATGAAATGCTTTTATATATAATATGTTATGATGTACACTTTTTATATGCTTATCATACAAAAATGTGTTCAAACTATACTTTACACCTTCCTACTAACTTTCTTAGGCTTAAATAGTTGTCCCGTCCCGAGACAAAGATGTTGACGAAGATCATAAAACTGGAGTTAGTTTGAGTTTCCATGAGATGATGAACAAGAGGTAAATTTTCCATAGTTTTTTTTGAAGTTTTACTTCTTGCACACTATATAGACACTCTTTCAGGTTTTCAACTAAACAGTGTACAAATATGCCACCCTTTGCAAGTTTTCAATAGGTTGATATAACCAAAAAGTTATTATCCTAAAGTTCAACCCTTAAAACATTTGAGATAACTCTAACATTTGTGTTCTATTTGACATGAACATGAAATGCACAGTTTAGATGAACTAAAGCCTAAGTGTTCACTTGTTTTTTGTATATATCATCTCATAAGTACAAAAATTAAAAACAATTTATCCACAACTCAAGAAACTTCCATAATTGTTTTCATCTTAGATTTTCACTATTCTCTACCCCATCTGACACCTTTCCCACAACCCAAAGAATAAGAAGATGATGATGGCAATCAACATTACTTCTCTTCATTGGAATAAGGATGCTTGTTAAATAGAGGATGGATTTTTCTACCAAATTTAGTAGAACAAATTTGTGTTGTTTTAGCATTAGCCTTGAAAAGCAAAGCATCCATGTCTTTCTTAGACACAAAAAACTATAATTTCCTTAGAGGAAGAACAAAACATAGCTAACCAAACTGAAATTCCTCCCGAGGAAGAATCTCTAAGATAAATTGGCCAATATAAAGACCATCAAAATTACAAATAATATGACTTGGATTATTTTTCAAGATCACCTCAGCCTTAACTAAATCTTTGAACTTATGAAAGCTCTCATCTGACAAGATAACATTGGCAGTTAGTTCATATATAAGATTGAAATCAACAAAAATACAAATTCCCATGATTTTTCTTCCAAAACTTCTTCTTCACAAATACAGTTTGAAAGGCATTTATCAAAATAAAACAAGCAATCAATTTTTTTTCAAGCATTAAATGTTGGCTTGAAACCAAGTACTATGATACACTTACCTCGATAAGACTTGGCATAGTACCAACTAAATATATACTTGAAAATGGAGAAGAAATTTGTCTCATAAAATGAGCTCCCCAAGCAAATACCATTTGTTTCAGTGGGAGGAAATAGTCTTCACATGGCAAACATATTTTTTAATGAGAAGTAAGAGGATGATAGTTTGTCTTACCATAAATGTTACTACTATAATGTTTATAACAGGTTTGTCGAGGACGCAAATGATTTTGTTTTTGGCAACATGAATTAATTTTCAAAAAAAAAAAAGATTATAGTTTAGAAATAGTAATTGCTTTCAATTTCATGGAAGGAGATGAGGATGGCTATCCATATCCAAAATATCCTGACGTTAATTATAATTCATTTTAAATTTTTATTTATTTGCGATACATCTAACAATGTTTGCATCATTAAAAGTTGACATCAGTTGATTTAAATAAGTGTTACAACCTTACCTTTTAATAATTTTATATGATTGATTAAACATTATTCTTAATGTTGGGTGAATATTTTGTCAGCCAGCTAACTGGTGACCAAAATAGTTCCTATCACCACAACATAGGGAGATGGGTCATCCTGGTGTGCAGGTTTACTACATCAATAGGGGACAAATCTATCCTCTCATCAAGGGGAGGTTCCCTATTAAATATGCAGAGGCTATATACTATATATATAAGTAGAAAGTAAGATACAGGGGTGGGATCCATCATCCATATCTCTTCTTTCAGAGATGATGCTAACAAACAGAGGAGAAATCTTGGGTGATTGGTGAAGATACTTCTCTTCTTTCAAAATTAACATTCAACCAAGAGCCAGATCCCTTCCTGGATAGTAGAAATCCTGATGAAATGACAGAAGGCACTTCTCTTCTTTCAAAAGTGCTTATTCTTGCAAACAATAGGAATCTTTCTGGTAAGTAACTGGTAACCAAAGGTGCAGAGTAACCAGCAGCCTGAAATGTAGCACAAAGTCTCCACCTCGACTGCCCAAGAGTGAAATACAAAAAACAATGGGGGCACAAAGTCATCCCAAGGTCCTTTACATAGAAACAGAAAATAACCACACACTGAAGACAACTATGACAGCACAAAGTTTGAAAGTAGTTGGCTTCAGGACACCTTTCTTATCACCTCCACTAGTCCTGCTTGTTAAATCAGATAAATAAGAATGCTTTTAGAAGATAGACATAAGAATAATCTCCTAAAGTAGCACAAGCTATAACAACACAAAGTTTTCAAGTAACTTGCTTTCTCATTCAATCAAAGAAATATGAATTACAATTTGAGCCTAAAGTCTTAGTAATGCCTTTCAATTCAGGCAGAGTTTCACTTCTGGTAAGGGGAAGATCTCTCTTGTAAAAAATGAGAGATTACAATAAATAGCACTCCAAGAAAGACTTGGGTGCTTATTTTCATGAAAAAGGCCCATGCTACAGTCAACGTCTTCAATATGCCTTCAGTTCTGTCTAGAGGGACCATGTTGGGAACAGTGCATTGCCTCAATTATGGCGTGTCCACTCATCTAATGTCTCTTCCTTGGTATGGACTATCTGGTCCTTTCTCTGATGTCTACGCAGCTATCCAATTTGCCATTACTTCATGGAATAAAAATAGGCTTGCATCCTTGATTTGGTGTGCTCAGAAGTCTACTTGATCCACTGTTTCACCTACTAGAAATAACTCTTTTGAAGATATTTTTGGTCCTTTGGTCTCACTCCTCTCTTCACTGCTTAAGCGCTTCTTTGCTCTCTAGTTGAACCATCGCTTTTTTGAACTTGCCTTTAGAATTGTCCATGTTGCTTCTTTATCCTTTATAGCCCTTCTTGTCTAAGTCTTTGGGGGGTCCTTTCTGCGTCTTTGATAAGTGGCAAGTTCCAATGTTATGAAACTCATTGTAAACTTGTGGAAAATGGGATCCATGACACGTCTTGCTTGAACAACTTCAAAAGGGAAACGTGGATGCAAACACTTGTCACATTCTGCTGAGTCATAATAGGACATGTGACGTATTTTGCTTAACTTACAGAAGCTTTAGAAACCTTTTGAGAGTCCTGCGGAAGATGACACGTGGCAGCTTCCACTTTGATTTATAATAGACACGTGGTGGCTTTCGCTGCACTTTGTCTTTTTCCATCGGGCACTTTTCTATGGGCTTTTCTCTTCAGTCGGGCTTTTCCTTTGCTTTCTTCTGGCTCTCTTCCCAGGTGAATTCCTTTAGACAAAATGTCTGAAGGAATTCCTTCAGACAAAATGTCTGAAGGAATTCCTTCAGACAATTTATTCGAAGGACTCTACTTTGCCTTTTGCCTTGTTCATTTTTTTGAAGGAGTTCACTTTGTCTATTTTTGCTCACTGCCCTCCACAAGGGTTCTTGGCCTTGGTTCACTGCCCTCTACAAGGGCACTTGTTCCTTTGGCTTTGGGGCAGCCCCTTGAACCTACCGATTGAACCAACTTTGGTTCAACGGTTTAATGGTTCAATCGGTTCATTCTTCGTTATTTGGCTAAGTCTTTTTGATCTTTTTCACCAAGCACGTTAAATTGGTCGTTGAACCCATTGAACTGATTGAACATTGAACCCGTTGAACCGATGAATCAAAATGGTTCAAGGTTCAACGGTTCAAGCTTTTGAGACTCATTAAGTGCTCGGGGCCACATATCCTTTAAACAGTTGAACTTTGAACCTTTGACATATGCACATATCCCTTTGAACCTTTGAACCTGTGATTCCCTTTATTGAAAAAGCTTTGAAAAATGATGAAATTGTAAGCCCCCGAATAAATTTTGAGAAGGGAAGAGAGGAATTTTGGCCCTGCAAGCCCAAAATAGCTCATATGTTGTCCCAAAAATAAGAAGTCATTTTTTGGGGGACAACAACTGGCTCCTGTTGGGGAACTTCCTTCAGTTTGGAAACTTGAAACATAGATGAGGGGAGTAGAAACCAGAATCTCCAGTGCCTTGAAGTGTGCCATTGGGCTACAGAGTCATGCTACTAAAAAAGAAAGGCTCCAAAACAAACAAACAAACAAACAAAACAAAGTAGAAACAGAAACTATACAAATATACATATGTATAGGTGAACTTATCTGATACTTCAAGAATTAAAGTACTTCAGATGCCGCCCATTATGAGACAATGATAATGGCATCCCATCTTGATAAACTAGTAGGAAACCATTTTGTCCCCAAAATCGGTGACGTGCGAATGGAACTCTCCACCAGGAAACCACTTTTTTGTGTCTTCCCCTTGGTTTTCTCTTCTTCTTGCCCCAAATCAAGACTTGACTTTTGGTCCAAAAACCATGAATATTTTCTCTCCTAGAAAAGAGTTTCTTTTCTTGATTTTGATGGGCAGCAACATAGCCTAGTACCATAATTTGTTGTTCTGATAGCTCATCCCAGCACATGTCTTGATTGTCCCCCTCAGATATCTTAGATTCTTCTTCATTTGGAGGGGAGGGTTCTTCTGCACTTATGCTGCACTCCACCAATTCTTTTGCTATTTCATCCCTACCTGAAGACTCAAACAAAATTTGGGCTGCAGGGGCCGCTATTTAGGTCTTGACACATTTGACATGATCAATTATGTCAAATGGCTGGATTGGACTAGGCACAGGGGATGGGAGTTCTTCCTTTTAGTTTATGGGATGGGTGGGAGGATTGGTCTACAAATTTGAAGTAGAAGGTGAAAAAATGTTTGGGATACTTACTTTCTTAGCAATCACTGGGTCCTTTGGCTGGATAGGCAGAGTGGCCCCACGCTTAGCAATCAAAATTGCAGGTTGAGGTCGCTCTTATGTTTCTCCTTTATCAGCTTGTTGAGTTGACTGATTCTGGGACTGGGTGACCACAACATATGATCCCTTAGATGCTTCACCTTTACTTCTGGGTTCATCCTGGTAATCCAGGAAACTGATGTGGGAGTCACCAGCTGACTCTTCTTGATCCTCTGTAAAGAGACTAGTGTCATTTTCTTGATTAAACTCAGGTTGGAAAGAGAAATCATGCTCTATTTCCAAATACCCAACTGCTGAGTTGGCTGGAGGTGCTTCAATGGCAAGGTTCCTCTGTGGGGGAGGAAGACGATTGGGTTGCCCTTGATGTGCTTGATTAGGGAATGTCCTCCTTGGTACATCTCTGTATGAAGGATCAGATGACATCCCTTGTGCCATTTGTCTTCTGAGGGCCAACACTTCATTTGCTAGCTTTTGCACCATTGGATCAGTGGTGGCTGCAGGTGAGTTATCAGAAGATGAGGAAGATGCGCCTCTATTTGAATCCCTTCTTATCTTTCCAGCCAAGATAAGGTCATCTTCTAACTTAGTGGCTAAGTCTTGAGTAGATTCAAGATCTATGCGGCTAGCATGTCTTAGTAAAAAACTCACTTCAAGCAGCTGTGAGTTTATGAAGAAGCATTTGAGGTTCTCGAGTGTGGGCTAAGCAACTGTAGGAATCTTATTTATTAGCTTGTCAAATTTGGCAATAAAATCCCTCATGGGCTCATGAGGTTCCTTCTTCATCTACGTAAGTTGGGCTAGCAAAGCGTGAGCATCTTCTGTAGGTTTGAACCTTGCTTCAAACTTGGCTTTGATAGTGTCCCAGCTAGTCACTGATCTAGTCTGCAGATGGTAAAACCAGTCTGCAGTAGCACCTTGTAGTGTCTCCATGAAAATCCTGATTGCCACGTCTTCAAATTCCACCCCTATCACACCACAGGCTATGGTGAAGGCTGCAATGTGTTCATCAAGGTGGACTCTTCCATCACCAAAGAATTTGGGGAAATTCTTCATTAAACTGAGTGGTAGCTCATGCAGGGGTGGAGTTAGATTAAGTGGGCCAAATGAGTTACCCCAGGGGCCTCAAACTACCATGATTAGATTATGAAAAATAGGGATAACACATCTGATTGGAGTTGCCAGATTATAGGACAAAAATGGAAAAGAAATTGGCCCTGCTTCAGCTTAAAGCTTGAGGCTTCAAACTATGTTTTCTTTCCTAGCAGCTCTGGTTTTGCAGACCAGATAATATAACAAAGACAGAGGAAGATGGTAAGGCTTTAATGATACTGGGTAAGACCCAGATGGGAGTCACTAGAATCTATAATGGATAAGGGTAGGGACTACTTGTTCAAGTCCCCATCAGAGTCGCCAAAAACTGTTGGGTGAATATTTTGTCGACCAGCTAACTTGTGACCAAAATAGTTCCTATCACCACAACATAGGGAGATGGGTCATCCTAGTGTGTAGGTTTACTACATCAACAGGGGACAAATCTCTCCTCTCATCAAGGGGAGGTTCCCTATTAAATATGCGAAGGCTATTTACTATATATATAAGCATAAAGTAAGACACAGTTGTGGGATACATCATCCATCTCTCTTCTTTTAGAGATGATGCTCACAAACAGAGGAGAAATCCTAGGTGATTGGTGAAGAGACTTCTCTTCTTTCAGAAGTAACATTCAACCAAGAGCCAGATCCCTTCCTGGATAGTAGAAATCCTGATGAAATGACAGAAGGCACTTCTCTTCTTTCAAAAGTGCTTATTCTTGCAAACAATAGGAATCTTTCTGGTAACTGGTAACCAAAGGTGCAGAGTAACCAGCAGCCTAAAATGTAGCACAAAGTCTCCACCTTGACTTCCCAAGAGTGAAATATGAAGAACAATGGGGGCACAAAGTCATCCCAAGGTCCTTTACACAGAAACAAAAAATAAACACACACTGAAGACAACTATAATAGCACAAAGTCTGAAAGTAGTTGGCTTCAAGACACCTTCCTTATCACCTCCACTAGTCCCGCTTGTTAAATAAAATAAATAAGAATGCTTTTAGAAGACAGACATAAGAACAATCTCCTAAAGTAGCACAAGCTATAACAACACAAATTCTGTAAGTAACTTGCTTTCTCATTCAATAAAAGAAATATGAATTACAATCTGAGCTCAAAGTCTCAGTAATGCCTTTCAAATCGGGCAAAGTTTCACTTCTGGTAAGGCGAAGATTTCTCTTGTAACAAATGAGAGATTACAATATATAGTGCTCTAAGAAAGACTTGGGTGCTTGTTTTCATGAAAAAGGCCCATGCTGCAATCAATGTCTTCAATGCGCCTTCAATTTTGTCTGGAGGGACCATGCTGGGAACAACACATTGCCTCAACTATGGCGTGTCCATTCATCTAATGTCTCTTCTTTGGTATGGACTGTCTAGTCCTTTCTCTAATGTCTATGCAGTTATCCAATTTTCCATTACTTCATAGAAGAAAAATAGGCTTGCATTTTGATTTGGTGCGCTCAAAAGTCTACTTGATCCACTGTTTCACCTACTAGAAATAACTCTTTTGAAGATATTTTTGGTCCTTTGGTCTCGCTCCTCTCTTCACTGCTTAAGCACTTCTTTGCTCTCTGGTTAAACCATCACTTTAATTAAACTTGCCTTTAGAATTATCCATGTTGCTTCTTTGTCCTTTATATCCCTTCTTGTCTAAGTCTTTGGGGGGTCCTTTCTGTGTCTTTGACAAGTGGCAAGTTTTGTTGTTATGAAACTCATTGGAAACTTACAGAAAATGGGATCCATGACACGTCTTGCCTGAGCAACTTCAAAAGGGGAATGCGAATGCAAACACTTGTCACATTCTGTTGAGTCATAACAGGACACGTGACGTATTTCGCTTAACTTACAAAATCTTTAGAAACCTTTTGAGATTCCTACGGAAGATGACACGTGGTGACTTTCGCTCTGCTTTATAATGGACACGTGGCAGCTTCCACTGCACTTTGTCTTTTTCCATTGGGCACTTTTTCATGGGCTTTTCTCTTCAGTCGGGCTTTTCCTTTGCTTTCTTCAAGCTCTCTTCTCGGGTGAATTTCTTCAGACAAAATGTCTGAAGGAATTCCTTTAGACAATTTGTCTGAAGGACTCTACTTTTCCTTTTGCCTTGTTCATTTTTCCAAAGGAGTTCACTTTGTCTATTTTTGCTCATTGCCCTCCACAAGGGTTCTTGGCCTTGGTTCACTGCCCTCCACAAGGGCACTTGTTCCTTTGGCTTTGGGGCATCCCCTTGAACCTATTGATTGAACCAACGATTGAACCAACTTTGGTTCAACGGTTCAATGGTTCAATCGGTTCATTCTTTGTTATTTAGTTAAGTCTTTTTGATCTTTTGCACCAAGTGCATTGAACCAATTGGTCGTTGAACCCATTGAACTGATTGAACGTTGAACCCATTGAACTAATGAACCAAAATGGTTCAAGGTTCAATGGTTCAAGCTTTTGAGACTCGTTAAGTGCTCGGGGCCATGGATCCTTTAAACGGTTGAACTTTGAACCTTTGACATATGTGCATAGCCCTTTGAACCTTTGAACCTGCAATTCCCTTTATTGAAAAAGCTTTGAAAAATGAGGAAATTGTAAGCCCCCGAATAAATTTTGAGAAGGGAAGAGAGGAATTTTGGCCCTGCAGGCCCAAAATAGCTCATATGTTGTCCCAAAAATAAAAGTCATTTTTTGGGGGACAACAGTTATCACATGTATAGTTGACTACTACATTTCTTTTACCTAGCTAGACTATATTGTTGGATTTCGATATGATGATGTTTTGACTGCAAGTTGATGGACATATTATGTTTAATTTATTGCACTTGATGATATATAGACTAGTTGATGTAATCAATGTTTTTATTATAGTTTTGTATCACATTATTTATTATTGATTAAGTACTGTTGATGTGTATTTGGTGGTTATAGATACAATATATGAGCTATACTAGATGATGGTGTTGGTACTTCGAGTATCGAATCAATTTTTGAGCAGTCAGATGAGTTTCATTAGGTATCTATGTGTTTTTGGTTGGTATCGTACCCTTAGATAGTCTTATCATTTTCATTTATGTTATCGTATTTTTGTTTTCATGCCTTTGTCGTGTCTTGCGTTTGGTACCTTATCATACTACTATTTTGATGGTTTCATGATTACTGTTTGGGTTGGTCGATTCTATTCTCTTGTCTGAACCTTCCCACTTCAGA
Source organism: Torreya grandis (assembly GCA_037957365.1). Classification (NCBI taxonomy): domain Eukaryota; kingdom Viridiplantae; phylum Streptophyta; class Pinopsida; order Cupressales; family Taxaceae; genus Torreya; species Torreya grandis. Next base: position 970,148 of record JARHVA010000306.1, read on the forward strand.
CTTCTTCTCTCTCCCATAAACTCATCACCACCTTAGCTTTTATTGAACTAACCCCTTACTTGGACTTAGATACTCTAAGGGACTCACATAAACCTCTCCCCATGATCCCTCCTCATGGACTATTAACTTGGTCACTTGGTGTTTTGTAGACTATGTGATGGCTCAAACCATATGATATTTGAATTATTATATTTAAAATTTATTATTTTATTATTGTTTGGTTTTCATACTTTCTGGAATTGGTCATTTATGATCATTGCATTTATTGTTTTGGCATGTTGGGTGCCTTGGGAGGTGGTCGATGGCATTGGATTGAGGTTTCTCTTTCCTCACATTCAACATCAAATTCATTAGGGTATGGGTGAGTTGGACGGAAGGAAAATTTAGACGGTGGTGGGTGGAGATGACATGGGTGGGGAGAAGAATGGAAAAAATATAGAGTTTGGGTTTTTGGCTTGGATTTTAGTTTTGTTGGAAGGATGTGGAATTGCAAAGAGGAAAACAAGATTTTAGACCCTGCTTGTATTACCTTGGGGTTTCCTTTCATTCGGGTGAGCCAATCTTGTGAATGTTTGTTTTCTAGTTATTTTATTCAACAAATTTATAAATTAAAATTGAATATTGGATGCTGTATATGTAGTTGTAAAGTTATAAGACTTTAGGTTGGGTATCCAAAGCCCAATGGGTTGAATCTATATTAAATTTTTGCATATAAATTTGCAAAAAGAATTTGATTATGCTATCTGGTTTTTGTATATTTTTATTATATTTTGGTTAGGGAGAATGTTGTTGTTTTGAGGGTTCTCTGCAACTTTTGGTAAAATATTGTGTGTTTTGATTATTTAGTTTAAATGTTATGACTAGGTATATTTGAACCTATTGTTGTGTCTTAATTTTGGTTGTGTATATTTTGGGTCATGGATCCTATTCTTTTTGAGGAAATGTTATGGGTTTTAAACAAGCTATGACTGTGTATATTTTGTTAATATTATAATAGATGAGTTTTAAATTTTATAAAGCCCTGTGCCTTTATTAAAAGATTTCATGCTATTTTAATTACCTCTGGGTGTCGTTCGAACTGTGCATGCTTTTAAAAATGGGTCACGGTACCCTGTTATATGACCTGCATACTTTAAGGGTGTCGATTTGTGTTTAAGAGTTTGGAAATTGACTTGGGTTTTCTTTAATTTTAAAGGCATAGTTTTCTATTTTGTTAATGGATTCTTTTGAATCAAATTAGTGATTGGGTTTTTAAGATGAAATTGGTTATACATGTTTTTTTTAATAGCTCAATTATTTTATAAACATGTATGTGTTTTTGATTGGGAGATCTTCTGCATGTTTTATAAAGATTGTCGAACCCTGTTGGGACATGGGCAAAGCCCTGTTGGAATTGTTATTTTATAACATATGTTTTAAATTTTAAAATAGATCATTATGAAGGTCTATGGTCTCTTTAAATAAATGTTAAAACCCTATTTTTAGATTTATGGATCATATGAGGTCATGATACCTCATGATGATCCCACAAATCCATTATATCAATTCTTGACTTTTAAATCAATTTTTAGTTATGAATTAATATTGGAGTCATTGTTTATCACTTGGAAAAATCAATAGTATGGCTATACGTCATATTGAATGTGTTGACTGGTCATATATGTGTTGACTCTTCTTAAATTATTGATTATATTGGACTATGGCATTGGGTTGAGTATAACTTATTAGGTTATAATTTCAATTCTTATCTTATTATTTGATTGTTTGAATTTTCATGACTAAGATTAAATGACTAAGTTGTAGTCATGTGCTTATAAGCATAGAATATGGATTGGTAGCCAGGATGTTTAAGGCTGACCATATGCTTGGAGGTTTTTCAAATTTGGTATTATCGAACGTTATGGACATGGATTTGGTTTATAAATCCAAAGCTATGACCTTCGAATAGCCTATCGTGGATTATCCTCACTTCTAATTTGTAGCAATGCCATTTACTTGGTTGTTTCTATGTCGTCTTGGGATGGTATTTTTTATAGTCACTTGCCTATTTTACATTCTTTGTTGTGTTGAGTCATCCAATGACTTGGGAACCTGACTTGCTTAGAATCTCTTTCTAACCCTGGTTGTTGAAACTGCCATCTAGTTAATGGATGGGGTGATAAGGGCCACCAATGGTTGGGCTCATAGGGTTAGTTGGGAGACTTTGTTTGATATGGTTACATGTTGCTCACATTCCTAGATGATCTTGCAGACATGTGTGATGTATTTGGTAATATATTATTATATGGTGTTCATATACATCTTAGCTTAGTTATATTACCATTTTCATGTAGTATGAGTCGTGAATGCAGTTCTAAATTAAATCCATTATTGTTATTAGATAAATTATACTTGCAATTTATTGTATGTTAACCTTGTCTTGAAATGTATCACGCTGAAAAGAAGTAAAAGGCTTATAACATTGATATATAGTAAGATGTTGAAGTTTCATTTACAGTTTCTAGATTTAATCATTTATATGTATTATGGGTTTTACCTTGGATGTTTAGATGATTATCATTATTATTTTTACCTTGGCACATTTTTTTGTTATCATTACTATTGAAATAACCTGTAGATGATCCATTGCATGATTTAGTGTAGCATTTATTTCTTTATGTAGTCTTATGGAATGTGTATTTAGTCTCTTGACATGAGTATTTATATGGTTAACCTAAGTAGAGATTTACTTATGCAACTATTTCACTTATCATTGGTGTTTTTAACATACCTAAGTATGTTGGTTTAAATTATTAATAAGCAATAATTTTAACTTGAAGAGATGTTCATTGATTAACTATCTAACTATTTATTTTTGGTATATATATATATATATATATATATATATATATATATATATATATATATATATATATATATATATATATATATATATATATATATATATATATATATATATATATTGACATACACACACACACACACACACACACGATTCTCTTTTATACGTTGTTTAAATATTGAGGTAGTGTAAGTATATAGAAACCTTCTTTTAGTTAATTTCAACTTGCATACGAAATATAGAAACAAGTTCAGTTAACTCTAGTTGTTAGCATATGAGGGAAGCATGAATGGAATTCTTCTTTGCATTCCTTGGAATTATACAATTGCATATAAAGGTATGTACATTTATTTTTAAACAATCTATATGTTGTTGATTTCCTTTCTTAGTTTCATTCTTAATTATCTAGATGGAATTAAATAAAATACTGATTTAATTTATATACTAAAGGTTGTCTTGTATATGAATAAGTTGTATTAATTCCTATAAGGAATTGTCAACTTGTAGATGAATGGTTAGACTTATTGGGATGTTATGATGAAGAAAGTGATCATAAATTACTTGCATTATGAAATAGAATCTGTTCATATCATATCCTTTCATGCTTAATTCTTATACAAATGAAATGGTGTTGAGTATAGATGTTGGAATTCATTCTTATGGGTTGAGTGTGTGTATAATCTTGTTTCTTGTTGGTTAGAAATGAATGTATGTTGTTGTGTCGTGGCATGTTCAATCATTTATGTTGAAAAATATTCTTAAATATAATTTTTATTTGGGTTCGACTTATGTGATACATGGCTGAAAATTCTTGTTTGAGTGGAAATATTAGTATGAATCATATATACTCAATTCACATGGAAAACTCTTGATGCTCATATACATTCTATACTTGTTCATGTTGAAAATGTATTACTTAATTATTCATGATCATAATTTTAAATGAGGTCACATGAAGTTGGTTATTCTTTAGAGTAAATTCCTATTACAGGAAAGGGTAATGAACCAATTGTTTATTGTTCTTGATATTTTTACTAAGTAAATGTATGGTTGAAAATTAAGTAAGAAAAAGTGAAAGTTGTATAGGCTAAATATGTTCCCTTACTTTAAATATAATGGTTTGATTGAATAATTAACATTAGAGGAATATACACTTGGCTGTAATATACTTTTTATTTACTTAATTCCTTCCTCTTATTGATCATAATTGCATTGGATATTTTCCAATATAATACCATTGCATAAATTCAATTATAGGCTGTCACCATATCCTATCTAATAAATAATGGAGCTGATCATAAATTGTATCATTTCTCATTTATTTAGATAGCGACATTCATACTTATTAATTGGACAACTTGTGAACTTAAAAATAATATGTTGACAATGGTGCAATGACCCTAATCCATGAGGAAGTTGATAGCCTTGGCTAGTAGCACTTGAACAATTGCCTATGATGCTTCAATTTTCATTTATTTTTATGACTATACTCTATTTTAGGCAGGGATAAACTCTATTATGTGCTTATGGGAATTTGGTATAACCTGTATGTGTTTTAATTAATTGTTGGTTACTACATATGATTAGCATTTATGATATTATCCCTGATTGTCAAAATAGTACAACATTAGATCTTATTCTCATTTTTTAGTCTAGTTGTAAATAATGACAACACATAGTGTGTAAAGTTATTCTTTTTGGTTAGTCTAAAATTAACCATTTAAACATCTTCGAGAAGAACCAAACCCACAAAAGAGAGTGAGATATTTAATGATGGTTAAGGACCTATAAATAGTCATATGCAAAAGAATGAGTGCCACGTATAATGCTTGGGACTTATCTATGTACTTGTATATTGATACACCCTGAACCCCATAATCCACCATTTAAGCACCCTACTTTTCCATAACATCCTTTGTGAGTAATTAACCATAGCTAATTATCTCAGGTCACCTCCTTTGATTCTAGTTGTGCATGTGTAAGTACATTAAATGAGCATCACTTGATTCAACAAGCGAAGTGTTGGGTCTGACACACAATCCTAAAATGTACTCTGATATGCGATTCCAATTTTTTTTTTGGTGGGGTTGTTTCAATAAGTCAGTGAAATTTAACATTAATGTAACCCTAAACCCTAAACATGGATCTAACATACTAGGTTTATTTTAATTCAAAGATTCAACTTGCCTAAGGCTTATCATTTTTATTGTTTTTAACTGAATCTAATGCAACATATCATATTTTAGCGTAATGTTGTTTTTATCAAATGTGAAAGAGAATTGTTGAATTTTTAGAGCATCTTAAAGTAATGGTCATTACTCCCTTATGATTTGAATTTTTAATGAGTAATCTATAAATAGTTTTTATTTTTATGTTTTTGGGTTAAGAACTGGAATTAACAATGTTTTTATCATTATCTTGTTAGAGTATATGGGTTCGATTTCAGAAAGCTTCTACCATACTCGGTCTTTACTCAATAAATTTGCCTCAGAGTAATATATAATATAGGTTATATTTTCCTATAGGTGATATTTTAGTCAATTAATCTTTAGAAATCAAGTCTTTACAAATAATAAAGAAGTAGTATTGGAGTTTGGGTCCCTTAGAATTAAAGAGATTTGTGTTAGTTATTAGTTTTCTCCACTGCCAAAGTAGGTATTATAAGGTTTATTTGAGAAAATAATTTCTCTATTGTAATCAATAAAAACCTTTGACAAGACATATTATTTTGACAATTCTAAAGTTTAGCATCCAAATATTAAAGAATATTTTTTTACATGTTATTTTGAGATATTTCATTTATATTAATATAATAATTACAATCATTCTAAAAAATTATTTATTTATTATTCTATTAATTAGAAAGTACTCCCATGATAGTTTTTTAGTGTTATTGTAATATATATATTTTTTAATTTTTTAAATCATATTTTTAAAATGACATTTGTATATTCCATTGATTAATAACTTATATTATTAGAAGGCTTCATGGGGACTTAATAATAATAAAGTACATAAGGTTACATAGTAAGGTAGTCGGTTGATATTTTCAACTCAAAGTCCTTGTCAGAAGAAAACACTGACTCAAAATGAATCACAACGCTCACAACTCCCTTGCTATCCAAGTAGAGCCAAGCAAGTGAAAGATAAACTACATGCCCTTAGAACAATTATGATGGCCAAACAAAACACAACCTAAACCCTAGGGCCAAACCCTAGAGTAGAAACAATAGGAGAAACACAAGTGGAATACAAAACTAATTTCCATCAAAGGTCGTTTAACCTCTGAAATACAACACCATAAAACCCTAACCAACTTTGCCATAGGAAAGTATAGTCATAGACTAACATTACCAAAAATAGAAATGTAGAGTGCATCCATAAAACATAGTAGGTGTTGGAAAACATAGGATGCACCATCATAAAATAAACACTTGATCAGGCCCTTGTTTTTTAGCACTACATACACCAAAACAAAGAAGCCAAGGTTGTAGTACCCTAAAATCTTGTTGAAACACAACCATACTAATGAAACCCTCATGAATCCATAAGTACTAATAAAATCAACAATGCAAAAACACCATGCTATGTGATATAAGTGCCATTGCATCCTACCACAATTCCCATATCCTTTTGCACCCTATGAGCCATGCTCGATCAAGGAAAACCCTACAATTAGGGTTTTTAACAGAAGAGGGATGACGCTGAAAAATGATTCACTCCACTCCATCCTCTAATTAATAAATAATTAATAATTAGGATTTTTAGCATCCTCTAATATTTTTTAGTATGTCTTGTTACGACTGTGACAATAGCCTATATATATGCATTTCATCCTACAGGGTCACTTGTCTTCAATGGTTCTCTTTATAGATTCCACAAAATAAACGGGTCACATTATCAAAAGTCTATGTTGTACACCCTACATTAATTAAATGGTGGTATAGTTTACATGATTAAAAAATAATTAGGATCTAAATCTTCCTTATAAACATATCTTACTAAAAAAATTAAACAACATACATTTATGTTATGACTTTTGTCAAGAATTATATTGTTGTCAATTCAAAAAAATGCCCAAATGATATGTGCATATATTTATATTTTCATGCAATTACATATTTTATATGCTACTTATATTTGATATTTTATATAATTATTTCAATATTACAATACAAAATGTAATTAGTGATGTATTTCAAATCACCACTTGTGATCCATCATGAGTAAAAAACATGTGTGAGCAACAGATCAAGGCTATTTTTATAGATGTTTGTTGACCTATAAACCAATCATCTAGACCACCATTATCAACATTGTACTTAGTGTGGTTCATAATTATAATTTTATAACATAATAAATACTAAGGTCCTTGAGCATATACTAAAACACTAATATTATGCTCAAATACGAATAGATATTACCAATGTCAGGCAACTTAGCCACATGCTTTGGATAAGACAACTAATATTGTTCATTTATTGGTTACAAATAAATATTATTAACATTGGTAAACTTAATCATGCAGTTTGGTTAAGACAACTACCACCTATTAAGTACGTGTCTAGAAACTAGATTTAATTAATTCAGTTCTATACAATTCAATAAGAACATTTATTGGCAAGACTAACCATGTTGTAATTCTAATGTTTATGGATAAATTCTCAACCATAAAAAAATTTCAATACAAAAGTAGGGATTAGCCACTACCCAATACTTGTTCAAGATAGGAAAGAAGATGATACTCAAGTACATTTACTTGTTATACTTATTTCTTAGATGATCGATTTGACTAAAAAAATTCCAAACATTGGCCTATGATTGGTAACATAAAAATATTGAGCTAATAAAGCTTTAATTAATATTTTATTATAGGATATTAAAATATTTGATCTATATGTTTGAGATAAACAACTAATATTATAACTATTTAAAAACTAAAAGGAAAAAATGTGAAATTCAAGGAAAATGGTAGAGGATTTTTTCTAGTCAATTTTTTTTTGGCATATATTTTATTTAGAATGAATGTTCTTGTCATCATCGATGTAGTTATGCATTATGTTATTTAAATTTAAGAATCATGACATGTTGTGAATCTATAATACTTTGGAAAGTTATTAATGAGTTACCCTTATTTGAAATTTATGAAATGTTAACCTTCCAAAACTGCTATTGGATAAATATTTAGACAAAATACCAATGATGTAAGGGCATCAAAGCGATCAAACAATCTTACATCACTGAAATATATCTATCATTATTTTCATGCATCCATACATAATTAGTAGTTTAAAGATAGCCTACAAAGACTAATAACACTTATGTAGGCACTTGGAACAAAGGAAGGACATATTGAGACAAAGAGTTCTTTGTGTTGTGATGAAACCATTGATTAACATAGGTTTTCATTAATCACTACTCTGCATTAAGCGATAGTTTTACCCACGATAATAGCACAAATCAAGTAACAACCCAAAAAAAAATATTTCTCATTTTGAGTATATTCCAAGATGAAAGGGAATCTAGGAGTCAGTCCATGAGGCACGAAAAGGAAAGGGAAGATTTAAACAAGGCATGTTTTGGTTAGAGTGTTAACGTATTATTATAAATACCTTAGATTAATGACTAAGGTATATTATCTATGCACCTTATTAGTGTGTTTTTAACCACTTAGTTCAATAGGTTTGTTGCTCTGATGGGCCTAGCTATTTTATGCTACCCTATATTTATGGCTCCACCCACCTCCTTATTTCTTTAGTGTTTCTATTATGCCTATATAGTAGGATTCTCTGTATTGTTTATGTACATTGGTTAATACATTTCTCAATCTATTTGTTGATTCTAATATGATCTCAGAGCTTGTAGTGTAGGAAGCTTGGGGGGAAGTCTATGGAGTGAAAGAGGATTGGTCCTATCAGGGAGGAGCATGAAGCACCCGGTGGAGATCTTAGAGAAGGAAAAATCTCATTTTTTCTTTTGACTAGTTAGAAAGCCAGTTTTCAAGGAAAATACAACAAAAGGTTTGTCAGGAGAAGAAAAAAAGTGAAAGGAGGAAAACAAAGGTTCTTAGCCTCTATTTATTTTTTACTTGCTTTCTCCACATAGACCATATGTCTTGTGACAACGTTTAGCTTAGAAGAAAATCCCAAAAATTCATTTGAGCACTATTTTTGATGGTTCTTGTTTCTATAAAAAAATTTAGTCTGAGAGATCACAATAGCTAATATAATTGAATTTGGTTGAGAATTAGGTCCAAAAATAGTGTCTGAAGTTTGTTGGTTGGTAAATTTTGTATAGTTTGGGGAGGAGACTAAATTTTCATTTGGGCATTGTTTTTGGCATGCGATGGGTCTAAAAATTTATCTATTCTGAGAGAAGATCATAGGAGCTGATGAAATTTAGTTTGGCTAAGTATCAACTTCAAAATTTGCTTTGGAAGTTTGGGAGATTCTAATTGGTCCAAAAATTTATGCAAGGTTATATACAAAAGTTTTGAAATCAATTATTTATTTCAATTTTTTTTATTTTTTAAAATTGAAATAATTTCAAAACTTTAACATCTAATGAGTACTGGGGACTTGCGAGTGATTGATTATCATAGAAGGGTCTAAAAACTTGAAAATTTCACCATTTTTAGGGGTTTTATTTGTATGTTGACATAGAAGGAATTTTTTAAATTGGAGTTGTAGATATCCCAATTTAACTATTTTTATTTATTTTTTGGTATTTTTAAATATCGTAAGTTTAAAATAACCCAAATAATGTTGAGTGTTTTGCTAAAAACTGGAGGTATTGACCAATTTGTGATTAGAGCCTGTGGGTAGGAGAAATTTTGTGTAAATTCATAGTTTTTTTTCAAATATTCATCTTTTAGAAAAATTAGGTCAAAATGGTTAGTGTACAACACCTCTTGTTGCCATATTCACAAAAATTAATAGGCAAAAATTTTAGTTTGTGGAGTCATAATATTTTGACGATATGTGAATATGAGAATCTTGATCAAATAGTGCTCGGTAAAGAACAACAACCTACCACTAATACTAATGACTATAATAAATGTCATCATGAGGCTCTTATGTTGTTAAAATTGTCAATAGTAGATAATCTAATCTTAGGGGTTAGAAATGCGACTAGTGCATCAATGTTGTGGACTAATATTACTTCTAAATATCAGGTTTTTGAAGTTGGTAGGGTATTATATTTGAATTATTTTATGGTTTTTCACTAAGATACAAGAAGGTGGCTCCATTTCTAAATTTTTGTTACAACTTAAGGACATCAGTGATTAGTTTAAGGTTATGTAGAAGCTTATTAATGAGCAAGATTTGATTGTTCTAGTTATGCAACACATTCCACCTTAATTTGAGTCATTTTTGGAGTCCTTGCATATGATTTTTGAGATGTAGACTTTGGATGTTGAAAATTTATCCACATTGTTATTACAAAAGGAGAGACGGCATGAGCAAGTAGTTTTGTGTACATATGCTTCCATAGAGATTGCATTCTTCATCAATGGAAAGGGTAATTGATTTGGTAAAACTACTAGTTTTTCAACATAAACTTCACAAGTGGTTATAATAGTAGATCTAAGTGAAAAAAAATTTACTGTAAATAATTTAGTCACCTTAAGAAAGATTATAGGAAAAGAAAACATGATATGGCTAATCCTAGAAAGAAAGCTCATCATGTGAATGTAGCTGAAGGTGAAGGCAAGGAAACATATACTAATTTTGCTTTCATGCCCTCCAGTGGTAATTATGTGAAAGATCAGGCTTGGTACTTTGATTCAGGGGCATCTCACCATTATACATGTCGTAAGGACTGGTATGTGGATTTTGTTGAAAATAACATTATTAATGAATCTATATCTTTGGGAGATGGTAGAACTCATTTTGTGAAGGGATATGGTAATGTTCAGATCAATTTTAATGGTACTATTTGATATACAATTAGAAATGTTAGGTATGTGCCATACATGAACACAAATTTACTTTCCATTAGTGAAATCATAAGGAAATTTAATTTTTTTGTAAAGTGTCAAGGATAATAATGTTTATTCACTACTAGAGATAACAAGATTATTATTGTTGGGATTGGTGAAAAAGGATTGCATAAGCTTGTAGATCCACAAAGGGTAAAGGCAAGTGCACTTGCAGTGATTGATAGCAAAAGTTCACTATGGCATGAAAGGTATGGGCATTTGAATTTTTCTTATTTGAATACATTGAACAAGACTAAGATGGTTAAGGGAATTCCTTCTATTTGAGATAGTCATCATGTATGTACTGGATGTCAATTAGGGAAGAAAGTTAGGCATTCATTTGATGTTGGCAAAACTTGGAGAGCTAAGAAAGTGTTAGACCTAGTTCATGTGGATTTGCATGGTCCAATATAGACACTTACCCCTTATGGAGTCCATTATTTTCTATTTTTGGTCGATGATTTATCTAGGAAAAAGTGGGTATACTTTCTAGTGAAGAAATCTAATTATTTTTCTAACCTCATTTCTTGGAAAGCTATGGTTGAAAAATAGGTAGTACAACCAGTGAAATCTATTAGAATAGATAATGGGGGTGAGTTTACCTCAAAATAGTTCAAATAATTTTGTGATATTGAAGGCATACATAGATAGTATATTACCCCTTACACTCTATAGCAAAATATAGTTATGGAAAGGTAGAATAGGATGGTGATGGGCATGGCTCATTATATGGTCTAAAACAAAAATGTCCCATATAAGTATTGGGTAGAAGCAGTGAATAAAATAATGTACATCCTCAACAAAATTCCTACAAAATAATTAAAGAATATGACTATAGAAAAGGCTTGGTCCGGTCGAACTCTAAATGTAGGTGGTTTTAGAATTTTTGGTTATGTAGCTTTTACAGTTATTCCTAGTTAAAAGAGAAGTAATTTGGATGCAAAAATAACAACATACATGTTTTTTGGATATAGTGAGTAGTTCATGGCCTATATATTACTTGATGTTTCTACTAACAAAGTCGTGGTAAATATAGATGTCATAGTAAATGAACAAAAGACACACTTCAAAACAACTAGTACAGTTTCAGATATTGAGTCATTATTTCCTTATAACGATTCTATTATAAGTTCTGACATGAAATTTGAGAAAGATTATAGTTCATTAGTGGAATCACATTCCAAGTAGTGAACTTTTGTAGGTCATTATGAGGTTTCAGTAGAACAACCAAAGAATCAAAAGTGGTACTCTACCATAATGGATGCACTAAAAGAGGGAGACTTACCACAAGGTGTGGAAGGAATAAGATTGAGATCAAGTTAGAAGTTTGGTAATAGAGGAGAGCATGAAATTTTTTCTCTAATAACTATTATTTCATAGGCATTTAAGCCTAATTATTTTTCAGAGGCCAAAGGGAAGCCTGAGTGGGAATCAACTAGGCAATTGGAATATGATTCCTTGATGAAAAACAAGACTTGGGAGGTAATAGAACTACCACCAGGAAAGAAATCCATTGGTTGTAAATGGATTTACAAGGTAAAATTAAAAACATATGGTTCCTTGGATAAATACAAAGCCAAACTTGTTGCAAAAGGTTATGCATAAGAGGAAGGGGTTGATTACATGGAGACTTTTGCTCCTACTACAAAGATGGTAACTTTTTGGTTAATTTTTTCTATTGCTGCTCAGTTTGGATCACAGGTGTACTAAATGGATGTCAAGAGTACCTTCTTGAATTGAGATCTAGAGGAGGAAGTCTACATGGTTCAGCCATAGGTTTTTCAAGTTACTAGTAAGGAACATCTTGTTTTCAGGTTGGTCAAGTTCTTGTATTGGCTGAAATAGGCTCCCTGAGTGTGGTATATGAAAATAAATTCTTACCTTAGAGAGTCTAGTTTTAAAAGGTATAATTCTAAACCAAATCTCTATTTAAAGCTATTTGGTGATGATATCTTGATTCTCATTGCCTATGTTGATGATATAGCCGTCACTTGGAGTAGTGCTAGTCTCATTCAATAGATGAAAGATGATATTTGTTGTATTTTTGACATGATAGACTTAGGACTTCTAAGATATTATTTAGGTGTAGAGTTTTTGTAAGGTAATTGTGTTGTATTCATGTTATAAAATAAGTATTCCAAATCATTACTGTAAAGATTTAGAATGATGGATTGTAATCCAACTCACACACCCATGAAAGTTAGATTTAAACTTTCATTAAACACTTCTTCACCACCAGTCAATGAAACAATGTTTTGATAGCTATTGGGTAGTCTCATTTACCTTACTACCTTTAGACCAGATATTTTTTTTGTAGTGAGTTTTCTATCTCACTTCATGTCTAAACCATAAGAAGTAGATTGGTTAGATGCAAAATGATTGTTAATATATGTCAAAGGTACTCTTGACTTTGGCATACCATATAAGAAGTCTGTAGATTTTGAACTTTTAGGATATTCTGACTTTGATTGGATATGATCAATAGATTCAATAAAATCTACAACAGGATATGTATTCACTCTTGGTTTAGGAGTTTTCTCATGGCAGAGAAAACTACAAACTACAGTGGCATTATCTTTGATAGAAGCAAAGTATAAAGTTATGGTTAATACAGGTTATGAATCTACGTGGATAAATAAATTCTTATAGGATCTTCAGTTTGAGTCATCAAATATTACTCTAATTTTATTTAAAAACTAGAGTGTTTTAAAGATGGTGAAAAATCCAGTATTCCATGCTAGGACCAAACTCATTGAGGTTCATCATCATTACACCCAACAATTGATTACAAATGAAGATATTAGTCTCTTCTACTATCCCACTGCAAAGTAACCATCTGATATAATGACCAAACCACTTGGTTTAGACAAGTTCATAAAATTCAAGGATAAACTTAGTCTTGTTTCTGGTTTAATCATTAAGGGAGGGTGTTAGTGTATTATTATAAATACCCTAGGTTAATGACTAAGGTATATTATCTATACATCTTATTAGTGTGGTTTTAACCACATGGGTCATTAGGTTAGTTGGTTTGATGGGCCTAACTATTTTATGCTACCCGATATTTATGGTTCTACCCACCTCCTTATTTCTTGGGTGTCTCTTTTGTGCCTATATAATAGGATTTTCATTATTGTTTATGTACGTTGGTTAATACATTTCTCAATCTCTTTATTGGTTCTAATATAAATAGGACTTTTTATGGGAGTGTGTATACTTAGTTAAAAATCACAAATGGTACAATATATGGATCTAGTTACTAGGCATGTTGTCTTATTCATTCCACTATACTCAATTATGTAATTCATGTATTTACAACATTTATTCATTATCTTTCATTTAAAGTGAATTTCTCAATTAAGTTGCAGTGGTAGAATCAGTTTTGGGATGGTCTAGACATTCTTGTATTAATGATATAAATAAAATATAGCCTATGAATCTAAGTGTTTAGTCAAATATGAAAAAACCTCCGATAAGCATAGGGGATGATTATGTAACCATTGGAGTCTACAAGAAATAGTTACAAAACCACTAGCATCTGTAGGTAGCAATTGAAAAATCATCTGATAGTTTTATAACCCCTAGTCTACTTAGAGTAATGATTTTATCTCAATTAAAACATGGGTAGAGGATTAGTTAAAAATGCTTCATCTTCTTATCGACAATTTGTCTAAAGTCTTTGTTAAGTTCCAAGGTAGAAGGGCATAAATATAATATCTATGTCTAAGGCAGAGAACATCAAAGAAGTACTGAAAAGTCTTGAATTTGAATTCACATTATCATTTGCAAATTTAATTTCTTGTTAGTGTTGTCTCATTATTTTTTAGTTGTGAGTCATTGTTATAGTTATGTTGGATCATTATGAAGAGTCTAAGAAGTGAAAATCAGTCCTATGTGCAAAATTTTGGATAGTGTAGTAATGATCACTTTGACCATGAAGTCCATGTTTAGAAATAATTGTATAGTTGTTGGATTATATATTGGAAGGGGAGATTAATTTCCTCACCAACTAGAGTTTTTCCCACACTAATTTTCTCTAGGTCATATAATGTGTTCATCTTATGCATTGTATATTTGTATGCTTCTTGCTTAGTTCAGTTTGTTGCACATTTCATTCCTAACACTCAATTATTTCTATTTTAACAATGAAATTAGATTTAAACAGTCATGTATCAATCATTTTTTGAAATAAGGGTAGATGATCCATGTTGGTGACAGTTAATTTGGAATATAAATCTAGTTTAAGGATCAACCAAGGAGAAAAAAGTGTAGTTTGATCAACTGTGGGGTTGTTGAAGGTGATCTATCCTCTTGTATTATAACTAGAGAGAATAGAGAATGATTATTGTGGTTTGTAATCTTTTTAATTCTTGTTGAAATAATAAATAAAATGATTGTATTTGTTTTAAAATCTAGTTTTAATTTGTGTGTGGTTAGTGATTGTAAGGACAAGGTTATCATTCACTTGATTCCATAGCCTTGACTATATCAATTGGTATTATAATTGGTAATAACTCTGGGATGAGTGAGAGAGGTGTATGACCTAAGTATGTTTTTAAACAAAAAATTGTAGTAGTAGGTTTTGATTGACTAATAATTTATAGATGCCTCCAAGTAGATTGGATAGAGATGGAGAAGCACAATTACAAATATGATAGGAAGATTAAACAATATTGTACAAATGTTGAGACTTATGCAGACAATAGTAGTTATTGTTAAAAAAGATAAAACAATGGGATTTTCCCATAGGATAATGTGAGTGATGAAGAAAATTAATATTTGGGAGTAAAATATGTGGGACAATCACTTGAGCAGTTAGATGAGGGAAAATAAAGAGTTGATACATCTATCTTAGATGTTGGAAGAGGAGCAATTTTTTTCGAGCTTTTCAGTAAATTTGAACCCTAAAGAGTTGAATTATTGGCTCATTGAGATGGAGGATTATTTTGAATTTAAATAAGTGGCTGACCAAAGGAAGGTGAAATTGGCTCAGACCATGCTAAAAGGTCATATGGTCCTATGGTGAAAGGAGGTACAAATTGAGAGGAATAGAAGGGGTAGAAAAAGAATTTCCTATCGAGAAAGGATGGTTATAAAAAAGAAAGGAAACTTGTTTCATGTGGATTATCAATTTGACTTATTGTAGAAGATATAAAATTCTAGGTAAAAAAGGAGCTCAAAATAAAGGACTACAAGAAGAAGTTCTAAAAAATTACAAATTGGGTCGGTCATAGTGAGATGGAGCAAGAAAAAGTGGCCTAAAATACATAAATGGGTTGCAAGTAAACATCTGGGATGAAATCAACATGACAAAATTGCATTCGATGGAAGAAGCATATTAGTCTGCTTTATGCACAAAAGAAAAGTTTTTTAGAAGGCAAAAAAGTACATCAAAAGTAAGAGGGGGGTTTAATAGTGAGAGAGGCTATCTATCCCATGAGACTAGTCAAAAATTAAACAAGGATGGATTTAACTCTTCTCAAGTGTTGAATCAGTGAGCAAGAGGTGAAGCCACCTCCAGAAGAGGGAGAGGTAGCTATGAGAGAGGAAAAGGAAGTTTTTTCAATAGGATAAGCTTCATATGTGGGGATTTGGGCCATAAATGTTTTTGGTGTCCTCATGCTCAATGTGTTGGTGGAATAAAAATAATTGAAGGTCGTATGCAATCCATGCAACTAAATGCATAATCTGAAGCCTCACCAAATCATACAAAATAAACTGAACAATGAGAGAATTTTCTAAGAAAGAGGAGAGAATTGAGGGTTGAGAGTAAGATTGATAAGAATGCAGATGCATGTTGAAGAAAACACATTTTTAGAATCAAGTGAAAAATAAAGGGTAAATGTTGCAATGTTGTGGTTGAGAGTGGAAGCTCAAATAATTGAGTGTCTAATGAAATTATATATAATTTGAATTTGCTATGTGCATGACACCCAAATCCATATAGGTGTTTTTATTTTGAAAATGCCATGATATCACTATATGACAATATTATGAAATAGATATGTAGATTGGCAGGTGTCAGAACAAGGTCTTGTGTGATGTCCTTCCTATAAATGCATGTCATGTATTGTTAAGCAAGCCATTATAATTTGATAGTGAGGCAATTTTATGATTTAAGAGCTAATACTAGTGTTAATAAATATGGGAAGGTGTACACTCTGAGTCCTTTGGAGGGAAGAGAAAACAAGGATGAATATAGGACAAATCTTGGCATGTGTGTTGATAGACATTTTTTTACTGGAAGAAGAGAATGTAAGTGAAAAGGAGGATAGTGAATGTCTAAATGTGACAATAATGTATGTTCGGGTGGAAAATTTTTTAGGCCTTCTCTTACCAAAGGAAAAAGTGATGGATATTGAGTTGTTGTTTATTATAGCTAAGAAGAATTTAAAAAACCAATGCTATTATTAGTATGATGATGTTTCAATTGAGAAAAGGAAGGAGATGCTGAGAATAGATAGTGATGGTTATCCCAATGTCAATAGGGGTTTAAATGGGAATGGCATGGTAAATATTTTCTGGAGGAAGACGATTTATGGTCTAGTATGCCATTGGAAAATATGGAGATACCTAGCATGGTGGAAGGGCATGCCATGGCTTTACAACCCAAGTCAAAAAGGATGATTCTACCATCTATCCCTAATTTAAGAGCACCATGATCACAAACTGTTACCTATGTCTCTAATATAGGAGCATTTAGATGATCAAGTAATATTATATCACCAAAAAAAACTTGTCAATGTTCACATACATTTGATCCCGATTGGAAGTATGAATATGATTCAAAAAGACAGATGACCCTTCAATGCGATCCTAGAACAAATAAAGGATGATTTTAGTCATTGAGATAAAGATTTCTATGTCTCATGATGAAATTGTTAGTTAACACTAGTCTGTGTTATTGGTGGTTAAAAAAATATCGATGTCATTATGTAACCATGATAGTTGCAAAAGTCAAATAGATGTTATAACACATAATTGCACCCCTATGGGAGAGCTTTTTAGGCTCTTCCCCTTCCAGATATAATCATGGGAACAACCTCAGGATGTGGGTGTCCTATGGTGAGGTTGAGCCTCTAGGTTTTTTACCTCTCGGTAGATCACCTAAAACTAATGTTGAAATGAAACTTCATGGGGAAAAGGGTTAAAAGGGAGAAAAGCGATCCTAAGAAGGCTAACCAGGAGATGCACCAATTTAAAATGGGAAACTCCCATAAGCTTGAACCCACACTAATTATACAGAGGAGAATACTAGATTACACAACCTCAATATCAAGCTGGTTGCATAAATATTTCATGGAGGAGGTTCAGGGAAGTGATGAATGCAAATAGAGAGGAGTTCTAAGCGTCATTGGAAGTTCACATTAATGGAAAAAATAACACTCAACTAGACCTATCAATAACATCAAAAAATACTTAAACAAGGTCAGAATGGAGGACCATGGATGAGGAAGACTCTCCTTCATGCGATGCCATAGTATGCAACTCAAAAAACACAAGTCCAAGGCAAGAGATAGGCAAAGAAAAATCCTTTATTGCATAAGAGGTGGTTCTCACAAATGCTTGGTAGGGTCAAGCCTAACCAACTGAGCATATCTTGTGATATCTCTAAGAGTGTCCCATCTCTTAGGAAGATAAAAAATGTCTAAAAACTAGGAACCATTATAAAGGCAAGTCACATGATATATATAGAAAATGAGAAGAGAGAGAGAGAGCTACGTTGAAAGAGAGAAGTCATTGATGACCACTTCTATCATCCTCCTTTGCCATGAAACATGTTACCCAAGATCATCGCACAACTTCCTTGAGCCACTCTCACATTCAAGTCTCTTTTGGTGGAGCTGAGAGAAGTTGCATTGTGGGAAGCTAGACGTCTCTTCTTAGCATGATTGCGTTTAAATGGCATGACATATTTCACTTTTGCATGTCCTATATGAAGAAGGATGCATGTCTCCATGCCTGGGAGTTCAAATTGACCCATGTTGTTCCTATGTTTGAACAACTATTTGTTAGGATCAAACCATATTGAAGGATGAGAGCCTTCATAAATTTCTATCTACCACCCACTTGAACTCTCCCATGCTCATTGATCATCCTTGTGCCACTTTCCCTTTACTGATTGGCCCTTTCTACTCCAACTTACACCACACATTAGCCTTTCATTTCCCTAATCATGACTCTTGTGTTACTAGACCAAGCTTAAGTCAAGCACTCAAAGAATCTTGATTTACTCTATGTAGAGTAATTTGGGTTCTTTGATCTTCCAAATTTTGGAATTTCCCATATCTTTTACTTATCAAGCTTTTTAAGTAAAGTACTTGGAGAAACCTGATTTACTCTATGCAGAGTAATTCGGGTTTTCCAAGTTTACTTCAAAATTTTGAGGTCCTCTTACTTATTTCAAGTTTTTTACTGCTCACAACTTATGAAGTAATTAAGTAGTGCACCCCCAAAAACCCAAAATACACTGTCCAGACCAAATCAGGGTTTCCAAACCTTCTTACTTTCTTTGGGGTTTTGATTGCTAATTATCTATAAAGTTTTAAGTAGTGCTCCTTGAAGAACCCAAAATACACTGCCGAGAACAAATCGAGCTTTCCAAGCCCCACTACTTACTTTGAACTTATAATTACTAATTACTCATGAAGTGAAATAAGTTGTGCTGCCCAGGAAACCCAAAGTTGTCTCCTTTAGAAAACATGAAGACTTCCCAATGAGATAACCTGAAGCCTTCTGTTCAAGACCATTTCGGTTCTTTAACACCTTGTTACTTACTACTTCAGAACTTTGTAACTCTGAAATTTATAAAACCATTTAATTCATGGGCTGCCGAAAGTCTGAAGTCTTCTAAAGACTTGACATTTCTTGCTTGAAAGTCTATCTTCTCACACTTGGGCAAAAATTGGTATGTGGGCCAAAAAATGGCCAACAATAACAACCCATAATTTTTCAATTGGTTATTTTGAGAGTTTTCCAAGATGAAAAAGATTCCAAGAGTCAATCAATAAGGCACAAATAGGAATGAAAGGATTTGAATAAGTCAAGCTAGAGTTAGAAATTACTTGTTAAGAGAGTGTGTACGCTTGGTTAGAAAGCACCAAAGAGTAGAGAGTGTAATCAAACATAGTATGGGGTTATTGAGGGTGATTATTCCTCTTGTATTATAACCAAAGAGAAGAGAGAATAAGTGTGTTGTTTTTCATCTCTACATTTCCTCTTGAAATAGTAAACAAAGTGTTGTTTTTATTTTCCAATATTGTTTTATGAGTGTATGGTCAATAACTACTAGACAAGGTTGTCATTCACTTAACCCCTTATCCTTGATTACATCACCATATTTATATACAATATAATTATATTTTTAAAAACTTTTTCTAATCCATTAATCTACAAGGTATTAAAAACAATTTCAGCTCATGTTACAATTTTAGCTCATTGAATACGTTATCCCATAGAGAGAAACATTATTAATCCTTAAGTTTTTTTTAAAATAAATTCCATAGGGTGATGTATATGAAAATTTAAGTATTTGGATTTGTGTACCCCTAATAAATATTGAGAGTGAAATCTCACATGCTCGAGAATGTTTAATATTTTTTAATAAATTGTATATTTATTATTAAATTTTTAATTGTATAACTGAGTTGTAAAAGATACACAAAGGTTTAAGGAGAGCACAATAAGTAGATAATTAATCTTTTCAAATCCACAAAACGCATTTACATTTAAGTTTTAAAAATATATGGAGATCCCTTTTATTTAATTATGTCTGCATTTGTGGAACAATATGTGCCACAATAGTATTATACTTATGGGTTGAGTTCAATGTAGAACACTGGGATTAGGTAGAATGATAGGTATACTTAAATGTGATGTAATGTATTAAGTTTGTTTGATAAGAGGCATTAAGACATTTAATTAAGAGAGTAAGCATATCAGATCTCATGTACTATTTCTTTTAATTAAGGGTAAATGTTTTTTAAAAGTCTAGAGTTATGAACTGGATAAATGTTTTTGAGTGGAGCTATGAACTACTAAGGAAAAGCTTTTATAGATAATAGAACTATGAACCAGTGTTAGAACACAACATGGGGCCTAGTCCTAAAAAAACACAACACCAAAAAATCCCCACTAAAATACAAGAGCAAGAAAAAGGATCTATTAGAGAGATCCAAAGAGATCTCATGTACTATTTTATTGTTCAGGATACTATAAATCAATTTTTGTATGCAAAGATGTGTTGATGTTGATAATATATATTTTATTTTATTTGATATCATATTTAATCTATAAATATTTGTTATTTAGAGGGTTCCAACAACATGTGACATGCCTTGGGTGAATAACCTAAAAGGGTTGATATGTCAATGCTCAACGGTATTTATTTATTGGCTATGGTATTAAACATGCATTGTTAAATAGTTAACCTTTTGGTTTTGTTGTCAGGACCCCAAAATGAGATTTAGAGTTGCTAAATGTTTTGGATGTTATGTAAGTTTAGATATATACATGGATAGATCAAAAAACCCTAGAATGATCACCACATGAAGTGCCCATTGATTACAATATAAAAGTTTGGAAGGATTTTTTTTAGTATTATTGCTTGTATGAGGTGTTTTTCTATGATTCATTTGAGAATTTGTTTGAATGGATAACAACTTGGAAGAAGATGTGATATGCTACTCAAAACTAGGAAATTTAGTGTACTCTTGAATATTGTGTAATTGAAGAAGTAAGACACATTGTGAACCCAAAAAACTGATACTTTTTTGAATGGATAAATAAAGAGTTTTATTTTGGACTTTGATGTGATTACTTACACTTATGTGGAAGAGGAATTGAATTTAAGTTTCTTACCCTACCTCAAAGCAAGTTTATAAATAAGTTGGTGTTGTGGATCAAAATGTAACTCATTGATAAGAAGGTCAAAAGGCTTAGATGAAATAGTTACGTACTCATGCTTCAAGGCTCAATAAGGGTAGGGAGTTGGGAAGGAGAGAAACATATTTGGTCTAGATCTAATGAATAATGATATAGAGGATTAGGATCCCAGAGCAACACAAATTGAGAGATGAGATGAGTGTTATGAGTATGAGTTGGACACATCAATAGGTTGAGATAATACCTTAAGATGTCTTGAGGGTGAAAACATAATAGTGTGTCTTTATTTTTAAGATTTTGAAGCCATGGAATTAAAGTGTTCTAGACACAAAAAAACATGTTTAGATTTCATTAAATAAATAAAATACACATGTTTTATCCTATATATTATAAATGTTTTATCCTATATATTATAAAAATGTGTACTACATGGACACTTTTAATTTTTTTAAAAATTTTGTTAAGTATTTTTTGAGATTATTATTTAAATATATTTTTAATATTTTGTAGCTTCAATGTGGGACACACTATTATGATTTGACATCACACACAAAGAGAACACGTTCTTAATATATATCTAGTTGAAGAAACATGAAAACATTCAATAATAAGATATTACAAGGTCTAAAGTGGGAATGCCAACTATTTTATAAGACTAATGGTGGTGAGGATGTATGGGGTCCTAACATAGTAACTGAGGGCATAGATGTGACCAAATTTGAAGGAGATGAACCAAACTTCTTACCCTTGTCAAAATATCACAAGGTATGAAAAATCTAGATAAATCTATTAGTGATATTGAGGAGTAATGATAAATTTCCAAGTAAAGAATATAAGGTTAAATAAAGATAGAGTAGGGCTTAATAAAGAAGATTTGATTCAAAAACAAAAGGAACAATTGCTATAATTTTTCAATTTCATAACAAGAGAAAATTAAACCCACGAGGACCTATTTCATAGCATTGAAGGGCACATGAGTGTTAAAAAGGTGGTTGAAAACCACACAGTTGGAAAAGTGGTCAATTTGAACATTAGCTCAATAACACATAACACAATCAATATGGTTAGAGGGGGAGGATCTCGTAATTCTTATTTTGGAGGATGCAATGTCAAAGGTATAGGATCTAGATATACAATTCAGATTATTGTGGATCCTTTGGAGGAGGTGGTCGATATTTATGAGTTATCACTCCCCTAAGCAATAATGACACCTTAGGCAAAAGAAGTTTAGGAGGATCATAACCTTTAGAAGGGACATGAGATTAGGTAACCACAATGATGTATGAACCATCCCAATTTATAATGAAAACATTTAGTGGGATTGAGGATGCAGTGTTACTAGTAAATATATGAGATTGCATGACATGTTAAGAATATGAGAGATCTAATTTATATGATTCAAATTTTCATAGCCATGTTCAGTGGACACACCTAGGTTTGGTATGTTAGTTTTACTAACACAAGAGCATGTATTGATTTAGAGGAGGTAAAAATGGTATTTCTTAATGAGTTCAAGTATCAGAGCTTGATCATTATAATATTTTTACTTTATATAAAATATAGTTACTAGGAGAATTTATTCATTCTTATGACTAGTGGTTTAAGGATTTACTATCAAAATTATCCCATGACTTAAATTTATCCCTATATCTTAGGTGGGTCATAGGCAACGTGTTCAATCATATACAACATGAGTTTGTTTAATGTACGCAAACCACCCAAAAAGAGGCATTGGAGGTCGTAAGGTGTCAAATACAAAGAAAAGGTATTGGCCTCGTAAGGGCATACATGGATGCATGGGCTATGAATTATAAATTCTTGTGCTTTCAATGGACAACAAAGATAAATTAAGAAGTGTGATGAGGAAAATAAGGATGCCAACAAAATATGGGTTATCCCTCTAAAAGGTAATCATGTCTAATGGACATATTATAGGCCTCAAAAATCATGATTGACATAACATATTAAAGTTATATATAAATCTTAGTGTTAGAATCAAATTACATTAGGTAATTTTATTGTTAATTTATCCTAGCTATTGTGGGAGGTATGTAATCACATAGGATTTTTGTTATTGTGAGTTTGTTGTATTATAACAACTCACATAACATAGAATAGAATGTACGAGTAGGGTGGATATGATAATCTTCCTATTTTATAGGGGATAATAATATTATATTGCTTTGTATAAATTTGGAATTTTCCACTATTATGTTTAATCAATTGAAGAAGCTTTTGTTTTGATAATTTAATTTATTACAATGTTTGTTATCAGAGCAGAAGACTTTGAGAGAGAAGGCATAAGAAGGAGAGGTGAAGAGAAAAAGGAAGAATAGAGGATGAGCCTCAGGCACTTTGTTCCTACTCCTGTGAAATATTCAAGTGGCACACCTAGATTTGCCTACTTTATTCTCTTTGTATTTATTTGTTGATAACTCAAGAAAGAAGTGCCATAATCAACTCTTTGAGGAGCATGCTTGTCCAAAGAAAAACACAACTATTTGGCAAGCATGGAGTTAATTTTTATTTTAGAGATAAGTGTGGAAACAAAGAGGATGGTGCTTCTTGGAAGAAGTGGCATTGTTGGAGGTTTTACCAATCTTCCAAGCACAACCCTGATGCATTGGAAAAAAAAGAATAAAGAACTGCAACATGCAACCCATCTCGAAGGAGGACATCCCAAGGAAAGGAACGGCTATGGAAAGAAATAAAAATGGAAATACATAATATCACCACTCGAAATCCAATTCCATCCTCCTCTTAAAATCCAACAAAAAACAAAATTCAAATTAAAACTTTAGAATTAACAAAAAATAAAATTTTGCCTTAGAAAGCCTAGAAACAAACTATTTACATAGCTCCTAAACCGTAAATCCACATAGGATGAAAATGTCTTTGAAGGCCTAGAAAAACATTATAAAACAACCCTTTTAAGGATTTTTACACATCTCTTAGGGTGTTTGACTTGAAATTTCTAAAAATTTAAATTTATGACTTGAGCCCCTAAAAGTTGAATTAATTATGTATATGACAAACTGTAGAGTAAGAGGTTGAATATTTGTCACATTTATTGAATTTAATAGAAAAAATAATATAATTAAAAAAAAAACTATCAAACTCGCTATTTAATTATTTTTGTTTTTTGTCTATAGTGTCTAAAAACAACAATTAATTGTATAATTTGCAAACCAGGAAGAGCCAATCCTTAAAAATTTGTCACATTGTTTGAAATTGCATTAAAAAAACCTATTGAAATATTATATCCCTTATAAATTTTAAGATCCATTTTTTTTCATGATTTGTAAAGGCATAAAACAAGTAGACCATGAAACTTTAAAATCTTCCAAATTATGCATCTTGAAAAATTCTAGTGTTCAACATATGTAGTGCTTTTGGCTCAAGTTTATGAGACCCATTGAACTATTGCATCCAACACCTAACATAAATGCAACAACAATGCATGTGGATTTGACCCTTGAAATCACTGGGAGAACTAAGGACCAAAATTTTCAATTTTACCTTTCCATTCATTTCTCATTCATCACCATTGTTCAATGTAAATCTTGAAAAATTGAAACTCTGAGTTTATAGGTCCAAGTTATGCTTGTGTACAATGATTCCTCTCTATGAAGGTGTCATTAATATAATGAATCAATTTTGTGTACTGTCTAAGTACCATGTATTAGTTTACTCTCATGTGCTTTAACATCTCTTTCACATATCGTTGGGTATATATAAATGATGAGATCCTTCCATGTATTACTGGACATATAGAAAGGTCAATCTTATTGAGAGGTTTGGTATATTGGTATGATGATATATAGAAATGGAAACCTATTGGAGTTATAATGAACCAATTTATCTCCCACATATAGTTTTGTTCAAATAGTTGGAAATTGACCAAGATTTGTTTTTCCTGATACACAGATACTTTATGGTGATAAGTATGATACATGGAAAACCAAAGTGAAAATTCACTTATAATTTTAATATCTATGGTCTTTTATGGATGACACATTTGTCCAACATGCCTTAGACGTTGAGTAACAATGAAAGTTTGACAAATCAAACTAGAAGGTGAAGTTGATCAGTATTTTTAGGGTATCAAATGAGGTCCAACTTCCTATACAAGATGCAAAAATAA
Source organism: Torreya grandis (assembly GCA_037957365.1). Lineage (NCBI taxonomy): Eukaryota > Viridiplantae > Streptophyta > Pinopsida > Cupressales > Taxaceae > Torreya > Torreya grandis. Next base: position 995,999 of record JARHVA010000306.1, read on the forward strand.
ATAATGTCTAGGGAAAACTTAGTACTGCCTACAAGGCTAAAAACCAAGATACCATCTATCATCTAAAATTCCAGCTTCACAAGCTTAATTTGAAGATAAGTGAGAAAGTTGAAGGCTTTCTTCATCATGGTGTAAAATTTTGTGACTCACTCCTATAATTTGATGAGAATGTGTCACATGAATCCTTAGTAGCACCTATAATATCTTTTTGACTTCTCTAACAAACCCAGCTTTTCAAAAGTTGATTAATATGTTATTGTAGGAAGAATACATGCATGAAAAATATGAAGATGAAGAAGAACATGCACTTGCATCACATCAAAATGGGAAGAGGCCCATGAAGCCTTTAAAATAATCCCTAGAGCAGGTTAGTCATTATAATCAACATGGGAACAAACATTGTTCTTACAAGGTTTATCTAATCTATGGAAAAATAGGTCATGAACTGAAGGAAAGTTGTATAATGCATTTACACAAGGATCATCTAGTAACAAGAAGCCCACCCCCACATAAAATTACACAAGGACTAAAGTAGAAGACACAGTTTACATGTAGCTAAAAGAAGAAGCCTTCCCCTTTTCAACATAGAAACATTTCTAGAGACAATGATTCTTTAGATGAGGACTTTGTCTTTACTTCATAGATAAAAGAGGACATCACTCCTCTAAATGCATTCTGGTATGTGGATTCAGGTGCCACAAGGCACATGATTGGATGGAAGGATTGGTTTACGACCTTGAATCATTTAACGTATTTTGGTAATGCATCTTTAAGAGATGATTCATCTTATAGTGTCCAAGGTTGTGGTGATATTTATTTATCTCTTGGAAATCACATAATTATTGTAACATATACCAAGACTAAAAAATATTTTGTTGTTTGTAATTCAATTGCTCAATCATAATTTAAATCTTTAATTTAATTGGCAAGTTGGCAAAGAATTTTGTCCCATTAGAAACAAGTCTATAAGCTCAAAAGTTAATACACAATCTCTTAATATAGGAAAAATATTCTAGCTTGATGTTATCCATAATGACAATCAAGCTCTTATTGTAAAAGATACAAACTTGGTAAATTTATGGCACAAAAGATATGGACACTTGAGTATTAGGTACTTAGTTGCATTAAGTAGGCACAACATGGTGAGAGTCATTACCTCACTAAAGGATAATATTGATGTGTGTTATAATTTTCTAATTAGAAAACAACATAGAGCTCCATTTGGCACAAGTACATGTTATAGGGTTTTGGTCCATTGGATTTGGTGCACACTGATCTTTGTGTGCCCATACAATCAAGTGTTAGTGGTTTCCATTATTTTCATCTCTATGCTAATTACTACTTACAAAATATATAGGTTAAACTGCTCAGAGACTAAGGATCAAGATTTTCAAGTCTTCAAATAATTCAAAGCCACTATAGAACACAAATTTGGTTATCAACTTCAAGTCATTGATGAAGAGGGAAAACATCACTTCTTCTTTACCTTATCCTTTATGTTGAAAACGTATCACTAATGTGTTAGAGGTAAAAAACTCTAGCTTGACACATATATAAAGTGAGAGTCTCTTTATGTACTTCAATACCTTATGTTACTCTATTGTGTCCTTGCATAAACACACAATATAGTCATGGAACTCATTGTTTTAATCTTAAAAAAATTACTCCTTACACTAGCAAAACTATTGGAACTTCATGTACTCATCCTCATAGTGCTTAAGGGGGAAATACTCATTTTCCATTGCACTGGTAAATTCACTCCAACTCTCAATGGAATTATAGTCTTTCTTGCATTGTGCACTATATTTTTCTATTAGGACCCCTTCATCCTAACTATTTTAGTTTGTATTAGGTATTATTAATAAAATCTCAAATGCATATGCTTTATAATTCATCCTATTTTCTATTTTTAATTATCCTGCATGTATGAAAAGTAGTTGTTGTCTTGAATAAAATAACTTAAATAGAGGGCTTATGTAAGAGGAAAGGATATCTATTTAATATTTTGTGTTGAGATGTGCTCAAAGGAGGTTTCCCCCTCGAAGATTCTCATGATACTTTATAGTGATATTCTATCATTTTCAATATATTATTGTTATTCTCTTTCCATTCATTACATATTAGTTATATTAAGTTGTCTACAAGCAAGTTTCTAACATTTTCCCACTAATGGGACACTGAAATGGACATATTAAATGATGTGAATATGATCTTCTATGAGTCAATGAAGTAGTTGATTGAGAATTAGGCATCTAATTATTGAATCCAGTTATCCAATGTTGGGGTGTCAATTTTATTTTTGAACACCAGAATATCAAGATTGACTTGAACTTTTAAATGGTTTTGATGTAGAAATATTGGGTTGAAATATTATACAGAATGGGACGTTGTTGGTCCAAGATACATAATGAGTTCATTGAATTTGAAAAGAGTTTAATGTGTTATTTCTTGAGGGAATATTGAATGAGCTTTTGAATGTCTAGGGATGCCTTAAAAAATGTTCTTAGGTGTCAGTCATGTTGCTCTTACTACAACATTCTTCTAGTTATTTTGAAACAAAATCAAGTGGATGCCCATGTTTTTGTTTCTATGCTTGTGTTTTTATAGGCATATGAATTTTTTTGATTTGATACTCATGATTTGAAACATGGGCCCAAGATGGTGGCTCAGAGGACAACCCTGTAACTTAGATTGAAAATTAGTGGTTGCAGAACATGTAAAAGAAAATAGTTACATCAATTAACCATTACACATTTAAATTTGAAATGTTAGAAAAATAATGCTAGTTGTATTTTATAAGAAAGAGTATGGCTTGGTACATATGTGTACAATGTGAAACTAGGTGGATGATGAAAATTTCCATGATTAGAAAGGGGAAATACTTCAAAACTAACTTTCCTAGACTAGAATATGAACATATGACCATTTGATATTAAATGATTAATTTTTTTTAACATGCCCCTTTAGGGTTGAATGCCTTACAATATATCATTTCGATAAAGCAATTACAAAATATATGGTTGTAAAATAGTTTGTCTTTTATAATGGTTAACGGCTTACTTTCTTGTAGGCGTAATTATTAACCATTGGTCTTCCAAGTGCATAACATGTTTCTATGTTTTTTGACATGGCACAAACTCTAAAAGTTCCACTTGACATGGCATGAAGTAGCGTAAAACTTATATGTATCCAAAAAATACTAGAGGTGTTATGTAGAGACTGAGTACTATGTGGCATGCCTAATGGCATAACATAATCGCCCAAAGGTTTGAAGGTGTGTAGGTCTCGTAAGATCCCACTAAGGTATACAAGTTGTAAAAGGTATCAGTGTGTATAAAGCACCAAATTCCCTTAAGATAAGAACACAAACCATAAAAAAAAGAGGAACCTTCTAAAGTCAATAAATGTGTTAATAATACCTAATTTAGATAAATAATTATAAAATAAACAAGTACACTAAAAACATACAAAATAATGCTTATTCATGTCTTGGGGTCATTTTAAAGAATCTAAAACTAAATTGATGGTATTTATGGAAAAAGATATGTTTTTTTTACATATGATGACATTTCAACTAGCTACTTGGACAACCTAGAGGGAAAATCTATGTCTACCATATTTGAAAAAGAAAGTACTAAAAAAAGCATGAAACTTTTGATTAAAATTCACAACTTAAAAATAAATATTCAAGTAGAGAGCAATAACATATATTTCAAATTAGGATCCATCTACACATATATTATCTTTTACGACAATTTCTCACTCCTTAACTATACTCTCCTCCTCATTCTCCTCTTCTTTTTTTCTTTTTCTTTTTCTTTTTGAATTTCAATTTTTCATTTTTCAATTTTCAATTTTCAATTTTTCATTTTCATTTTTCATTTTTCATTTTTCATTCTTATATTTTTACACTAGAGGCATCTTCTATGATGAAGAGTTTCCACATTTTCGTCTAAACATTATTTAGTCCTAAACACATAAATTAATACTCCATATTTTGTTGCCTCGTTATGAATATTGAATGTGTACATTGGGAAAAACTTAATAGATCTTAAAATATTAACTGTGGATGATGATGGAGCATAAAAACGTTGAGAAAATCTCAATAAATCTCAAAATGTTAATGCGAGATGAGATGATGCATACCTATTTTATTAAATAAATTAACCACTTTTAGCACTTACTCATTTTTTAATCATATACATTATGCCTACCCATTTGACCTCATAGCTGAAATTTTTGTGGTATCGTGAATCACTGTTAACAATAGATTTTTAGTATAGTTTTCTCACCAAATTTCCATCAATTTGATTTTACAAGGACTTCAACAACAGAAAAATTTCAAGCTTTATTAGGCTAGGGTTTTGATTTACTTTATCAATCGAGCTAGGATAGGTTTTGCTTTACTTTTTCTTGGTTTGTTAGGGGCATATTATGGTTTTGAGTATTGAGTTTTGTTATGGTGGTTGTATATGGAATTTTAAAAGTTAAAGGAGGATTTTCCATATCTATGGGGGTTAAATAAGAAGATGGGAAACGTGCTGCTCAACTTGTTGTTGGAGACATTAAAGTTACTTTGAAATGGAGATGGAGGTCACTTTTGGCTTGAGCATAGGAGACTTACATACATGGAGTGACTACTAGAAGGGGGTTTGATGCAATGGTAGTCACTTTTGAGCTTACTATTGTGCCTTATCAAATTAACAAATGTGAAGACTAGAATGCACAAGTTAGTGATATTTTTAAAGTAGAGCATGTTGTTCAAAACACGAAGACAACCAATTTTCTAATAGAGTAAGGGGGGGAATAAAGTGATGCTTACTAGAGAGATTACATACAACACTTTATTTTTTACTATTTATATTTCTTTTTTAGATTTAGTTTTCGTGATGTTATTATGTATTGATAATAAATTATGTAAAAGTTTTAGTAATGGAATTAGATCTCCTTGTTTTTAATGCTGGAATTCAAATTTGTGTTTTTTTTTAATTATACCAATGTAATATAATTTTTAACTATTTAAATAATTATAAATTTATATAATATATTATTACATTAATTTTGTATATATATAATATGCTATATCCTATACTATATTATTAATGTATTATATATTATACATATTACATTTTAATAATTATATATATTATATATTTAATATCAATTTTTTTTAACACATCAACAAAGTTACCGAGCCCATCTATTTATATAATAACTAAAATCTCTGATAAAATTAGGGGTATACATACAATTTTCATCACCAATAGGTGAAAATACAACAAAAACACTATTATCTTTGTGAGCTTAATCTTCAATTATCAAACCACCAATAATTCAACAACCCTGGAGTCATCATTGATGGAGACAAGGATGCCCAAACTATCACAAATAACATTTAGGTTTCAGCTCTAAGATATTATCAACAACAATGGCTTTCAGAAGTTCCCATAATTAATCCATCCTGATGCCAATCTCAGTACCAAATTATTCAGAAAAGATGTGATCATGATTACCATTCCTAGCCATAAGTGGCATGATTAAATGTGAATTGAGAGCAATCTTTAGCAGCTAGATCCTTGGCCTTGCTATCCAAATTTGGAAATGAAATGAAACCCAATGAATGATTCTAAAATCTAGGTCGACACCAAAGTTTATGAAGTGGTCAGACACCTGGATAGCTTCTTAATAGGAATGAAGAAGAATAAATGATAAATCTTTCTTGAAATTTCATGTGGTCCTCTATAATGTTGGAAAGATTCAAATTATTAATGCTTCCTTTCTTCATAGATTCCACTATTAATTAGGAATTACCCTTAATATTAATATAAGTCTAATTATTTGGCAAAGTAATTGATAAACATCCCTAAAGGGCATTGGTTTCAACATGATTGTTTGTGTATCAACCCAAATTTTTAGTGAATCTGAAGAGAAAATAAATTTTGGAGTCCTTTAAAAGTACCTCCAATAATAAACAACTTAGATTTCCCTTCGATACTTCGTCAAAATTTTGCTTGATCACTTGACCCTGAAGAAGGATCTAACAAATTGGAGTTTGCCTCCTAAATATTATACCAACCCTATTATCACGTAATATTAATACTTTTAATATATTATATTTAATTAATATATTGATATATTAATATATACTATATTATGACTTAACATATTTTGAACCGTTTATATGTTTTATATGACTTTATCCATTCCCACTACTTTGTCATTATTCAAGTTCACAGTGAAACAAAATATTTCCTCGCATACCATATTACTATGTTGTATAAAGAAACACCACCTTCACCTTCTTGTCACCTCCACCACCAAAAATATTAAATTATTTTTACTTAATATTTATGCACTAAATTATTATTAATTTTTTAGTGAACTGAGACTTTATCTTACAAAACCTAATTTTACCAAAACAAAAAATTACATCTTACAACGGAACTTGCTTGCAATTTGAGGGCAATTGCAAGTTTTTTATTTTATTTATGTGTTTTTGAAGTCCCATAAAATCTAATCAAATGGATATGTGATTTGCAAAATTGATCTATTAAGGAAGGTAGAGGACATTTTGGAGTTTGAAATCTAGAAGTCTTGGATACTTGAGCCTTATTGTACCTCTTTCTTATGGTTGTAGAATTGATCTATCTATGAAGTATACCATACCACAACTTTATTCACTGAAATCCTCAAATAAGTCTCTTTAAAAATTCATATATAGAGTGGCACTAGTTTAAGAACCCAAGCATCAAACCATGAAGAACTAACTGTGACACTGTTTGCTTCATCATCTGTACTGGAAAACACACATTCACTAGTGAATTGGGTAGAGTTTGACTTATTCATTTATTTTTATTTTTTTTATGGTATGCTTTAATTTTATCTCATTGAGTTATTCATTCATGATTGTTATGGATTCCTTTTCTATCACACCATTCATAGTAGAGGTTTTGTTTATCATTATATTTTTGACCAACTTGATTTTCATTTTTTCCACCTTTTCCCTTATACTTCTTCTTGTAATTTTTATTGCCTTCATTTTTGGAAGACATGGATTTTTTGGATGTTTTTGAAAAAAATACTTTGACATAGCACACAATTTCTCCTATTGTGGACTTGGATTTTCTTCTAAATGCCTTTTCTCTTCCTGCCATATTTTCAACCAATTGATAAAATGTGAGACTCTTCAACATATTACTTATTTGTAGAGACTCCAAATAGGTTATATAGTTGGGATGGAGGGTTTTATGAATGTTTTCATATGGATGTCAATTTTGACACTTGTTGCTCCTACATCATGCTTGATGACACATATATCTAAAGCTAATCTCATCACATCACCATCTTTCAACTTAAGGTTGAATAGCTTCAATTAAAACTTAATGAATTCTAACTTTGAGTGAGAATCATATAGCTCATTCATTTTTTGAAATACTTCCCATGGAGTACTACACCCCTAAATATGATGAAACACATCCCCATCAACTGAGGCCCTCATCAAGGCCAATGCTTTCTGGTTTTTTTACCTCCATGCTTGAATATCCTTTACATTCCTTGTTGGCTCAACTGGTTGTGTATTTATGTTACAAATATCAAACCATAGATCATTTAATATGATTGTGTTCTCCACTTATCGAGACCATTCTAACCAATTGTCTTTGCTGGTCAATGTTGTGCCAACGATAGATTTGATTGAATGAATGGTTTTAAATTTTAAATTTTGAGTTTTTTTTAACCTTAATTAGTTCCTTGTCACTCCATAATGGTCCCCTTTATTATATACCACTAGACCAATATACCAAACCTCTTGATATACCTGCCCTTCCTATATACTTGTAAGTACATGGAAGAAACTAACCCTTTCGATATACTTGATAGTATATGAAGGATGCCTTAAGGTATGTGAGATCAGAATGGTACATGGTACTTAGGTGGCACATGAAAATGATTGGCCCTATCATTAACACAGAATTAATAAGAAAACCTCATACATCAAATATACTTTATTTATTTTTATTTCTAGATTTATGTTTTTTACAGTGATGATGGGTAAAAGAGTAATTCTCCTTATTTCTCATGGAATTTGTAAAATTTGGTTGTTATTTACCAAATTTACTGAGAGTAGCTTGCTCAAGGAAATTTTAAATGAAAAAATTACACCAAATTTAAATGCTTTCAAATTTTGAAATAAAGCACTTAAAACAACAAATTGAATTTTGCCTTTTAAGTGAAAAAGCTTAAAATGTACCTTTTTCTTCCAATTATTGATTGAATTTTCAATATTAGAAATGAGAAATAAATAGAAAAAATAGTCCCCTCTGAGGTGTATGGTCCATTCTTCAAAATCAAAATCAAATGATAGAATATAGTGATTCCTCCTTCCAACATACAACTGTTGACATAGACTTGAGCCAGCTCATAGAAAATTCCAACCTCCACACATCCAATGATGCATTCCAATCATCTAGGTACAATAGAAAGGAGTCTTAGACTCAGATAAGATGTCAAGTAGGTCAAGGTTTGTTTATAAAGGATTGCACTGCTTCAAAAGACATATATAAGATGCTATGCAACTAGAATAACATCCAACGTAGTCAAAGATCAAGAGGTGTAATGACTGGTAGAAAATAAAAAAAACTTCCACACAACCAGTAATGGAAGACACATAGTCCAAATTTGTCTAAATTAGTGCCACACATGTTTGTAATTAATTCTTCTTGCAACTGGATAGGTAGGGATCATATACTAACATAAAGAAATTAAAATGCCACACAAATAGCTCACCTATAGTCTAAAATAGTTAGGAGGATAGAACGTAGCATGAAATTTTCCAATACACCACCTGGCATGTGTTAACTTTTGAAAATATATCTTAAAATCTCCCACACAGCCCTAGTACATTCTAATTTATAGAATGTCTTAGCTTATTTGCTGCCAGTGTGAAACACCATCCAAATTTAGTCAAAATACAATTTGAACAAGCTTATTCAGGCCATAAAATTATGAAGGAGGAGTTATGAAAAAAAATGATAAAAATCAATCCAAGGTTCTAATATCAATGATAGGTCAGATTCTATTTGGAATGGACATGAAATTCTATTTCATGATTCAATTGAAAACAGGAGCAAACATTACATTAAATAATCCAAGAAGGTTGTTCACTTCACATTCCCAATGTGACTTTCTATTGATATGGGAATGGAGAACTTATTGAATAAGACAAAAATAACACACTTATGCTAGACACCTAAGATTAATAACATTTATATACAATATTGTTACATTACTATTCCTATTCATAAGTGGCGTCATTAAATGTGAATTGAGAGCAATCCTTAACAATTAAATCCTTGGCCTTGCTATCCAAATTTGGCAATGAAATAAGATCCAATGAATGATCCTGGAAATTTAGGTCGACACCAAGGTTTGTGAAGTGGTCATCACCCTGGTTACCTTCTGGATGGGAATGAAGAAGAGTTAAATGATTAAAGCTTTCCCAAAATTTGATGCAGTTCTCTATAATGTTGGAAAGATTTCAATTGTTAATGCTTCCTTTCCTCATATCTTCCACTATTAACTAGGAATCATCCTCGATATAAAGATTAGTCCAATTATTTTACAAAGCAATTGATAAACCCCCTAAAGAGCATAGGCTTCAACATGATTTTTTATGCATCAACCCAAAGCTTCGCTAAAATTGAGGAAAAAATAACCTTTGGAGTCCTTGAAAATGACTTCGATGCTAGCACAACCTAGATTGCCCTTTGATGCTCTGTCGAAATTCAATTTGATTACTTGATCCTAAGGAGGATTCTAACAAGTTGAAGTTCATCCCATAAATATTTTACCAACCCTATTATCAGGGAATGTTAATACTATAATATATTATTATATAGTTAATATATTAATATATACTATTACCACTTAACATATTTTGAAATATTTCACTGCTTATATGTTTTATATGGCTTTTCCCTTTCCCACTATTTTTTCATTGTTCAAGTTATTGTGAAACGAAACATCTCCTTACTATGTCATATAAAGAAATACTAACCTTCATTTTCATCGTCTCCTCCACCACCAAAAATATTAAATTATTGTTACTTAATACTTTATACACCAAATTAGTGTTGATTTTTGAGTGAACTAGACTCCATTTTACACTCTTTTGCCTTACAAAACCTAATTTTACCAAAACGGAAAATTAAATCTTACGAACTTGAAAAAAAATGAGATGGAAAATCACTAGTGGATGAGATTTGGACTAAGGCACCCACAAATTTGAGGTTTCAATGGTAGGTCAGAGGATAGATCTCCTACAAATGGATATGAAATTAGAGATCTAGTATCACCCCTTGCACTATAAAACACACACCCATGATATCCAAAACAAATCTGCTATCAAAGACTGATTATAGATCTTCTTCCTCCCAACTTTCAAAATATCTATACTCTTGCTTGCTTCATTATTTTCCCTCCTTGATCCATCTCTCAAACTTGTCGCTTAGATCCCTCAATTTAACAATACTAGATAAATAAAAAAAGGAATATAATTTTTTTTTTAATGTTTTTAATCTATGTTTTCACAATCTATAAGATTGAGTAAAGGTTTCGATGGCGGTCACATCGCTGGTGCCTCTCTATCTTTTTCCGCTGATGGGCATTAAGAAGGAGGATGCTGTGGCCAAATCTTATCTGAACGATGTCATATCGCTGGTGATCGGGAGCTTTATTCTGGCCATTGCTTTGGAAGATTATAATATGCACAAGCCGCTGGTGTTGCAAGTGCTGGTGGCGTTCACCGGGAGGAAGACGAGCCCGCAGCTGCTGCTACTGCTGGGCTTTTGCGCCGCAACGTTCTTCGTGAGCATGTGGATGCACAATGTCGCTGCCGCGGTCATGATGATGCCTATGGCAATGGCGACTGTGACTGTGACTGCGACTACGCCTCTTCTTCTTCAATTGTCATTTCTGGAGATGACTGAGAGGTTCAACAAGTTGCTGTTCATCAAGATTTGGTTATGTTCTGTAAGGCAGTTGTGCTGGGTGTTACATATGGGACGGCTATTGGGGGCATTTCCACACTTACGGGGACCGGCATGAATTTGATTCTGGTGGGGATGTGGCAGAGCTACTTTCCTAATACGGACCCGATTACTTTCATGGACTGGTTTCTTTTTGCTTTTCCCATGGCTTTTGTGCTCCTTCTCGTTCTCTGGAGGATTCTCTGGGTGGTCTACTGCTCTAAAACTTCTGCCAAATCTTTGTCCGCTTCTTTAAACAAATTCCATCTCAAAATGGAGCTCGACAGCCTGGGTGAGCTGGATTTTATTTTCCTTTACCAGGCTCTGACTAAAAATCTTGTGAATTAAAAACCAGTGTTGTATTAATTACAGGGCCTATGTCTTTAGCTGAAAAGATAGTGTTGTTTCTCTTCACGGTGAGTTTTTTGGTTGGGGCTGAAATTTCTAGATTGAAAAGTATCGTGGAAGATATACATTGATTTGGAGGGATAAACAGGTTCTGATAATATTGTGGATGACCTTCCCAACAGCTTCACGCCCACGTCCTTTCTCCAATGCCTGGGAGGAATTCAAAGCGGGTGCGGGATTTCCTCCATCATGTGGCTGATCGTTTCCTCGCTAGTAGAAACCCTCCGCCATCTCGAGACTACTTCAGCCGAGATTCCATCATAGGCACTGCAGCGACCATCCTAAGCCTAGTGCTGGTGATAACTTCAGTGGCAGCATTCCCTCTTTGCTGGTCCGCCATCTGCACCACCGTTTCACTGGCTGGAGTGCCCTCGCTTTGCTTTGGGTTTTCATCATACTCATAGCAACTTATAATCCTGCACACAACTCTTTTCACGTAAGCGGCCCAGCTCTTGCAAAGAAATAAGAATTTTGGTCCTTCCATGGTTGACGGTCAGAAAAGTTCCAGTCCAAGTCTCGGCACAGTCCGGTCACTTAAGTTTGATCAAATTCCTGGGTGGAATAAAAATGAGAATTCTTGGCCGCGTTAGTAGATCTCCCGTCGCTGTCAGACTGGCATGCCTTTGGAATAATCTCCGACGGAAGAGATGAGCACATGATGCTGGCGGGAGCAGTTGGTCTATACAACTGGTAACCCTGCCCCATAAATTAAACGCCTTAGAATCTCTTTTGTTGTGGACGATTGTTAATAAGTACGGCATGCTTCGCAGGGGAGATAGACGGAATTCTTATAGGCGAGCCGGTAAGCCCTTTTCTTCCTACAAATTCATCGCAAATCATCTTACAAGAATACTTAGTAAATTCAATGTTCTTTATGATTATTGTGGTGTTGCAGACAGCGATGCCGGGACCTTTGGCATGGAAAAAAATAGTGATGTACGTGAAGGACAGATGCAACAACCCTCACAGAAAATGGTGAGTGCATGAACATGAATTTACTTGATCCATGAGCTCCTACTATATATTATCCTAATAATTGAAAATGCACACAGGGTATTTTCAAGAGGCAGGCCCCATGGCAGATGCTATAAATGATAGTAGAAGAGTCAACCAAATGAAAAGCTACCTCACCTATTTGACAGCCGCAATAATAAGGTACATATCCTTCTACCCAATTTCTATTCTATTATCCCATTAAAATTGAGATTTATAAGTGGAAAGGATATTAACTATGAAAAATATCATGGATTTTAGGATATTAGTTATGAAAAATATATTAAATGGAAAGAATATTAGCTATGAAAAATATCATGGATATTATGATATTAACTACAAAAAGTATTATGAAATGAAAAATATTATGAAATATATGCAATTACATATTAAGAATAGTTATTTATTAGAGAGATTACTTAATTAAAATTATTATTCATGATTTTATGGAAATGAAAAGTATTATGAAATATATGTTAAAATTATTATTTATGATTTTATGGAAATGAAAAGTATTATGAAATATATGCAATTACATATTAGGAATGATTATTCATTAGATAGGCTTCATTAAAAAAATTATTCATAATTTTATGGAAAAGTATCATGTATTAGATAGATTACTTCATTAAAATTGTTATTCATGATTTTATGAAAAGTATCATGAATTATATGCAATTACATATTATCTATTCACTAAATAAATTATTCCATAATTTATTACTCCATAATTTATTAATCCATTAAAATTGTTATTTTAGATTTTGGTTATAAGTGAAAAAGATATTAGTTATGAAAGATATCATGGATCTAGTTAATTAAGATATTAACTATAAAAATTATATTAATAATGAAAAGTATCATAGATCATATCTAATTATTATTAATAATGAGAAGTATCATAAATCATATTAATATCTAATTATTATTGATAATGAAAGTATCATAGATCATATTTCATATTGAGAAGTATCATAGATTATATTATAGATCATATCTAATTATTAAAATGAGAAGTATCATAAATCATATTATGGATCATATCTAATTATTAATATAATATTGGTTATCTTTATTAGATGGATTACTAAATCTTATTTCATATTAAATATGAAAAGTATATTAACAATAAAGAGTATTATGGATCATATCCAACTATATATTAATAATGATTATCCTCATGATTTTAAATATATATTTAGATCATATTTCATATTAAATATGAAAAGTATATTAACAATAAAAAGTATTATGGATCATATTCAATTATATATTAATAATGGTTATTCTCATGATATTAATAATGGTTATTCTCATTAGATGGATGGATTACTAATTAATACTAATTATAAAAAATATATTAACAATAAAAAGTATTATGAATCATATCCGATTATATATTAATAATAGTTATCCTCATGATATTAATAATGATTATTTTTGTGATATTAATAATGGTTATCTTCATTAGATAGATGGATTACTAATTAGTACTAATTAGGATATTAATTATGAAAAGTATATTCATAATAAAAAGTATCATAAATCATATACAATTACATATTAATAATGGATTACATATTAATAATGGTTTTCAATTACATATTAATAACAGATTATATATTAATAATGGTTATTCATGAAAAATATCATGGATCATATGTAATTATATATTAATAATGGATTAGATATTAATAATGGTTATGTGGATAACTAATTAGGATATTAATATGAAAAGTATATTCACAATGAAAAGTATCATAGATTATATATTAATAATGAATTATATATTATTTATTTGATGAATAATTAAGATATTAACTATGAAAAATATATTCACAATGAAAAGTACCATAGATTATTATTAATAACATATTAATAATAAATTACAAATTACATATTAATAATAGATTACATATTAATAATGGTTATTTATTTGATGAATTAATTTCATTAAAATTATTATTTTGGTTATCTATTAAATACATTATTCCCATTAAAATTGAAATTCATAAATGGAAATGATATTAGTTATGAAAAATATCATGGATCTTAAATGTTGTTTTGGATTTTGGTCATTTATTAGGTGGATTACTTCCATTAAAATTGAGATTCATAAGTGAAGAGAATATTAGTTATGAAAAGTATCATGTATCTAGTTAATTAGAATATTAATTATGAAAAGTATATTAACAATAAAAAATATGAATCTAGTTAATTAGGATATAAATTATGAAAAATATATAAACAGTAAAAAGTATCATGGATCATATGTAATTACATATTAATTATGGACTATATATTAATAATGATTCATATTCATCATTACATATTAATTATGAATTCTATATTATTAATGGTTATCTATTAGATGGATTACTAATTAGGATATTAACTATGAAAAGTATTCACAATAAAAACTATCATGGATCAATAGAGATTTGTAAGTGGAAAGTAGTAATGGTTATACTGGATCATATGTAATTACATATTAAGTATGGATTATATATTAATAATGAATCATATGCATAATTACATATTAATTATGAATTATATATTAATAATGGTTATTTATTGGATGGATTACTAATTAGGACATTAATTATGAAAAGTATTCACAATAAAAATTATCATGGAATAATGGAGATTTAGAAGTGGAGAGTAGAAATGGTAATCCATTAGATGGATTAAGTGAAGAATTGTAATGGTTATCTATTAGATGGATTACTTCGTTAAAATTATTTTTTTGGTTATATTTTGGTAATAAAAAGTATCATTGATCAATGGATATTCATAAGTGGAAGTATCATGGATCAATGGAGATTCATAAGTGGAGAGTAGCATCCATTAGATGGACTACTTTGTGAAAATTGTTATTTTGGTTATACATTAGGTGAATTGTTCTCATTAAAATTGAGATTCATAAATGAAGAGTAATAATGGTTATCTATTTTTATTATATTTTGGTTAGGTGAATTATTTCCATTAAAATTAAGATATTCATAAATGGAGAGTAGTAATGGTTATCTATTTTGATTATATTTTGGTTATGCATTCAGTGAATTATTTACATTAAAATTGAGATATTCATAAATAGAGAGTAGTAATGGTTATCTATTAGATGGATTGCTGCTAAAATTATTATTTTGGTTATCTTTTGGTTATGCATTAGGTGAATTATTCTCATTAAAATTGAGATTCATAAGTGGAGAGGATATTACTTATGAAAAGTATCATGGATTTAATTAATTAGAATATTAATTATGGAAAAATATATTAACTATGAAAATTAATTAGAATATTAATTATGGAAAAATATATTAACTATGAAAATTAATTAGAATATTAATTATGGAAAAATATATTAACTATGAAAATTAATTAGAATTTTAATTATGGAAAAATATATTAATTATGAATATCATGGATCTAATTAATTAGAATATTAATTATGGAAAAATATATTAACTATCATGAATCTAATCAATTAAAATATTAATTATGGAAAAATATATCATGGATCTAATTAATTAAAATATTAATTATAGAAAAATACATTAACTATGAAAAAATAGTTAATATATTTTTCCATAATTCATATTATAATTAATTAGATCTATGATATTTTTCATAAGTAATATCCTCTCCACTTATGAATCTGATATTAACTATGAAAAATATATTACTAATAAAAAGTATTATGGATCATATGTAATAGTCATCTAGTTGATACTAAATGCGAAAAGTATATGAGCAATGAAAAGTATTATGGATCACATGTAATTAAATTACATATTAAGAATAGTCATCTAGTTGGAACTAAATGTGACTTCCTCCTATAACAAGCTGTTACATTTTAGTTAGAACTAAATGACCCTTTATGATCTTCATACATAGCAATGTCCTTTGTCTTCCATACATAGATTTGTTATTAATTTTATTATTGAGATAAAAATTTGTAGGTTGGCCTAAGGCTATAGCCTAATCATAATCCTTATTAATAATCATTACTAATAGTGGAGTTTTTTGACACTAGTTTTATTTGTTCACTCAAAATTATTTCTTAAAATGATATATCACTCTTTGTGGTGGCACATAAATTTATTTTATTGTTATCTATATTCTTTGTAAGTAGGTTAACAACCCTTACAATCCCATAAAATGTGTTCATATTTTCATGTGGCAACATCCTACCAAGCAACATCCTCGGTAGGATAAGAACCTCCATACATAGTTAAAGATTTGTAGCTTGGCCAAAGCTACAGACCTAACCATAATCCCTACTAATAGTTGGACTCTTCTTACACTTATTAGCTTTATTTATTCATCAAAAATTATTTCTTAAAATGACATCATTATTTATGGTGGCATAAAATTTTCTTTTATCATCAGCTGTATTATTTGTAAGCAAGCTAACAACCTTTACAATCCCATGAAAAGTGTTTATATTTTCTTGATGCAACATCATCCTTGGTAGGATAAGAACAAATTTTTTTGTAGATTTCTTCTTGGCAAGATATAAACAAAAGTTTCTACAGATTCTTCTTGGTAGGATAAGAATAAAAGTTTCAACATATTTCTAATCAACATGGGCCAAATTTGATGGGATGCATCAATAAACAACAGTTATTTTGGTTATCCATTAGGTGTATTACTCATTAAAATTGAGATTATAAGCGAAGAGGATATTAACTATGAAAAGTATCATGGATCATATGCAATGTAATTATTAATAGTCACGATTATTTTGGAAACAAGTTACAATAGTCACAAACCACTTGGAATTTCACTCGAATCAAAACTATGGTCACTATCATGTTTGTTCCCTTTAGCTGAGACCTCCTTTTTGCATCATCCATTGATAAGACCCCCTTAAAATGTGTAGAATTGTAGTTGTTCATGATTGATAACAATAGTTCATGATCTGAAAATATTAAAACTGACAACATGATGTTGGCACAACAACTACAAAATTGCATATCCACTTTGAGTTTAATTGAAATAATGTGGTGGTTGATAATGGTGATGACAAAAACATTAATGGTAGTAATTTGGTTACCTTTACAATCCCATGAAATGTGTTTATATTTTCATGTAGCATCATCCTACCAAGTAGCATCCTTGGTAGGATAATAATCTCCATACATAGATAAAAATTTGTAGCTTGGCAAAAGCTACAGACCTAACCATAACCCTTACTAATAGTTGGAGTTTTTTTACACTTATTAGCTTTATTTGTTCATTCAAAATTATTTCTTAAAATGACGTCATTGTCTGTGGAGGCATATAAATTTATTTTATCACCAACTATATTCTTTGTAAGCAAGCTAACAACCTTTACAATCCCATGAAATGTGTTCATATTTTCTTGATGCAACATCATCCTCAATAGGATAAGAACAATTTTTTTTGCAGATTTCTTCTCGGTAGGATTAAAAAAAAAATTCTATAGATTTTTCTCGGTAGGATAAGAACAAAAGTTTATGCATATTTCTAATCAACATAGGGCAAATTCAAGGGGATTTATCAATAAACAACAGTTATTTTGGTTCTGCATTAACTGGATTACTCTCATTAAAATTGAGATTATAAGTGGAGAGGATATTAACTATTATACACATCATGGATCATATATAATGTAATTATTAATAATCATGATTATTTTAGAAATGAGTTAAAATAGTCATAAACCACTTGAGTTTCACTCGAATCAGAACTATGGTGGCTATCATGTTTGTTTGCTTCAGCTGAGACCTCCTTCCTGCATCATCTAGTGATTAGACCTCCTTAAAATGTGTATATTTGTAGTTGTTCATGACTAATAACAACTCATGATCTAAAATTATTAAAAATGGTAACATGACACTAACACAATAGCTGCAAAATTACATATCCACTTTGAGTGTACTTGAAATAATGTGGTGGTTGATAATGGTGATGACAATGGAATTAATGGTAGTAATTTGGTTCATATTTTTATTGGGTGTGTTTCCTTTATCACTTGACTGTAGTATCCCATCAACACACATTTTTGTCATGTCTTTTTGGTGATCCTTTGCATAAATATCCAAGTTTGGAGTTATTTCACCATGCTTATGCTGGACTACTCTAGTATTCATGTGAACTTCCCCTTGATATATTTTGTGGTGTTTATAATTTCCTCTATAAGAAGGATATATCCAACACAATTCCTCAACTCTTGATGGTAGTCTTTATTTAAACCCATGTCATAAGATTCATTGCACAACTTATGTTTACCCCAAGTGCTGACAAGTTTTTATGCCCTCGTAGCACAAGGAATGGTGAATCCATTTTGTAGTATCTCATATTTCATAAATTCCCTTCAAACATCCAAGCGTGACAAACATATGTGTAGCATGATTCCAAGAACACCACACCATGCTTAGTCATAAATTATTGAATATCAAAATGACATCCATTATGCTTACCATTATCCAACATCAAACATCTCATTTTGATTATCCCCATTAGGCCATCATCTATAACCTTGTTTTCAAGTGTAGAACTTGGCTCCAAGGAGTGATCTATGAATCATGAGCATTGATCCTCCTTAACTTTGATAGAATTCACAACACACTCGATATGATTCTTAATGAACTTCCTTTCTATCCTGTTGTTCCCAAAATTTGTCACTTGTTTTTGGGGACAACATATCGACTACTTTGGTCCTGAAGGCCAAAATGATCTCTTCCCTTCTCAAAAAATGTTCTGAGTATTCAAATTATTCAATTATTCAAGTCTTCTCAGCTAAAGAACTCGTCGGTTTAATAGGAAAGCTTTCTCATAAAGAAGTTCCAACACTTAGGCATTTTCAAGGCTGGTTCAACATCAAGGTTCAATCAAAGGTCCATCGGTAGGCTTCAAACAAATAGAATGAACCACTTTGAACCATTGAACCATTGAACCCCGCCTTCGCAAGGTTCAAAGGTTCAATGGGTTCAAAGGTTCAAAGACTTCAGTGGACTTAAAGAAAAGAAGGCTTCGAAGAGTGAAAGTTGAACTGTTGAACCATTGAACCTTGAACCAAAATGGTTCAACGAGTTCAAAGGCTTAACGAGTTCAATAAGATAAAAAGGCTTATTGAATAAAATGATTCAAACAAAGAGAATGAACTGTTGAACCATTGAACTTTAAACTGAAATGGTTCAAAGGTTCAAAGGGTTCAAAGAAGTTCAAAGTGCAGAAAGGAAGCTTCGAGCGAATGGAAGAAGTAGAAGTTTAACAAGGAGTTAAACCAAAGGGTTCAAGGAATGATTAAACCAAAGAGCCGAGTGAACAGACAAGCCGATTGAACTGCCGACCATTGAACCACTTTGAACCATTGAACTGATGCACTCCAAGGTTCAAGGTTCAAAGTAGTTCAAGCGACTAAGTGATCATGATGTCCCCATGGATGTCAATTTCAAGGTAATTAAATACCTATTGATTTTCAAATATGGCACGGACCATGTCAACAAATTCAACCACTGGCTAAATAAGAAGTTGAAGGAGTGGTAAAAAGTGAGAAGATAGCCCTGAGAGCTCAAATCGCCAAGGAAGGACAAGACGTGGCAAGGAAAAAGAGAACAATTATAGGAAATCTAGAAATATCTGCATGAGAGTTATTTATGGTAGGTGAAACAGTCCACCAAGTAGACATCAGAGCGCAAATACTCAAAGACGCGACCTATTTGTCTCCATTGAGTAAAGGCAAAATGGACAGCTGCGCACATATCCAAAAGAGGACCAGGTGACCCATACTTCAAAAGGAGACATTTGAGATGAATTGACATGCCATAGTTAAGGCCAATGCCCTGTTTTAGCATGGCCCCTTGATAGAATTGAAAATGCATTTAAGGCATTGAATGCAACATGGGCCTTTTCATGAAACAAAGCACCCAAGTCTTTCTTGGAGTGCTATATATTGTAATCTCTCTTATTGTTTTAGGGAGATCTCTCTGTTATAGAAGCAAAACTCTGCCCAGATTGAAAGCCATTTCCTGAGACTTTGAGCTCAGATTGTTAATCATATTTCTTTATTTGAATGAGAAAACAAGTGACCTTTCAGACTTTGTGCTAGAATAGCTTGTGTTATTTATAAAATTGTTCTTATGTCTATTTCATAGAAGCATTATTGTCCATTTAATTTAACAAGTAGAACTAGTGGAAGTAATCAGGAAGGTGTCCTGAAGCCGACTGTGGAGAGACTTTTTGCTGCCACAATGATCTTTTGTTTATTGTTTTCTATTTTTGTGTAAAGGATCTTGAAATGAATTTGTGCCCCCATTGTCCTTCGTATATTTTACTCTTTGGCAGTTGAGGTGGAGACTTTGTTCTACACTTCATTCTATTGTGTTACTATGCCCTATTTCAGTGAGGGAAGCAATGAAAGACTTTGTGCTTTCATGGGTTTCTTGTGGTTATAATTACTACCAAAAAGGAATCTAGATGTTGACTAAGTATTACTTCTAAAAGAAGAGAAGTATCTTCAGTAATTACCCAGGATTTCTCCTTTGATTTGTGAACATCATCTCTGAAAAAAGAGAGATGGATGGTGTTGTCCTACCCCTGAGTGTTATTTTTAGCTTATATATATAGTATATAATATTCTATAGTTTTAGGGAACCTCCCCTTGATGAGAGGAGAGATTTGTCCCATCTTAATGTGGTAGACCCGCACATTTTGGCTGATAAATCTCCTTATGTTGTGGTTGAAACACCTATTTTGCCCATCAGTTAGTTGGTGACAAAATATTCACCCAATAGTTTTTGGCGACTCTGTTGGGGATCAAACAAGCTATTCTAGTTCTTTTCCATCTCCATATCCTTATCCATTTCCATTATATACTCTAATCTACCAAACCAAAGATTCTGGGGATCAAATGTTTCATTGCTATTGTCTACTCTGCCAGCTCCATGCCAATAATTTTTGGTGACTCTGTTGGGGATCGAACGAGCAGTTTGGAGCCTCAAGCTTCAAGCTAAAGCAGGGCCAGTTATTTTCCATTTTTATTCTATAATTTGGCAGTTCCATGCTATACAAGAAGCCAAAAATATCAAGGTGTTGTTCACCTTATTTTTGAGTTAGTGCAGCAGAGCAATTTTGATTTATTTCCTCCACAACCTCACCTTCAACGAACTAGGAGTCTTCCTCCTACCAACACCAGGGCACCAATACAAGGCAGAGCTTCTTTTTCCTCTGCTAGCAGAGCTTTGCCCATACATACCCCACCAATATTTTTTATCCCCCCTTTCCATAGTCATACAATGGCAGCTTAAGGCCCCTAGGGTAACTCTTTTGGCCCACTCAATTTAACTCCACCTCTACATGAGCTACCATGCAGTTCAAGGAAGAATTTACCCAAATTGTTTGGTGATGGGAGAGTTCATCTTGATGAACATATTATAGCCTTTAGCATATCCTGTGGTATGATAAGTGTGGAGTATGAAGATATAGCAGTCAAGCTATTCGTAGAAACATTACAAGGTGTTGCTGCAGAATGGTTCTACCATCTACAGGCTCAGTTAGTGACTGATTGGAACACTCTCAAAGCCAAATTTAAAGCCAAGTTCAAGCTTACAGAAGATGTGCATGCCCTGCTAGCCCAGCTCACACAAATGAAGAAAGAAACTCATGAACCTATGAGGGACTTCATTGCCAAATTTTACAAGTTGAGGAATAAGATTCCTACAATTGCTCAGCTGACAGCTGAGAATCTCAAATATTTCTTCATCAACTCTCAGCTTTCTGAAGTGAGTTTCTTGTTGAGACAGACTGGCCACATAGACCTTGCTACAGCTCAGGATTTGGCCACTGAGGTGGAAGATGATCTTATCTTGGTAGGAAAGATAAGAAGAGATTCTTACAGACGCAAATCTCCTTCATCTTCTGAATATTCATCTGTAGGCACCACTGATCCCATGGTGCAAAAGCTAGCAAATGAGTTACTAGCTCTCAAAAAAAATGGTGCAAGGGACATCTGCTCCTTTTTCTTACCAAGATATACCAAGGAGTACATTCCCCAATCAGTCATACCAAGGCAACACTGCCAGGAATCAAGGGTAGCCAAATCGCCTTCCTCCCCCATAGGGGAAGCTTGCCATTGAAGCAGCTCTAGCTAACTCAACAGTTGGCTATCATGAAGCTGAACATGATTTCCCTTTCCATCCTAAGTATGATCAAGAAGATGATGATGATCTCTTTGCAGCAATGCAAGAAGAATCAACTGGTGACTCCAACATTAATTTCCTGAATTACTAGGATGAACCTAGAAGTAAAGGTGAAGCATTTGATGGATCATATGTTGTATTCACCTGGTCTCAGAACTAGTCAGCCCAACAAGCTGATAAGGAAAAAATAGAGGAGCAATCTCAACCAATAATTTCAATTGCTAAACAGGGAACCTCTCTGCCTTTTCAATCAAAGGACTCGGTGATCGCTAAAAAGGTAAGTACATCAAGTTTTCCTTTATATTATGCTTCAAATTCATAGACCAGTACCACCCCTCCTAAAAACTAGAAGGATGAACTGCCTTCCCCTATTCCTAATTCATTTTAGACATTTGATATAATCAACCATGTCAAGAAAACCAAAATTCAAATGACTGAGTTTGAATATTTGCAATCCAACCATGAGCAGTTGGATAGGTTAGTTCAATGTGTGAAGAATCAAACCGTCCCTACAGGACAAGATGTTAGAAAGGTAACTCATGGTCCCCCAAGGAACATGTCCACCCCAAATAATCTTGTCATTACTCCTCCTACTGCTCCCAAGAAGATAGAACCATTTTATGTCTCCCTGTTGATAAACAGTCATCAGCTGAATAATTGCATCATCGACTCAAGTGCATCTGATAATGTCATGCCTGTCAAATGGAAAAATATCTTGGTTTCACACTAACCAAGACATTTAGGAGATGCTTCTCCATGGAAAACAAATAAGTGCCACTTCTAGGATAGATCAAAGATGCCTAGTTTGCATTCGCGGCCTTCCAGAAAAAAGAATTAAAATTATAGTCCTAGTGGCTGATGTTCTAGCCTCCTATGGCATTCTGCTTGGATGAAATTTCTACAAGGATGTTGGTGGAGAATTGAGCATGGCCTTGTTCGATGCAAGGATCCCTGTGAAGGGCATCATGTAGAGGCAGCTACCTAAGAAGGAGGCAAAATATATTGTCACCCAAACATCAGCCCCTAAAGCTCAAATTATGTTTGAGTCTTCAGGGATGGGTAAATTTTTCCTATCTACAAAGGATGTCCCTATTTCATCTGATGAAATTCTTTTAGGTGACAATCCAAAAAGTTCAGACAGGATAGTAGGAGAATTGGTAGAGCAAAGTTTAGATGCAAAAGAATCCTCCCTCCTTGACAAGGAGGAATCTGAAAAAAGATCAGTTTCTAATAATGTTTGGATTCTAGAATTTGATGGCAGCTATTCTTCTACTGGTGCTAGAGCTAGGATTGTTCTAATATCTCCTCAAAGAGATATTTATCCTTCTTCATACAAGTTGCAGTTTAGCAACACCAACACTGTCGAGTATGAATCTTTGTTATTTGGGTCGAAGGCTACTCAAAACAAAGGTGTCAAACTCTTTCATGCCAAAGGAGATGTTGAACTGATGGTTTGTCAAGTGAGGAACCTATGTCAAACCAAGAATAAAAGATTGTGCCATTACCACAATCTGGTGTGGGATTGTATTGAAAGTTTTGATGCTTTCAATATATCTGCAGTACCCAGAGAGCTTCATAGTCATATAGATTCATTGGCTGTCTCTATGACCTCTTGGTTCCTCATAAAGACTTTGAAGAGCAAAATTACACTATCAAATTGGTCTTTCGACCAACTGTACCTGATAATGCCAACCATTGGTAGGAGTTTGATGCTAACAATCAAATCATGTGCTGGACTGAACCAAAAGAATAGTGAATTATGGTAATGGACCATACTGCTACATGTCAAAATCACGTAAAGAAACTCTTCTATAAGAGAACAAGGATTCGTGATTTTCAGACTGGAAATCAAGTCTTGTTGTGGGTCAAGAGGAGAGAACCAAAAGGAATGCACAAAAAAGTTTATTCCTGGTGGAGAGGTCCATTCACCAATCATCACTTTTGGGGAGAAAATGGTTTCTTGTTGATATATCAAGATGGCACGCCCTTTTCTCTACCTCACAATGGGCAGCATTTGAAGCACTTTAATTCTTGAAGTATCAGATGAGTTTTGGTTGTACATATTTGTATAGTCTTTAGTTTTTTTTTGTTTGGTTCATTTTATTTTGTTTTTGCACCTTTATTTTTGGGTAGCATGACTCTGTAGCCCAATGGCATACATGAAGGCACTGAGATTATGGATTCTACTCCCTTCAATTGTTTTTTAGAATCAATGGAAGTTCCCCAACTAGAGCCAGCTATTGTTCTGAAAATCTGTCACTTATTTTTAGGGACAACATATTGAATATTTTGGTCCTGAAGGCCAAAATGATCTCTTCCCTTCTCAAAAAATGTTTTGAGTATTCAAATTCTTCAATTATTCAAGTCTTCTCAGCTAAAGAACTCATAGGTTCAACAGGCAGGCTTTCTCAAAAATAAGTTCCAACACTCAGGCATTTTCAAGGCTGGTTCAACGTTGGGGTTCAATCAAAGGTCCATCGACAGGCTTCAAACAAATAGAATGAACCACTTTGAACCATTGAACCCCGCCTCCGCAAGGTTCAAAGGTTCAATGGGTTCAAAGGTTCAAAGACTTCAGCGAACTTAAAGAAAAGAAGGCTTCAAAGAGTGAAGGTTGAACTATTGAACCATTGAACCTTGAACGAAAATGGTTCAACGAGTTCAAAGGTTCAACAAGTTCAATAAGATCAAAAGACTTAGTGAATAAAAGGATTCAAAGAAAGAGAATGAACTATTGAACCGTTGAACTTTGAACTGAAATGGTTCAAAGGTTCAAAGGGTTCAAAGAAGTTCAAAGTACAGAAAGGAAGCTTCGAGCGAATGGAAGAAGTAGAAGAAGTTCAACAAGGAGTTCAACCAAAGGGTTTGAAGAATTATTGAACCAAAGATCTGAGTGAACAGACAAGTTGATTGAACCGCCGACCATTGAACAACTTTGAACCATTAAACTGATACACTCCAAGGTTCAAGGTTCAAAGTAGTTTAAGTGACTAAGTGATCATGACGTCCCCATGGATGTCAATTTCAAGGTAATTAAATATCTATTGATTTTCAAATATGGCATGGACCCTATGAACAAATTCAGTGACTGGCCAAAAAAGAAGCTGAAGGAGCGGCAAAAAGCGAGAAGATAGCCCCGAGAGCTTAGATCACCAAGGAAGGACGAGACGTGGTGAGGAAAAAGAGAACAATTATAGGAAATCCAAAAATATCTATAGGAGAGTTATTTTTGGTAGGTGAAATAGTCCACCAAGTAGACATCAAAGCACAGACACTCAAGGATGTGGCCTATTTTTCTCCGTCGAGTAAAAGCAAAATAGATAGCTACGCACATATCAGGAAGAGGACCAGGTAGCCCATACTTCAAAAGGAGACATTTGAGATGAATTGACATGCCACAGTTAAGGCCGATGCCCTATTCCAACATGGCCCCTTGATAGAATTGAAAATGCATTCAAGGCATTGAATGCATCATGGGCCTTTCCATGAAACAAAGCACCAAAGTTTTTCTTGGAGTGCTATATATTGTAATCTCTCTTATTGTTTTAGGGAGATCTCTCTGTTATACAAGCAAAACTCTGCCTAAATTGAAAGGCATTTCCTAAGACTTTGAGCTCAAATTGTTAATCATATTTCTTTATTTGAATGAAAAAATAAGTGACCTTTCAAACTTTGTGCTAGAATAGCTTGTGTTATTTAGGAAATTGTTCTTATGTCTATTTTCTAGAAAAAGGTGTCCTGAAGCTGACTGTGAAGAGACTTTGTGCTGCCACAACGGTCTTTAGTTTGTTGTTTTTATTTCTATGTAAAGGATCTTGGGATGACTTTATGCCCCCATTTTCCTTCATATATTTCACTCTTTGGCAGTTGAGGTGGAGACTTTGTGCTACACTTCATTTTGCTATGTTACTACGCCCTATTTTAGTGAGGGAAGAAACTAAAGACTTTGTGCTTTTGTGGGTTTCTCGTGGTTACAATTACTACCAAGAAGGAATCTGGTTGTTGACTGAGTATTACTTCTGAAAGAAGAGAAGTATCTTCAGTAATTACCCAGGACTTCTCCTTTGATCTGTGAACATCATCTCTAAAAAAAGAGAAATGGATGGTGTTGTCCTACCCTTGAGTGTTATTTTCAGCTTATATATATGGTATATAATATTCTATAGTTTTAGGGAACCTCCCCTTGATGAGAGGAGAGATTTGTCCCATCCTGATGTGGTAGACCCACACGTTTTGGCTGATAAATATCCTTATGATGTGGTTGAAACACCTATTTTGCCCATCAATTAGTTGGTGACAAAATATTCACCCAACATATCCAAATGCATGGGATGAAGAATTAACTATAAATGGTAATATTGATCTCATCAAAGACTTTATCCTTCTTGTAAATCAAAAGATCACCTAGATCCCATATGTAAAAACAAATTTGAATTTGAATCAAAGAATCTATATGTCCTATGTTGTAAGTTGTATCCTTGACCCTATCAATATTTTAAAAATGCTTTCCATGATGACAAGAATCTTGTAATGGCATAGTATGAAGCAAAAAATCTAAAATATGACCATCCTTTACAAACCTTGGGTTGTAATCAAAGTGTTCACCTTCCTTTGCCGAATTAAAAACTGTTGAGATATCCTCAACACTTTCATCCTTGTAACTCAATTTTTTTGAGTTAGGATCAATACTTTCCCCAATTTCATGATAATCAACATGATATATTGAAATTCAATCGTATATGGCAATGACTCACCTTTTGGAAGATTGCTGGGTAGCTCATGGATTGGCACATCTATTTTCATCTTTGGCTATTTGCATTCAGCTAGAGATGCCTTTTCCTCCTCAACTTTATTGATATACATGTAATCATTAGAAGTCAATAAAACATCTTATACTATTAAAGGATCTTTATCCCCACCCTGCATGTTGAATCCCTCCTGTTTTTGCTTAATGATGTCTTGTGGCTCTGAATTTGACTGTTCTTTTTACTCTTCTTGATTTCTTCCTTAGCAATCTTTTGAGGTTTTGACTTTCCTTCTTTCTTATACCTTCTACTTCTATTTTCTTCATAAATATCCAATTTTTTTCAAAAGTATTATAAAATTTGTAGATGTCAAAGTTTTTATCATATGCATTAAAGGCAAGAAGTTGGACCTCATTTCTATCATATTTCTATTCTAACCATGCCTCATGGATAGGATTTTTATTTCGTGATCTTCTAAATGAAGTTAGGTCTTCAAATATAATAGTAAATTTCTCCAATAATTGGTTTTTAAAATTGTCTCTTCATTCGCTCTAAGATATCCTCAATTGGATTTATAGATCTTTCTATTTTATTTTCCATAATGTTTCATTAAAATTTTGATAAAACCCTATAGATTGACAAGATAAATTCTCTTATACCATTGTAATACATCCCCTTTTAGTTGAAATACTGAATTATGAGATTTGTAAGAAAACTATTTTTTAAATTAAATCTGAGATTCTAAAAAAATCTTAAATTCTAAAATTTAAGGAAAATTCCCTTTTAACTTAGAATTTTATAGAAATAATTAAAGTTGTTGAAATCCCACGGAGAGCAAGATTTTTATTGAAATTGGATTGCAATGCAAAGTACAAAAGAGAATATATTGGTTGAAACCCTAAGCAAAATTATACGTGGAAAATTTAGAATTGTAACCCTAGATTTTATGCCCACTTGGCATTAACAAACAACAAACTCTAAGGGTAGAACTAATGCTTGTATGACTAACCATATATATGAGAGCAAGATTTTTATTGAAATTGGATTACTATATAAGAGAATATATTGGTTGAAACCTTAAGCAAAATTATGCATGAAAAATTTAGAATTGTAACCCTAGATTTTTATGCCCACTTGGCATTAACAAACAATAAACTCTAAGGACAAAACCAATGCTTGTATGACTAACCATAAAAATCAATTTGGTAGTTAGAAATGGTGTCCAAGCTAGTTGATCATGATGGCACAAGCTGAAAATGACTAAATGGGAGGTACGACTAGATGGAGATGATGTACGGATGGCTAAAAAATGACATCCTAATTGTTAGCAATGCCCATAAGTCTGAAACATTAGTACTATTGTAGCATCATTGTATCAATCTTATGTAGGGTTGATATCACTATATCAAATTTATTTATTCCTAAAAATGATGACATCAAAAATGGAGGGATGTATGGGTATTGTTCTAGCTAGTACGGTTGGTCAAAAACCCTAGCATGAGCCTTAGGAGTAGGGAATATGATAAATCTGTTTGATGATTCTTTCAATACTAAATTTTGATGGTACCCTTTTTTTAATGCAAAATTTTAGTTACTAAATGGAACCACCTCACAAGACCTAAGGGTTTTCATTCTTAAGTCTCCTTATCCACCAAAGGGATTTTGTCCTCAGAGGCTAAACGCTAAAGCAAATGCTTAAACTTGCAAAAGATGATTTTCAAATGACCCCATAATGCATGTTCACTTGACACTTTTCCCAAGGAAAAGTCCCAATAGTAACTTTCCATCTTCAAATTTGATGTTAACTTGCTTTATTTGGAAAGTCACCTTTATTTTTAATTTATAATAATAAAATATTATTAAATTCATCACTCATACAACCCTTTTTATGTTCTTAATGTTGTCTTCCATTCATCACCTTGAGGTATGCGAATATAGTGATATTTACTCTTTAGATAAATTTTTGTGATGTATCTTACTCCACTTAAGAAATTTTTCAAATCATCCATTTATGGCAATGGAAAATCTATACTTAATAGTAATCTTGTCTATGGCTCTGGAATCAATACACATTCTCCATTTTCCATTCTTCTTAGGTGTTGTTATTTTTGGTACTGCACATGGGCCAAAACTTTGTTTGATTAAACCCTTTCTCAACAACTCTTAAACTTGTATTTGTATTCTCTTTCAGAGTCAATCTATGTGTTGCTTTTTTCGGTAAACTTGACGCAAACATCAAATCCATGTGATGACTTAAGTTTCTCATCAATGGTAATCCATTTGGAATATCATTGATAGAATCTCCTCAAACTCACTTAGTATCTCCTTTACTTCAATTGATTGTGTTTCTCTTCTATGACTTTTTACACTGATTTGCAATTGACACATGACATTCACTTTGTTTCACTTCAAAGATTTTTTTCCAAAAATTATCAATACTTTTGGACTTTTTTCCACTTATTTTCACTTATCCTTCAAAGGATTTATCATATGTTTTAATCCATCTTTCCATAATTTATGTGTTAGCATCACCATCATGTTGTGCCTTATGGTTAAAATGGAGCTCTCCCATACAACATGTGTAAATTGGAGCTTTCCTATAAAACACAAGGGTAAAATGGAACTTTCCTTCAAGAATCTAGACCTTGTCTAAGAAATTTAATTTACCAAATTTAGCAACTATACCTTTTTTACCAAATTTATCAAATGTACCTTTTTGACCAAACCTACCAAACAAAAAAACATAGGTATTGTAAGAAATGCACCATTTCTAAAAATCTATCAACTATTACAAACACTGAATCATTTCCTTTTTGTGTTCTAGGCAAACCTAAAATAAAATATATACATATATCATCGGACAATTTCATTAGAATACGCAATAGTTGATGTAATCCAATACTTTGGTTTCTCCAAATGTACCTTTTTTACCAAATTTATCAAATGTACCTTTTTGACCAAATTTACCAAACAAAAAAGCATAGGTGTTGTAAGAAATGTACCATTTCTAAAAATCTATCAACTATTACATATACTGAATCATTTCCTTTTTGTGTTCTAGGCAAACCTAAAATAAAATCTATACTTATATCATCCCACGATTTTGTTAGAATAATTTACCAAATATTTACCCATTGCATCATATAATTTTTCACTAAAATATGCAATAGGGCTTCCTTCTTGACTTAATATTGCTTCTATTGTCATGTTGCATGCATTTGAATCTACCTGAAATACTTTACTATAATCTGATAATGCCAATAATGGTTGCTATATTATCTTCTTCAACTGATAGGAACCATGTTTTACTTCTGCTATCCAAACAAATTCTCCTTTATCTTTCCATATCACATCATTGATCAGCGCACATATTCCACTAAAATTCTTGATGAACTTCCTATAAAAACTAGTTAGTCCATGAAAACTACGTACCTCAAATGTACTATGTGGTGACGACTAATCCAATATAGCTCACACCTTTTTTGGATCCATCTTTAGACCTTGTTGAGAAATCATAAATCCCAAATATGTCAATTCTTTCTGCATGAAACTACATTTCTTAAAATTCACAGGTAGCTATTCATTTCTTAACTTTTTGAACACTTAGCACAGATGTCAAAAATGTTTTTCCTTTGTTCTACTAAAAATCAATATGTTATCAAAATACAAAATTACAAACTTACCCAAAAACGGTTTTAGAACTTCATTCATCAATCACATGAATGTCCTTGGTGCAATAGTCAAACCACGACCATCATGTTGTCAAATTTCCAAGGCATTTCAAGCAAATTATGACAAACATCCATAGGCATTATGTCACAAAAAACCTCATATTTATATTTACTAATCTTAAAACTTACTAAACATTGTTTTTCATTAGAACTTGATGTCCTTTCAACAACCAAGAAACCTTATATGTATTCAAGCAATGTTTGTTGTATCATTTTTATTTTCTACAGGTTACAAAATGTATTGTCTTTGAAAATATATCAACTACCACAAATATTGAATCATTTACTTTTTTGAGGTGAATTTAAAATAAAATCCATTCTCATTTCATCTCATGGTTTCTCCAGAATAGGCAATAGCTGATACAATTATGTATTTTGACTTCTCCCTTTTGTTATTTATTAATCTCTAAATTCGTGAACATATTTTTGCACATCTACACTCTTTTTTGTCCAAAAAAAATTTCTACCTCTGTGCTAATGTTTTCTTGTAACCAAAGTGACATGTCAATCCTCCATTATGCTTTTCATTCATCAAATTCTGTTGCATTGAACTTCTCGGTATGCGTACTTGCCTTCCTTTAAATAACAAACCTTCTTAAATAAAATAATTTAACCATAGTGTTCTATTTTTACTATCTTTACTGACAGATTCTCTATATCACTTCCATGCTTCATGAAAATCCTAATATTTTTCATATTTTTCTTTGATAAGATCAAATTCTCTGACTTCCACTCTCAACTCATTCAATGAAAGAATTCTTATACTCAATGTATTAGAAAATTTGGTAGACTTTCCACTTTTGTGTTTAAAAAAAAGTGAATAACTCTATAGGAATGCAACTCACTTCATGTCTTTGATTCAACTTATGTTGATTATTAATGAACTATAAGGCTTGATGATTTTTATACAATACAAATTCATTTGGCAACAAATAAGGTCTTTATTTCTTTAGTGCTAGCACAATTGAATAGAACTCCTTATCATACATTGAATATTTACGCTTTGCATCTTTCAAATTTTTGCTTATATATGCAATAGGCGTCCCTTATTGATTTAATATTTTTCCTATTGTCATGGTGCTTGCATCACAATTTAGCTAAAATAATTTGCTAAAATCTAGGAGCCAACATTGGGTGCTTTGTTATCTTTTTCTTTAATTGCTAGAAAGTATGTTCTGCTTCCACTATCCAAATAAATTCTATTTTATCTTTCGGCATCACATCAGTGATTGGTGCACATATCCCACTAAAATTCTTGATGATTTTTTTGTAAAAACTCACTACCCAATGAAAATTACGTACCTCAAATGTACTCTACAGTGATAGCCAATCCAATATACCTCTCACCTTCTTTGGATCCATCTTTAAATCTTCTTGAGATGTAATGTTCCCTTCCATTTGAAATAATTAATTATGGGATTTGTCAACAAACTCTTTTTAAGAATATATCTGAGATTCTAAATAAACCCTTAATTCTAAAAATTAAAGCTAAATCTTTTTTAACTTGGAATTTTATATAAATCATTAAGGTGGTTGAACAGCCACAAAGAGAAGAATTTTTATTAAAATCAGATTGCAATGCAAAGTATAAAAGAAAATATATTGGCCAAAACCCTAGAAAAAATGATGCATGCAACATTCAAAACAATAACCCTATATTTTTATGCCCACCTTGGATTTACAAACAAGAAAATCTAAGTGTAGAACCTCTGCTTGTATGACTGATTGTACAAAATGAATTAGTTGCTGGAAATAGAGTCCAAGTTGGTTGGTGATGATGTCACAAGTTGAAAATAATTAAATGGGAGGTACAATTGGCTGAAAATGATGTACATATGGCTAAAGAATGATGCCCTAGCTGCCATGAATGTCTAGAAGTCTGAAACGATAGGTTTAAAACCCTAGTACAGCTGTAGAATCACTGTAACAATATTATTTAGGGATAATATCACTATAGTTAATTGATTTTAGGGTTTAAAATGATGACATCAGCAATGAAGGGATGCATTGATATTACCCTAGTTGATACAGTTGGTTAAAAACCTTACCACGAGCCTTGGAAGGAGTTGAAAATATGATAAATTTGCTTGTCAATTCTTTTGATGTTAAATTCTTATGGTATCCTTATTTGAATGTTGTCATGTTTGTTCCATTTAACTGAAACCTTTTGTTCACATCATCTAGTGATAAAACCCCCTTAAAATGTACAAACTTATAGTTGTTCATTATTGATAACAATAGCTCATGATCTGAAATTATCAAAACAATCAACATAACATTGGACAATAACTATAAACCTGCATATCCACTTGTATGAGTGCAACTAAAATAATGTGTTGGTCAATAATGGTGATGGCAGTGATATTAATGGTGGTAATTTGGGTCATACTTGTATTGGGTATGTTTCTTCTATCACTTGATGCTAGTATCCCATCACACACATTCCTTTCATGTTTTATTGGTGATCCTTTGCATAAATATCCAAGTTTGGAGTTACTTCACCATGTTTATGATGCACTACTCTAGTATTCATGTGAACTTTCCCTTGAGATATTTTTTTGTGCTTATAACTTCCTTAATAGGAAGGATATATCCAACACAATTCCTTAACTTTTTATGGTACTCTTTACTTTAAGGCAATCTCAGAAGTGCAAAATCAAACACCATGCAAAGCTAATCCAAAGTAGACCAAATATCATCATGAGAAGTTACCTCACCTAAACCCATGTCATAAGATTCATTGCACACCTTGTGTCTACCATAAGTTCTAACAAGTTTTTGGGCCTTTGTGATGTAAGGAATGTTGAAGCCATCTTATAGTATTTCATCTTTCATGAATTCTACTTCACACATCCAATGGTGACAAGCATGTATGTAGCTTGATTCCAAAAACACCACTTCATGCTTAGTCAAAAATTATTGAATATAAAAATGACACCCATTATGCTTACCATTATCCAACATGAAACATCCCATTTTTATTATCCTAATTAGGCCATCATCTATAACCTTGTTTTCAAGGGGAGAACTTGGCTCCAAGGAGTGATTTATGAATCATGAGCATTGATCCTCCACAACTTCGTTAGAATGCACAACATACTCTATGTGATTCTTCATGAACATTTTTTTGATCCAAATTAATGGGATGAAGAATTCACTATAAATAGTCATATTGATCTCATCAAAGCCTTTATCATTCTTGTATTTGAAAATATCACTGGGATCCCATATGTAAAAACAATTTTGAATTTGAATCAAGGAATCCATATGTCGTATGTTAAAAGTTGTATATTTGACCCTATAAACATTTTTAGAATGTTTTCCATGATGACAAGAATCTTTTAATGGCATATTATGAAGCAACAAATTTAAAATATGATTATCCTTTACATACCTTGGGTTGTCATCAAAGTGTTCACCATTTTTTGTCAAATTAGAAACTATTGAGATATCCTCAACACCTCAATCCTTAACTCAAAATTTTTGAGTTGGGATTAACACTCTCCTCAATTTCATGCTTATCAACATGATATTTTGAAATTTAATCATATACGACAATGACTCACCTTTTGGAAGATTGTTGGGTAGCTCATGGATTGGTACATCCATTTCCATCTTTGGCTATTTGCATTCATATAGTGAAACCTTTTCCTTCTCAACTTCATTGATATACTTGCAATCATAATAATTCAATAAAACATCTACTAATAAAGGATATTTACCCCCATATTGCATGTTGAATCCCTCATGTTATTGCTTGATGTCTTATGGCTCTAAATTTGATTGTTCTTTTTACTTCCTAATTTCTTCCTTAGGAATGTTTTGAGGTTTTGTCTTTCCCTCTTTTTTATTCAACCTTATACTTCTATTTTATTTGTATATCTCCAATATTTTTTCAAATGTATTATAATATTTGTATATGTTAGAGTTTTTATGATATGCATCAAATGCAAGAAGTTGGTCCTCATTTCTATCACACTGCTCTTCTAACCATGCCTCATGGATATGATTTTTATTTTGAGATCTTCTAAATGAAGTTAGATCTTCATAGCTAATAATAAATTTCTCCAATAATTGGTTCTTAAAATCTTGGCTCTTCATTTGCTCCAGGATATCCTTAATTAGATTTGTAGATCTTTTTCTTTGATTATCCATTATGCTGCATTAAAATTTTGATCTATCCCTATAGGTTGGTAAGATAAATGTTCTTATACCATTGTAATGACCCCTTCCGGTTGAAGTAACAAGTTATAGCATTTGTTAGCAAACCCATTTTAAGAATAAATCTGAGATTCTAAATAAACCCTAAATTTTGAAAGTTAAGAATAATCCCTTTTGACTTGGACTTTTATAGAAATAATCAAAGTGGTTGAATGCCCATGGAGAGTAAGATTTTTATTGAAATTAGATTGCAAGGCAATGTACAAAAAAGATATATTGGCCGAAACTCTAGCCAAAATTACGCATGTAAAATTCAAAATTGTAACTCTAGATTTTATACCCACTTAGCATTAACAAACAACAAACTCTAAGTGTAAAAGCTATGCTTATATGATTGACTGTAAAAATGAATTGGGTGGTTGGAAATGGCATCAAAGCTAGTTGATAATGATGTCACAAGCTTAAAATGACTAAATGGGAGGTACGATTGGATGGAGATGATGTATGAATGGTTGAATAATGATGGCCTAGTTGCCAATAATGCCCAAAAGTTTGAAATGATAGGTTTGAAACCCTAGTACGGCTGTAACATCATTGTAGTAATATTATTTAGAGATGATATCACTATAATAAATTGATTTAAGGCTGAAAATGATGACATCAATAATGGAGGGATGTATGGTTGTTGTCCTAGCTAGTACAACTAGTCAGAAACCCTAGCATGAACCTTAGAAGGTGTTGGGAATATGATAAATCTATAATGTTGAATTTTGATGTTACCTTGTATTGAAATCAAAATTGTAGTTAGTGAATGGAACTACCTCACAAGACTGAAGGGTTTTCATCCTCAAGTATCCTTATCTACTAGAGGGTTTTTGTCCTTAAAGGCTAAAAGCTGAATCAAATGTTCAAACTTGCAAAAGTGTAATTGATAAAAGGCAAAAGATGATTTCCAAATGACCCCTAACTCTTGTTCACTTGACACTTTTTCTAAGGAAAAGCCCCAAACGTAACTATCCATCTTTTAATTTGCTGTTGACTTGATTTATTTGGAAAGTCATTTATTTTTTTATTTATAATAATAAAGTAATATAAAGTTTGCACTTTTTAATTAAAAATGTCACTTAAATTAAAAATGTTAACTTTATTATTATTATGTTTCAATTCATTTGGCTCTCTCATTATTGTGATTTAGCATTTGTTTGGCTGAGTGGGTGTGCATGCCCACTAGTTGTGCTACAATTGTGCAGAGGTTGTATGGAAGTTATACGAAGATAGAAGATCAATGAAAAACTACTTGTTTTAGGCCTTCCTTGTTCCTTAGCTACTGTCAAATTTCTAATGAGTTTTCTTGTGATATTTCTGTAATAGAAGTTTTGAGGAAAGCTTTGTTGTAATTTTATGTTGTTTGATTTGCTAAGGTTATGGGATCCTTAAAACCCTCTCATTGTGATGGGAAAGAATAAGAGTACGAGGGTGATGACTCTGACCGAAATATGGATGGACTAGATACACAACCTATTGGAGTACCTATGGCTGGAGGATAGATGTGTGTATCAAAGTAGTTTTGAAGTGTCCTCTATTGAAACTTAGAAATTCAAATGGCCTACTAGGTGGGAAAGAACCAAAGTAGAATGTTGGGGTACCCTAAGTACTACAGAGTGAAATATTCATCTACTCTAAGTGGAATATCCATGGGTTTCACACTGGGTTTGGTAAGACTACGGATTGGCATAATCTCTTGACAGAATGGTGGTACTTTTTAAGAGGTGTGGATACTTGGACTTGCCTAAAGAATCCTGAAAGGTCTATTGGACTGGAAAGAACAAGAGTGGAAGATTCATGTACACTAAGCATTGGATCTATAGGTGTTGGGTAGGTTTTGGCAAAAAATCTTAGAGCATAAGTTTTGTTGCCTTTAGACGATAGATCTGCAAGATTTAGACTGTGCTTGGTAAGACAACGACCTACAAAAATATCGATGATAGACTCGTGGAGCACCTATTTCTTATTAAGGGTAGAGTCAAACTCAAGGCCTATTAACCATGGATTTTCAAGGATTTCTTAGGACTAATTATTGAGCTCTGAGGACAAAATGGCATTGCAAAGTTTTGAATGGCAAGGGTGGCAATTTGACCTATGGGGTCAAAATTGTCAACATTTTGGTGACTAAACTGGGAAGCATGCATATTATGCTTGAGAACTTAGAGCATAAACATGATATCAAACTCCTAAAATAATAGTAAATCTGGTCCATGACTAAAAATCTCTTTTGACTTGATATGAGATAACCTTCATCCTTCAAAATAAGAAGGGAAACACATAAAAAATAAGAAAACTAACTAAACAAAGCAACTGTGCAAACAAGACACTTATTTGAAACAAAATAGAATGAAACTAATGGCTTAAACAACACTTAGAGAAAAACAAACGAACAAGGAACCTAGCTAACCATGACAAAGTATGATCCACCTAGATCAAAAGTGAAATTCATAAACTTAGTCACTCCAAGAGATGGTACAAGTTACAAGGCAGGAAGTTTATTAATCGTAACCTTTGATAAGTCATTTTTTTTGTCCACCAACTGTATTAGTATCTTCTCAAATGATTCATCAATAAAAACTAGTCACTAACAAAGACAAACTCATCAAGTACTTCTTGATCCTTTTCATACTGCTTGTCATCTACCACCTTGTCAAGTTATATCTTATCTATGCATTATTCTTGAGTGACCATATCCTTCTTATCAACTATTGCAAGTACATTCAGCTCTTCAAGGAGCTTTGAATAGGCAACCCAATCTATATTATGATCTTGAATAAGTGATTCTTGATCAAATTTCCCATAAATATGTTCTTTAATAGACAAAATATCCATACAAAGTTATTCAATATATTGTATAGATTCAAAGTATAGCTACCATTCATCTTTTTTTTCCTCATTTTGATCTATTTGAATAGAATCAACTTGAAAGCTATCTTGATCCTTCTCAATAGGAGATATCTCTAACTCAACTATGACTTCAATTTGTACCAACTCCTCTTGGAGTTCCTTCTCATCAAGATCAGCCTTCTCACTCTCAACTATAATTGGATTCTCAACTACAACCTTAAGTGAAGTATCAATGTGAAAGTCTTCCACAAACACACCTGGAACATCCTCTTCACACTCTACAAGAACTTGACCTGTAGCTACAACCTCTTTTTCAGTTTTCTAGAGAATAAGCTCCTCTTAAAGAAGGGAGATGGTGGGAGGGTGATAAAATTCATTTAGAGGGAGAATAAATCATGGGAGGTTGATCATGATCAAATTTTGGAATTTGGAGGACAATGGAATTATCTAGGGAGTTTTGGAGAGGAGGGAAAGAGAAACTCTTAAAGACCTCTATATTTTATTCCTTCCACTTGGCCATTACCTCATCAAAGTCTAAAATCTCCTTATCCTCATGGACAACTTGTGCTTGAGAGATGAGTAGTGAAGAAAGAGGACTAGAAGAAGGATTAGCCTCATGAATAGGCTCTTGAATACAACTAGGAAGCTTGTTTGGCACACACTGGGCATGGTTAAGAACTTCATGGGAATAAGGAACACAATAACCCTTTGTAGACAAGTGGTTCAACTCAATTTTATACCTCTCCAAAGCCTCCATCTTCTCCAATACAAGAATACACAACCCATTTATCTCTTCTAGATCATTAGACACATTTTGAAATAGACCATTCACTTCTTCATACTGAGAGTTTGAATAAACATTTCTTGCATATGCTAGTATTCTGAGATTTATTTTTTCATTCTTTTTTGAAGACAAGACTACTCATATGCAACATCATAGCCATATGGGAAAGATTAAATCTGGTCCTGAGGCTGATATGGCTCACAAAGAAGGTAAGAATCATGCTCTTGATAATAAGGATCATGAGAAACTTGATAAGGCTCAACATAGCTTTGATAATACTCCTGAAAGGGATGATTAGGCTCATAAAGAGACTCATAGGTATCATAATAAGGTTGGTATGATTCATCATAGGGTTGATAAGAAAACATAACATAAGAATTCTCTTCATACACAGCCATCAAAACTCATTCATGATAATGCAATAAGAATAGACTTACATGAAAACCATGTCTGGACTATTAGAACAATCACTTGAGATTGGAATCATCAAATACTTCATGAAGAACACTACTACAACTACAATTTCATCAAGACCAACTTCAATGGGTCCCATCGAGCATGCCAAAAACTATTGTCAATCAGACTCACACCCTTGTGAAGGTAGTTTAAGGCCTTCACAGTCTGCTAAAACATGGAAATAATCCTAGGTTGTGGGTGACCTAATTAGTGGATTGAATCTCTAGATTGTAAGGGCTAGCTCCCTTTGGTGTATCAATTAGGATATTACTACTCTATGCTACAAACTGCCTAGGAAAAGGGAGAAAGAAAACTTGAAATAAAATCCTACCTAATGATGGTGATACACCTAAATTATTGGTTGATCCACTCAATTAGAGATCCTAAAAAACATTAATTTAGACAAGAAAAGGGCTAAACTTTCAACTCTAATTGACCAATATGCATAAGTATCTCACAAAAAGGTTTTATCTGGTAATCCCAGTTTGAGGGAAATAATGGAATAGGCTTGATTCAAGGCACTAACCAGCCACTTGCATCCACTATAAACTCATCCAAAAGACATTAAACATAGAACATGACCTGCATAATCTAACCAGCTAGTAACTAGGTAAGAATCAAGACTTGACAATGAAGAAAACTCTATCACTTATGCAAATCAATGACATAAATACACTATACTAGTAGTTGGAATCTGAAAATAATAGTCCTTCTATTAATCTAAAAAAAGGTTACAACTCAATATTTTCCAAAATTTTGTCTTGCCAAAAGAGGGGATATAATTCAAGGCTGAAAAGCCAACTTATATAGAAAAGATATAACAAGCCAAGAGGTTGGCACTAAAAATAGAAGAGGACAACTCCTACTTCAGTCCAAGTCTAATTTTTGTTATCACAACCTTATAAATTTGTCTTTTTCTTTACATATAAATTCTTTGGCATTGAAAAATAGACGGTGAGCTAATCTTCTTCATGCATGAACATCACATTAAATCTTCAAAGAGAACTCTACTTGATTCATTAGAAGTTGTATTGAAATGAAAGAAAAATCTTCTCTGCATGGAATGTTATACCAAAAATAAAATTAGAACTCCACTCGAACTACTAGAATGTTGAAAGCCTTTAACAAGCTAAACAAACATGCATGCATGACTTGTCAACTAGTCAACCATAGTACAAGGCTAGTCAACTTTAGAATTGAAACGTGTCTAAAATTCCATATTGGCATAGAAGGGATAAGATGGACCCAAGTTTGACAAGTCAAACTCTTGCATGGAAAGCCATGCCACATCTCGGACTGAGAACTCCACTTGAAGCTAAGTTGGAACTTTGGATGCATGAGAGTGACTAGTAGATAACCATGAATACAACAAATATTCAACTAAAACTTAGCCCAACTAACTCTAAATGACCCTCCACTTACATGAAATTTCATGTTGACTTTGTCTCTTGTTCTTGTGCATGTATTTCTTCGAGCCATTTATTTATTGTTTTTATCTTTGGCTATGTGTTTGTCTATTTCTCTCGAACTCTTATTTCTCAGACCAAATGTCCAAGACTTCTTTCTTTATGCACTTTCCTTTGGTTTATTTTATGGCTTATGTTACTAATGTTCTTTCCCTTGAGGCTAATTCATTTGGGTATTTGTTCCCTTTCTTTCCCTTCATTCATTTCCATGGCCTTTTCCTTTTTCATTTATTTCCTTGTATATTCCTTTGGATAAAAAGTCTGAAGGAATTAGGTCTGTAGCTTTTCCTTTGTCATTTTCCTATGGATAAATTGTTCATGGGAATTTTCTTTTGAGCTTTTCTTGAAACATTATTTTTTGAAGGGCCATAACCCTTCAAAAAATTTATTTTGAACTTTCTCGAAGGGTAGATACCCTTCAAGATTCCTTATTTTGAACTTTCTCGAAGGGCACATCCCTTCAAGATTTTTAAAATGGTCCTCATCTTTGAAAATGGACTTTCCCAAAGGGAAAGTTCCCTTCAGGTTTTTATCTTTTGCCCTTTCAAAATGTGCCTTTCAAAATTTTGTCATGGTAAACCTTTCGAAGGAATTCTTTTAGATAATTTGTCTGAAGGAATTCCTTCAGACTTTTTGAAAAGTACTTTCAATTTTTTGGGAATGGACTCTTTCGAAGGGCTAATAAGCCTTCAACTTTTTCATTTTGGAATTTCCTGAAAGGTAGATGCCCTTCAAGTTTTCTGTAATAGACCTTCTTGAAGGGCACATACCCTTCAAGATTTTTATAATGGACCTTCTCAAAGGGCACATTCCCTTCAAGTTTTTCCAAGTGGACCATTTCCTTTCTATTAAGTCCTTTTTCCAAGGTCACAAACCCTTCAAACAAATTGAAAGTGTCCCTCAGAGTTTGTGAAATGAACCTCCCTGAAAGGAACCTACCCTTCATGTTATTTGAACTACACCTTTTCCCTTTGTCGAACTACCCTTTGGAAAAAAACAAGTGGACTACTAATTACTTTTAGAATTTTGAAATACCCCTTCAAAAATCTGTAAAGTGCCCCTTTTCCTGAGAAGTGACCTTTCAACAAACTTGAAGTGGACTGTTTCCTCGAGGATCAACCCTTCGAA
Organism: Torreya grandis; assembly: GCA_037957365.1. NCBI lineage: Eukaryota > Viridiplantae > Streptophyta > Pinopsida > Cupressales > Taxaceae > Torreya > Torreya grandis. The sequence goes on from JARHVA010000306.1 coordinate 1,037,956, forward strand.
AATATTTTAAATGACCTTCAGAGATGTTGAAAAGGTCCTCAAAACTTTTTGAAATGGCCTCTGAAAAATTGTAGAGTACCTTTAGAACTTTTGAAAAGGACCTCAAGATTGTGTAAAATGAACTTTTCCAAAAGTTGAAATGGCCTTTTTGAAAAGAACCCTTATTCTTGTAAAGCCCAAAGCTCCCTTTAGAAAACATATGTTCTTTCCTACAAAGAACAAGATAAGTGAAAGAAAACCCCTAAATCACCTAAACAACCTCAAGCCCTGTTAACCATGGATTTTCAAGGATTTTTTAGCAAGGGTGGCAATTTGACCTATGGGGTCAAAATTGTCAACATTTAGAAAACATCTTTGTTGGTTCAATTATATGCAACTATGAAAATCTGAAGTGTAATAACAACCCTTGAATAGAGCTACTCTGAATGTAAGAATGGAGGATTTCATCCCCAAACCCTTAGAACAGTTGAAGGTTTTCATCCTCAAGTTCTTGTAAACAAGATTAACATACTTGATCAATAATTCAATATTCTAAATTAGTATAATCTCAAATGAAATATAAATCCCTTTTATATATCCATCTTTTAGTTATGAAAGAAGAGTTAGTGAATTATAAGGATAATTTACTTTTGAAATCACATAAAGGCTAAATAATCCCATGACCCTCAAAAAGATCCCAACTTAAGTGAAAAGTAAATAAGACAATTATTAATTTATTTTGAGTGTTAAAAAATATTTTTTATTTTGGTAATAATATTATTTAATTTCAAAATGAGGAAATTACAATCCTCCCTTCCCAAAGTTGTTTGTTCTTAATAAATTATAATATCCACAAAGGTGTCCCAACATACCTTATTATGCAATGTCTAATTGTAACTTATTTTCATGGAAAATAAGTTCCAAATTGAACATGTACCTTGCTCTACCTATGTTTTGGAGGCTACCCCCAAGTGTTGAAAGTATCACAACATTAACTATTAAACCTCCAATCAATTCTTAGGCTTATTCCTTTCTGAATCCAAAGGCTGCCCCAAACACATGTTGCCCCACACAACTCAAAATAGTTGTAAATATATTTCAATTCCTTTCCCAAACTCTTCAAAATGCGTCTTTCAAGATTTGGAATCTTCCATAGTGAATCCATGGACACTTGTGCCTTCATCGAGGAAGAAATCATCTTACCAACGAGAATGTGCATGTTGATATGTGGGTTGTTTATGTCATGTACAAATAGGCCATTAATACCACAAGTAAACCAATTCATTAACACGCTAACCTCCAATGTGTCCTCCATGTCCATATTCTTCAAGGATGTCAATATGAACTCCAACAACATGAAAGGAAAGCTAGAGATGCCAAAACAATTTTTTTTGGAAAGTGATAACTTGGTACCCCAAATGGAAAGATCCATTTGATCTTCGTCCCTTGTGTGCATACTAGGGTGGCCACCCTTAAACAACTCTTTGGTAGTCTTTACATGCCATGGAAAATCTTTCCCAACTTTTAAATAATTGACCAAATAAAATGCTTTGAACAACATACCTGGGGAATAATTCTTTCCACTTTGCAATCCCCTTTGGGGGGCCCTCATCATGTGCATGGTGTATCCCATCCATGGTTGTATCTTCTTATTTCTCATGAGTAATAATGAATTCAATTAGTGATCAAATGAATGCTCAAAAATCACTAATAAGTGGTGTTTTTGTGCTCTCAAATTTCACCTTTTTCTCATACACATTATGCTCCCTAATAGTGACATTTTAAGAATTTATGAGTAGATAACATTATGCAACAAAAATAGTCACATTGCCCATGTGAAGGGGTTGTAGAAGTATCACAAAACTATATTTTCTGATTGGAAAAAATATAATTAAATAGTGAAACATTTCCCTTTGGTATGGGAGATACAATGCTCCCAATATCAATATTTTTAATCATGATAACCGGCTATAGCAAAACGCTCAACTCAGAAATTTTTATGAAATTTTTTTCAAACCTCTTACCAAAATTTATATACCTATTTATTGAATATATTATGCAAATAATTTTCCCCTTGGTGTGGGTTAATGTCCATGAATGTTATAAAATATATTTTAGACTTTTCCAAAAAGTGAGAGGACAAAAAAACTTTTTGGATTATACCTTATAACCGGTTGCTCATAACTTGGGCCTTTGCCCGATCCATGAGGGGTCTCATGCCCTCATTCATGCACTCAAATTCACCCCTTGTATTTTTCTTGATTATGGAAAGTGATTTCATTAATGAATCTACACATGAAGCACACATTTTAGTACAAACATTAGTGTTTAGCAACACTTTATAATTATGTCATCATGCCTCATGAGCATGATATGGTCCTCCTTTTATGTTTTATCTTAATCTTATCTTGGTTATAGTATGTTTTTTTCTCCCCCCAATTTATCCTTATAGTGGTTTTAAATACGTTACTACACACTTGGATCATTCCCATAGTGTTGGGATGTGAGGAGCATAATTTCCTAGGTACTATGCACACCATGTAAACAAAATGGTGTAGTCAACACAGATGATAATTTCAATCAAAAAAGATTCCAACCAAGAGATCCACCTAAATCATGTAAAGATATAGAGACAATAAGTGAGCTAATGAGGAAAAAATTCTACTTCACTTGTAAGGAACCTTGGGTACCAGGTCATTGTTACTTGGGAAAGGGGCAATTCCATTACATCAAAGTTATGTCAATTGATGAACACAATGAAGAAGAAATTGACGCTGAAGAAATAGTTCATGAACTAGAAGGAGAAGAAAAGACATGGGAGAGTACCCTTTCAACCTTATCATAGGATCTAGGATACCATCCTTTAGAGTAAGGGGGAATCTACAAGGATAGAAAATCACCATATTAATAGATATTGGGGCCACCCATAATTTTATTGACAAGGGACTAGTAACAAAAATGGGTATAAAAATAGAAGAATTTTAAGGTTTTAAGGTAACAGTTGTTGATGGTTATACCATTTTGTGAACTTGAATAATTCCACTACTCCATCTCACATTAGGGAGACATCAAATAAATGATGATTTCTATGTAGTAGGCATTGGTGAAATAGATTTGGTACTAGGTGTTTAATGGATACATTCTTTGGGGTAATTTACCCAAAACTATCAAACCATGGAATTAAAATTTAAAGTAGATGGGAAATAAGTAGTTATTTAGGGTATGGCTAATGGATACCCCAAAGTGATTACATCCAAGAGGATGGAAATGACATTTAGAGAAGGGTAAATTTCATGGGTGACACAATGTTTTGTGAGCTCTACAAAATTAGAACAATAGATACACCATGAAGACATTCAACCCATAATTGTTAAACATGCTAAGGTTTTTGATAATATCCCATATGGGTTGCCACTAGACAAAGGGTTTCAACATATTTTTGAGTTAGAATGGTTATATGAATGGTTGTCATTATCTTTTGGGTTGTGTAATTCCTTGTCTATTTTCATGTTGTTGATGAATGTGGTTGGAGATGGAAAGTTAAGAATTGATTCAGTAAAGGCGATGGCCATTATGAGTTCACCTAGGCATACTAATGTGACTGAAATAAGAAGCTATGTAAGTGAAGGTAATATTTGAATAAGTTCACTTAGGCTTTCTCTTTTATATCAATACCTTTTCATGCCATTATATCAAGGGGTAAGTATTTTAAACATTTGTTGAGTTTAAACATAAGATTAGTAATGCTCGAGTTTTATCTTTACCTAAATTGAGGTATAAATGGATGCTAGTAATTATTGTATGGAGGTTGTTTTATTATAAGGAGCTAAGCCCATATGTTATTGTTCAAAGTTATTTCATGGTGTAATTATTCACTATTGTACATATGATAAAGAGTTGTATGTTTTGGTTCAACTAGCAAAGAAATAGAAGAACTATCTAATGGGTAAGGAAACCATTATTCATACGGACCACCAACCTATTTAACATTTACAAGCACAAACTAAACTTCAACAAGCTAGACATTATAAGTGGATAGGTTTTTTGTAATAATATTTTTGGTTATCAAATATAAGATATGTTTAACAAACAAGTTAGCAGACATGTTATCTAGACCTTCTATGATTTCAACCATGGGAAACATAACCCTTATTGAACCTTTTGTATACAAATCTTATTTAGAAGGATATGAGCATGATGTAGATTTTTTTGAATCATTTATTCCTTCCAAGAGGCCCCAAAGGTGCAATTTTTTAACACAAAGGGGATTATTATCTTTAAGATACATTACTATACAAGAAGGTTAAGCTTAATATGCCTAAAGAAGGCAAAGTTTAGCTAATGAGAGAAGCACACACTTCAAGTGTTGTAAGTCACTTTGGAGTTATAAAGATAGTGGCACATTTATAGAGGTATTTTAATCAGCCAAATATGCAAGTTGATGTTGCCAAGTTCATAAGAGGATATGCCATTATTAGTGCCTTTTAGGCCATGGGAGAGCATTTCCATGGATTTTGTAAGTAGGTTGCCTATGCTTAAGAAGAGACATGACTATTTGTTTTTAGTTGTGAACTAGTTTGGTAAGATGTGTATTCTTATTCCTTGTAAAAAGACTCTTAAAAGCAGTGATGCAACTGAGTTGTTTTTTTATAATGTGTGGGTTTACTTTGGGTTACCTAGTTCTATCGTTTCAAATCAGAATTCAAGATTTGTTGGCAATTTTTTAACCGCATTATGGTATATTATAGATACTATACTGAAATGATCTATTTCCTTTCATCCATAAATTGATGGGCAAATCGAAGTGGTGAATAAAACCTTAGTGAGGATTTTGAGAGGGTATAATAGGAAGCATCCTAAGACTAGGGATGAAAAATTCGTTTGTATTTAACATTCCTATAACATAGGATTGTATTATTCTATCAATATATCTCCTTTTAAAACTTATTTTGGTTACTTACCTTAATGTTCATTTGATGTTTTTTTGGGAAGCCACACAAAATAAATGGGAAAGTGAATATGGAGATCCACAAAGCTGAAAGGTGCATTGAGAAAATTTTAAAAATTCACTTCCAAGTGTAAGAGAGGATGAAGGAGTCACAATCCATGTACAAAGAAAGACATGATCAGCATAAGACTGAACTTAAATCCCTTATTAGAGACAATGTATGGATGTCCTTGAGTAGATAAAAGCTCCAAGGTAAAACTAAGAAGCTTAAGCCTCTTCAATATGGTCCATTTATCATTATGGAGAAAGCAGGCAATAATTCTTTTACATTGGATTTGCCTCTTATGAAAATATATTCAATTGTCAATGTTGAAAACTTAACACCTTTTTAATCCTTTGATGTGAGACGATGGAGGATTTATATTGCTCCTTTCTATTATGGACCTCACTCCTGAGGATTAGATGAAATTAAAGAAGGATATAGTGTATCAGAAATAGAAAGGAAAAGAAAGAGAGGAGTGCAATAAATATGGTAGATTGGGTTAAAGGATCAGTTACCCAATAAGGCCAAAAGTTATTCCAAAGAAGACATGGGGAAGAAATTTCCTCATTTACTGAGTTCCTAAATATTTAAGGGACCTAAGGCCTCTAAATTAGGGAGGCATGATCCAAATTTTGAATCTAGTATATTAGTCATGTCAGCTAAGTACATCCACTATTCTTAGCTATGTAATAAATTCTTATAAGACACTTCTTATAGACAATTCACATAAGAATCGTAGTTAGAAAGGTGCATGAGGAGTTTTTAGAGTCGAAGGAAGTCTCAAAATGATTTGGGCTTTGTGGGGGAATACTTTTGTTTAAACGTAGACCTGGGGCCTCAAATTTTTAGATAAACCCTCAATGATGCCACATATTTTCAAAAAAAATATGTGGCTAGGTTGTAACTTATCACAAAATCATGCATCCTGAGTTTAAACAAGTAATGGTTGTAAATATGGCTTATTTATTGTCTTTTGGTCAATTCATTTCATCTTTTATGTGATTCATGTACCTCATATTACCAATTTTTGGTATGAGGATAGCCCTTTGGGGTGGGTAAAGGCATTCAATGGTAGTTGGGTTCAAGAATGTAGTAGTGAGTCTTGAATCCATGGGCCAGTATTCCATTTTTCTCCTATCTGATGTTGTTTGTTAAGTGTTTTGAATTGTTTGAGAAGAGTTGTAAGAAGTTAAAAAACATTGTGTAAGCATTTGGGAAATTATGAATTGTAATTGTGTCTATGAATGTGTAATGTCCATTTAGGGAAAAATTAACAAAATTATAATTTTTTTAATAAAAGCCTTATACTGAAATATTCCCTTAGGGCAAAATTAGACAATTATTAATTTTGCAATAAACCCTTATAGGAAATAAACACAGAGTCTAAAAATCATTGGTAAACCTTATGAAAATGATAGTATTATTTTTATTGAATGTGGAGTTCAAATACAACTCAAATATCAATTTTATTTATTGATTATTATACTACAAACTAACAAATTATAGCCGATCGTGCAAATGGAAAAATTGCTAAAAAAATACAAATCTAGTTGGATGATGTCGGCATCCCAAATAGAAATCAGTATTTCCAAACCCCATAAGGTAACCCCTATTATATGAATGGATGCAACACCACCCAATGATGGCATCATCACCTGAACTAGTGACATCAGCCCTCAAATAGCCCCAAAATCCTCTTGAAAGGTGATGCCCTGTATGATGTGATTGATCCATAGTTACAAATGTTACTTTATTTATTTTTCAAATTGAAATGAAGTTCAAATATATCCCTTGGATGGTGATATTACATAATATCAAATGGTTTCAATCTTAAAATTTGAAGTACAATGGAGGGTTTTCATCCTCAAAATCAAAAGTTGAACCAATTCCGATTTCAATCATGAATAATGAAAAGTGAATACTCAATAATGAATAATTCATCTTTTTAGCCCCACTTATGCTCTTATAATTTCATTTTTATAATTTCACCCTAACTCTAATCATTTAAAACACTTTTAGGCAGTTATTACTTTTTTGGCCATTCAATAGATATTTCTTTTTTACCATGCAATTAATATTGCTTTTTAGCCCCTTTTAATAATAATAACACATAAGTGTCATTTTTATGAATTATAAAATGAATTAACTTGGACAACTCAAATAGTTATTAAATTATTTCCCTCATTAAATTTTTCTAAAAGGGGACATGACAATGCTTTTTACTGCACCTTCAAATTTGTCGTAGATCAAAAGTTATGGCTCAAACATTGCAGACTGGTTTTTCCCTTTGTTGCTTTGAATATTCAAATTCCAATGGTCACTGTTAAACATCAAACTCTTTATCAACATATTGTATCCTTCCATATCTTAAATGAATATACATCATTGATCTCCCTCAAAAGTACCATAATCTTTAACTATGCTAAACATCTATCAATTTGACCTCATCTCATGCTAACTGGAAATTTTGACCAAATACGCATCATCGATCTCCTCAAAAGTAGCTCAGTATTTACCTTTGATTACTATTAAACATCAAGCACTTATCATCATATTTTTTTCCTGATAATTTGTAATAAATGCACTCCATCGATCTCTATGGATTAACTAGGTTTTTATCTTACAACACTCACCATTGATCTAAGCTTCGAGCTCCTACAATTGTGCCACTTAATAGCTCTGAGTGCCTTTTTCACATTTGAATCTTTGAATTTGACTTGAATTATCTATCTTTTGATTGTATAAACTCCTACAAACTATTGATCTTCTCTCTATGCTCTATGAATGTGACACATGTCACTAGCACATTTATTTTTTGACATATTGACTTTTAATTGCAACGTTCGATCAAGATATGTGATTTAACATGCACCATTAGTTATATTGACTATATGACCTCAGAATTCAATATACTTTAACTTTATTCTCTCTGGCCCATCACAGTATTCAAGTGCAAATTTGAAGATTTATATCTTGAGATAGAAAACACTTCAGGACTCTAAATCTTCAAGGTACCTTTTGGGCACTAACGATAACATCTCCATGAAATCCTTTGACCTTGTTTGAATTTTTGGGTGATTGAAATAAATTCAAAAAATTACTAGCTCCTTCATATCTAAATGATGTGCCGTGATGGTCTGGCTAAGTACAGAAATTTAGTGAACTTCTATCTGAGAGGCCAACTTTACACTCACATATCTTTATCTACGTTCAACCTCATAACCTAAAATTTGAACCAAAACAAATTGGGACTAATATTATAAAATCCATATGACCAAATCCCATTGATTCATCCACATGTGATAATTATTACATCAACAAACTACCTACTTAGCCTTTTCTACCACTAGACCCAAAATGTCTAGATGAAAAACTATGAACTACCAAATGAATTCCACTCATGCACACAAGAATTAAAATCATGGAAGACATTTTATGGGACATATTTCATAGCCTAAAATCACCATACTCATCCCAAAATATCCCTAACCATGCCAAAACTGAATATCAACCAAGCCTACTTCAAGCATACTAGAACAAGCATACTGCACACTTTGTCATTGACACTTAGATTATCAAGACACTTCATCCACTCACCTAGACACTTCCATGACATCATTGATAACCCTCCAATAGTTACCTCTAGTTTTTTACTCATCATAAGGTATACAACATGTTTGTTTCTTTTATAATAATTTCTTCCTCTATAATCTCTTTGCTCTTTATTGAGAACCCATTGAGAAATCCTCTTCCCTAACTTCTTTCCTCTGAGATATTCCTTCCAATAGATGTTTCTCCCATCCAAAAATAATATTCCTATACCTCTTGGAGATGTCCCTTCAAAGTGAAAATTATCTTAAAAATGCCTAAGATGAGGAACTTAATTTTTTTGACCTATTACTTTACTTTTAGAACTCATGCAAGTGAAATTGCTGCTTAATGCAAAGGGGAGATGGGGAAACTGCCCAAGTGATTATGAAACCACCCCTAAAGCTTAAAATATTGCATTGGAGGTTATGAAACTTCCACTTAAATTGGAATCCCCCCCCCCTTAGTGTGGACTGATTGTTTTGTCAATATAAGAGTCTTAACTTTTGAAGGCCATAACTTTTGAATACAAACTCAAAAGTGCATGTTTTTTTAAAAGCACATAATATTAGAAGAGGAATCCAAATGTGCATTCACATTTTAATTTTGATTAAGTATGATACATATTTCACCTTGATGAAGTAGATAGTGTTTTATCTAGGACTAGCAATGTGGAACCTTTCCACTCATCATTTTTCATCTATCTTATTGATCTCGACTTTCCCTTGGAATCCATTAGAGTTCTTGATTGCATGGAAATGTTTTAAGTATTAATATTTATCATCAATCCCTATAGATCAACTTGCCCCATGCCAAAACTCAAATGATCTAATTAGTCTACATGAATATATGCCCTACAAATTTTTAGTTGATGTGATATTTCCTTTCACACCTAGATGCTCCTACATCCACCTGTTGGACCATAGATTGTCCTTTTATACCTAGTTCTAATTATCCTTATCTTATTTATGCCCATTATTTGGGCATATAGTTCATCTACCTCCTCTAATTATCTCTCTTTATCTTCCAACATTATGTCATGTGATTTCTCTCTCCTCTATCTATCCACCTCCACCAAGTGTCTTCTACACTGTTGTTTTTCCAGCCACATATTGAAATATACCTTTTTAGGATTTTGCAAACTTCTATTTTTTTTTTAATATGATAATTAAAACCCTAGATAATTACCCAATGTGAAATGTCCTAATTAAGGATGTTTTCTAAATTCTAACTTTTTTCATGAAACCCTAGCAAAAAGAAAATCTAATTTTTTGGATTTTGTGGTAGTAAACCCTAGCTGCAAATATTCCTTCAAAATTAGCCTAAAAATAGGGGAAACAAAATGGCACAAAAAGGTAAGCTAATAATTGAGTTTTTCTCTCCAAAAATTGAGACTCTCCTTTAAAACCTAAGCACCAAATTAAAAGAAAATTGCAAAATTAATACTTGTCCTTATAACTCCAAGAAAAGTACTTTAGGACCCCACAAAGAACCCAATAAATTATTGGAATTATTGCCAATTTTTTAGTGATTAATGGAGTACTGAATCATAAAATTTCATCAATAAAATACACCAATTTATACTACAAACCATATCTGAATATTGGAATAAAATATTAAATTTTTTCAATCCAAAATGCTAGAAATTTTTCAAAAAAAATAAGGGAAATATATGTCAGAAAATTAAAAAGATTATTTAGTCTTAGAATAGCCCAACAACCCTCTCAAACAAGCCCAATACCAAGTCATCCCAATTGTAGAAAATCACAATAAAATCCAAAATGATGTTAGGGCACAAAATGACCCTCAAACAATAGCAATTCACTCCCCACTCCAAACACCAACCTCCACAAGCATGTTAGCCCACTCAAAAACCCTTACTTTTATCTTTTTTCTAAAATTTATGAATAATGACAACTCCTAGATAAAGTTTCACCATGAAATAATGAGGGTTTTCATTCTAAATCTCTTGGCTTGAAGGTTTTCATCTTCAAGTCCAAAGCTCAAGCTTTTTCATGCCCAAAACTTGTAAATTCAAATTATGATCCAAGATGCCTTTCAACAACACCCCTCAATTGCCTTTATACTTATCCCCAAGTGAAGCACCTAATTTGGGGGGGAATTTTGTTGTTGATCTTTGTTTCAAATTATAAAAGAATATATTTTTATAATTTACTTAAGTGGATCAATAGTCATGACCCTTAAAAAGATCCCAACTTAAGTGAAATTATAAAAATAAATTAATTTTACAATTATTCTTTTCAAAATAAAATGTTTTCCTTTTTTTCCTCTTCTTCCCTTAGCCCTTAGGAAACTAGGCAAGGCTAAAGGTCTTCAATAGTGTCATGTCCAAAAGGGGGACATGACACAATGCAAAATTACATAAAATGGAAAAATCCCAACTGAAGAATTTTATTTAAAACTACTAATTACTATTAATTAAATTAAACCCTAACTAAAAATTCAAAAATAATAATGAATTCAATAAATAAATACCACACACAGTCCACCAAAATGAAGGACAACAATGATGGATGCCTTGATGGGTGACATCCAGATTTAGAAATGAATACTAGTAACCCAACAACATTGAACAAGGTGACATCTAGGTATAATGGTGAATAGTGATGTTGTTGTTGGTTATGCCCAAGTACCTCTGTAATCTCTCCTCAAACCCTATACCTTGTCTAAAAGTATGACATCCTAGCTTGCGAAATGGGGTGGAAAAATATTTAGTTGGTTGTTGGAAAGCATTCAACATGTCAAAATTGACATAAGATCTCCCCATAGATCTACCTTACTAAAAATAGACACTTACTAAAATATCATTTTCTTCTAAGATGTGTGGACAATAATCAACATGTCAAAATTGTTCCCAAAAAGTATTAACATACTTAACAAATTCCCTAGAGCTCAACTCCAATAGCTAAAACCCATTCTGAAAAGGCTGGTGCTCATCGAGAAAGCTGGAGATAACAATGATGTTGAAGTGACCAAAAATGGGGACATTACAATAAATAATAACATTTTCTGGTATGTGAATGAATACCTTGACAACCACCATAAACATGCTAGTAAATTTTGAGTTAAATGTGAAGCCCCAGAAAAATACCACTAGCATAAAAGGCATAATAACAATAACATGCATGTGAAAAGAAAAAGAACACAGTTTTGGGTTCATTTATAGGCAACACACCTCTTTGTAATGTTTCATAACTCCAACAACATACCCATAAAGGTTTAGTCAGATGTGAAAGGACACAAAAAATCCATGAACATAAAAAGAACAATAACAATAATTTTCATCCTCCCATTTTACTGACGTAAAATCCTTTGTGAAACATTGCATGGTTGATAACTTTTGGATAGGTTCCTTTGTTGTTTAAGGGGTTAAGGTCTACAAAAGTTAGGGATAGATGTTTTTTGGAGTAACATTTCATCACTCCATTAACATAGTAGTAAATATTTACTTATATGTGAATGCATGCATAAAACACCATGAACAAAAAAGCACGTAAAAATATCCAAAAATGTAGAATACATGACATTAAACATAATAAAGAAGGTAGAATAACCAAAATAGCCATGTGAAAACATAAATAACATAGTTATGTGTTTAGTTATAAGTAACACACATGCACATAAGCTTTCATCCTTCAAATCTGTAGATGGAATTTCCTTTGTGAAATGCATCATGGTCGAGAACTTTCAAGCAAATTTCATCCATTTGGGAGGAAGAAGTAAACAAAAAGTCAAGGAGAGATGTTATTTGGTGGCATGCATGGAAATATTTACTTGACACATTAATAGAGAAAATCCCACCAATCCATGTGGAAAATAGCACTGGATTCCACACTAATGAGTCACATGTCTTCCAACATGGCACATTGTTTCATATTAATGAGCCATATTAATTTTGGTTTGTGCCTTATTTGTAAAAATTCTAATCCAGTGATAAAATAATATGTTCCTATAAAAATTATTATTGGTGAATTTATTATGTTTAACTTGTCCCTTTTGTCCCAATGATCAATTAGACCAAAAATATGAGGAAAAAATGATGTCACCAAAAAAAATTCATACAATTTACCAGAAAATAGATTTTCCTCTCGAACAAAGTGGCATAATATGAAATATGTGGGACCCCAAAGTTAGGGATCCCAACTACTAGTCCCCTTCCCTTAATGTTTCCCCTGCTTCATGTTTTATGAGGAGAACAAAGTTACTCTATATCCAAAATGTATATACATGCTTACTAGGCTAAAGATTCTAATCAAGATGAAGTATTAGTCAAAATTGATTTTGACAAAGCATATAATTAGATTCATTAGTGATTTAATCTCAAAATGCTTGAGTGGCTTGGATTTGGTCCTTGTTTCAAATATCACATCCAAATTCTTTTCACCTAAGCACATGTTTAGGTCATGGTTAATTGTAGCGTCATAACATCCTCTAACCTCCAATAGTTCATTCATCAAGGTTATTCACAAACCCCTTTACTGTATGTGTTTGTTATTGATGTCTTTGGATATGTGCTCCAATGAACTCACCACCAAGGAGATTTGAAAGGAATTACTCTTCCACAAGGGATATTATGCTCTTAACTCCCATTTTTTTATTATTCTTTCCTCTTTCTGCAAGGTACCGAGCATCAAATTTCTAATACACAGTCTATTTTTTTATGTATATTGTGATTTGCCTAGATCTAAGTTATGTAGCCACAAAATGGAAGTCAATCTCATCAAAAGTGATCTAAATTTGGGTTGGATCCTTCCAACTTGGAACGTCATTCCCCATTAAAATATTACATGTTACTTCAACATTCCATTTAGCATTCACCTTTCCCCTCAAGACATGTGGGATTGGGTGCTTAACAAAATTTAGAAAAAAGGTGGAAAATTGGTCTTGTAAATTTTTGTCCTTAACAAGCAAGATGATTGTTATCAATAGCATTTTTTTGTCCAGCTAAGCATTCTACTCATCGTTGGTTTCCTTTGAAATCAACTTATGATAAGATTATACAACTGGTCTATGGTTTATTATAGAGTAACAATGTTGGTAAGAAAGGTAGGATAGCCATCTCATGCAATCTTCTTAGTTAACCTAAATCTATGGTTGGGCTTAGAATCATTAATCCACTACAACAAGGAAATTGTCATACTAGTAAATGGTTTGCAAGAACCACCCAAGGTAATGAGTTGTGGAAGATCCTTATTGGGGAATGGGTTTAATGTTCTTCTCATAAAGGCTCTTGGACCTCTATTCCTTAGGAAAGTAAAATTCTAAATGCATCATTTTTTTATTTTTCTTGTTCTCTTCCATAATTGGGTAGTTTGGCAGGGAATGGCCCCTGTACTGCAATGGTACCACCAATCCCTTCAACATGGATTGAGTATTCCCAACTCTAGTATTTGGTGGAACTGATTTATTTAGTCTAAAAATATTCCCCTTGATACTCAACAAAAATTTAGGGCTAAATCATTTGCAAAAAAATACATTAATATAGTTAAGTGTATCTGAGATTAAAACACCAACTATTGGTTCTCTTGAAACTCATTATGTCATACATTTAGACTACCTAAAAAATTGAATCATATCTATGTTTCTATGATACAACTAATCCCACTATAAGTCCTCCTTAAAATTATTATCAATCCTACACCCCCTTGGATTGATTGGTGATGGCCAAACAAAGGGGCCATTACCACTGCCTCACCAAGGTTTTTGTATCATCTTGTTCATCCCCCACTCCCTCTAGATGATTTTATTAATACCAAGTGGTTTGTGTCATTATCCAAATCTCAATGGTAACACATGGAAAATATGATTTGGCAATCCCCAGCTGAGGCCAAATGTCAATTATTAGGCTGGTGTAATCTACATATGAAACTTCTCGTTGGCCAAACCTTGTCTAAGCTGAGGCTTGTTAACAAAAAATGTGCCTTTCTCCTAGACCTTGAAACTATTCCTCATCTCTTCAATCATTGTCCATCCTCCTCTCAACTCTGGTCCTCCCTTCTCTCCTTTATTCCAAAACTTTTTCCTAAAAATTTCAATAAAAAATTGCCCTGTTAGGCATTCTTTCCCCCTCTACTCTTCAAGGTATTCACTTTGCCTTTAAACATGGAGGTGTTAGAAAACATATTTTTAGGTTCAATTGTATGTAACTATGTAAATTTGAAGTGCAATTATATCCCTTGAATATATCTACCTTGAATTTAGGAATGGAGGATTTCGTCCCCAAACCCTTGGCACACTTGAAGGTTTTCATCCTCAAGTTATGGTGAACAAGCTTAACATACTTGATCAATAATTCAATATTCCAAATTAGCATAATCTCAAATGAAATACAAATATTTTTGATATATCCACCTTTTATTTATGAAGGAAGAGTTAGTGGATTATAAAGATAATTTGCTTTTGAAATCACTTAAGTGTTAAATAAGCCCGTGACCCTCAAAAAGGTCCCAACTTAAGTGAAAAGCAAATTAAACCATTATTACTTTATTTTTAAGTATTTAAACATATTTTTTATTTTGGTAATAATATTATTTAATTTTAAAATGGGGACATAAAAATCCTCCCCACCTAAAGTTGCTTGTTCTTAAAAAATTGCAATATTCATATAGGTGTCCCAACATACATTATTATGCAATGTCTAATTGTAACTTCTTCACATGGAAAAGAGGTTTTAAAATAAACATGTACCTATCACACATTCATGAGGATGTAAGCCCATGTTTATCTTTCACCTATATAATGTACCTTCCTAAATATTTTATGGCTAATGAGTAAATGATGCTAATGATAATTCATCTATGATTTTTATTGCAAAGCTTATTTTTGGCTCATGTTTGGTTTCACTACCTCACACAAGTAATTTATTCATGCATTTGATCCTATCGAGATTGATGTTTGTTTGTTGCCCACTCCAACATGGAATCAAAGCATTTATGGTAGATGAATGTCATTTTTCTTATTGTGAAATCTTGAGTTTTAGTTTGCATGTCACAAATCTGCCATTCGTTAACCTAGCTATTAAAGATACACTCTTTCTTAAATTTTTCTCTTCTTTAGGGGTCTTTTACTAGTCTAGATTTAGAAAAAGAATAAGAGAAATGTGTCTCATACTGGTCATATTTCATTTATTAGGTTTTCATACAAAACTTCCTATGCCATCAGATTTAGAAGGCATCAAAACCCTATGATCGATTGTAAATAAGACTAGTTTTGTGATAGTTATTTTTTGCCTTTTTTTAGAGGGTCTTGGGGCATTTTCAATGATTTCATGAAAATTTATACTATCTAGTGTCTTAAAGGGAATTTTTTTTGGGGTTTTTAGAGATCATTAGTGGGTCTTTATTGGATTTTGGAGAGTCATACCAGATCTAGGTTTTTTAGACTTGGTAAAAAAATTGACCCTATTTGCACCTTCCAAAATTATTAAATGCTTTTTTAGTCCCCCATCTCTAACAACTACAAGATACCCCCTAATTTTGATACATCCAATCTTGACATGATAGAGTTTTGGGTCTTCTCGACACCTATCATAACTTCCATGTGTATAAGCAACTCACAATCCTAACATCAGAGTCCTAAGCTACATTGACAACCCCAAATTTGATGATTGTAAGGTTAGGTTGCATCTCTGATATAAATTTATGGCATCAAAAATATTGAATGTTAGAGTAATCCATAACCCTAACATTGAGATTATCAAATTTTAGAGTAGTCTAAAATCTTGACATCAAGAATATTGACTATTGGAGCAGTCAAAAACCCTAATGACTATAGACCCCCACTACAATTCTAACACATTTATCTAGTTACAAGAAGGGTCACCAACCCCAACATCAAGATTTTTTGGTACATGTATAGTCCTCAATCCTGATTGAAATCATCAACTACAAGTTTGATATCAAATCTTGATGACTAAAGAGTTGCTCTAAAACTTTGATGACATTCATAGGAATGCCAAATTTAAGTCTATAAATTATGATACTATTCTCATTCTACCTCTTAGTCCCCTAATCACATGTGAATTTAATCCCTTGGTCACACCAACCTAAGGGGGCATAAAAAAATTTCACAAAAATTGGCCAAACTTTTTACACACCAAAAAATTTCAACCCATTTTTTTTTCAAATTTATGAAAAGTGGAGATAACTAATTTTTGTGAGAAATAAACATTCAAACTTCCATAAATTTTATTAGATATATCCTTTTTGGGTGCCTTTTTTTGAAAGTGCAAGTTTTTTTTATCTCTACACATTGGTGGTATTCTTGTGTCTTGTAAAAATTAAACCTTTGAAAATTTATAGGGGTTATATATCATTATTTTTATTTCACACTCAATTTAGCACATATTTCCTTACTACAGTGGATCAGTCTCAAGTTTTGATTCTTACTCTGTTTAATTATCATGAGTGGAAAGTCAAAATACAAATATTCTTGATGAGTAAATGCTTACATCAGATCACTACAAGAATAAAAATAAAACCAACACCAGATGCAGAGAAGGTGAAGTGGTACAACAAAAGTGATAAATCCTATATCTATTATTCCTTTCTATGTCTCCTAACTTGATCTTTCATATTGAATCTTCAACTAATCCTAATAGAGTGTGGACCACATTGAAAACGTTCTTTAGGAAATAAAACATCATGAGGGGTCATTGGTTGGAGAATAAGCTCATCAGTTTGACCCTAGGCAATTTTGATATGATACAAACCTTCTTCATAAAGTTAAAATCACTCTAGTTATAATTGAAACTATGTGGCATTGATAAAAAAATATGATCGATTAATCCTTTCCATCCTTTCCAAATTGGGTTTTGACTATTTTGTCTTCATTTCTACCTTTCATGCCACTAAACATGCCCTTGGAGCTATATAGACCATGTTATCCTTGGATTACTTTGCTATTAACTTGACTCAGGGGCAAGATAACCTTATTTAAATGGGTACACTAAAGTCACATAAATCACATGTCCTAATTATGAGTCATGACAAATAGAAGGCTTCTTATAGCAAGGAAAAAAATAGAATAAGGACCCAGAGCAAAGAAAGGTTTATAAATTTGATGTTAAATATAAAACATTAAAAGAGTCCTCCTCTTCAGATGAGAAACCTAAAAAGAGTGACTCACATGTGCCTATTACAATAAATATGGGCATGATGAAACCAAGTACATGAATAAGCAGATTGACCAACTAATTAAGATGCTCAAGAAACACAATATCAGTGTCCCTGATTCTTCAAATCAGAGTTCATCATCACATGAGTATTCTAAGGCTAAATATAGTAAAAAAGGAAAATATAAGGGAAACACACTTATTGTAGTTTCATCCCAACCTTCCACATGGGTAATTGATTCTAGTGCATCACACCACATGGATTAATTACAAGACATGTTCTCATATTTAGAGCATTATTTTAAGCCTTCCATATTGTTTGGTGATGATACTTATATATAAGTTAGTGGGAGAGGATATATTGAAGTGAATGATGGGACATTTCATTATGTTCTATGTTTCTTCTTTATCCATCAATCTCATAACTGTCTATCAGATCACTCACATTGGTTCAGGAAAGAGATTAAGTTCATAACTAGTTTAATGGTTATTAAGGAAGCAGATAGTGATGCCATTGTTGTATTTGGAAAAGTAGATCACCGATCATGATTGTATATTTTCTCACATTTTTATCCTGATCAACCCTCTATAGCATGGCTTATTCATTTAGATGGGGTGAGTAAATTATGCCATGAGTGATTTGGCTATCTCAACTATCACTACCTAGAGTAATATAGTCATCATGACATGGTTTAAGGGTTGCCACGAGTCAAGTTTAATGATAGAGTTTTCCAGTGTTGCATACTTAGTAAGCATCCTAAAGAGAAGTGTGACAAAGGTAAATCATAGAGAGTTGAATATATATTGGGGCTTGTCCATAGTGACATTACTAGTTCATTTCTAAAACCTTTGTTCAACATGACTAAATACATGATTACTTTCATTGATGACTTTGTAAGGTATACTTAGGTGTACTTTATTAAGTATAAATCTAAGGTCTTTGATCATTTTTAGGACTTCAAGGTGATTGTAGAAAAATATTCAAGTAAATCCATTAAGATTTTATGCACTGACAATGGTGGTGAGTATGTCAGTAATAATTCTCAACAATTATGCACTTTAGAGGGGATTGAAATATAACTTATAGTTCCATATATTCCTCAATATAATGGTGTTGTAGAGTGAAATAATAGGTCCTTGAAGGAAATGGCTAACTATATGCTACACTCTAAGTTTCTTGCACCTCATTATTGGGTTGAGGCCATCAACTATGTGTGTTATATCCAGAACTGAGTTCCTCATAAAGAATTTAAGGGAATCCCTTTTTTTGAAGCTTGGAGTAGTTAGAAACCCATAGTGAAACACTTCTAAGTGTTTGTATCTCCTATTATGGCCCACATTCTCAAGAAGAAATGTAAGGCAATGAAATCTTAGAGTTAGCCTTGAATCTTTATTGGATATCCTGAGGGTGTTATGGGATATAGAATTCTCCATCTCACCACTCATGAGTTATTCATTGAGAGGATTGTTCATTTTTAATAGGGTCCTTTGGACTCTACACTTGACACATTTCCTTCTTATTTAAATGCATTGGGATTTGATGACATTCATGTTGATTCAAATCCACCTTGAGAAACTTCCTAATAATATAGATTCTTTTTTTAGTTATGATGATGAGAGTAGTGATGAGGAATCACCTCCTACTTCTCCCATAATATCTTTAGAGGATGAATAATATCCTCTTATCTTTCTAATCACTAGTCCTCTTTGGGCTATATAAACACTACAAAGTGTTGGCCATTGGGTTGGATATCCATAAGACAACAAGAAAACCTATTCCTAATTACAGAATGGCCCACATGCTTTCATTTCATCTAATTATGATCCATAATTATTTCATGTGGCATTAGGCACTCTTGAGTGGGATACTATTATAGAATATGAGTATGGTTCCTTGCTGAGAAACAACACTTGGGATTTATTCCCTCTTCCTAAGGGAGGAAAACTTGTTTGATCTAGGTGGATAAAATTTACAGTAGATGGGTCTGTAGACAAGTTTAAAGCATGTTTAGTAGAAAAGGGTTTTTATTAGGTACCTGACATTGACTATATTGATACATTTACCCTAATTTCCATGATGAACTCAATCCCACTCTCTCGTTATATCACAACACATCACTGAGATGTTCATTAGATGGATATGAAGAGTACCTTTATTCACGGTGACCTCAAAAAATAAATATACATGGAGTAACCACAAGGATTTATGGAAGACTCCTCATTAGTTTACAAACTTAAAAAATATATCTATGGCCTCAAATAATCTCCTCAAGATTGGTATGCCAATGTGGACTTCTTTATTCTTTCAGTTGGGTTCATCAGATACCATTCTGATCCAAATGTCTACATTTCATGGCAAGATAATTCATCATTGATTTTGGTTCTCTATGTAGATGACATATTGATCACAAGGAGTTCTTCATCCACCATCACAACAATGAAAATTGATATGTTTGATAGGTTCTGAATGACTAACTTGGGCTTGTACTAATTCCTTAGGATTGAAAATTCTCAGTCTGATTCTAGGATCACTATTGTATAATCCAAGTATGCTCTTGATTTGATTGCATGCTTTAACATGGATAATTATAATCCAACCCTGAATCCTTTCTATCTAGTGTGAATATTGAGGTTGATTGTCCATCTCTTTTGGTTGATGTTACTTCATATCGACAACTTGTTATCCATCTCATCTACCTTACGCACATTAGACTTGATATTTCATATGCAATGGGCATGGTCTCTATATTTATGTGGGAACCACATGAGTTGCATTGGAAAGTAGCTAAATATATTCTCCACTACATTTAAGGTACTCATAGTATAAGGGTTCACTATGGAGAAGGCATCAACATTGACTTGATTGGTTATATAAATTTTGATTTGGGCTAGAGATATTCAAAATTGTAAGTCTAATTTAGACTATAGTTTCTCCCTTATTTCAAGTATGATTAATTGGTCAAGCAAGAAGTAGAATGTTATTGCTTTATCTTCTACTAATACAAAATATAGAAGATAAGTTAATGTTGCCATCAAGGCTATTTGGCTTCAATGGATTCTCACTAAGTTTGACATGCAGTTTCTATGACTAAGAACCATATTTTATAATAACCAAAGCACAATCCATATCTATAGGAATATGGTCCTCCATCAATGGACTAGGAATATTGAGATTCACATGCAATTCATTTGGGAGCTCATCCATGAGTAAGTCATTAATCTCCACTACATATAGACAATGGAGAAAATAGTTGATATATTCACCAAACCCTTTAATGAGAGTAAGTATATTCATTTTCGTGTTCTTTTTGGGGTTTGGGTAGCTCTGACATCCTCTTTTGAAGGGGCATTTCTATGTACTTGGTTACCTCTTCAAGGCTTTGTTCCAGGACCCAATTCCACTACCTACCTAAGCTACATTTAAGGGGGTGTTAGTGTAGGTTTTTATTATAGTTAATGGTTTTTCCTACACATGTTGTGTGGCTTGCTTAGGTGTCTTTTTAGGTTATTGTGAAAGATAATCCCACATTTATGAGGATATGAGGACATTTTTATATTTGACTTATATAATGTACCTTCCTAAATCTTTTATGGTTAATGAGTAAATGATGCTAAAGATAATTCATCTATGATTGTTATTGAAAAACTTATTTATGGCTCATGTTTGATTTTTCTATTACACATAGGTAATTTATTCGTGCATTAGATTCTATCCATATCAATCATCAATTGTGTCCCACTCTGATAACTTCAGACCTAGATATTGATAATGCTACACATAAAAATAGATGAAATAGAAGGTATGTAAAACATTTTAATTGGGATAACTGAGGACATGACGAATGTGAATGAGCCATTACACCATTGGTATTGCATGCAAAATAGAAATTCTTGGGTTAACCATCCAGTGGAGGAAATAGTGGAAGAAGAGGAAAATTAGCACTCGCTTGGAGGATAGGGGATCATATTCTTAGTTTTCATTTATGATAATCTGGCTAGTTATAATAAATTTACCTTGTATTATGATAAGGTGTAGTGTCTTAGTGTCATACTTCAGGTCAATCTGACCTTTAATATTGTAAGAGATTCTTTTCATTTTATAAAAAAAATTATTTATAAAAAAATACTACCAGAAATATGTAACTAATAATATAAATATTTAATTTATAAAAACAATAAAAATTTTAAAAATTTGTATTATTCAAGATATTTGAAAAAATCACTGTCAAACACATGCTCGTTAATGTTAATCCTAACCCATATCTACTAGTTCATAGGGAAAATCTTTCCAAAATTAAAATTTTAAAAATAAATCCCAACACTATGCATAATGCATGAATTTTTATGTACTACTTGATGCATAGAAAATTCCACCAAATAAAAAAACATCTTAATGCTCTTATTGATGCATAAATTCTAATATAAACCTTGACACACTTCCTAACACTCAAATTGGTGACACATGTTTCATAAATAAAATTTCCATTCAATCCTTGCCAATCTATTTGATGTTATAAGTAGTTTTGTGTCATCATTGTTGACATAGTGCATCACACAAAATTTTGCATCAAAATGTGAAAACAATATTCTAGGAAAAAAATTCTTGATTATGATGTTATTGCTAGTGAAAAAACTTATAAATATACTTGTGAATGGATTGATTCATAGTCCACACACATTAAAAAATTCAAAAAAATATGATCTTTATTGAATTCAAGAGGAAATAATACAACTTACACACTCTACACAATCTTAGTCTAATTATAGACTTACAACAACTTGTTGAATTGCAACAATTCTCATGAGAGATGAATTATCCCTATCTTTTTATGTAGACTTGTGGTTTTACGCAAATAATTGCTTCATCTAGGCTCTATTCTTTGGTTTGGATACACTCCTTACAAATGTTGTTAACTTGCAGTCTTTGTAATGTTCTTTTGTATCTACCCAATCTATCAAACTAGGCAACCAACTGAATAACAATAGATGTTTCTTTCCAAGTGCCCCAACAATATACTAAACATAGTCCACCTTTAGTCTTCTTGATCAAATGACTAACCCCTTTCATACTAATGCTAACACACTATATAGGCATACAAACAAGAAGTTGAGATAGAATTTAGAATGATTCACCTTCTGCCTTTATATAACCATCATCTTATTTTATGGCTCTTCAACTCCCATTCAATTACCCACCATAGGTGTCAAAGTCATTATCTCTCTAGCTTGAATTGACACTTGGAATTGAAGCATAACTTAGATCAAATAGATGCATGACCTTTATTGATGGAGTCACTTCACAGAATGATTATCTTTCCATTCCCCTTACACACAATATGAGATGATGTTTTCATTAGATGCATATTAGGATCTTCATATACACATTCAAGATCAACCTGTTACATATAAGTTTATAATATATGCATAACGGTTGATACTAAAATCTTAGAAATTGTATTTTTAAGTCTGAATAATCACAAATAAAATATATGTATAGAAGATAATAAAAATATATGTTTACACAGATAAGGTTTACGCAAGACCTTCCCAATAAAAAATATATGCAAAAATATTTAAACTTCACAAGCCATTGAAAATTTTGTAGAACATGAGTACTACACAAATAATCTAGCCTTAAAATACTTCACCTTTCGCATGCTTATAAACAAACTTTAAGATTCCATAGACATAACTTGTAGAGATCTCCTAAAAAACTATATGCAATACTTCAAATGCATAATTCTTTGATCAATCCACTCATCCTGTGGTGTGTACCAAAATTATTGCAAAAAAGTAACTTTACATGCACACATATATGCACAAAAAAACTACAAAGTTCACCCATAAATAATATGTTGAGTAGAATTTATTATTCCTAAATTGAGGGTTTTTGAGTGATGCAATATTATTTGTGAACCTGGATGCCATTGTATCATATAACTCGAGTAATTGAAATGAACAATGAGATCCAATCCATGTGCATTCCATGATTTCCTCAAGAGTTACTCTATACTTAGAAATTTTTGATGCACCCATCGAAGTCACATCCTACACTTCTCACCCTATCCACTTCACTAGTCATTATTTGTACTCATTTACTCATGTTTGTTTGTCAACTTTAGAATCAATCACCCTTTCAATTTCTTTTATTTCCTTTTAAAGCATATTCTATCTCCAATCAACCTCTATAGAATCTATTCTTATGCTTTCATTATTACTTTGTTGTTCAGGTAAGGGTACAAATCCACCACATTGAAAATATGTGAAATATATATCCCATCATGAAACTAAATCTCATATGCTTTGGGCACAAACTTACTCAACATTATGCATTATCTAATATTCTTTAACTTCAACTTATTTCAAGTTCCTTTTGGAAAACCTCTCTTTCCTCATGTACACTAAGATCATGTCACCCACCCTCAAGTACACTAAGATCATGTCACCCACTTAAAACTCATGTTCTTTACTCTTAAAAAATGTGAACTAGTTTTATTGCACAATATTCCTTCACAACTGCTTGTGCACTTGTTGATGTATGTCACACATATATTCATAAAAATAATCTGCTTCTATTATCTTCCTTATTTCATCTCAGATGTTATGAAATTTTATGATTAATCTTAGAATGACCCAATAAACAATATGAAATGGTGTTCTTCCAATGCTTATATTTACTAAATTGTTATAGGAAAATTACACCTATGCCAAGATTGAATCCCATGGTCCTAGCTTCCCTCCAATTAAACATGCAACAAGTTACCAACTCCTATTTACTATCTCCTTCTAACCATATTTTTGAGGATGATATGTTGAACTGAACTATAATTTGGAATGTATCATCTTTCACAATGTCCTTAAAAATGCCCAACAATTTTTTTTATGTTTGTCAGATACAATATTGTGAGACAATCCATGAAATCTCACAACTTTTATAAAAAACAAGTTAGTTGTATACATAACATCATTTCTAGCATGTAACAAAAAGAGCAATTTTGGATAATCTATATATAATCTCAAAAATAGAATCATGGCCTTTTGTGGTCTATGTAATCCTAAAATAAAGGCCATACTTATATATTCTTATGGTCTCTCATGAATAGGAAGTGCTTGATACACCCCTATTTATTGACTTATTCCATTTTCTAAGCAAAAAATTATACATTCTTATACATATTTACACACATTCATGCTCATCGCAGGCCAAAATTAATTCTTAGGTAGCTGTACAAATATTTTTCCATGCTAAAATGACCAACTACTCCTCCATTATGCTTTTCTTTGATCAAAATTTCACACATACAACCTTTTGGTATGCACCATTTTTTATTTAAACAATAATCCTTCTTATGATAAATAATGTAACCATGGTGTTTATGCATGCTTTCCATGTGTCTTTGAAATATTCATCTTCTACACATAACTATTTCATATAATCAAGTCCTATGACTTCCGCTTGCATCTCATTTAACAAGAGGCACCTTCTTTATATACATGATATTTTTCATCTTTATCATTTTACTAATGATTTCTATTATAGGGGATTTTTAGTGCATCGATCTCCTTGAGTGCATGTCCTAAGGAGTTTATCCATAATGGGTTGGGATCCGATCATGGTAATTTTTAATAGATGTTTGCATACTATTTTTCATACCTTTATTACTATCAGTTTGACCTCTTATGAGTCTCTATCTTACCTCTTTGTTTACTTTCCATTCAGTATTTCTAGACACCTTATATTGATCTTGTATCAACTATATTGATATAATATGTTTTAGGTATTTATTTCCTTATATGGTATTAACATGTTTAATATAATTATAAGTCCAGTGTCTCTTGACATCCTTTCTGACTATATTGGCTTGGCCGATACTATTAGCTTAGAGTTCAAGGTTAGTTATATGTATTAGATTAGTATATAAAGGGGTCATATTATCACTCTCAAACATATAACACATTTATATGTTTTTCTTACACTCACATTTATACTCATAAGTATTAAAAGGAGGAGTTATAGGTTAGACTCTTATTCTTGGAGGTATAATCTTACTTAAAGTTATTTGAAGCTCAATAGGAGAATGAACACTGAGAAGGTATCCCAATCTTTGTAGCCCAAAATAAGGATATCTAGGTCTTTTTATTTCTATTTGAGGTTTTCAACCTACAACATATTTTGTAAAATGCCACTTGAATTAAATGGGATATTGATGCATTGACGATTCCATCTAAAACGAAGTATCTTTATCCCTATTCTCTTGAATTTATTAACTTAGTATAAATATATGTGTTGTTTATCCTTGTTTATGATCCTCTTATACTAAATAAGTTGGAATATCTATAGGGTGGATTAGGATTTCCATTAAAACCCTAGGTTTCATAGACTATCCATTGGTTGACCATTGTACCACTTAATTTCTTAGTAGTTTATAATTTTAAAACTATCTTGGATATAGGTTACCAGTGTTCATCAGTTACCTACATGAAGTATGCTTAATATATCCTTGATAAACCCATTTATTACCATTATTACATCTTGAGTTGTAGTGAAAGCCATGCCTTATATTATAGGCATAGGATTTGGGACCCTGCCATCTTAACATTTGAGTGTGGATTACCCTCTACTAGGTTTCTAGATAGTATAGGTCATTACCCACTAATATAAGTACACACAAAATATATTATTCTGAAAATGTTTTTATCATAGTATATTGAGAGAAATAGGATCATTATTGGTCATCCTGGCCCATGCATACACCATATACTCAATGCATCTACAAACAACTATATTATACTTTTCACTCTTATGTTTCAACACATTTTTTTTAAAACTCAACCTAATTCATATGTCTCTTGTTTAATTTATCTTGACTATGGATGAATTGTATTGATTGATGGTTTGTATATAACACAAACTCCTTGGGCAACAAGTAAGGCCTTAACTTCTTAAGCGCTTGCATTATGGCATAGAACTCCTAACCACAAAATGAATATTTTATCTTTGTATCATTCATATTCTCATTAAAGTAATGCCAATATTAGACATTGAATCACCTTCCTCTTCAAACTATAGAATCCATGCTTTTATTTTTTTGTCCATATAAACTCTCTTATATCACCTCATGCCATTTATGCAACAAGTATGCACATCCTAGTGAAGTTGTGAATGGAATTATTGTAAAATCTTGTCAATACATTAAAGTTGTACATTTCAAACATGATTATAGGTGATAGTTACTCAATGATAGCTATCAAAATTTTAAGATCCATATTTAATCCTTATTAGAAAATCTAAAAACCCAAGTACACCAACTCTTCCTTCATGAAGTTGAATTTATTAAGATTAATTAAAAACTTCTCTAATCACAACTACTGCAACACTAATCGTAGGTGTGTCAAATTTTCTTCCTTTATCCTACTAAAAATTAGTATGCCATCTAAATACATAATGACTAACTTAATATAAATAGGTTTCAACACTTCATTCATGAGTCTCATAAAAATGGTTTAAACACTTAATTCATGAGTCTCATTAATGTATTTGGTGCATTAGTTATCCAAAATGGCATGACCAACCACTTATATAATTTATCCTATGTTTTGAACATATTTTTCCACTCACTATGTTCATTTATGTGGATTTGGTGATATCCACTCTTCAATTTGATCTTCCTAAAGTAATTTGTTCCACTTAAATAGTCCATCAAGTAATATTTGTATAGTAATTTAAATTTGTATTTGATAGTTATCATATTATTGGTTTTAGATTTTATGCACTTTTTCCATTATCCACTTTTATTTTGTGCCAACATTGTTATAACTACATACATGCTTAAAATTTTATCTCATCAAACATTTATATAAAAAATCATGTACTAGCCTTTACATCTTTGCTATTTTTGACTTTGTTTTGTTTAGTGGTAAGGAATACACCAAAAAACCCATGAGTGGAGATAGGGTGCATATTGAGATGGAATCTTGTGAGGTAACAAAGAAGAATCCAAATATTTGGAAAATATTAAGAAGGGAGGACTCACTAGTTTTATGGATAGAGTGAGGGGTTTTGAACCTATTTTGTTTGAATAATTCATAAAAGCTAGTAAGGATAGATTTATTACTATTGGTAGCATTTCATTTACAATTTTCAAAGAGAACATTACTCTTGCAACTGGAATGCCTATGGAGGGTGTTAGGATTTTCAAGTCTAGAAGATCAAAGGATAAGTATGTGAATTTTCTTCTTGGAGTCAAGGAGAAGCTTACTCATTTTCAAGGTGGTTTCCTCAGAAACTTCCTTCTCGCTCCTCGAGATGATGTGATACTATAATAATGAGGTATGTTACACTTGAAGGTAGGTTCAAAAGGGTTTTTATTACCACTTCACTATCCTTGATCAATTTAAGCACAATAAGTATATTAACATTCCTTTCTACCTATTTATTTTTTTAAAGAGCCATGTGATTGATGCACAAATTGGGAAAATTGATATTATTATTCATTATAAACATATCCTCTTGCAAATTCACTCTGCTAAAGCCTAATTTCATGTCCCCAAAATCTCACTTGTGGAGAATGTTTCAGACTCTTTTCCTTCTACCCAGACTCTTGATCATACCAAAGCCAAGGATAAATCACCATTACTATTCATATCCCTCCAAAGAGGAAAACCAGGTCTGATTGTTATCAAAAACATATGAAGTCCCTATTTCCTAAAAATATTAATGTGGTAGATATTGTTATTAAATTTTCTAATTCTAAAGATGCCCTAGATATCCCTATGATTGATCCATATCTTTAGCTCTCTTATAATAAGGAACATCACAATGTCAAGAAAACTATCACTACCTCTCAAGCCATTTTAGAGGAAGCAATCATAAAATAACTAGCTCAAGGTAAGAATATGGTAGACTCTTTAACTTGAATCTTTAGGAGGTAATTGTTTCCCTTGAAAAAGATTCCCATTTACACCATTAGATTTAAAAGTTATATTTAGATGAAAAAGAAAGGATCAATAGTAAGATAAAGTAATTTCAATCTTAGGTCAAGGAGGAACCTCTTAAAACTACTAAACACATTCATTTTATCAAGGATGGGTGGGCCATGAATAATAGAGTTTGTGTGCTTGAAAACAAGATGGAGGAACTTAAGAGGAATGTAATCCAAATTAAGGCTACTCCAATTTTTTTGAGATAATGCCTCAATAAGTTTTTACAGTTAAGCATGATAAAAATTAAGAACTATGTTTTGAACATTCCAATGCTTAAATAAGGTGTTATTGGTAAAAATGAGGAACCCTTGAACACTATAAAGAGTGGAAGGATCTAAGGTAGTAAATCCATGGTCCATAAAGAATAGAACATAAAAGTAATACATGAGCACTTTAAGTTTTTGAATATAAATGGGAAGTTTTTAGAACCATCAATATCTTCATTGTGTATTTTTTTGTTAGTTTGTTGATTGTTATTAGTTTTTTATTGTTTACCCCTCATATGATAATGTTTTTTCTCTTGGGCTCACTTGTCTAGTTTATTTCCTTTTTGATTTTTTGATTTTATTATTTATTTTTATTCATCTCTTTTGTGTGAGGGTTTGAACCCCTTTAAAAAACCAACTTTAAAACTTATCAATAAAAAATACTTAGGTATTAGTCCATATGTTACTTTGTTTGTAAAAAAATCCTAGAATGAGATTCACATGATGACTTATGCTACACATGGGTGGTAACCGATTTGGTGGATAGTTATAAATTATCTCTTCAAAATCTCCCAACAACTATTTCACTTTTCATAGAGGTGCATCCACTTCTCCTACTTTCCCAACTTACACAAGATTTGTAATGAAAGCATACCATGCATTATCATTCATCACTTCTTTGAGGGATTATTTTCTTGAGACTAAAAAAATCCTTGGATTATTGTCCACCTCTTCACTCTTGTCCTTCAAAGGATTTAGAGTGTATCCCCTATCATCCTTCACAAAAATGTAGGAATTTGTGTGGCCATCATGTTGTGCCTTCTTATCAAACTGCTAAGGTCTTCCTAGTAATACATGGAATACATCCATGGGAATTATTTTTCACATTAATTCATCTTTGTGTGCATTAATTTATAAACTTACTAGACATTTTTTATTAACAGAAATTAGATGTCCCTTAAATAACCAAGATCCCTTATAGGGATTTGAATGCACAATACTCTTCAGACTAAGATTTTATATCATTTCATTATAAACAAGATTATAAATGTTGCCATTATAAATAATATCTCTACAACACTTACCTCTATATTTACAAATAATTTTCAAAATTCTCTTCCTCTATGTTGGGAAATTCACCTCTTTTACCAGTTTTAATAACACTTTCTTTATCATGAGATATTATCTACATTTTAGTTACTCTATGATTGACAGATGTGATACTCTCTTGATCTATGTGTGCAATATGGTTATTCATCTCATTTATTCTACTACTATCATTATGTGCATGTGGGCACTCAAAATTTATATGTTAGGTTTCACAACATATGAAGCACATACCCTTAAATCCTTCACCTCTTCCTTGTCCATAGGATACCCTACCTCTTGTAGGATATACTCTACCTCTTTTTTATAATATGGTCTCTCTAATAATTACTTGTTTATCCTTTTTACAAATTGTGTCCTCTACCACTATTTATTTATTCTCGTCCATGCAATAACTTTCCTTTTCCTCTTGTTGTGCCTTGTTGTATTCAGGAATATTTCTTATTAGCCTTTGACAAGAACTAATAGGCTTCCTTAATTGAACATAATTGTATCATTCCAAACTTATCTTGAATGGAAATGTGCAGTCCATTCACATACCTAGATATCTTCTTGATTTCATATTCAACCAATCTTATGGTGAGTCTATAAATGTTTTCAATGTAGTCATTTACACTCATGTCCCTTTCTTTTATGTTTTGAAATTTATCGAATAAAGTTAACTAGTAATTGATAGGTAGAAACTTACATTTTATTTTTACTCTTAGTCTCTCATAATTTTTTATTTTATCTTTAACTCTTCCAACTCTTTCTATCTACACATGCTCCCACCATACATATGTTTGTTCCTTCAACTTCATATAAGAAAATTTCACTTTCTATAGTTCTTTGATCTGCTTATACTCAAAGTATTTCTCTAGCTCAATGATCCAATCAATGAGCTATTTAGGAAAAGATACCATAATAGATATGAGTGTATGACTATGGCTTATTACCATTTTCACAATGCTTCATAATAATCTATCTTCTAGTTCATTTACCTAAATCTCAAGTGCTTATTATTCTACTTATTTTTTAATTTGATCGTCCATTATAGCTCCCTTAAATTTCATGGTCTCTATATCCTCTACATGATCTTACATTCCTCTCATCATCTCTACAAAGTCTATAGTTATTGATGCTCTAGGGATCTACCAATAGATCTTTGTGTGCCATATTTTCCTCACAATAAAAAATAATACCAACACCTTCCACCCAATACTCTCATTTTTGGAAGATGTATTCATTAATTTTTTTCCACACTCATGAATATAGAAAATTTATTTCACTATTCAATTGTGCCTGAATAAATAAAAGTCTCGAATGCTCACTCTGCAAGGAAAAACCTTTTTATGATACCATTCGATGTAGTCATAGTTAGGGGTCTAGTGAAAATTAAAATTATACCATGCAACCTATGAATATAACACTTAAGAATAGACCGACTTGAAAATGATTTGAAAAACATAATGTAACAAGTATTATCTTTATTGAATTCAAGAGGAAATATTACAACTTGCACACATTACATAACCTCTATTCGATTACAAATCTACAGTAACTTATATAATTATAAACATTATCATAAGAGATGTGATACACCCTGTCTCTCTACTCAAAATTATGTTTCTTTAAAATTATCTAATTTAACCAACTTAGTTCTCTTATTTGGCTACACTCCTTACATATCTTGTGATCTTGTAGTATTTGTAAATTTATTCTATATCTGCCTATGCTAACTAATCAACCAACCAATCGACTAACAATAGTTGATTTTTTCTAAGTAGCCCAATAATATTCTTAAAATAGCTTACATTAAGCTTTATTGATCAAATTACTAACCCATTGAATGATGAGTCTCACACCTTATATAGGCATGCAAAAAATAATTTATTCTAGAAGTTAGAATGATTCCCATTCCATTTATTAGATAACCATCATCTCATTTTGTGGCTCTTTGGCTTCCATTGAATTACCCACCTTAGGTTGTTATATTTGTTATCTTTCCATATTATATTCACACTTTCCACCTAAACCTATCTTAGATATGATGCACAATGTGAGATCAAGTATTCATTGGTTGAAAAAAAGGATCTTTATATAGCTACACAAGATTAACGTGAGATATTAGAACATGTAATATTAGGTCATAATAATAATAGATGAAATTTACATATATAAGATAATGTGCAAGACCTTTCCAATAAAAATTCTACACATGATTATTCAAAATTTGCAAGCTATCACATAACATAACTACTATGTAAATAATCCATCCTTAAAATAATTCACCTTTTGTATGTTTGTATGAAACTTCCCAATTCTCTATGTAAAACTCACAAAGATCTCCAAACAAACTATGTGAAATAATTCATAAGTTATGTAAGCATAAGTATTTTATCAATTTAATATTTAGGTGGCATGCACCAAAATGGTTGTATGAAAGTAAATCTACATGTACACAATGCCACATAAAATAATTACCAATGTTATGCACAAAGTAATGTAATAATATGAAATAATAAAAGAGGACACACACACACACACACACACACACACACACACATATGTACATATATGTGTATATAGAGAGAGAGATTAACCATTTTTTAAGATTGGGTAAAGTTAAAGGGGTCAAACAACGTAATAAAATGGATGAATATGACTATTCTAGAGTAGGCCAATCAAATTAATTCAAATAACATAATATACTAAAAATGGAAAGTATAATGACAAATGATATTATGATAATCAAAACACAAGGAAGATATAATACTTAGCTTATTTATAGATTTTTAGGCATATCTAAGTTGTGTAGAGTGGAAGTAGGCAGGCTAAAGTTTAGGATCTAGTTATCATATTCTAAAAATATTATTTTTGGAGACCTGGACACTACCTATAATTAGTAGACACTTACATAGATGCTTCTATTTATGCTTAGATATAACTTTCATCTATAGAATATTCACTATATTTTGAAGTGACCACGTATGCCTGTCAGGGTTTTCCATCACTTTTTTATTGATGTATCTATATCATGTGCATGGGATTTCTATGAATGTGTATATTCAAACCCTAGTTCTTCACCTTAGGTTAGGTAACTTTACCAAAAATGGGTTATTTTTTTCATGAATTAAAACTAAATTAAAAGGTCCCTCTATAAATAAACACTACCTACATACCCATTACTCCAAGGAGGGCCTCAAACATATGTAGTTCTCCCATAAGTGCAAACATGTGTGTAAAAAGGTGCAATATGTTATATGCAAGGGCAAGCAAATATTTAGCTTGTAACTTGACAAATACCACTCATAGGCTATTTCTTGAATGATTTAGACCTATAATATGACTCATCCTATGAGTGATATATAAATAGGGAAGAATAGGGTAGTATAACTTAGTTGTGTAATTTATTAAATGAGCTTGAATAGGTGCTTCCTTAGTATTTATTACATATGTGCTTGATAATGATGAATGGTATTGGTTTTGTAATTATACCATATCTTTTGAAAATATCTCTCAAAAAGGTTAGATAAGATAAATAAGCTAACCTGTGTGTTTTGATTTTTTTCAAATTGGATGACTTTTGAGGTACAAACAGTTGATAAGGAAACTAGACACTAACATTGACGCTAATGTCCAACTAAAAACATAAATGTTTGATAGAATAGAAAACCATTAAAGGTTTTTAACTAATAGTGAAGCATATAGATCATATTTTAAGATTTATATAGTGTATAGGTGATTTGGGTCATCATAATGATAGGTTTGAACTATAAGATAAGTAATTAGGCATAGTGAGATGGTAAACGTGAGCCTTTTGGCAGTTGAAAGGTCTAGGACTGAAGGGTTGAGCATGATTGGTATTTATCAAGTGTACAAGACTGAGATGTTATATATAATTATATCTTAGTATCTATATTTTTTTTCCTTTTTAATATAGTAATGCGCAAGGATGAAATTACTAGGTTAAAGGAAAGAAATGCATACCTGGGTGTGTAAAACACACCTTCCCTTTGGTGAAACCCTAGTGAAAGTTGTTTCTAGTGTATGACATGTAACCAAGATCATGTTACATTATAAATCAATGCATGTAATCTAAAATTGAATAATTGAAATGCTTGAAAATAAAATAGAGTAAGGAAGGAGTACACATGTGTTTCGATGCAACCATGTTGCCCCTTACCTCAATAAAGATGCTTCCTTATGAAAAATTGGAGTTGAAAAATAATAAAACATGAACCTTGGATATTTGAAGATTAAAATTTGGAGGGTAATTATGCCCCCAATCTGGTGCAAGGGTGAGTTGTGACATGATCATTGAGATCATTGAATATCAATCACATAGCTCAAATAAAAGTACAATAAAACTAAGTTAAGTGATATAACCAACTCAACATATAAAATAAAAGTAGTACTAAGGCCATTAAGAGTGTATAATCTCAACTAAACTATTCAAAGGAGCCAACTATAATATATAGGAAATGGTAAAAATAGTGCTTCTTGGTAAAAAATGGTACATCTTGGTAAAGTGTTTTGAATATGTATTTGAATTTTTTTTGTTCACTTTCATGTAATA
The DNA here is from genome assembly GCA_037957365.1 of Torreya grandis. Lineage (NCBI taxonomy): Eukaryota > Viridiplantae > Streptophyta > Pinopsida > Cupressales > Taxaceae > Torreya > Torreya grandis. Next base: position 1,072,501 of record JARHVA010000306.1, read on the forward strand.
TGCACCTCTGATGCATCTCAAGCTAAAGTATTTGTCAAAATTTAACCTCTACACTATAGTCTTGTATAATATATGTCACAATTCTAAAAAACTCTATTTCAAATTTGTAAAATTGGTGCCAAATGTATATGATTTTAACCCAACTATATATATGAATCATGTAAACTATATCAAATTTTTCTAATTACGTATGTGTGGATTCATGTTTCTATGACATAAAACCACTAGTATGGTCCCCATTTTGAGGTACGGGGAATGTAATATGGTAGTCACCTTACCTTAAAAGGATAAGATAATTGTATTTTTTATATATTAATCATATAGCATATACGTGTAACATGTCTAAGTAGATATATCAATGAAGCTCACAATATGTGATCACAAAAATCTCTAAGATGCATGATATAGATCATGGAAACATATATAAAGTAACAATATAAAATCAATCATACACACAAAAGTGCCCAATGTCAAACAAAAAGGGATATAAAGAGACCAAAAATAAGGGGCATGTTCAAATGCCACACTCTCAAAGGGAGGGCATATTCAAATGTCCATACAAAAAGAAATAATAATAAATGGCACAAGGTCCCAAAATAAAGAAATAGATTCAAATGTTCCACAAGTAATACAATAACAAGTAAAAGGTACACTCAACTAAGTGACGATGCGAATAAATTAATTATAAACAACCAACATAAGCATATCATACTAGTCCTTGCATATATGTGTTAGAAAAAATGTCACATAACATATCATATCAAGTAAATAGTCTCATATGTAAACTTGAGTATAGGCATGTGTAAGGGTTAACATAAAATCTCAACATGATGATGTAAAAGTGATCATAAAATAATATAACATGTATCAATCATTATAAAAGAAGTAGATGCCCCAAACGTAGTATGACACATGGGAAGAAGAAAGGTCCAACATTTGTATGTGTAAGTATCATGGGTTTGGTGTATGCATGTATCACACTCAAAAATGTGTGAAACATATGTGTATATAAAATAAATTATATGTTATCTACTAACATAAAGCAAACAACATAGATGCCAAGACACTAGTAAGCATGTGTATATTGAATATTTTTTTATTTTTGCTTTATCTGAATGTTTTGTATTTTCTTGTAATATTTGATTTATAACTTTTTTTGGAACATATTTGAAAGGAAAATGGTCTAACCTATGATATCATATTAGGGATCCTCATATGAAGCTCTAAACTCAGAATATGGTACATCAAACTAGTGATATTGCCAAGGGGAATGTATAAGTGTTATATCTAGAACTATAAAATATATGGTACTCTGTGCATGTCTCATAGGAATATATGGTTGTGAAGAGGTATATAAGGATTAGTTGTTCCTAGAACCCATTTTTTAGTGATATGTGGTTTATTTAATGTAACTATAATTAGAATGTGTTTATTTATTCTTAACAACTAGGTGGATCATGTAGGTGTAGATGTGGATTTTATGGACTCCATTATGTATCTTTGGTGCCATGATATCTAAAGTATTAGCCACCTAATAAAGGGGATTTCATGTTGCTTACCCTTTCATGCATGATTAATCTTAGTACATTTTATAATTAATTATTTTGGAATAAAATTCTCTTGTTTAAGTGGATGTTCATATGGTATTTCAAAAACTGTAATTACCTTTTTAGAATGAATGTATTTAATACACCAATGCATTGTGGAAGGTAAAAAACATAGATTATGTATGCAATGTTGTCCCAATAACATATGAAATAATCTCATGTATTGTATAATGAAAAGGGTAACAACCACATGTATTGAACCAACTTTTAGAGATTTTCCCATCTAATGCTCTAATTATTTTGGTTAAAGTGTATAAATCATCATGTGTATATCCTAAATGTTGAAGTAATATCATGGTACATATGTTCTCACCAGCACCACTATCAACCATAACATTGTATATAGTATGATGATCACGGTATGCTCTAGTAAACAATGAGTGAAGATCTGAATCATCATCCATAATTTCACTCACATTGAATGTGATAGAAGGTATTTGAACCATAAGAGGTATAGTGCATGTAAATGTCTCAATAATTTCATCTAATGGGTTCCCATAATATGTTGGATGAGGATGTGCATTATATGCCATTTACACTTTTGTATATTTATTAGAATGGTCTTGTAATTAATTGTTTAATATCTTCTAGTTTTGATGGTCATTAGGTTGGGATATTAAATCCTTTGGAGGGTCATCAAAGGCAATCTATTGATTCTCAACGAGGTCTTGAATATTGTGTTTCAAGGTATAAAATTTATTTTTAGAATGTGAAACACCTTGGTTTTAGTCACAATATGTATTGACATTGTATCCTTTTAGTAGAGCTTGACTTGTATTAGCCTCTATGGGAGGAGGGAGATATATGAAATGACACTCCACAAGATTCTAAAGAATGAGGCTAGAGACTCAGGTAATTGTGTAAATTGTCTCTTAGGTGCATTGGATAAGATGAGTTGCTTAGGATGCTATGACACTATATTAACCATTGTAGTTGCTTCATTTTTAAGTTCTATAGGTTTTATCTTGTAGCTTGGTTTAATATGAAACTTGGTAATAGATGTAGTTGGTGTGTTTGCTACATACTTAAGCTTATTCTATGAAATTAATTTCATTTCATGATCTCAAATAATATGGCATTAGTCATCAAAATATTTAAACTTCGTAAAGGCAATGGACTCATGTAATAGTGCAAGTAAAATTTTTTTAAATATGTCTTGAATATCTTTATCTTCCATTGGATTTGTCATTTGGGAAACATTGTTTTGTACCTCAAAACATATTAATTTATAGGTTCACTGGTTCCATGTTTGATCTTAACAATTTATGCAGATGACATACTTTCAGTGATGTTAATGAGAAGTGTGCTAGAAACTGATTTGCTAGAGGTTTGAATCCTTTCATTGATTAGATTGGTAAGATAGAACCATGTTAAATCATAGTCTTTTAGGCTCCTTAGAAATAATTTTGTCAAAATATTATCATTTGAATCATAATCTAAACATGCTTCATATAAATATTAGAGATGTTGTTCAGGATCACCCCTATCATGATAAAATGTGAACTTGGGTGCAACAAAAGTATTTGGAAAAGGTGAAAATATATATTAAGTGTTATATAATTATGTAATACATATTTTGAATCAATACCACAAGTTTATTTTAAATCCTTTTATTCAATGTTGGTAAACTTAGCTTCCTAGTATTGAATAACTTGGAGAAGAGTTTTTACAGTAGACCCATTGGGATTTAAATTTGATATTTGAGAAGTCACCAAAGGGGATGATAACACCGCTTTTATTGATGTGGGGATTAAAATAGGTAATCAAGTTAAAGTATTAATTATTCCCATGGATGATGTGGCAAGATTTATTTGATCTTTAGAGGATACTAATTTAAAAACATATCTCGTGCCCCCATTAAATGTAGTAAGAAATTTTGTGCTTAAGGGGAGGGAGATTGGAATGGATGTGTGATAGGAATATCCACTAGCCACAATATTTGTATCAATATATAAAAATGGTTGTTCACTAACACATTTGATTTTTTTTTATTATATCAATATATAACAATGGTTGTTCACTAATACATTTGATTTTTTTATTTTCCAATATAGTATTTAGGATCTTGTGGATATCTTCAGGTTTTTCCTGAATACACTCTTGAAATAATGCAATAGATTTTAATTCTTCTTGATCCAATTATTCATGCTCATTTTTTTTCATGTGTTACACTATCCTCATGATTAGATTCACCTTCTATAATATTTTTTTCATTATTTTTCTCATTGTCATTATTGGCACTCTCATTGTTAGCAGAATTTAACATGGTATTAGATTCAAACATTTTAGGTGGCCCAAGGGGTAGCTCAATATATTTAATAAAAATGTCAGCTAATCTAGTACTTTGCCCAAGTTGCATACAAATGATAGAACAAATGTGGATAAGTATGACAAACATAAACCTTAGAAGGTTGAAAACCCTAGAGCAATCTAGGATTTGCATTAAAATACTTGAAGGTCAGGTCCATCAAATGTTTGACCCTTTTTTGAGATTGGTTAGGGTTAAAGGGGTAGAATATCCTAATCAAATGGATAAATAAAACTATTATAGATCAATCTAATTATATTAATTTAAATAACATAATATATTGAATCTAGAAAATTACTATGGAAAGTACAATGTTATTTGATATTCTGATAATTAAAACACAAGGAATGGATAATACTTAGGTTATTTGTAGATGTGTAAGTGGAAATAAGTTATACAGAGGTGGAAGTAGGTAGGTTGAAGCTTAGCATCTAGTCATCAAATTCTAGAAATATTATTTCAGAGGACTATCATCCACCTATAGACACTTTCATCGATGCTTCTCTTCATAGATTAACACAACTATGTTGTACAAAATATTCACTATGTTACAAAGTGACCACCCATGCCTATTAATGTTTTATTTCACATATTTATTGATTTATCTATATTATGTGTATAAGATGTATATTATTATGTATTTCTCAAACCGTAGTTCCTCACCTTAGGTTAGGTCACCTTGCCAAAAATGGGTTAGTGGATTCATGAAGTTGATTTGACCTCAAGGACCCCTCCATAAATGAGTGTTACCTATATAGTCAATACTTCAAGGAGGGCCTTGGACACATGTATTTCTCCCCTAGGTGTGGGTTCATGTGTACAGAGGGTGCAATATGTTATATGCAAGGATAGGGAATGATCTAGCTTGTAACTTGATAAATACCGCTCACGAGATATTATTTGAATGTTTTAGACATGTAATATGATTGCTCCTGTGATTTATATATAAATAGGGAAGAATAGGGTAATATAACTCAATTGTGAAATTTATTGAATGAAATTGAATATGTGATTGCTTGGTATCTATTACATGTGTGCTTGATAACGATGAATGATATTTGTTTTGTAATTATACTACATCTTTTGAAATCATCTCAATGGAAGGGTTAGATAAGACAAATAGGCTAACCATACACTTTTTAAGATTTTCAATTTGGATAAATTTTGAGGTGCAAACACTTGATAAGGAAATTATACACTAGTGTGGATGTTAGTGTTCCTATGAAAATGCAATTGTCTAGCATGATATAAAATTGTTGAAGGTTTGTAACTAACAATGAAGGACACATTTCATATTTTAATATTTTTTTAGTGTACAAGTGATCTAGGTCATTATAATTATAGGGCCAAACTATAAGATAATTAATTATGCATAGTGATATGGCAAACATGAGCCTTTCAGTATCCAGAAGGTCTAGGACCGAAGGGGAGCCGTGATTGGTATTTGTCAAGTGTACAAGACTAAGATGTTATATATAATTAAATTTTAGTATCTACAAAGAAAGAGAGATAGAGAGAGAGAGAGGTTATGTATCCTTTTATAATACATTGGTCTCCATATTAAAGAAAATATTGATAGAAATTGAAAGAGATTGGTGTTTTTAGATATTTCATGCCCTATTAGTATGCCAAATGTTGATTAGCCTAAATATTTTTACCTTGGTTTATGGGGTAAAATTGGTGTTTCTAATAGATATATACATTTTATCTCTACCTTGATGGTTAGAGAAATATACTAATTTTTTTCACACAAATACTTAGAAGAGAATAGATCATTTCCTCCTAATTTTAAATAGTGACTAAAAACAATGAAAATTTGGATAAAAAACTCACAACCAAGGAGCAATAAAAACACCACAAAATTATCTACATACACCCCCCTTAATATTAAATTGGTTGGAGACATAATAAGATATGATTATCATAAAAAACCACTTTGAAGTGGATTACGACTAGGCATGTCAGAACCATTTTAAGAACTTTGAATGGCTATAGGATGAAAGATTAAATCTTTGAGGACTACCTATTGAGATAGAAAAAATGTTGAGGTAGATGATCCAAACACACTAGAAATCAGGGAGGTACTTCAATTAAAATTTTGTGTTAAGAGAGCCATTAATGACACATTTTAAGACAAAGGTTTCCTAAGAAGCAAACACCAAACGCGATTGTCAAATACCAGTCTATGCCTTCAAGTAATGATAAAGAATATCCATGAGGGAACATAACTACAAAGACAAAGAAAATGGAAGTGTTAAAGCTAATGATAAATCTACTTTACAAAGCGAAAAGGCACCTCACAAAACTCCAAATTACATGCAAGTGTATCACAATGGATCACAAACACCATTATCTATAGGTCAAGGAATACTAAATAGTACAAATATATTTATAAATACCATTTTGTCTTATCAAAAAACATGTGTGTTGATCCATTATAATCACCAATTCAAAAAGGAAATGGTGTTGAATTTGAGGATACCTTTAAAACTAGATTATGTCAAACATACAAGGACTACCTAAAAATAATGATATGAAGTAGTACATCATTATATAATAGGATCACAACAAAGAATAGTACAAAAAAACTCATAAATAAATTTTAGGAGTTGGCATGTCTCATTATTCAAACACCCAAAAGCTAAAAGATGTTGGGAGGGAAAATATCAATCCATAAAATAATATAGTTACTTGTTGAAAGTGTCAAATATACATACAAGGTGATACACATAAGTACTAAATTAATATATCTCTATGATCAAGGAATGAGTGGTATGCAATCGCCACTCAAGGTGAGAATCAAGCACTCACAACCCTATCAAAGGGAATAGATGGTGATCCATCTCTAAAAATGCCAAGGGATAACTAATAATACCCCATATAATGTTATTCTATAACAAGGTAGAAGGATACATATCTTCAATATGGGTCTTGAAAAACAAGTGAGTAATTATGATTACATCATATGATGAAGCCAATCAATGTTAAAAATGAATAAATATGGAACAAAATACCCCATGCCTAAATTAAAATATATAAAAATAAGTAAATGATGTCAAATCATAAACAAAACTACACCACTACATTCCTATTATAAAAATAAATAATTTAAAAATAATTGTATTGAAGAATACTCCATAGTGTAAAAGATACCACAATTTTAAATGGGAGTGGTCTAAGTGCCATTTTAAAAAAATAACAAGAACATTAGGTTTAATATTTAAAAACCATGCATACCATTGTGAAGCTTTTGAAAATATACACATAGTGGGAAAAAAATACTGAGAAAGGCCTATGTATGACCAAGATATAGCAGGTCAAATAGAGTGCCAAAAATAGAGCTCATCGAAGAGGGACCGTGTGCAACAAATTGACCAAACCTACGAAAAATTGTTTTGGAGAACTCCAAAACTAGCAAAATAATTATGTTCTTACACATTTCTAAAGATAAAACATAAAATTTATTTTTGTATTTTGCATGTTTTTTTTTTGTTTTTTTCAAAAAATAATACAAAATGATTTTGTTTTTGCCAATGAGATGTAGAAGGACTGGTGGAGTGGTATGGTTTTTCCCAACCCCACCCAAGTTCGAATCCCAGAGGGCATTTATAAGATAGATATGGCCATTTACTCAATGGTTTCAATGTGATCAAGTGTCAATGGTTCTATAGTTCTCTCAGGGATTGGGCCCCTGGTTTGTGCCCCAAAATCAGTTATAGCTCCGGTCAAAAAGCGAAGTACCAATCTAAAAAATATATAAAATTATTTTTAATTATTATATTTAAGTTTAGAATCACAAAAAAAATTGTAAAAAGACCCTACTTGGCCTTTTTTAAAACTTTGGGAAATTGACCATCTGAACTCCATTTCGTATGAAATAAAAGTCAATTTTGACTTTTTCAGATGTTATAGATATGATGTTGAGGTTGAAATATCTCCATGAATCTTAAAAGATATGAATTTAAAATAGAACCTTTAAATCAACAAGAAGATAAAAACTCCATAAATATGAAAATAAGTGATTTTAAATGCAAAAATCACCCTTGCAAATGAAGCAAAGATTTGGAAGATCTAATTTTGTATATATTTTTAGAATGGACCAAAATAATAGAATATGAAACCTCAAGACACACACCCTCTTTTATATGAAAGACAAAAATTGGGCAAGAGGACCAATGGTCATCCTCACGTGTGTACAATAATGGTACAATAAAATTAGATGTTATTCACCCAAAACCTCTTGTCTATTTATTATATACGTAAAAAGGTAGAGGTGGATAAAGAGGCCACTATAATTATCAAAATTGTCAATATAATAAATGGTCTATTTGAGGATAAGTTGTACAAATAATAGTTTCTTATGTTAGGTGATGAAACTAAGAACTAACAAAATTAAAATTTCAATAGGCAATATTTCTCAAAATTTCTTGAGCACTAATATTTATTGATTCTACATGAATGAATACATAAATTTATTTAAATAAAACTCAACTCGAAATCATAGTTTACATGTGAAATTTAAAAATCTAAATAAATACAAAGCTACCCAGAGCTAACTAACCCAACTATTTTTAGAAACTTTTACATGCAAGCTTAGACGGCCCTAAAAACATTCATTTATCCCCCACACACTAAAGTCACACTAATATATGAATTTCAACTCAAGTTCATGTTTGATTACAATGATATCTAATTTTTAAAATTCTAAAATTGTCAAAAAATACTTATAATGTAATTGCAGACACTTATATGGTCACTTATGGCCTTCAAAATATATGAAAATCAACCCTAATTGGCTAAATTAATCTATGGCTGCATTATCCTCTTTGAGATATTCATTTTTTCTTAAAAATAACTCAAACAAATTCCCAAACATAAATTTATGGCCTCCAAAAGATAGGTGTCTATGTCATTCTCCTCTGATTGAATACAACTCATCTCATGTGTGTTACCATGATTATACTCTTACCATTTACTCTAAGCAATATTATTCAGCTCCCATTCTAAAATCCAAGTGTTGTCTTCATGTTGTATTCTTTCCCACTGCGCCAAATACCTATTATAACTGCCTTGTCTTATGTTCACTATCTTTTTATCTAGAACCCTATATTTTTTTTCTTATTCCTTAGTAACTTTTGCTTCTAATTCACTTATTCACAAAATTACCCTTCATCATATTTTCCATGAAATGCATATAAATATGAAACATTAAATATTGGATAAAAATTAAAATTTTATGGTAAACTCACCTCATAAGCATTGTCGTTGATTTTATTCACAATTTTACATGGACCAATCCTCTTTGGGGAAATATTTCTTTTCTCAAATACACCATCGACAAATGTCATTCTTCAAATACCTTTGGCCTTTGTGTTTCATCTACTACTACCGTATACTTGTCATTACTTCCCTGTAGCTTCCTTCTTACTTCTTCTTGCAACTGTTGTATGTGTTACGCAAAATATTCTACCTCATCACTAGCCCGCTTTGCAATTGGTAATTACACCAAAACTAAAACACCCTTAGGATTTCTAGCATAAAATATATGAAATGGTGATTTACATGTTGATTTATTCATATAACTATTATATTAAAACTCATCTTGTGGTAAAGCCAGTACCATTGCTTGGGATTCTCTCCAACTATGCATCTCAACAAATTTCTCAAATTTTAGTTTACTACTTCTATTTGTCCATCTATTTATGAGTATTTTGCACTACTAAATTTTAGTTTAGTTCCTAGCTTCTACCATATAGTCCTCCAAAAATAGCATATAAATTTTGTATTTCTGTATGAAGTAATTATTTTTGGAACACCATGTAATCTCACAACATCTTTAAAAATTCAATCTACTATTTTAGTGGAATCATTTATTTTCTTACATGAAATAAATGAACCATCTTAGAAACCATGTTTACAACAAAAAAATAAAATCATTACCTCTTTGTGTGTTTGGAATCCCCAATACAAATTGCATAATTAAATCTATCCACTGTCCTCTTGGTACTAGTAATGGCATGTATAACCTTGTGTTCTATGTATAGACTTTATCCACTTGGGTTATCATGCATCTTGAAACACATCTTGCCATATCTCTCTTCATCTTTGGCCAAAAATACTTCTCCACCAAATATATCATCTTATTCTTACCAAAGTGTCCACCCAAACCACCACTATGTATTTTCATATAATATTATCTCTCATAGACCCAACTGGAATACATAAGTGTTTTTCCTTGAATATATACCCATTATATATAATATATTCATCATGAAAATACCTATCTCACATGCTAATGGATTTATACGATATATCTTCAAAAACTTTGGATCAATATCATATAATTCCTTAATAACTTCAAATCCAACTACTTCACTCACTATAGTAGTTAACAACACCACTTCCCTGCTCAAAATATCAACTCTATGTTTCAAATTTTCTGATCTATTTTCAAAATAAAATCATATCACTACATAAGGGACACCAAATTTGCATGTATACTATTTAAATTATTTTGAGTGTTCACATACTTTAAGGCCTCATGGTCTATAAGTAAGATAAACTCATTAGGCATTAATTAAGGCCTTTAGTGTCTTAGTGCTTGTGCAATGGCATAAAATTCAACATCATGTGTATAATATTTCTTTGTTAACTCATTCAAATTTTCACTAAAATGCGATATTGGTACTATTCTTGAACTATAACAACACCAATACCCACATGTGAAGCATCAAAATCTACCTCAAACACTTTGTTAAAATTGGGTAATGATGTTTTTCTATCACCTTCTTCCTCAACAATTAAAAGCTTTCTATTGTTGCCCTTGTCCACACAAATTATTTTCCCCTCATGTAATATATTATTAGTACAAGCCTTTGAAAATTCTTACCTATGATATGCTTTTTTTAATATGCCACTCAACAATTGCCTTTACCTTTTCTTCATCCATTCTTACACCAAATTTTGAAACTATAAATCTTAAAAATACCAACATTTTCTACATCAACTTGCTCTTATTCAAATTTTCATAGAGATTATCCTTTCTTAATAATTCTAATACCATTCTCAAATTCTTTAAGTTCTCTTTTGTACTCTTACTGAATATTAAAATAAACCACTACAAACTTACTAATGTAATTTCATAGTATTGTGTTCATCGTCCTCATAAATGTGTTGGGTATATTGGAAAATCCAAATAACATCACCATCCAATCATATAAGTCATCCTTAGTCTTGAATGTTTTTTTACATTCATCTCCTTCACTAATTTTAATATGATAGTAACCACTCCGTAAATCAAAATTAGTGAAGTATTTATCTTTTGCAAGCACATCCATCATATCATCTAGGAAAAGTATAAGAAATATGTATTTGATGGTGATTTTATTGATTTATCTACTATCCAAACACATCCTCCATGTTCCATATTTATTTGTATTTAGTAATACTAGGGTTTCACATGGATTCATGATTTCCCTCACCACACCCTTCCTCATCAATTTAGTAACATGTCTATTCAACTCTAGATGCTCTATTAGACTCATCATGTAACCTACTTGATTGGGTAGATCTGACATTGGAAACAAATCGATATGATTTTGATTGTCACTCTTTGGTAGTAAACCATTTGAAAACTCATCAGAGATAACATCTACATATTCTTTCAACACTTATGCTAGTATTTTCACAACTTAGGTTTCTTCTTTCTTCGCTATTAATGTATAACAACAACTTGTCTTCTTCATGTCTTTGATTGTTTTTTTATGGATAATGCTTTCTACCTAGTATTATTATTTAAGAGGTAATAAAACTAAATTTACACCATCTTTCTAAATAGTATATTTATTCTTTGTTCCATCATAAATTACTTTCTTGTCATATTGTTGTGGTCTTCCCAAAAATACATGGCATGCATCCCTTGGGATAACATCACACCATATTTCATCCATGTAATTTTACCTTATATAAAACTTGATTAAATACCTTTTATCTATTGTAACTTCATCCTCTTTCTTAAACCATGAAATTTTAATAAGGATAAGGAGGCTTTTCACATTGCAGACCTAGTTTCTCTACCCTTTTTTTAGAAGCCATATTTTTAGAACTGCCACCATCAATAATTACTATACATATCTTACCTCTTGAAGTATACTTTGATTAAAAGATATTTGTATGAAACCATGAATCACCACCTTCTTTAATCTACACATATTCTTTCCTTGAAATTATCATTATTCTCTTCATCATGATATTTTTTCCTATGTCTATTGTAACTTTGATATTTTGTTCTTCTATCTCAGCTTTAACCAAATTCACTCTTAGTCAATCCTCTTGCCTCCTTTATTTTTCATGATAGTGTGGACACTCAAATGCTATGTGCTCTTCTCTACCACATTTGTAACAAACTTAAGGTATATGCGGACCATTCTATCCTCTTCCACCACCATAACCTCCACTTCTCTGAAATCCTCTTCCTCTTTGTTTATTTTGAAACCCTTGTCTATTATCCTTTCATTTTCCATCCCATGTGATGATTCTCCTCTAGTGGAATTAAACCCATATTGTACCCTTACTAAATATTATTCTCACCTTTTTGGCCCAGTTAATCTTATAAAACCCTATATTTTCTATTTTTATTATGCCTTCAAAGATAATTGATAAGCCTCTTCCATGTTATTTATTCTATGCATGCTCAATTAATCTTGAATATAAAATTTTAAACCATTTACATACCTGGTAGCCATCTTTTCTTTTATTTTGTCATGCTCCACTCATATGGATAAATTTTAAAACTCATATATATATTCTTATACACTATGATATTTTTGCCTTAAATTTGAAATATCCTATAAAGGGTTTATGCATAATCTACATAAAATAAAATTCTCTCTCAACTTCTTCTTGATCTTGCTCCAAGTCTTGATCTTTTCTTTACCCTTTATTTGTCTCTCTTTCTTTAGGTGATCCCACTTAATTATTTCATGACCCTTCAAATTTGTGCATGAAAACTTAACTTTATTTTCTTCATTTATAATTATCCATTTGAAAAAATTATCCATACTATTTAATCACTCTATCAACTCTTCTAGTTTTAAACTTCTTCTATAGTTTGAAACTTCCAACTTGATTCCTTTGTTCCTTTCCTCTAAGGCCCTAAAAACCATTTATTCAATTGATTGTGGTTGTTATTATTATTATTATTTAAATTATTCTTCATTATCTATTTCTTTATTTGTTTCATCTCCCTCTTACCTTTATCTTTATTGTGTGACAATTACAGTCAATTCTTCCACTTGCCTCTGTAGATGTTACATAGTTTTGTTTATATGTCCAATTCCTCATCATAATCTTTCCATTTTTTAAACATATTATTTATTCACATAATTTTATTCCACAATATACTTTCAAAACCCAATAAAAATATCACAAAGATATTACATCCAAGAGTTCAACCTATCCTGATACTAGATGATGAAACCAAGAACTAGTAAAGAAAAATTATAATAGGCACAATTTCTCAAAAAAAATTGATAAATAATGTGTATTTATTCTCCATTAATGAATTAAAATAATTACATAATTTTTTTTTTTTAAAAACTCAACTCAAAATTGTAGTTGACATGCAAAATTAACAAATATAAACAACTTATAATTTAGTTAAAGTACCATGTTATTTTTAGCAACTAATATTTTTAAAAACTTTTACAGGCAAGATCATATAGACCTAAAAATATCTATGTATCCCATACACACCAATGGACAAATTTAAACTCAAGTTCATATCTAGTTACAAAGATATATAATTTTTAAAACTTTAAAATTGCTTTAAAAATAATTAGAATACATTTTAGACCCTTGTATGGTCATTTATGACCTTAAAAATATATTTAAGTCAACCCTAACTAGCTATTGATACATATGGATACCTTCCCCTCTCTGGGATATTCATTTTTAAAAAGTGAGAGCTTAAATAGGTTCTCAGATCAAAATTTATGGTCTCCACAAGATAGGTGTTTACATCATTCTCCTTTAGTTGAAAATAACTGAGACCCTTAGTCTTCTTCAAATCCCTTTGTGAAATCCAAGTGTTGTCTTCCTTCTCACTGTTACAAATACTTTTTATAGTTGACTTGTCTTATGTTCACTATCTTCTTATCCAGAACTTGTGTTATCTTTTCTTTATTCTTCCTTGATACCTATTGCTTCCAATCCACTTATTCACCTTATTTGCATTCATCATATTCTCCATGAAAAACACATAAATATAAAACATTAATACTATATGAATATAAAAATTATTTCATAAACTCACCTCATAAGCATTGTCATTGATTTTATTCACAATTCTACATAGACCAATCTTTTAATACTTCAGCTTGTTGTATGTTCCTTGGGGAAATATTTATTTTTTAAAATATACCATCACCAAATATTCTTATTCAAATAAATTTGTATTTATTGTTACATTTTTTGTTGGATTATACTTGTCATTAATTTCATGTAGTTTTCTTCTTACTTCTTGTAACTATTATAAGTGCTTTACAAATGTTTATACATCATCACTAACTCAATTTGTAATTGGTAACTACAAAAAATATAAAACACCCTTAGGATTTTTGGCATAAATAATATTAAATGATGAGTTCACCATTGATATATTCATGAAACTAGTATTTATAAACTCAGTTGGTGATAAAGCCAAGTCACATTGCTTGGGATTCTCTCCAACTATGCATTTCAAGGAATTTCCTAGGCTCATGTTTCCTATTTTTTTTTCTATCTATTTATGGGTGGTATGCACTACTAAATTTTATTTTATATCCTATAATCTTCCATATAATCCTCAAAATTTGACTTTTAAATTTTGTATTTATGTTTGAAGTAATGGTTTTTGGAATACCATGTAATCTCACAACATATTTAAAAAACATATTTGCTACTCTAGTGGCATCATTTGTTTTCTTACATGAAATAAAATAAACTATATTATAAAACCTTTCTATGATAGAAAAATCATTACCTCTTTGGGTTTTTTGAGGCCCTAATACAAAGTCCATAATCAGATCTATTCATAGTCCTCTTGGTACTGGTAATGGCATGTAAAACCTTATGTTTTGTGCATGACATTTAGCCACTTGGCATATCTTGCATCTTGAAACATACCTTGCCAAATCTCTCTTCATTTTGGTCAAAAATACTTCTCCTCCCCTGAAGTTATTATCTTATTCTTACCAAAGTTTCCACCCAAACCAAAACTATGTAATTATCTTATAATATTATTTCTAATAGAGCCAACCAAAATACATAATTGTTTTCCCTTAAAAATATACCCATATTGAATAAGATATCCATCATTAATAATACATATCTCACCTATTAATGGATTTTTTCACTACTCAAATATCTTCCCAAAATATGGATAAATATCATAGAATTTCTTAACAACTTCAAATCCAACTACTTCACTCACCATAATAATTAATAGTGCCACTCAATTGATCAAAGAATCAACTAATTTGATTATTCTTTCTTGATTTATATTTCAAAACAAATGTGTATCCCTATAATAAGGACACTCACTTTACACATTTATTATTTAAATTATTTTAAGTGTTTACATACTTCAGTGCCTCATGGTCTGTAAATAGGATAAACTCCTCAGGCACCATGTAATGCCTTCAATGTTTCAATGCTTATATAATGGCATATAATTCAACATCATATGTAAAATAATTCTTTCTTACCTCATTCAAATTATCACTAAAAGATGTTATTGGCCTTCTTTATTGACTTAACAGAACACCAATACCCACATGTGAAGCATAAAAAATACCTCAAACACTTTGTTATAATCTAGTAATACTAAAACATGTTTTTTTATCACCTTTTTATTAAATAATTGAAAGCTTTTTGTTGGTGCGCTTCTCCACACAAATTCCTTTCCCTTTATGAAATTTGTTATTGGTGAAAAAATACCACCGAAATTATTAATGAACTTTATATAAAAAAAATTTAAACCATGGAAACTTATTACCTTTTATATATGCTTCTTGGAATAGGCCACTCAATAATTTCCTTTACCTTTTCTTCATCCATTCTTACACCAAATTCTAAAACTATAGATTAAAAAAATACCAAACTTTTCTACAGAAACTTGTAGTTCTTCATATTTGTACAAAGATTCTTCTTTATTAACATTTATAAAACCATTCTCAAATGCTTTAAATACTCCTGAATAATCTTACTGAATATCAAAATATCATAAAAATAAACCACTAAAAACTTACCAATATAATATTTTAACACTATGTTCATCATCCTAATAAATGTGTTAAGTGCATTGGACAATCCAAATGACATCACGATCCACTCATATAAGTCATCCCTAGTCTTGAATTATATTTTCCATTAACATCATGATTATGAATCTAATATTAACATATCCTTAAATCAATCTTAGTAAAGTATTTATCTTCCACAATTACATCCATTACACCATCTATGCAAAGCATAGAATATATATATTTGATGGTGATTTTATTGATTGCTCTGATATCCACACACATCCTCTATATTCCATTTTTTTTAGAGTTAGCAATGTTGGGATTGGACACAAAATCATGCTCTCCCTCACTACACCCTTTCTAACCAATTCAATAACATGTCTATTCAACTCTATATGTTTTATTAAATTCATCCTATAAACTGCTTGATTGGGTAGAGATAATCCTGTTAGAAATATTGTCATTGATGTCAAAGGTCTAACAATATTGGTAACAAAGGCCCCATAGCATTTAATGTCTAAATATGTTTTTAATGTTCATATCTTTGCTAAATTGTGTTAATATTAATTAAATATTAATGAATATATTTTTGGTTGCATAAAGTCAAAAGAGGGCCCATGAAGAAGTCAAAGAGACACCAAGTAAAGATAAAAGAGGGAAAGGATGCATTTTCCCATGAAGGGTCACCATGTGACTTTTCATATGAAAGAATTTGAAGGGTCATGAAAGTTTGGTGACAGTTTCCATGTGAATTGAAAGGTCATAAAGGGTGAATGCCAAAGGTCATTTGGAATGCTATAAAAGGAGGCTTGGGAAGCCATTTGTAATAAGCAAGGAAGAGCATGGTTTGTAATTTTTATATCTAGCTTAGAAGAGTAGAGGAGAGAAAAGAAAGAGATATAGTAGTGTGCTATCATTTGTTGAGAAAGCGACATTGAAAGATAGATTATGTTTTATACACAAAGGGTTTGGTGCTCCTGTGGATTGGTGCTCACAAATCATTGTTGTGTTGGTGCTTAGCAAAGGGGTTGGTACTCCTACAAGTTGGTGCTTGAGAACTTTGTAAACTTGAGTTCGTACTCATTTATATACTTGAGATTATTCTCTATGGTTTTTCCCACTTTGGGTTTCCATGTAAAATATAGTGTCTCTCTCTCTCTTGTGTGGTGATTGTTATTGCTTTCAATTTTATTGCATATCTTGAATGTATGATGAAGTGGCTAAAGCAAAAGGAATTTGATTAAGTAAAATATATATCCCATGCTTAATAATTGGTATTAGAGCAAGTTCCTCTGAAAAGAGTTTAACATCTTGAAGGTAGATCAGGGAAAGCACAAGATGGCCAAGCAGATAAGGAAGGAGAATCAAGAGTTGAAATATGTGGTCAAGGCTCTTAAAGAGAAGGTATGTATCTTGGAATCTAAGCTAGTTTTAGAAACAAAAGAAGATAAGATGTCTATTCAGAATTTTAAGAATCAGCTAGAGGTTGCATTTTCAAGTTTGAGATCAAGAGAAGAAGACTGTGATCAGTTGAAGGCTGAGTTAGGTTCTTTGAAGGATAAGCATGAGATACTCATAGTCAAGGTTGAGAAATATCATGAGATATCAGTCCAAGGTAAGAAGGATGAAAGTTTGAAGGGAAAATTGAAGAAGCCAATCATGCATCCCACTGCTTTCAGGTTTTCAAATTATTTTCATGGCCATTATTTTCTTTGTCATCATGTTGGTCATAGGGAAAGAGACTGTTTGAGGAGAAGCAATCAGTCAAAGGGAGATCTCAGTCCCCTTCAAGTAAAAGGTATGAAAAATGTTGTTTGTTTTTGTTGTCATAAGGTTGTTCATATTGATAAACTATTTCCAAATGGAGTAAAGATATTCTCAAGGTATGTTAAAGGCTATGGAGCCCCTAAAAGGTATGATAAGGGCCAAACTTAGGTTTGGAGACCTAAGATAGTGAATACTAGTCCTAAGTAGCCTGCAGATCAAAGAGAATATCTTGTTACTATTGAGCATTAACCTTGTCAAGATGATAGTGCGTTAGAAGGTAAGATAGTTGCAAGAGTTAAGAAGATGAACAACATCATGGATGTTGAGGTTAGTGAGTCAAAGAAGTTAAACATGCCTAATCAGTCTTATGGATGCAAAAGGATCAAGGAAGTAACAGAGGAGATGTGGGCATATCCTGGGTTTACTTTGTTCTAGGACCCTTTGTGTGGGGTGTCTCTTCTAGGCTTCAAGGAG
Source organism: Torreya grandis (assembly GCA_037957365.1). Lineage (NCBI taxonomy): Eukaryota > Viridiplantae > Streptophyta > Pinopsida > Cupressales > Taxaceae > Torreya > Torreya grandis. The sequence continues at coordinate 1,090,941 of JARHVA010000306.1, forward strand.
ACACTTTAAAAAAAAATGAAGCATGGTGGACGCATGTTGGGTCTTGGTTATGTTGCATGACAAGAAAGTCATGAAAGTGAGTTGATAGATTAATTTGTATATCAATTGAGGGGGAGAAGTATATGAATAGGTACAGGAACAGGTTCAAGAATAGGTACAAGAACACACATATAGGAAGAAGTACAAGAATAGGTAGAGGAATAGGTTTAGGAATAGGTATAGGAAAAAGTACAAGAATGGGTCCAAAAAATAGGATGCTACAATAAGGGGGAGTTACTGTATGTTTTTTAGTTGGTACTATGTGCAGGTTGGCATGTGCATTACAGGTTTCAGGATGTGGCAATTTCAGTTTTAGGTTTCCATCAATGACAAAGGGGGAAATTTTTGGAAATATTGTCATTGATGTCAAAGGTCTAATAATATTGGTGACAAAGGCCCCATATCATTTAATGTCTAAAGGTGTTTTTAATGTTCATATCTTGGTGAAAGTCTGTTAATATTAATTAAATATTAATGAGTATATTTTTGGTTGCATAAAGTCAAAAGAGGGGCCTTGAAGAAGTCAAAGAGTCACCAAGTAAAGACAAAAGATGGAAAGGACGCATTTTCCCATGGTCACCTTGAGGAATTCAAAGAGTCACAAGATAAAGACAAAAGAGGGAAAGGATGCATTTTCCCATGAAGGGTCACCATGTGACTTTCATATGAAATAATTCAAAAGGTCATGCAAGTTTGGCACCATTTTCCATGTGAATTGAAAGGTCACAAAGGATGAATGCCAAAGGTCATTTGGAATGCTATAAAAGGAGGCTTGGGAAGCCATTTGTAATAAACAAAGAAGATCATGGTTTGTAATTGTTATATCTAGCTTAGAAGAGTAGAGAAGAGAAAATAAAGAGATATAGTAGTGTGCTATCATTTGTTGAGAAATCAACATTGAGAGATAGTTTATGTTTTATACATAAAGGGGTTGGTGCTCTTGTGGTTTGGTGCTCACAAATCATTGTTGTGTTGGTGCGTTGGTGCTCCTACAAGTTGGTGCTTGAAAACTTTGTAAACTTGAGTTGGTGCTCATTTTTATACTTGAGATTGTTCTCCATGGTTTTTCCCACTTTGGGTTTCCACATAAAATCTGGTGTCTCTCTCTCTCTTGTGTGGCACATGTTATTGCTTTCAGTTTTATTGCATATCTTGAATGTATGATTAAGTGGTTAAAGCAAAATGAATTTGATTAAGTAAAATATATATCCCATGCTTAACAAATCCTTGAATCAAATCAATATGATGATGAATGTACCTCTTTGGTGGTCAACCATATGGAATATCATCAATTATAACATCTTCATATTTTTTTGACACTTTTTTTTGTTTCTAGTGGTATTTGCACAACTTGTGTGTCTCTTTTCTTTTTTATTAATGCATAATAAAAACCTATCATCTTCATGTATTTGATAAATTATTTTATGGACAACATGATTTCTACCTACCCTTATTCTTTGAGATGTAAAAAAAAGCAACTTTGTACCATCTTTTTAAAAAGTATATGTATATTCTTTGTTTCATCATGAATTGCTTTCATGGCATATTACCATGGTCATCCCAATAACACATGGCACACATCCATTAGGATAAATCACACCATATTTCATCCCTACAAGTTTTTTCCTATTGAAAACTTGATCAAACACATTTTACCTACTGTAACTTCATTCCATTTCTTAAACTGATAAATCTAGAAAGGATAAGGATGGTTTTCCCATTGTAGACCTAGTTTCTCTACCTTTTATTTAGAAATCAAATTCTTGAAACTACCACCATAAATAATTACTTTACATATATTACCTCTTAAAGTACACCTTATTCAAAAAATATTTGTATGCATCCATGAATCACCACCTTATTTAATTTTCACCTGTTCTTTCCTTGGAGCTATCATTTTTCTCCTCATCATGAGATTTTCTCCTATGTCTGTTGCAACTTCATTATTTTATTCTTTTGTCTCACCCTCAGCCAAATTCACTCTTGGTTGATAATATTTCCTCATTTATTATTCATGATATTGCATACACTCAAATTCTCGATACTCTTCTTCTCCACATCTAAAACAAACATAAAGTCTGTGTAGATCATTCCAGCATATGCCACCACCATAACCTTTATCTCTCTAAAATGTTCTTCCTCTTTGTTGATTTTGAAACCCTTGTCTATTATCCTATTGATTTTCCATCCCATGGGATGATTCTCCTATAATTGGATTAAACCCACATCATCCTCTTACTAGAGATGATTTCCCCCTTTTTGGCCCAATTAATATTCTAAAATAATCTTGTATATTCGATTTTTCTTCTATCTTTGAAACTAATCGGTAAGCCTCTTTCATGATATTATTTTATGCATACTTAATTCATCTTGAATAAAAAACTTTAAGCCATTTACATACCTTGTAGTCATATATTCTTCTATTTATTCATGCTCTACTTGTATGCATTACTTATAAATCACATCTATATAGTCTTGTACACTATGATCTTTTTGATTTAAATTCTGAAATCTTTTGTAGAGCATTTATGAATAATCTATAGGAAGAAATTTCTCTCTCAACTTCTTCTCCATATTTGTCCAAATCTTGATTTTTTTTACCCTTCAATTTTTTGCATGAAAACATCACATTCTTTTATTCTTTCATACTTAATTTGAAAAGCTTCTCCATACTTTTTAACTAGTCTATCAACTCATCTAGTTTTAAACTTCCTTCATATTCTAAAACTTTCATATTGATTCCCTTGTTCTTTCCCTACAAGACCCTAACCATCCTTTATTAAATTGATTTTGGTTCTTATTATTATTATTATTCTTTCTAAATTTATTCTTCATGCTTTGTATCTTCCTTTATTCCATCTCCCTCTTGCCTTTGTCTTTGACACGTGACAATTACATTGAGTTTTTCCACTTGCCCCTATATTGTTGCATAATCTTGTTCATTTGTGCAATTCCTAATCATCATATTTCCATATTTTATACCTATTATTCAATCACATATTTTTCTCCCAAAATATAATTTAAAAATGCAATTAAAATTTCACAAAAATATTACCTCCAAGAACCAAACCCGCTCTAATACTAGATGATGAAACTAGGAACTAATAAAGTAAAATTTTAATAGGAACAATTTATAAAAATTTATTGAGAGCTAATATTTATTTATTATCCATAAATTAATTAGAATAATTACATAAAGGTATTTAAATAAATCTCAACTCGAAATTAGAATTGACATGCAAAATTAAAAAAGTTAAATAAATTAAAAGCTACCTAGAATTAACTAACCATGCTATTTTTAACAAATTTTATATGCAAGCTTGGACATGCCTAAAAATATCCATTTATACCACACATACCAAATGCATACTAACGGATGAATTTCAACTCAATTTCATGTTCACTTACAAAGATATATAATTTTTTAAAATTCTAAAATTGCCAAAAAATAATTAAAATGAAATTTTGGATAGTTAAATGGTCACTTATGCCCTTCAAAATATATGTAAATTGAATTTAATTAGATATATTGGATTATGGTTGCATTATCCTCTCTAATATCTTAATTATTAAAAAGATCTCAAATAGGTTCCTGAATCAAAAGTTATGCCCTCCGCAAGATAAATGTTTGTATCATTAAGTGCATTCTAATAATAAGATCTGGGTAAGATTTACATGCATGAAAATAATCACCAATATCAAGTTGATATTAATCCATACAAAAGTGAATATGTCATAATATACATTGGCATCATGATGGAGGTATTATTTTTTCCATCAAAGCTCGTAATCAAACATCTAAAGTAAGTATTCATTTTTCCTTAACTATTTTACATAAGTATGATTCTCTTGACAATGGTGATGAAGTATCTTCTAAGGATTATTTATAAGGTTTGATGAGAATCATGGCAACACAAAATTTAATTCACAAGACTTTTCTTTGAGTGAATGTAGTTGGGTGGAGTTACAAGAGTTTGATTAATTGATCTGTAAAGATCCCTATTAAAGTGATCTAATGTCTTATCTCATGTAACGTTTTCTTTGCCTAGTTATATTATCAAACTATTGTATTTATCTTGATAGGGTCACGGATAGGATTTATTTAGTTTGAAGTGTATTTATTTTTCATCTATTATGAATAAGTTGCACATGATCAATTGGACAATCTCAATGATTACATTATTTCTATAGTCAAAAAGCTCCATTCGATTGTTTATTCAATATAATTAATTAGTGTATAAATATGATATTTTTGAAGGTTTATGATAGGCTATTTTTGAATCATTGTAAACAAGGTTACATATTCATCTTAAATTTTTAATAAATCTTGTGGAATATAATGATTGGAGATTGATCAAAGAGGCTTCAATATAAGTTATTTTTCTACCTCTACATCTATAAGTCATATGTACCTAATAAAACTACTTCATCTTCTTATTCAGGATTATATAAGCCAAGTGGCATAATTATGATGTGCATAAAAGATCTACATATGGTAGGAATAGGGTCTTTTATTATCCACCTTGCCTCACATTAGTAATTATACTAATGTCCCTCAACACCACTAGAGCATTGGTGAATTATCTAATTGCAAGCTCTTTTACTCTTTTTCAATCCCTTTAATTTATATATTATTATTGTAGATGATTTTCATAAAAAATTAGAATAATAATTTTTTTAATGATTCAATGATGTTGTTTTAGGGATAATTAGACCCAAAAATTTGTCTTAACACTATCTAATACTAAATAGTGGATATTCCTCATCTTAGAGAAATTATTTCTCAATTTTGTGGTTTTTTATCTTTTCTATTAGTTTTGTGATGTGGCCCTTGATTTGAATTCTCAGTAAATCTTGTTAAGTATCCCAAAGGGGCTTATATAATTACATATTTTCACTTATTCAGTTTCAAATAACTAAACATGGTGCCTCCACTGAAAGAATACATGATGGTTTATTAAGGTCATCCTTTGGCCTCAATAGCTTCATACTTTTTGGTTTTATATGTAAATATTACATGGATGTTTTGGAACTATGAAGCTATTGGCTCTTATTCATCAAATCTGGGTAATTTCTTAGCACATGAATAATCTTTTATCAACCATGGCATTTGAATTGTAATAACTAATGATCCACTTATGACTTCAATACACATGAGGATGTACACACACAATTTACTTCTAGAATATTTTTCGATAAATTAACTCACATGAAAACCATAAGATAAGTCTATGGTTCCTCTATTTTGTTTACCTCTAAGGTATTTATGTATTTCCTATTTGTTATGCTAATTTATTTCAAATACATTCTCTCTAGAATTCAAGTGGAAGTTTGTAAAAATATATCTATGTAGAAGGACTTATGTCAATGCAAACCTTATACTTGATAAAAATTGGAGAGATTTTAAGATACTAATGAATTTCATATTTGTTTTGTTAATTTATTTAAAATACATTATCTCTATAATTTACGTGGAATTTTGTAGAAATAGATCTATGTATAGGGACTTTTATTAGCGTAAATCTTCTTCTTGATTAAAAAGTGGTGACTATGGCCAAAACTATTATCCTAAATTTTTATAGGATTAAGGACGCTCAATAAATGTCTCATCCTTGTATTTTCCATTATGATATGGATGATTAGAATCACCTTGGATACGTTAGGGTTAAGTCTCCAACTTAAATCTTGTGATTTTTGTGTCTATCATAAATTACTATGATTTCTACCAAAAAATTCTCTTATTTATCCGTAAGTCTTTCAACCTCCTCTACCTCCCTTAGTTTTTTTATTAATCAAAGTTAACCATGCATCCTATGTTCTTGGTGGTTTTGCCTTAGTCATCCAATCATTCACTCCCCATTCCATCATTTTTTTATATTCCAATGTATCTAATTTTTTATATGAATAACTAGATATAAAAATGGTGTACCCTTGTTTCAAATGTTTATATAATATAATCAATATCACCGATATAGGTTAAAATTTATTCTATTAAAGAAGACATATATCAAACAAACATGTTTAATTATTTTCAAACAATTTTTTTAAATAAGATGGATGATAAATAAACAATTCACTCTCTATAATATGTGTATGACATGTACATTATATCAAAGCTACAAAAATTTGAAACAATTATAGGTTTTGCTCTACTCTAATGCATATAACTATTTAATAATAAATTATGTTCTGTCTTTTAATTTAAATAATTTTTTCACAATATATTAAGAAATTTAAATTAAGTGTGAAGCAAATAATTATATTTAAAATTATTCATATTGATTTAATTTGAAATGTTGTTAGAGTAAGTTACTCATGTTTACTAGGTGATTTTTGTCTTTTTCTTATTGTGAATTTATCCCACATTGGTTAGGATGTTTTTCTCCTCATTTGTCCTTGCCTATATATGCAAGGCTTCTCATTTGTAACAACATATAAGAAGTTTGGATGTAATATATGACATTTTTTACTTTGTTCTACATATCAATTAGCAACCCTTTATTTTATAGATCTCTCCTATTGTGATGTTCTTGTTGTCAAGACCTTAAATTTTGTAGCTTGTAATGACCTAGTCATCATTCCTTTCATGGTATTAGAGTAGTAGGTGTTGTAGCCATATATTTATGAGTTTGTTACTATAAGGGTTTATTCATATATCAAACTTTCTTCTTGGAGTAGTGTAGGTGTTTTTTATGGATCTATTGTATGTATTTTTTGGCAATTGACCAGGACATACAGATCCTATGCTATACCATTATGTATTTATTTTGCTAAACCCATGTTTAAGTTTGTTTTATAAGCTTTTAAGGTAATTTATGTATATTTTTTAAAGTTTCAGATCATACATGCATCAAAATCTAAATATAAAAGCATAAAGGAATATAAATATGAGTTTTATGTTATTTGGAATTTGTTAGAATAACCAAAAATTAGGTTGTACAACCATTCTATTGAAAAACCTACTCGTTGGTCTACTAGAGTATACCTTCTACTTATAAAGTTTTATCTCACCACAACTAGTATGGATCTATTTTTTTAGATCTAAAACTTGGTACAGTTAGAAAATAGTACTAATTTTCATTTAATACCATTTGGAATCATTTTGGAGTAAGTCGTATATTTCTTTTGGTAGCTTGAAAATCACCGTAGCAGTATGTCTTCATCATCTGGATAACTGTATAAGTTTTTGTTGGTTTGAGGCCATACGATCTAAAAATTGAGATATTATTATTTGACAGGATATTTTTTAAAATCTAATTTAAGCATATAATAGGAAGTACCACTGTGCATTAGGTTGTACCACCTTTTGGGATGTCAGAATAGGGCCCATTCAACCAGTTTTTCTCGATCTTGCTAAGAGTCTTCTTGAAGCTAGCATTCCCCCATTTTTGACAATTTGTGCCTAGTTTCTACCAAATAAATTACTAAAAATATTTTTTTATAAATATTTTTATTAGATTCGTGTGCCCTCCCTCACATGTGTGAGTATTTACGGGTTGTTTTTTTATCTTTTTTAAACTTGAAAAGTGGTTTCAAAGTAAATTTTAAAAGTAATTTCTCAAACAAAGCAATAGGTGAAGTGGTAAATAATTTTTTGGTGGACCATTGTCATATGGGAGGTTTTGATGGTCTTTAGTGCATTTAATTTTTTTGAAATGTTTACTTATTTGACCCATTTTAATGACAAAAAACTTGTAAAATCTATAAATTTTGAATCGTGACTCAGAATCAAGTTCTATTTTTTTATAAAGTGTATGTTTTTTTTCCATACATTGGGGTCATTTTTATTGTAAAACACACTCAATTATAAAGTGTCAAATTCTAAGGGGGTCTTACACATTTTTGTGTGTTTATTTATTCCTTGTCTTTCTTTGAATTATAAATTGTTCTTTTTTGGGGGTGGATCATTCTTTATTCTACCCAACTTCTTCCTTGTATTTTGACAATAGAGTCCCTCAACATCTCAAACTACACTACTTGGAAAATGAAAACGAAAATAAACCTTTAGTTGAAAGGTTTTTGGAGAATGGTACTTGGAGACCTTCCCAACTTCACAGATGAAGAATATCTTGTCTGGATTGCATCCATGCAATATGAGACTCTTCACTTGATTTGCCTCAATGTTTCAGATAGCTTGCACATTCATATTATGGATTTCATACCATCAAAGTAAGCTTGGGATGTTATTTTAGCCTTATTTGAGGAGGATATTAAGCCCTTTGCATTTTATAAAACCTATCTTACTCCACCTCCTATTACACTTCCTTTTGCTCTTATTAGTGAGGATTTTTCTTTTGACAGTGACATGGATGATGTTTCTCTATCTCCTTCTCCTCCTATCAGTGATTTTTTCTCTTTTGATGTTGTACTCTCTCCTCCTACTATAGTTTCTTGTGATGATGCATTATTGATGGATATTCTTCTTTTTTTTTGAGCCACCTCTATGGGATGAGTTTCTGATATACTTGGGATGTCTATTTGTTGTTACTACCTTTGTCCTTATGAAAAATGTTGAGCCACCATAGATTATCACTTCAGATAACTCTGATGGTTTTATTGAGAGTACACTTATTGATCATTACACTTCACTTCCTATGGACATTATTTTAGTGAATATTCCATGTCTTTCTTCTAATTGGTTCACTTCTATGACATTACATCTAGTTCTTGTGCATGATCTTGTAGACCTATGCCATACTTTAGATTTAGACATGATTCAAAGATATTTTTAATGTTTCCTTATTCATCTTTCATTATGGAATGGGTAGAATTCCAGTACACCATTCATGTTCTTCCTTTGGAAAAAGGAAGAAACATTATTCAATGTTGATGGAGCTTCCACAGTCTAGCTGAGGATATTAACATCGACACTGATCATCTTACAAGCCTGACTTAGAGTATCAACAACTTCAGTATTGATGAAAGTTGTCCTTGGGGGGATTCTATATCAATTCCTTCTTTCCTTATTTTACATCTTTTTTTTTGGGGGGGGGGAGGCGGGGAGGGTTGTTTCTTACAGGTTTTCTCTCTTTCTCCACTTTATGGATATATTGTACATGGTTACTTGATTAGGACTTGTTGTTGGGACTCATATTGTGATATGCCATTTTATGTTTAGCTATTTTTATCCCCTATATTGACTTAGGGGAGGTGTTAGAGTAGGTTATTAATTTTTATTAGGTACTTTTATCTTTTTCCTATTGTGGATTTATCCCACATTGGTCAGGATGTTTTGCTCCTGTTTGTCCTTGCCTATATATGTAAGGCTTTTCATTTGTAACAACATAGAAAAAGTTTGGATGTAATATATGATGTTTGTTACTTTGTTCTATATACTTGTTTTTAATCTTTTGTTTTACAGATATCTCTTTTTGTGATGTTTTTTATTATCAACACCCAAGATTCTACAGCTTGGAATGATCTAGTCATCATTATTTTCAAATGTTTGAACTTATAATTTGCATAATTAAAATAATATGAATATTAAACATAAGAAAAAACTTTGATACTACATAAATATTATAACCATAAATCAAAACACATAAAATTTACAAAGATGCATGATGGGTTACAACAAACTATTAAAAGACCAAGTAATAAGAAGTTAAAAATTTAACAACAAATCTTTCACTAAAAATATATGCTTAATTTATTAAAAGATTAGATTTATCCAACCCAATGGTTATTGAAAATAACTTTATCACTACAACTTCCTTCAACATATAACAAGGCCATAAAATGTAAAATCCTACCAAAGCAAGTGCGGTTTTAAAAAAAATAAGAAACCAAAATATTTGGTCAATTGTGTTTTTGTCATAATGTATTTTTATGAAGTTATTTGTATACATGTTTTTCTATTCAAAATATTTAATTATCAATTTGATTGGTATAAAATACCATAAAAACATGTTTCTATCTTTTGGAAGAAAATAAATTGATTGTAAGTCACAATTCATTTACATGTGTCACTCCAGTTAATAACATTTGATAAACATGTGTTTTTATGTAATTTTTATTGAAAGTTGGATATTTTATGTTTCAAAATTGCATGGTTTTATGATATGCATTATATATACATTTTACATTTATTGTATTCAAATGCTCAATAAAAATTATATGTAATTAAAATTAAAATAAAATGTTTAAAAATTTTAAAAGAAAAATATACACACTCTATTATTGCATCAAGACAATAGATATAATTATCAAATTGATCTGTACATGTAAATTGAAAAAGCAATGTTTTTATTTTTTCTTTTAAATTAATCTCACCAAGAATTGACTATCAAATATTAAATTTAATGAAACCTTATTCTATGTTTAGGATTTTTAGTTCTTAGAAAAGGAAATAAAGTTAAACTTATAAAGATATTATCAATGCATGTAACCAAGATCATGTTATATATATATATATATATATATATATATATATATATTTATATATTTATATATATATTTATATTTATATATTACAAAAAATATTTACAGTATTTATGATTTTTTATACTAAATTTACTTTCAATTATTATATTTTGTAAAGGATTGATAGACAATATTTTACTAAGATATGTTTGGAATTTTCAACTATAAATTATAGGCTTTTATGTTTTTCAAATCTCGATCAAAAACCTTATTTATTTAGATAATTTAATAACAATATTTCTTTACTATAATGTGCTAAATAATAATTTTATAACATATTTACAGAAATAAAATGAAACTTAGCCAAATTTTTATGATGACTATTCAAAGCCATGAACAAAATGGCTAACAAGTAAATAAAAATACTATCTATTTTCTTGTGTGATTTAAGAAAGTTGCATTGAAATATATATAAATAAAAAATAACAATATAAATTTATATTTGAAGACATGTCTTCTACACAAACGGTTACAACTATGCATGTTACAATATTGGTGAGATTATGTTGTGGAAGAGCACTTAAAATTATGTATATTGACAAAAAAAAATTCTTAATATTATTATATGTAAGTGCTCATTTTACATGTAAGTGAAATTGTGTAAGACTAATAAAAAATTGGCATGCCACATACCATTACATGGGACTTGTGAAAAGTCATTTTAATAATATTTATTTGGCATTGTTCAACTTAATTATAGTTTTATGTAAAATAAGTATATTTTTTTACTGATGAATATATAAAAACATAAATAATAATGAAGTATAAAAATTAGATCTATTCTATGGTCAAAATCAAGAATCTAGATCAAGTGTAGTGTAATAATGATAAGTGTAATGTAAAGATTAGTAATTAAAATAGAATGATCATATATTAACTATTTTTGGAAATGTGAACCTAGAATATGACCATGTATACTATTTATTACTTGTGTGTAAAATATGAGTCTCCTACGAAGAATTGTTGACTACTATGAGTTTGACCTAGGAAGACTTATCATCGAGTAGATTCACGTGCTAACTCTGTCTATGACCACCAAGTTTGATCTGTGTATGGATTAAATGTTTGTGCTCTTTAGAGTTACCTCATTGTCTAATGATGTTTTATCCCTTATGTTCACTTCTATGTTTCATTAGGCATATTTTTATAGTTTATTATTTTCCTTCTTGACCTAACTTGACAAAGTGAGATATGAATCCAAAAAAGAGAATGGAGAAGTATTTGGGTTGGGTAAATATCCCACATTCTAGAATCATACCCCTCATATTTCATGGAATGCATAGACTGTGTATTTGAGGTAGAGATTCCACCTCTTCTCCCTAAGTGGAGATACAAATAGATTTCTCTTAGACCTTTTCTTGGTAAAAGATGTAATGATGTCCTTTTGAGAATAAATAAATTCTTCTTAAGTGTGCCTAGACTTAAAATGAAATTTAATCATAGGATATTAAATGTGATACTTGATACTTAGAATGATAATAGACCATTTATATCTATAGGCTTCTCATGATTGTAATTAAGGATTAATTGATGCTCAAAATCTAACTGAGCAAAAGGGAAAAGACTCACAAATAGATCTAAACATTGAAAAGACACAAAGACATGTAGAAGGGCCCATAAAAGTAAAAGAGGCACAATTTTAGGTTGTAAGTATACATAGGGTTAATTCTAGAACCTACGAGTCTACCTAAGAAGAAATAATGAGAGTCTGAGAGAGAGAAGAGAGAGATACATATTGATGGACACAACGATAAAATTATAGAACAAAAAAAATGGAATAGAGAAGACCACATGATCATGTAAAGTGGAAAAGACACATGGATGAGTGCAAATTAGATATTAAATTAATGTGATAACCCATATACATAAATAAGTATTAAAAGTATTTTAATAACAAGGCTTGTACCAATATTAGGTGTCTGCATAGTTCCTCCAATTTTAAGTGCATATAAAGTGGGGCATGCATATGTAAAATTGAAATGATACACAATTTAAAGCACATACCTTGACTTACCACAGGGAGGGAAAAATGAATCCTTTTATCATATGACCATCTACACTATTATTTGTAAAATCTGGCGTACTTTTCAATAATGGCTAATAACTAATAAGTAGTCATTATAAATGGTAAACAATTGTAAAAATTTAAATTTTGAAATTTTGAAAAGAACAAATACACATGTTGGTAACCCAAATGTCATAACAAACTTATTTTGGTACTAGAATTTTGAAAAGCATTGAATCATAATCAACACTTCTTTGGGAGTCTTTAGTAGCCCATAACATACATACTAAACTTTTGACAAGTGTTGAAACATATCCAACACTTCTCTAGGACTTTATAGTGCACAATCATTTTCTTGATCAAGGAAGTAGAAAAAATCTATTGTTAAGAATTGTTACTTAACAACTTGTGTTAATTTGGATATCCTATAAAAATGTTGATGCTTTAAACTATTCTAATGTATGTATTATCCCTATGAAGTTGAGGGATTTTGACCTATGCTTTCAGTTAGTCATCTTAAAATAGAAAGTTAAATATATTATATGTTTGAAAAATAATATAGTCAAAGTGTCAATATCATACAGCGTATGTCTATAAATGATAAATGATATGACTCTCTATGAGTCCTGTGTGGAAACTATTATTTTTTCCCCACCCAAAGTCATTCTACTGATATGACTTAATGTTGTAATTGTGCATTGTGAAAGGATATAGTGTCAAGTATAATATTATACTTAGTTATGAAAAATTAGGATGCCCTGAGGTATATCTCAATTTATGAATCCAATGATAATCTTGTCATTTTATGTAGTAGTGGTGCAAACCCCAGAGAGGTGGACCATTTAAGGTTTGCCTTTATCTTTGTCTTGCTAGGGCTGGACATTCACTTATGGTCAAAAGTGTAGTTTTTTCACTTATTCCATCTATGTGAGTAGGAGCTCACATTTTATAAACCTCAGGTGTCTAATGTAGGATCATCCTAGGGTTTGTGTAGTCTTGCATCAACTAAAAATTGAGTTTAGTGTATTTATTTGATTTTTAGGGTTGTGGTTTTGTTTGTGTGAGCTTGTTTACATCCTATAATTATGTTGTAAAAGTATTCCTTTACCACATAAATCACAAATATCTTTTGATTATTTTTGTTAGTTTACGGGGACTGTTAAGTCATAAAAACTTGTCAAAAATGGTTCATTGACTATGGTAAGAATCGAATGATGAAATTTTGTGAGGTCATAGTATATGACACTTTCAACATTCGTACCAAGTTTTAGACCATTTGGAGATATCATGAAGGTGTATCAACTATTAAACTGATAGGAGGTTTTCTTACTTGTGGTGATGATGTGAAATGAATTAGATGTTGAAACTAGGTGGAATCATAGAACCTGAAACTTAAAACCCTTTCAAAAAGTTTAAGATCATTTGAAGTCACTATGGAGGCATACCACCTTTTATACTAGAATAATATTTCCTTACTTTTGGTAATTTTATAGAACGAATTAGATTTAAATTTTGTGGGTTCATATCATATGACACCTAAAATATTTGTACCAAATTTTAGACCATTTGGAGTTACTATAAAAAAGTTGTGGCTGTTGTTTTTAGGTTATGCCTACATCACTTGGAAGAAGGTTCATGACCTTGTAGTTGTATAATATTTGTGGTAAGATTTAGGAAATAAAATTCAGAGCAATGATATAAATTGTAGTCTAAAATATGTTTAATAAATTTTCAGCTCAATTAGATAAGTGGTGTAAAATTTATGATAGTTTTTATAACTATCATTCAGCCACAAACTACATCTACCTAGTCTAAAAAAGGTTCATGAATTTGGGTTATAGCTTAGATAATAATTATGTCACAAAAAAATTGATTTGTGATATAAAATGTATCATACAAGGTTTTTTTTTAAATTTCAGCTTAACTGGATAAGTGAAGGCAAAGTTATGATAGTTTCTATGACCATCTTTCAACCATAAATTGCATCTATCTAACTTGATGGTTCATTACCTTATAGTAGAGTTCTGGTATGAATTAGGTTACCAAATTTAATGGGTTGATATAAAATGAAGTGATAATAATTATTTTTAAAATTTTAAATCAATTTGTTAAATAGAGTTAAATTTTTAGAAGTTTTAATAACTACCATTCAACCTAAAAATTTTATCTATGTAGAGTACAACACTTGGCAAGTTATTCTTCATTTTTAGTGACCTACAGTAAAATATGGTAACTTGTGTTAAGATTTAGATGGTGAAATTTGGAATGGTGATGGAAAATTTAGTATGTAATTTATGGTTAAATTTTCATATCAATTTGATTAATAGAGTTAAATTTGTGGTGTTTTTTAATTTCCATTTCGCCTAAAACATCACCTGATAGTTTCTGATAGTTAGGTATTGATCTTGAAAGCTGAAGGCCAATTGATTATGGTACATTATGTAGAGGTCATATAAGTTGAAAATACACCCCATAAAGTTATGGATGTTAATAGGAATACTTGGTTGATTGAAAGAGAGTTTTTTGGACAGAAGAATGAGTTGGGAAGGATAAAAACTCTCCAGAAGTAGAACAAAGAGTTGTATTAGTTTAGGAGGAACTGTATGAGAGTCTATAACTCTTTCATGTAATATAATAAGCATATAGATACATGTTTGAGTGTGTTTTGAAAGTGTGAATGTATTCTGATATGAATTTTTTAATATTAATGAAATGAAAATTTGTTAAGTGTATTAAGTCTGAGTAATGTGCTAATTTGTGACCATGAGTGAATGTTTGAGCCTAACAACACAAAGATAAAGGTATACATTAATGGCTCCCTTTCTAGTGTATAAACCAAGTGTTATTAGAGAAAGTAGTGCCATTTCGGTTGTGTGTGTGAAAAAAAACTCCTAAGTATGTTTCAAGTTGTGAAAGAGAAGCTTGCATAAGTTATTGCAGGTGTGAGAGAAGTCCTACAAGTTGAGAGGATGTTTGAAAGGATCTATTTTGAGTATATTTAAGGTTTTAAAATAAAATATTTGTAATTATGGTGAGATATGATACACAAAAAATAATCACTAAATGTATAATACTTGACATAGATGTTTAAAAGATTCTAGGCAAGACTGGATATGATGGAGATGACTGCACAAAGTGGAGATGTTGTAGCTATGAGTGAAGATGATGAAGAAGAGATAATGGTGTGGTTGATGTCCCTACAAGTGAGATTATATTCTTTGTAAATAGGCCAAACAAGTAGAGGAAATGATTCCAGTAGAAGGAAAAAACTATCATAGGTTATAGTAAAGGAAAGAGGTAAGTCTATTTGTGATATTAATTTTTTATGTGGTAAATATATCCATGATAAGCTCATGAAATGGATAGTAGAGATAGAAATTTATTTTTAAGATGATAATATTTTATACCCCACGAGGGTAAATACTACATGTAATAAATTGTGTGGAAGTACAACAATGTATTAGATAAATATCTAAGTCAGAAGATAAATTAAGGATAAGAAGAAGGTATGTGAATGAGAACAAATGGTTTCCAAGATGTTGGGTCATTTTTTACACCCAAGATTGTAGTTGGATTGGTTGAATAAGATTCGTGTGAATAACCTTGAGAGAGATAATGTTAAGAACATTTCCAAGAGAGGAAATAAGGATGGGAAGTTTCCATGTGAGCAGCCAAAGACTACTTGAAGAAGTATCATGGAGGTACATAGGTGCATGGAAGACAAGGTTGTCTTGGAAGTAAACAAGGAGGTGGGGCTTATATATGTAGAGCATAGTTTTGATTTTCAGAACAACAAAGTGAATGATAGTCATCAATAGCCTATAGAGGAAGAAATCCTCATTCAAGAGGGTATAGAAGTGATATGTATTGAATTGGAAGAATGAGACCCATTTTTTGATGATGGGAAGGAATTTATGGCATCCCATGAGTGGGATAAATCATAACTATTCTTGGTTAATGAATAAAATGCATTTGTATTTTATATTTTTAAAGATAGAAGGGTTGAGGACAACTAAAGAAATCTACAAGTTTATGTAAATGAAACAACAAATATAAATGAAGTTAACAACCCAAAAGAGTTTCAGGTTTAAGAAATAATTGAGGTGGAAGAAGTGAAAGTTAATGCACATTAGTAATGTATGGTTGAAGATCAACCATTTGAAGGAGAAATAAATAGAAAGAATGATGTAGATATAACCACCCCTGAGATTGTTAAAAATGGGCCTATGATAGTCCATAATGTGGGAGAAATTTATGATAATAATAAGTGCAATAGAGAAGACTTGGACAACATGTCCTTGCAGTGTGAAGAAGAGATAGAAGAAGTGATTATAGGAACTCTTGATTCCCTTAATATGTTTTTTCAATGTGTATGTATAACAAAAGAGATGGATATAAATATGGTGGTCAATTTTATGCCAAGAGAACTGAAACATGACAACACTTTTGCATATGCAGAAGCAACCCCTATAAATTTTGGAGGAGAGACTCTTATGAGTAAAGGTTTTCATTATTATGAAATAGGAAAGGAGAGTGCAGGGTTATTTGCACATGAGATGGAGGATATGAAATAAGGTGATATAAATCAACTTAGCACTGATATAAAGAGATTGAAAAGTAAAGAGGAGTTGTCACAAGAACTACTGAGTATTGTTCTGAATAGCAAGCAGATTAATAGAAGTTTTGAGAAGGCCATGCTCGAGGGTAATAAATATTATAGTGAGAAGATACACAAAGCACTGATGGAGATTATTAAATATCAAGTTTATAAACTAATTTTTGACTATATACATTATTTAGATGTATAAATGGATAGAATTAAGGCATTCAAATAGGCCTTCCAATGTGAAGAGTTCAAGCTAGAAGTGTTAAATTATGTACTCAAGAATGAAAGTGAGGAGTAGAAGTTGATTTGTATATCAACAACAGCATGCAAATAAGAAGAAGATGTTGTAATAGAGTTGGATGAGTTGATTGAAATAACATTGAGGATAACAAGAGATGAGAAGGTGAATGTTATTCTAGAGATGGTACTAGAAGTTATGGGTTATCATTTGGATGCCTAAATGTATATTAAATTTGTTGTGGTGATATTTGCAGAGGAGATTGAAACCATGAGAGATGAAGAGCTAAAAATAGAGAATAATGATCTCAAAACATGTTGGATTTTGATTAGCCAAATCCATGAAGGCTTTAGGAAGAGGTGATCGGTCTGTCGTAGGTTTAAGCCCACAAGGGAGTGTAAGATGCAAGAAAGGGCATTTTGGTGAAGATGGTTAGTTAAAGATGGATTTCTACCCAAAAGAAGATAAAAAGTATAAATTATGAGCCTTTGGTGGAGGATAATGAAATATGGTAGCTTTAACCCCACAAAATGAGGAGTGAGATGAGATATTAAAAATAAGAGCATAGGTAAGAAGAGAAGAAGGGAATTGAAACCAATAAGGAAAAGTTATAAAAGGAAGATTAAAAATTAAAAACAACTGAATTCTTAGTGTATTGGAAGGGAACACCATGTCCACTATACTTCATGGTAAAAAGAGTGGTTTTTCCACTTATTCCATCTGTTAGTAGAAGCTCACATTTTATAAAACCTTCGATGTCTAATGCAAGAACATCCTAGGGTTTTTGCAATCTTATATCAACAAAAAATAGAGTGCGGTGTGTTTTCTTTGATTTTTTAGATTCTAGATTTTTTTGTGTGAGATTGTTTACCTCTTAGAATGACATTGAAAATGTAGTCTTTTGTCATGGAAAGTGCAAAAATCTTTTTACTATTTTTCTTAGTCTATAGGGATTGTTAATTCATAGAAACTTACCATAAATGGTTCTTTGAATATGGTAAGAATCAAATGATGAAATTTTGTGAGTTCATATCATATGAAACTTACAACATTTGTACCAATTTTTATACCATTTGGAGTTATTGTAGAGGCATACCAAATGTTACATTGGCAGGAGGTTTCCTTACTTGCAATGATGTTGTGAAAGGAATTGGATGCTTAAACTTGGTGGAATCATAGAATTTGACACTTACAACCTTTTAAAAAAAAATCAGATCATTTAGAGTGACCATAGAACCGTACCAACTATTACATTGGCATAAGGTTTCCTTACTTATGGTAATGTTTTGAAAGGAATTGGATGAATAAAATTTGAGGATTCATATAATATGACACCTAATATATTTGTACCAAATTTCAGACCATTTGGACTTACTATGGAAATGTTGTGGATGTTTATTTTAGGATATGCTTGAATCACTTAGTACAAGGTTCATAACCTTGAATAATATCTATGGTAAAGGTTAGGTTATTAAAATTAGATTTGTAATATAAATTTTAGTCTACAATATGTGTTACAAATTTCAGCTCAATGAAATAAGTTATGCCAAAGTTATGATAGTTTTTGTAACTATAATTCTGATAGAAATTACATTTTCCTAGTATATAAAAGGTTCATGAACTTTAAGAATAGATTTAATAATATTTGGTTCACCAAATTTGAAACAATGATATAAAATGTATCCTAGAAAGTGTGTTTAAAATCTTAGCTTAATTTGAAAATTAGAGGTAAAGTTATGATTATTTTTGTGACTGTCATTCAACTAGAAAATGCATTTGTCTAGCCTAATAGTTCATTACCTTTTGGTAGAGATACAGAATGAATTAGGTTAAAAAATTTATATCAATCGATTAAACTTAGTTAAATTTTCATAAGTTTTACTAACTACCAATCAACCTAAAAATTCCATTTGTGTAGTGTGCAACACTTGGTAGGTTATTCTTCACCTGTGGTGACATGTGATAACTTGTGTTAAGATTTATATAGTGAATTTTGGAGGTGTCATGTAAAATTTAGTATATAAGTTGTGGTTAAAATTTCATATAAATTATATTAATAGATTTAAATTTATGGTGGTATTTATAACTATCATTCAACCTAAAATGTGACTTGATAGTTTTAATAATTACTAATAGTTAGGTGTTGATCTTTAAAATTTAAGGATGCCTAACTATGGTACATTACGTAGAGGTCATTAAAGTTGAATAGACACCCCATGAAGTTGGGGATGTTAAGAGGAATGTGTTATTGATTAAAAGGGAGTTTTTATGAGAGATGAATGAGCTAGGAAGGAGCAAAACTCTCCAGGATGGGGACCATTTAAGGTCTGCCTTTACTTTTGTGTTACTATGGTCAAACATTCACTCATGGTCAAAATAATGGTTTTTCCACTTATTCCATCTATGTGAGTATAATATCACATCTTATAAACCTTAAATGTTTAATGCAAGAGCATCCCAAGGTTTGCACAATCTCACATCAACCAAAAATAGAGTACGATGTGTTCTATTTGATTTTTTAGTTTGTGCCTTTGTTTATGTGAGCTTTTTTTACCTCTTAGAATGATATTACAAAAGTATTACATTATTGTATAAAGTGCATACATATTTTTACTATTTTTATTAGTCTATAGGTACTTCTAAGTTATACAAACTTGTCATAAATACTTCTTACACTATTTTAAGAATTATATGATGAAATATTATGAGGTTATAACATATGAAACTTGCAATATTTATACAAATTTTTAAACCATTTGGAGTTACCATGGAGGCATACCAATTGTTACACTAAAAGGAGTTTTCATTACAATGATGTTGAAAAAGGAATTGGATGTTGAAACTTGCTGGGATCATATAACCTAACACTTTATAAAGGGTTTCTTTCTAACCTCCTAGTCATACAAATAGGATAAACACAAATTCAAATCATATAGAGTCGTCATCGGGGTGTATCAATTGTTACACTAACATGAGGTTTCCTTACATGCAATAATTCTTTAAAAGGAATTGTATTATGATTTTTTTTAGGTTTATATCATATGACACTTAAAATATCTATACCAAATTTCATACTATTTGGAGTTACCATGGAAAAGTTATGGCTATTTCTTTTAAGCTATACCTACATCACTTAACAGAAGGTTCATGGCCTTGTGGAATATCTAAAGTAATAGTTAGGTCACATTTTTGTATAAATTATATATATTTTAGTCTATAATATTTGGTATAAATTTATCTCGATTGCATAAGTGGTGCCAAAGTTATGATAGTTTTTGTAATTGTCATTCAACTACAAATTGCATCTGCCTAGTATACAAAATGTTTATGACCTTATGGAATAGATTTTATAATATTTAGGTTACAAAATTTGGAGAAGTGATATGACATGTAGCCCAAAATGTGTTTTTATAAATTTCAACTCAATTAGATAAGTTGAGTCAAAGTTATTACAATTTATATGATTGTCGTTCAGTTATAAAATGCATTTGTCTAGCTTGATGGTTCATTACCTTATAGTAGTGTTGAGTTATGAATTAGGCTACCAAATTTTATGGGTTAATATAAAATTAAGTGATAATGTTATGTTTTAAATTTTAAATTAATCTATTAAACATAGTTAAATATTAGGAAGTTTTAGTAACTACCAGTCAATCTATAAATACCATTTGTGTAGTATGCAACACTTGGTAGGTTGTTCTTCACCTACGGTGATATGTAATAACCTATGTTAAGAATTAGATGGTTAAATTTGGAGGAGTAATTTAAAATGTAGTATATAAGTTTTGGTTAAAATTTCATATCACTTTAATTAATGGGTTTAAGTTATGGTTAATTTTCTAACTATCATTCAACTTGAAATGTCCCCTGATAATTTCTAATAGTTAATGATAGTTAGGTGTTGATCTTGAAATCAAAGGCCGCCTAACTATGTTAAGTTATACAAAATTTAAATAAATACCCTATAAATTTAGGTATGTTAATAGGAATTCATGCTTGACTAAAAGATAATTCTTGGGAGAGAGGAATGAGCTAGGAAGGAGTAGAACTCTCCAGGAGCAGAAAAAAGTGATGTATCAATTCAAGAGGAACTATATGAGACTCCAAAACTCTTTCATGTAATGTAATAAGTGTGTATAGGAATGTGTGAATGTGTGTGTATGTGTGTGTGTGTGTTTTGGATGTATGAATCAATATGAATTTTTTAATATTAATGAAATAAAATTTTGTTAAGTGTGTCAAGTTTGAGTAATGTGCTAATGTGTGATGATGAGTGAATGTCCGTACCTAGCAACACAAAGATAAAGGAAAAATTAAATGGTCCCCATCTTTATTGTTTACAACAAGTAGTATTTAGGGAAGATAGTAATCATTCAAGGCTCAATGTAAAAGTGTATAATTATGTGTTCATGTGAAACTCAATAGTCATTGTATGTAACTCTCAAATATGATATAATGATATGTTCAAGAGAGGCTCATTGGTCATAATCTATCTTTATATGAGGATGATTTTAATGATATAATTGCATTCCCCTTATACATATCACTACTCTAAGATAATAATATATGGTAATAAATATATCAAGTGTGAACCCGATCAAGTGTCATGATGTATGTAAGACTAGGACCTAGATAATCAAGTAAGTTCATAGGAAACAAGGGTGTGATAAACTCCATGTGTAGGATGTCTATAAGGTTCGTATGAGAGAAAGTGTAGGTATTATTCCCTTATATGTATATATATATGATTATATAAGAACATGCATTGGGTATGATGCCCCCATAGGTAAATATATATAAGGGTGTGATCAATAAAACACATATATGGGTATAATGCCCCCATTAACAAATACAACTATATATAAGATGTAGTAAATAAATCCTAGGTGAGTACAATGCTCTAATCAACAAATGTATATATAATATGTGGAAAATAAAGCTCATGACTGATAAATAAGTTATTCTTGTCTTTATAGAATATATTCAGATAGTAATTCATAATAGGATGCCCTCATTGGAAATATATATGTCATGTACACCAATGTGTACGATATAGTCTAGTGAATTGTAAGTAAGAAAATCAAGGTATTATAACATGTAAATGGTGCTTAAATATCAATAGTATCAATATGGTATAGAGAATAGTAATATGAAACACCCCTTATGGGCCTAGAGGAGATGTATATGATGTACAATAACATCGTGTTGCCCTCCAAGTGGTAAGATATAAACACTTTGATCAAGGTGAGGTGGTTAAATAATATGGTCTAATAGATACTCCCAATGTATAGGATGTATGTGATAAGCTCTGGGAGCTATGTGTAAAAATATTGATCCATAGTGATAAAGTAAGATGTGAAAAAGATGCCTTGGATAGGCTATGTATAGTAATGATGTATAATTCATTGCCATGGTGGTATGGATGGTATAGTACTGAAATATAAAAATGTATTAGCCAAAGGATGTGGTATAATACATGTAATAAGTACTAATCAATAATAACATCGATGATATCCATATAATCACTCAAAATATGTATACTTCATGTAAGTAATAATAAAATATGTGTAATCTATGTAAAGTTGCAATATAAAAAAAATGAAAGAGGCCATAAAAGATGTCACCATGTAATTAATACTTGATGAAACCCCCTTAGGTGAGTCATAAATATGTCCATAAATGTATGTAACTTGTATATCCTACGTCTTACCCACTCAAAGTATACCGTGAGAAGCACATGTAGAAAAGATGAATATAAAAATCCTTTAGTATCGGAAAATAAGCATGATATATTTCATATGACTAAGATAAATTCAAATATTTTTTTAGGTTTTTGGCTTTTATGAATGTCTTTGTATTTTTATATTTTATGAATATTTTTTGTAAATTTTTAGTGAAGTCACTTAAATAGTTTTGTGGCATAAGGGTCTCTTTAATATGTATCAATGAAGATTTATATCTCAATATGAGTTGTGTATATGTATATATGAATGTATGTTCAAGTTATGACATCATAGTCATGTGTAAGTATGTGTGACAGACTAAGTGTCAAAATTTATCGATAATAAGTAAAGGGACCCTAATTTATCAAATGAGAGAACAACCACATAAGATGAGGCATAAAAGTCGATTCACTTCAAAGAAGTGTGTCAAAGACTCGATATATCATGTACTGGAACTCTGAATATGTAATAACAATCTTAAGTAGACAACTAAGTGTATAGAAACCATATTAAAGTGAAATAATAAAATTAAGATAAAGTTATGAAAAATTAAATATAATAAGATGTATGCACTAATGCGCGAGTTATGTAGTGTTTTCTAGTTTACAAATATATGATAAAAGTCCCAACAAAATAATTATATAGTATGTTTTGAAAGGCATGAAATTATCTAATTTAATAATTACACATCATATATGTGTAATTAGTACCTTAGATGGTTTATTTTTTATAAATTATGATTCAATTTCCTCAAATTTATGCTTAAATTTTATTTGATAACATGTGCATTTATTAGCCCCTAAAATTTAGGCATCGTTTGTACTAGATTTAGCATCATATTATTGTTTATGATGTGATGTTTTCTTAAATGTCACATGAGATGCATATGCTAGGGCAAAATCACATACTTATTTTATTTTCCTCTTATTAGTTTAGTCTTTTATTTCTACTTGGCTTATTTGTCTTTTGGTAATTTTTATTTTACACATTTGAATTCTAATGTAATCTTTTCAAATTAAATGTGGTAGTTTTTGCTATTTGTGTGATATTCAAACAATTTCATTCTTTAGTTTTTTTTTTTTCCTTTGTTAGAATGAAATGTAATGTTGTCTAGCACAAAGATGGTAAATGTATCCCTTTATTTTGAGGAGTACAATATATTTGTATAATATTGAAGGTGTTTATGTCATTTAAATATTCTCTCGATCTACATGGTGTAAAGATAATTTTTGATAATTGTGCATCTATTTATTTAGGTTTAGAATCATATTTTATGTTATCTTGATCATTATCATTGAAATTGTTTGACTCTCATAAAATATATGTGTATTTTTTCGATGGGAATAAGGTTACTTCAGAGGTATGATTTTTTTTTGGTTTTTTTTGAGATAGGGTATTTCAAATTTTATAGGTTCCTCTTGTCTACAATATCAGAAAGAAATGTCATATGTAGGAAAAGTATTTAAGCATACTTTACAAAGAAAATTTATATATCTATGTAGGGTGGATGCCACTACATTCATAACATGAATCCAAGGTCTTCCCAATAGGAAGTTATAATTGACATCACTAGATACTACTTGACACTTTGTAGGTAAAATATTAGGCCCAAGTTTAATATTGAGGATAATTTTTCGTATGAGACTTTGTGTTTGATTCTTAAATCCATTAATGATGGTATAGAAAGTGATAGTTTTTTTTATTGATACCTCTTGTATTAAGAAAGGCTATGCTGCAAATATTCAATGTTACATCATTATCTACAAGTACCTTCTTGACTCTGGTTCAGTTGACTGTGGTTTGAATATATAAAGGGAGATTTTTTTATAGTATCATTAGGATATATATATATATATATATATATATATTCAATCTCAAAATATATGAAGTGTTCCTTATTTTTCATTGTGTTAACAACAACATTAATGTAAGCAAGCTCAATACTGGAGGGTAAATTAGCATCATGAATGACGTATCATAATATGTATTTTAAAACCATTAACTTTTTAATGAGTATATATATCTTGGCTTGTGTATTTTTGAATTGCTCCACTAGGTCATATGGTTTGTTAATTTAAATCCTAGAATGAAGAGGTTGTGTATTAAACATTTGAGTTGTATTTTGTGTTACCCCATCTTGAGGATCAAAATAATATATTGTAACATTAAAATATGTTAGAAGCTTCTCTCTCTCTCTCTCTCTCTCTCTCTCTCTCTCTCTCTCTCTCTCTCTCTCTCTCTCTCTCTCTCTCTCTCTCTCTCTCTCTCTCTCTCTCACACATTCATTTTAGATTGTTTTTAATGCCTAGGGGTATATATTTTTGGATATGGATTTTAAAAAGGAGACAATGAATTTTTAGGAAGCTATGTCTTTTTTATTATAAGGTTTCTTAGATTTGTGTTTGATCCTAAGTTCAAAGGGTTGAAGATTTGATTTGGCCTTGGCTACTACCTATTGAAGGATATTTGGGATGTGTTTGGTTTTCACCATTTTGCATATTTTTTCCATGGTGGCTTTACTAGATGAAGGGAATAAGGATGAAGAGATGGTTATGGATCTAATTGAAATTAATGTAGGTCATGTTCTATGATAAACTGGGGAAATCATAGGTGTAAAACTAATCTAACCAACAAGATTAAAAATGGCCATTTTGATTTATTTGTGATGTTTTCATAATCACATTCTATGTTTTTATAAATAATCAGATCGGCTATTCATTTATTTTTCAACTGTGGTAGGTATTGCATAAAATTGATTTTTATTTGGAATGTGGAGTTAATAAGCTTTATTTATAGTTTGGTATATATTTTCACTTGGATTTGCACCCTTTGAGGAGATGTAAAATCTTTCCTCATTCAAGTGGCATAATGAAAACACTTCTATGCTTGTGGGTAGCCTAAGGATAAGGTGAATCTCTAGATAGGGCTACCTCCCTTGATGTACCAATTTGGATTATAACTACACCTAAACTTTGAGGGGGAAAAGGGAGAGAGATAAATGAAAGAAAAAATTTATAATGGAGGTGATACACCAAATAATATGATGAATTCCAACCAGTTGCATGTTACATATGAAATCAAGGGACAAACTAAACATACACTTCTCCATTCTACATCTTCTCACATCAATGTTACATTATGAGGTTATGGATGAATGTGAAAATCTAGGAGGACTAGGCAAGAGGCCTTGAATGGAACTAATGAAAATACTAACTCAATCAATCTTTGACATTTCCTATAACACTTCACATTCCCTGCAAGAAGCATTCCAACTACAAATAGGGTGAAAGAATGAGACAACATGCCAAGGAATCCATAGTCTTCACTAAACAAGATTTATCATCCAAGTGAAGCACACTTATTAATAGTCATGAAGAGGTAAAAATACATATTCTTACTGATCAAATGGTATGAAAATGAGCAGGGCTTTGCCATACTCATGTGGAGCATAAGTTACAATGGCCAAAATGGCTAGTTCTTATAGAACGCGAGAGAGAGGAGAAGAGAGGAGTCCAAAGGTCACAAGGACACTTTTCAAGCCAATAAAATTAGTTCCTTTTGAATTATAATAGGATATGTAATGAACCATGAAAGTTCAGGAATCCGAAGTGTCCATTTAAGTCATCAAACTCTTGTAAAGAGGCATAAAATCCTCTTAACTGGCTCAAAAAAATTGCCTTCGTGATTTGAGCTTATTAAACACCTCATAACTAACTAGGACCAGGTACAATGATTTTAAATAATGGAAATGGTATGATTCATGCCTATCCATGCATTTTTTTTAGTCCTAGATTTTTAGAATCAACTGGAAAGGAGCTATCATCATCTGCAATCCAAAAAACTCCTTCATGTGCCCTGCACACTTATTTTCAAATTTGGCTTCATTTGCTCATGAAAATCCATGGGAGGTAGTGTATTACAATTTTTAATACCCTTTATGTCGTAATAATCATCAAGAACACTATAAAATCACCTCACTTAGAGTTTTGCATCCTTCTCACTAGTTTGTCCACCATGCCCGTTTTGACTAGTTGAAATAAATCACCTAGTTTGGACACTTAAGAGTTTTTTATTGGAATTAAATTACCATAGGTAGTTTTAAAAATTATAAATCTTCCTTCCAAACTTTATTTCATCTTTAGACTCCTCCTGTAACCTACACAATCCATAAAATTATTAATAAAAGCCTATTTTGTGCCCTATTTGTATAAGTTTGTACAACTAATTTTGATTTTAGGGACCCTAACTAGGTAATATTTAACATACAATCATCATTTATTCCATTATGGTCCATTTTGGTGCATTATCTCTCTCACTTCCTCAAACTGGTCTTTGTAAAGGTATAACAAAGATTTTAGGCTTGTTTCCACTCTTAAGGTTCATTCATAAAGTTATGGTGTTGGAGTTTCAAAAAAAATCCAAAACATGGTTTTTAAAGACCTCTTATAACTTTCCCAAACTATTCTAGCCCCCATAAAAATCATCAAGAGAGATATGAGTGTTCAAACCTGACCTATCGAGCTTGTCTCTCTATTCAAACATGCCTGAGTGACCTTAAAGCCCAAAATTGACCTTTTGATGACTTATTTTGTATACCAATGGATTAAAAAAAAAATTATTCCCTCATAAAAAATTTAAATTTTATTTTAAATCATATCCAAAGCTATAAATGTAAATGACTCTCCAAGTGGCTTTAGGCCTAAGCATGCTCAAGTAGACCTGAGTTGTCCTTAAAGTTCAAAATCAATTTTTGATGGTTTTCCCTGCATCCAATAGCTTAAACACATATTATATTATCCAAAAAACATGCTTATATATTATATAAGTCTCTCCCATAGTTATAAATGAAAATGACCTATTGTTTAGGCTCTAGGCCAAAACCCTGCCCTTAGGCCTGACTGCAACTTTAAGAGCATGGAGCACCCTGTTGAATTTCACCTTTATGTCTTTGGTTTATAATATTTGTATGGATTTATTAAAACTCATAATACCTATCCTAAATATAAAAACATCTCCTCATATCATCCATTTACTACCCTTTTCCAAAACTGCCAGTTTGTGCTCAAAAGGGAGTGCCCTCTATCTGAGATAAAACAGAGGGCACTCCCCTATTTATTTAGATAATAGTGGCTATTTTATAGTATCATTAAAGTATTATATATTCCATATAAAAAATTACATCTCTTTATTTCATGATTAGACCCTCCAAAGGCATTGAAAACCAAAGTGGATTGTGAGGAAAGACACTATGTGCAGGCATTTCCCAGTTTGAATGTATGTTACTTGGTTTTGACTCTCCTTTACTTGTTTTGTGATATGTGAGGATATATATTTCATATTAAAACCTTAACCAAGGTTTTAAAATACAATTAATCCCTTCAATCCTCTTACATATCCCCTATGCTCTCTGCTAAGTCAAAATTGGGTTTCCATTCTTGACTTTGTTTCCTGTTTCACCTCTAAGAATGACCCCTGTAGGTATAAAAGCATGGTTTGTGTTGGAGAGAAAACTTTAAAAGAATAAACATAATTTTTTATATGTTTTAATCTCCTTTATCATTCTAACTTACCACATACCCCTGAAACTCCCTTACTCAGTCAAAACTAAGTTTCAACTATGACTATGTTGATCTCCAAGCATTACACTTGTAGGTGTACTTTTCATGAATTAGGAATTGGGAATGATGTTTGAATGTATCCTTACCAAATTAAAAGATAATTTTTTAGGTTTTTGTATTCCTTTGTCTTATGCTCATGTTATTTCCACATCAAAACATTACTTCTCTATGCATTGCTTACAACAGTCAATTGTAGGTTAGAACCCTTGTAGGTGTCTTCCAAAACCTTGAATTCAATGAACACAACCCCCCTAAGTGTTATTTTTCATCATCCCAATTGTATTTCATACTCACCCCATAAACCTAAAATTCCAAATCAATAGTATCAACCCTTTACTCACTTTCTGTTGACTGTTTGTTGTAGGTGAGTATTTTGAGAGGAAGAGACCCCTGTAGGTTTCGTGGGATCTAAAACAATGAATATCCACATCACCTTAATTATTTTCATGTTCATTTGGTATTAAATTCACTCAATGATGCCATTAAAATATAATAATATTCCCTGTATACTCTTTAGTATACCACTGACCACTTAAGGGTTCAAACCTGCAAGTATTACTGTTTGGTTTTAGTGCTTTTAGGGGCATCTTTGAGCTCCCTATAAACAACTTTATATTGATCTTCCTCTCCCAAAACTTTGCATGTCCCTTGTCTATGTTAAATTATTCAATAAAATTTCATTTAGATTCATAAAATGAAAAGGAAACTTTGTTGTAGGATTTCAACAAAAACTCTAAGATCTTTGTTTTGCTCTTTTTCAGAAAAGAGGCATGAACCTGTCATTTTGTGGTTTGAAGGCATCTCCATATCAAATTACCAACCTGACACCTCAAATTGGTCTAATATACCCTACTCAACATGATAATACCTTATGTATGGCTCCAACATGCTTCAATTCTTCAAAATAAGACTCTTCAATTCTCTGTATTATCACTTGTAGGTGACCATTTTCCCATATGCAGGCAGTGAAGAGGAGTATGGGCAGTATGCATTGTGTTTGGCTATCAAATGAGTTATATGATTATCCTAACACTTAAAAAAACATATTCACACTATTAGGGATATGAAAAAGTATCAATACCTCCCTCTTAACTTGAATTTATCCATGAAAGCACATGTAAGTTGTGTCAATGGCAAAATCGTGTGTGAATGTTGCATATGACTACAACTCATGGATATTTTTCCTTAGAGGATGAAATTAAAATATTATGGGACCAATAATACATTTAATACTTGTTCAAGGACTTATCACAACCCTTTGAATCCATTTTCAAAGCATGAAGATTTGGAAATGATGAAAACTACCTGTAACTCAAAAAGGTGTATCCCTCCTACAACTTAAGGTGATTATCATATAAAAACACCTTAAACCAATAAAAAAACAATGGATATAATTATATAATGAATCCAACATCTTCTATAATCCACCTCAAAAATTGGTTCATACAGATTTGCTCAAAATAGAGTAAAACCCATAGGGTGTATGAAACAATAGGCAAAAATGTACAGTCAACTTCATGAAGATGGTTCATGAAGCACAAGCCACCATTATTTAAAATATTTATATGTAAATTAAGGTATCTAATTTTAATTTCACCTCCCCAAATCATTTTATCTTAAACCTCTTTTATTGGCT
Organism: Torreya grandis; assembly: GCA_037957365.1. Lineage (NCBI taxonomy): Eukaryota > Viridiplantae > Streptophyta > Pinopsida > Cupressales > Taxaceae > Torreya > Torreya grandis. The sequence goes on from JARHVA010000306.1 coordinate 1,121,228, forward strand.
TTACCACGTATAAACTTGAAGACTATTTTTGCTTGCCAAGAAGGGTGAAAAAGGAGCATAATGGTTTTGGGAAAAAAATGGAAATTATAGAGAAAACCAAATATGAAAATAAGATTTATGAATTTTAACATACATACCATGATCTTTTCCCATGTGTCACACTTCCCCATGGGTCGTACAAGTGTTATATTCTCCTTTTTCTCAAGAAAACTACCCATTATTCTAAATAATCTGCCACCTTTAAGTTATATCAGTTGATTAAGACCTATTGGGACACATGGGACATGAAATAATATTTTGGTACCTTCACACTTCCCAAAAAAATTTACAACTCATTAAATGTACCTTTGTTTACCTTAAAATGACCCAAAATGACTAAAATGACTAAAATGACTAAGGACCAAGGATAGTATAACATTAAATGACATAAATTAACCTATAAAACACCCTGTGACATCTATATTAGCACCCTAAAACACATAAAAGTCAATTTTTTATCTATAGGGGTCCCAATTTGACCTAAAAGTCAAATTTGATCAACAAATTAGTGACTTATAGGGGTAGTATGCATGTTATACTAACTACACCAGTAGTCTTATTAGTCCATTGGGCTTAGGGAGTCATTTTAAGTTTTATAAATAACAAGATGACTTTGACCATAGGTTTTGATCAAGACAAGGCCACTCGATTACCTCAAACACACAAAGCAAAAGACACACAAAATAAGGCAACAAACTAACAAGATACACACACACATGTGCTCAAGGCACTTAGGGAAAATAGGAAACAAAATATTATGCACAACTAGAAACTAATCATACCTCCTTTCTGGGATCAAAATAAAAGTTTCTTGAATCTTCTTCTTGAGATGAACCATGGTGTCAAGCATGTTTCTTCTTGAATTGGATAATTTGTGAATCAGACCTATTCCTTGGCACTTCACTTGATCTGCTCTCAAGTATATCATCTTAAAATAGGCCTCCAATGGATATATATTCCTCTTGAAATTTTTCACATACCTCATACTTCTTCCCAATCTTCATCTCATGGTCAACTTGCATCTTTTTTATAGGCATGGCTTCAAAAGGATTAGTTTTTTGTTCCTTAGAAGATTAAGGCCAATACGAGCTTATTCCATCCTTCAAGAGTTGATGTGTTTATCCCAACTGATTAAGAGGATGATATCACATCTTGATTACTTCAAACATGTCATCATGAAATGTATATTCTTCTTGAAAGGATAGATTTGAAAGGCTGATTTTCCTTTGCATACTTACTTGTGTGTAAAGGCTACCTTCTCCAATTCTGATTAGCTCATAGCCTCCTTAAAGAGGAGTATAACCTGATCCAATGATTTCAAACAAATCATCCAATGTTTTCTTAATAATTTATCCTTGCTCATCCATGGTATCTTACAAAGTGGTGGAATGATCAATGACCATTTCTTCCTCTTTGCCAAGAGGAAAACATTCTTCCTTATCAACCTAATAAAAAATATCCATACAAGAAGTCACCTCTTCTTCATCATTTAGCATCCATTGAGGTATCTCAAGTTTTATATCAACCTCTACAATATAACTTTGATTCTCAATGGCTACAATATCTTCAATCTCCTTCTTTGTGATTCCAAAACTAGGCATCTTGAAGTCATTTGACTTAGTCTAATAAGGCTGCCAAGGAGCTAGACTTTCTTCAAGCAAGAGTTCTGATTTTTTTTCAAGCAACTTCTCCTCTTAAGGTTCCTATACCATAGGTCCATAAAGGCAAAGGATGATGGGGTGAGGCTAAGATGAACTATTTGGTGGAGGTGTCACATAGAACTCAAAATAAGATTGGGAGTGAAATGTAGGGGATGTTATTGGAAGCTCTTGAGGAAGGGGAGGAAGACCTTGGGATAAAACCACTTGATTTTCTTCTTTCCACTTGATAAACACTTCACTCACATCTGATTTAGATTTAGGACTCTCTTAAGGAAGGGTGGATGGTGTGTGTTTAGGCATAGGATCTTCTTTTGGGTCTAAACCTTCCATCACACCTTGACTCAACAATCGCATCTTTGACTCTAAATCTTCAATTTACTTGGCTAGGGTCTCTTGGAAAAGTCTCTCTTGAAGTTAATAGGAATCATCATGATCATAAGGAATACATGAGGGCTGACATGGAACACAAGAAGCTTCTTGAGGAAGGGTGGGAGGGACTTGCAAAGGATCAACTCCATTCTCCACTTCACACTCCTTAACAATGCTTCTATCTTCTTTCTTCCCCCATGATTCCACTATCTTATTCTAGCTTAGAATATTAGGATTAGAAATCTCTTTTTGAGGTAGGGTGGGAGGGGTTTTTATATGATCAATATCCTTTTCATCTTCACACTTTTTATCAATACTTTTCTCTTCTTTCTTTCCCCATGACTCCACTATCTTATTGTATCTTAGAATGTTAGGATTAGAAGTCTTTATTTGAGGTGGTGGGGATGTAATGTGAGAGGGAAATGAGGGCTTGAAATCCACTTCCTTTTTTGTTAACATGGATTATTGTATATGCATATTAGCCAACTCAATCTAGCTATCAAGATTAGCTCCAAAAACAATGTTTTTCGTTTCAACTTTCTCTTCCAATTTATGGAGAAAAGGATGAGTTTGATAACCTTGATTGGGCTCATGAGTAGGGATCAAATATAGCTGATAGGAAACTTGGGGAAGTGGATATTAAGGATTATAGGTTTGGTGAGGTTTCCATTCATGAAATCTTAGCCTATCCTCTAGGGAAGAAACTAGGCCACTCACATCAAGCATCTCACTTATGAGCCTTTGCCAATTGGCTCTCTCAATAGGCACCCACTCTCTTTTGACCAACTCTAATGCATCTCTCACCTTATGAATAAGATGACTAAGAACCACTTAACCACATCCATATAGAGTATCAAGCTCCAACATGTACCTCTCATATCCCAAAAGAGTTTATTTGAAGGTTTAAATGGATGGAGTTGAGAAGTGGCTAGGTTGACTAGGAGAAGCAAGATATTGAGGAGGCTAGCTATAAAACTGATACAACTCATGATAACACTAGCTATAATGCTGATAAGGATTATGATGGGGTTGGAAATGGTCATTACAATACTGGTAATAATCACACCAAGGCTAATTAAAAGCTTGATCTTATTGATAGGGAATGGCACAAGCTTTAACTGTCTCACCAACTTGTGTAAAACAAATATCAACACGAAAATTAGCCATGAAACCTCATTGAAAGTAATAACATAAATAAAAATGTTACCAATAATCTTCAAAAGAAAACTTGGGCTACTTGACCAGTTGATGTATCTTCAGAGTCACCATTGATGCTTTGATAGATGCCTCTAAAGGCTGATTGTTGAGAGACAACACCAAAAATCTCTTAACTTCTTGGACCAAGAATCCCACCAGGCGTGCCAAAACCAATTTTTTGACCAAATTTGACTTTTAGATCAAATTGGGACCCCAATATGTAAAAACTTGACTTTTAGGTGTTTTAGGGGTCTAATATAAATGTCATAGGGTGTTTTATAGGTTAATTGATATCATATAAGGTTATACTAGCCTTGGTCCTTAGTCATTTTAGTCCTTTTAGTCATTTTGGGTCATTTTGAGGTCAAAAAAGGTGCATTTAATGATTTATACAAAAAAATTGGGAAGTATGAAGGTTCTAAAATATTATGTCACATCCCATGTGTCCCAAGAGGTCTTAATCAACTGACATAACTGAAAGGTGGTAGATTCTTGAGAAGAAAAGGCAATTTTCTTGAGAAAAAAGGAGAAAATGGCACTTTTACATCACATGGGGAAGTGTTCCATGTGGGATAAGATCATGTTATGTATCTTCAACTTCCCCAAGCTCATTTCCATGTTTGGTTTGCTCTGGAAGTGCCTTTTTTGGCCCAAAACCATTCTGCTCATTTTTCACCCTTCTTGGCAAGTAAAACGTAGTCTTCAAGTTTGTACTTGGTAGGAGGTTTCAGATCAAACACTTAGGGGACGTAAAATTAAACTAATATACCTTAATTTATATATAAATATTTTGAATAATGGTGGCTTGTGCTTCATGAACCATCCTCATGAAGTTGACTGTACTTTTTTGCCTATTATTTCATGCACCTAATGGTTTTTGCTCCATTTTTAGCAAATTTGTATGAACTAGTTATTGAGGTAGATTATAAAATATGTTGGATTCCTTATCTAATTATATCCATGTTTTTTTATCAATTTAATGTGTTTTGATATGCTAATCACCTTAAGTTATAGGAGGGATACACCTTTCTGAGTTACAGGGAATTTTCATCATTTCTTGATCTTCATGCTTTGAAAATGGATTCAGAGGGTTGTGATAATTCCTTCACCATGGATTCAATTTCTTATTGCTCCCCTCATATTTTTATTTCATCCTCTAAGTCAAAACTTCCATGATTTGCAGTCATATGCAACATTCACACATAATTCTACCATTGACACAACTTACACGTGCTCTCATGGATAAATTCAAGTTAAGAGGGAGGTGTTGATACTGGTTTCATATCCCTTATAGTGTTAATATGATTTTTTAAGTGTTATGATAATCATATAACTCATTTTATATCTAAACATAATGCATACTGCCCATACTCCTCTTCACTGCTTGCATATGGGAAAATGGTCACCTATAGGTGACAATACAAAGAATTAAAGAGTCTTGTTTTGAAGCATTGAAGCATGTTGGATCCTTCCCAAAGGTCCTATTATGATTAATAGGGAAAATTAGACCCATTTGAGGTGTCAAGTTTGTAATTTGACATGGATAAGCCTTCAAAACATAAAATGATAGGTTCAAGCCTCTTTTCCCAAAAAGAGCAAAATAGAGATCTTGGAGGTTTTGTTAAAATCCTACAACAAAGTTACCTTTTCCTTTTATGAATATAAATTACATTTTCTTTAACCCTTTATCATATAAAATATCCATGCAAATTTTGGGGAGAGGAAGATCAATAGAAAGTGGTTTTTAGGGAGCTCAAAGATGCCCTTGAAATTACTAAAACCAAATAGTAATACCTACAGGTTTGAAGCCTTAAGTGGTCAGTGGTATACTAAAGAGTAGACATGGCATATTCTTATATTTTTATATCCTCATGGAGTGAATAGAATACCAAATGAACATGAAAATAATTAAGGTGATGTGCATATGCATTGTTTTAGATCCCATGAAACCTATAGGGGTCTCTTCCTCTCAAAATACTCACCTACAATAAACAATCAATAGACAGTGAGTAAAGGGTTGATACTCTTGATTTGGAATTATATGTTTATGGGGTGAGTATGCAATATTATTTTTAGGATGAAAAATAACACTCATGGGGGGTTGTGTTCATTGAATTTAAGGTTTTGAAAGACACCTACAGGAGTTCTGACCTACAGTTGACTGTGGTAAACAATTAGCAGAGAAGTAATGTTTTGATGTGGAAATAGCATGAGAATAAGACAAAGGAATCCAAACACATAAAAAATGATCTTTTAATGTGGTATTGATACCTTCAAACATCATTCATGATGCCTAGTTCATGAAAAGTATACCTACAGGTGTAATGTTTAGAGATCAACATAGTCACAGTCGAAACTCAGTTTTGACTAAGGAAGTATCAGGGGTATATGGTAAGTTAGAATGATAAATGAGATTAAAACATATATAAAATTATTTGTATGCCTTTAAACTTTTATATCTAACACAAACCATGCTTTTATACCTACAGGGGTCATTCTTGAGAGGTGAAACAGGAAACATAGTCAAGAATGGAAACCTAGTTTTGACTGAGCAAAGAACATAAGGGATATGTAAAAGGATTGATGGGATGAATTGTCTTATAAAAACTTGGTTAAGGTTTTTATATTAAATATACATCCTCATATATCACAAAACAATCAAAGGAGAGTCAAAACCAAGTAACATACAGTCAAACTGGGAAATGCTTGCACACAGTGTCTTTCCTCACAGTCCACTTTGGTTTTCAATGACTTTGGAGGGTATAATAATGCAATCAAGATCTATAATTTTTTATAAGGAACATATAAGACTTTAATAATACTACCCAATAGCCACTATTATTTGAATAAATAGCGGAGTTTCCTCTACTTTGTCTCAAATAAAGGGCACTCCCTTTTTAGCACAAACTAGCAATTTTGGAAAAGGGTAATAAATGGATAACCTTGGGAGATATTTTAACCTTTAGGAAAGGTATTTGGAGTTTTAATACATCCATATCAACATGATAAACCAAAAACATAAAGGTGAAACTCAACAGGGTGTTCCATGCTCTTAAAGTTGCAGTCAGGCCAAAGGGCAGGGTTTTGGCCTAGAGCCCAAACAATAGGTCATTTTCATTTCTAACTTTGGGATAGCTTTCTGGCCTATGGAAAAAAAAATTCAGGACCACATCATATTTTTTTAATCGATTTTATGCAAGGATAACAATCGAAAATCCATTTTGAGATTCAATTAAAACTCAAGTCTACTTGAGCATGCTTAGGCCTAAAGCCACTTGGAGATTCATTCACATTTATAGCTTTTGATATGATTTAAAATCCATTTGATTATGTTTATGTGGGAATAATATATGTTTTTGAGCCATTGGTATACATAATAAGTCATGAAAAGGTCAATTTTTGACTTTAAGGTCACTCAGGCCTGTTGGAATAGAGAGACAAGCTCGATAGGTCAGCTTTGAACACTCATTTCTCTCTTGATGATTTTCATGGGTGATAGAGGAGTTTGGTAAAGTTATAAGAGGTCTTAAAAAACCAATATGTGGAATTTTTTTTCAACTCCAATGTCATAATTTTATGAATGAACCTTAAGAGTGGAAACATGCCTAAAACCCTTATTAGACCCTTGCAAAGACTAGTTTTAGTAAATGAGAGAGATAATACACCAAAATGGACAAGAATTTCATGAATGATTATTTGATGTTAAAAATTACTCATTTAATATCCCTAACATCAAAATTAGTTGTATGGAATTATACGGATAGGGTACAAAAAAGGCTTTTCTTGATAGTTTTATGCATTATGCAGGCTACAAGAGGAGTATGAAGATTAAATAAAGTTTGGAGAGAATATTTAGACTATTTATAACTCCCTATGGTAATTTCATTCCAATAAAAAACTCCTAAGTCTCCAAACTAAGTTCTTCATTTCAACCAGTCAAAACTGGCATGATGGACAAGCTAGTGAGAAGGATAGAAAACTCTAAGTAATGTGATTTTAAGGTGTTCCTGATTCTTATAAGGAAATGGAGTGTCTTTTAACTTGTATACACTCCCTCCCATGTATTTTCATGAGAAATTAAATCAAAATTTGAAGACAAGTGTGCAGGGTGCATGAAGAAGAAGTTTTTTGGACTACAAATGATGATAGCTCCTTTCCAATTGATTCCAAAAGACCAAGCCTACAACCAATGGATGGAGAGGCATGCCTAACACCCTTACCCTTATTTCTAATCATTTTACTTATTCTTAGTTAGTTATGAGGTGTTCAAAAATCTCAAATCATGAAGGTAGTTTTTTTGAGCCAGTTAACAAGATTTTATGCCACTTTGCAAGAGTTTGATGACTTGGATGGACACTTGGGATTCCTAACCTTACATGGTTCATCCCATATCCTCTTATCATACAAAATAAATGGTTTTATTATCTTTATTGGTGTCCTTGTGACCCTTTTATTCCTCTCTTCTTCTCTATCTCTCTCAAGTTCTATAAGAACTAGCCATTTTGGCCATTCTAACTTATGCTCCACCTGAGTATGGTAAAGCCCTGCTCATTTGCATACCATTTGATCAATAATACTACTGATTCTTACCTCTTCATAACTATTCATAAGTGTGTTTCACTTGTATTATGAATCTTGTTTAGTGAAGACTTTGGATTCCTTAGCATGTTGTCTCATTATTTCACCCTATTTATAGTTGGAAAGCTTCTTCTTGCAGGGCATGTGAAGTGTTCTAGGAAATATCAAAGATTGAGTGAGTTAGTTTTTTAATTAGTTACATTCAAGACTTTTTTCCTAGTCCTCCTATATTTTCACATTCATTCATAACATCATAATGTAACATTGATGTGAGAAGATGCAGATTGGAGAAGTGTATGTTTAGTTTGTCCCTTGATTTCATGTGTAACATGCAGTTGGTTAGAGTTCATCATATTATTTGGTGTATCACCTCCCTTAGAATAGTTTTATTTTCATTATATCTCTCCCTTTTCCCCCCCAAAGTTTATGTGTAGTTTCAATCCAAAGTGATACATCAAGGGAGTTAGCCCTATCTAGAGATTCACCTCAGCCTTAGGCTACCCATAAACCTAGAGGTGTTTCCATTGTGCCACTTGGATGAGGAGAGCTTTTCCATCTCCTCAAAGGGTGAAAATCCAAGTGATAAAAGTGTCTTCCAACCACTATTGTATGTATATTATTCTTATTTATTTGGATTCTATGATTTTTTAACTTTTGTCGTGCCTTCCATAATAGACATGTTAAATAAATAGTTTTATATAATAAACTAGTTTGGTTGTTGTTATAGGAATTATTTTTGGGGTTATGAAGATATTTTTTCCCAAGTCTTAAGCCTCTTTAAAAAGGATAAAATGGTTGGTAGTTATATATGGTCATTTTATGGTCTTAATATATCATAGTAAGAGGGTTGGTGCTACATATTTTAGGACATGGATGTTAATTCATAGGATTGCATAATTTGGAGTAGTGGTTGTAGCTTCTACAATAGGTTCCATAGTATCTTATAGATATGAAAGCTTGTTCTTGGTGTTTATAGTGGAATATAGATCTCCCTTATTATTTGGGGAATTTAAGTTTCTATTGCAGAAGACTTAGTTTTTGTTGTTGAAGAATTTTTTTTCTATAGAAGTGGTTATACATTGGATGCAAAAGAAAGTGTTATCTATGGATGATTTGTGAAAAAAAATTAAACACTCTCATTTTTCCCATTAATTGTATTTTACATTTGAAAGGTGTTCTGAATTTTAGGTTTTATTTATAAGCTCTAAAGAAGCCATAGTTTTATTTGTTTATTGTCCTTGATGTAACTCTGCTAACTTTGGTCTTGCTAGTTTGGTAGATTGGACTTAATCGTAAGATTTTTTTTTAAATAATTAAAAGTGTGAGGGACCCCTAAATCCTTTTTACCGATTTAATTTTTTTTGACATGGTTTATCCTTTTAGGTTGTTAGAGAATTAATCTTACATTGAACCATCATGCATTCAAAAATATAAAGACCACCACTATTGGAAATAAATGCCATATCATAGGTTAGGGTCTCATCACATAAACTATGGTGAAAAACTCTTATATTTATTATTTATTGAGTCAATGTCTTATGATAGATACTATGAAAAGAATGTTGATGTAGAGCATCCCAGGTGAACCACAATCTTTCAAGTTCCAAACTGTGTGGGTGACAAGAAGGTTGGGTGACAAAGGATGACACAAGGGCTTACTAATGAATCATGTGCAAAAACCCATTTGAAAAGCACATTGAATTTAAAATCATGTGAAAGACAAGTTAATAAGTGCATAAGATATGAATCTAGGGGTGCATATAGATGACACATTGAGAAAGATAACCAATTAAGATTGAAGGAGCCAAATGAGTAGATAATACACAAAAGAAACACTCATATTAAAAAGTGCCAAGATAAGAAGACATATATAGTACTAGGGTTCAGTTTCAAAACTCGAGGTCACAAACATAGATCTCGAGTCCAACAAGGACAAATGGTCAATCCACTAGCTGGAAGAAATGTTACTTGGTAGAGTTAAGGATAAAAGGATGGTGAAGGACAATATGTCCATGAGGAAGATACAAAATTAAGTGATATTATAATTGTAAGGCTTGAGGTCTAACTTAACTAAGTTACCCTAGTGTAGTTATTTGAAATTGGGTGCCAATCCTACTTGGAAATAACTGCTAGTCACTAAACTAGATGCAATAATAACCAGGCCATCATATCTATAAATATAAGTGCAAGTTGAAAGAAAAGGTTGTTTCTAGTTCTGTTAGTGGAGGTTTTTAGTTGGAATATCATAAAATAAAGCTACTATACAAAAGGCCTGGGTTGAGGACCAAACTTTACCAAAAAATTATGGTCATAAGGGTGAGTGTATTGAGATAGAGCCAAGAGCTCTAGGAAGGAGTCGATGAGACCATGTGTAAGATGTGAAGATAAACATAGAATGTAATTGAATGTTAATAATAAAAATGATTTAAGCATCTATTTTTTATAGTTGTTGGCTACGTGGTGAGGTGTCTCTTTACTAGGAATCCTCGCCATGACATTGCATCAAATTCATGGTCCAATATAGACACTAGATAGTATTTACCTAATTTTAATCACAATGTTGTTAAATTTTTCTAATATAATGAAGACCTAATGGTAGCAAGGGTAAATATAGCCCTAGAAGGTGAAGGTTTATGAAACCCTAAGTTTTGTATATGCAAGAGTCAGGGTTCTCTATTTATGTTTACCATGATGTTAGTTTTATACAAAATAATAATAAATAATTACTCTAATGAAGAGATATAAGCATATACAATAATGAAGTAAAAAAATTGTATCTACTCTAGTTCAAAATTAGGAACATAGCTCAAGTGTAGCATAACAATGATAAGTATAATGTAATTAAAATAAAATGAGTTGGAATGATCACACCTTGACTATTTCTAAAAATATGAACTTGGAATATGGTTGTGAATATTATTTGCCACTATGCATGAAATATGAGTCTATTAGATAGAGTCAATGCTTGTTATGCATTTGAATTGGGTAGACTCATCACTGGAAAGATTCATGCGCAAATTTTGTCTATGACTATTGAGTTTAACCTATGTAGGTTTTCAGGTCTTGCACTCTTTAGTTTTATTTTGTCTTATATGTTTACTTCTTTGTTTTATTGGGAATATTTTAAAAATTTGTTGTTTGCCTTCTTGATCTAGCTTGGAACAATGAGATATCAATGTAAAAGAGATAAGTGAGAAGTATTTGGATTGAGAAACCACCAAAGTAGACTTTCAAGTTAATATTTCACATCCCATAATTAGTCCCCTTATACTTATGCAATGTGTAGATGATGTGTTTGAGGTGCAACTAGATTTTACCTAGGACTTCTATTGGTACAAATGTAATGATGTGATATCAGTCCTTTTGAGCAAAGATAAATCTTTCTTAGTTGTACCTAGACATTAAATGAACTTTAATATTAGGATATTTAATGTGATACTTGATCCTTAGAATGTTAAATTATATTTTTAGGCTTCTCATGATATGAATTAAGGACTAATTGGTGCATAAAAGGAGATAAAAAATAAGGGAAAATACTGATAAATATATATTAACATAAAAAAGATACAAATATGGGATAATGACCCCAAAATTAAAAGGGGTGGACTCTTCGATTGTATGAGATTTCCTAAGGCAAAATCATAGAGCCTATGAGTTTGCCCAAGAATAAATAATGAGAGGAGAGATAAAACTTCTGATGGTCATAAGGATAAAATGAAAAAATGAAAAAAAGAAAAGAAAAAAGAGGAATACAAGATAAAACAAAGAGGAAAAGACATACATACAAGGCCCAATTAAGCCCTAAATCAAGGTGATGACCTATATACAGAAACAAGTATTAAAAGCATTGTAATAACAAGGCTTGTAAATAAATTAGGTGTCTACAACTATGAAACAAACACCACACAAGGTGTTTTTTTCTAAAGTAAATGAGTAGGTATCAAAATTAAAACATCAATATGGCTAAAGAACAAAATTAGTAAACTCTATGTGGAGTATTTATGTACTCAATTTTGAAAGAAATTTAGAATTTGATAATAAAACACTCAGAAATTAAATGGTAGTACACAATTTTAAGAGTGTGTGCATGAAACAAATCAATTTTTTTTGTGTTTGAAGGCATGTAGCATGACAGTTAAATTATGAAAAGATCTATTGAGACATTTCGACGAACGGAAAATGATAAGACTAAAAAATAGTTATGAGTTTAATAAAAAGGAAGTAGATGAAGTGTATAATACTTTAAATTTCAAAGGAAGATTGTAAACTTGTATATTTGAAACTAAGGAAACACGTTTGGTAAAATTTCTCCCACCTTGAATTAAAAGTTGAATATGTTTTACATAGATAATTTTATTGACATAAAGATTTAAATTATATATCGTGTTTTAAAATTTTGTTATACTATCAATATGGTCGACTAATTAAAACAAAAGGTTACAAGTACTTTGTCACTATTACCTTAATGAAAAGGAGGACAAAATATAAAATATGACGTAAAACAAAACCAATATTTGATATTTCCTATCAATTGGAAAGGGTATGTAGAAATTATTATTTTTAGGGCATGGGCTATAAGTTAATTTACATGATATCATATTATTAAGTTTACAAATTCATTACTAATTTATACACCATGTTTAATATATCTTTACCAAGCACTAGTTACTTTGAATGCCAACTTATAGAATGAGGACACTATATGAGATAAACTCTAATCAAGCCGAGAGTGCTGGGCATAAAAAACGTAATGAAATTCCATGATAAACTCTAATTGCAAGCTAAGTGATTTAATACATTTAAAAACTAAGTTAAATGCATTTGAATAAGTTAAAGCTTTTAGACACAACAAAATACTTAAGCCAATATTATAATAGGAATGCATTCGAAAAAATGTTTCTAGACACACATGGTAAGAGATCGATTAAAAAATATTATATACAAAGACATTTAAGTTGGTGCATTTACTTTAAGCATGAGCTTTAAAAATTGAAACTTTCTTAAATACATGTAGTTAAAAGGCACTTCATAATAGGTTTAGAGAGTTCACCTGCTTGAAAATAGTGTATTTGAGTGAGTTTGAAATACTAGAAGAACTGTGCATTGGATTTCATTCTCATGCGGCATTCAAAATATTTTGCATGTCTAGAGTTGAAAACTTGGGAAGGCTACATGATGCTAGTTTTGGAAAAGTTAGTAGTTTGGTGAACCCAAAATATTAAGAGGTGAAAAAAATAGAGTAATTGTGCAATGAATTTTGTTATTGGAGAAATTTAAGAAAATTGAATTCATTTATATGTAAGATATTGTCAAAATTCAATTATTTTGCTAATTTTCTTTAATTTGAAGTGTTAAACCTATCTGAATGTTATCAGTTTTGAATAAAATATTAGGATGTTATCAGTTTTGAATGTTATCAGTAGTGGATGTGTATGGAGAGTGAATAAATGGACAGTTTAATCGAATGCAATGACTTAGTAACTTAAAATAAAATTATATCCTATCAAAATCAATTCACATGGATTTACTCACTGACATCACATACATGAGATGAATATACCCTGCTTATATCACATTTAAATAAAAAATAAAGGAATACAAAAGAATTTTTCATTACCAATAAAAATTTATTGCATTTATTAGGTTTGTACATGATTCCCTAATGATTATCCACACTTTTGAAGATAATTTTACTTATAATACATAAGCAAACCCAATATTACTATCTAAGAAATAACTTAATTTCTTAAGTACAAATTAATTTTACAATAACTTTATATGAGAGTTTGATAAACTTGAATGCACCCACATCCCTATTTTCACAAAATATTACTTGTGTACAACCTTTATTTATATGGATAAATTAATAAATAAAAGAAGAAAACACTAGTTCTTTCTAATGTTATCATCCTCCTACTTTACAAATAATAACCAGAGTAAAGAAAGACTTTATTTTAAATAACTTCACATCTATTTTTAAAATATTAATGCAAATATAATAAATATACATTTTTATCCTAGATAAAATCTAAATAGTAGAGATCAAAACTACTTGAAAAATTAAAAAGTCAACAATTTATAGAAACCCCAGGTCTATCCAAAGTAATGAAATACAAAATAAAATGTCACAAAATACAAAACCACAAATTTGGAAGTTATAATTTTCTTAACATTGGTAAAATGTAAAACGTAAAGGAAAGGGTGCAAGACATAGGTATGCCAACTACGATTACATTTGAAATTTTTTCACAAATAAGGGATAAAAAGAAGCATTTTTTTAATTAATAAAGTACTACAACTTTCACCCGCTTAGAGGTCCAACATGCCCAAAATAGAGGAATAACACACTACCATTAGTCTCATCTATGTACAAGTCCTTTGTTTTTTTTTTGCACAACATATACATATTGGATATATCAATGTCATATCACCCTTTAAAGAAAAAACTAAAAAAATGAAATAATGCAAAAGTTGTTTCTCAGTCTGATATGAACATGTATGAACACATATTTCTCGTACGTGCACATGATTTGTTCACAAAAAGACAATGCATATATCCAAGTCAAAAAAATGACAAAAACAAATAAATTAAAAATAACACAAAAATTCCATTTGTGGTTATTTTGTAAATAAAAATTCATATTTATTTGCGGCATCACACATGTCTTTGATTAGATACACTACATACATACAATGAGTATATATTACTTATAATACATTTAAATGAAAAAATACAATATCACAATAAAAATGTTTATTACAAACAAAGACTTGCATGTTGCACATGTTCACATGTCAAAAACAACCATAATAAAGTATTAGATGTACAATCACAGAGAGGGGGGGTGAATCAATGAGCCCTAGATATTCTAACTTCAATTTCAATCACTTTAAAACTCTTAATCAGTTACCATAAGCATTCATGAAGCATACACACCATTCACAACAATGAACAAGAGAGACAATGCAAAATCAAACACACAACACGTGACATATGTGGGAAACCCTCTTGGGGGAGAAACCCACTAGAACCTGCAATTGGACTACTATCCTATAATAACAAGAACCAATTTAGACTAGTAGCAACTGATCAAGGAACTACCATCCCTTATTTTAGTGAGACTGCAATCCCACAAGGAGCCATTTCACCTATCTAATTGAGTTGCCACAACAACAAGACCTTTAACAGGTTTCACCTTGCAAGGAGGTTACAACCCCCTAGATGTTGAGAAACCACAACAACACCTATGAACACAACATCTCCTAAACATTGATTGCTTACCAATCTTATGGAGAAACAAAGTATATATGATCTCTTGAACTCTGCACACTCAAAAGCATCCAAAACATCCTTTTGGATCACCATAGACCTGTTCACTCATCCTCAACCTATAATAGCACTATTCTGACATCATAAACATGACCCACAAGTCATACACTCAGTCCTCAATCTATTCTGCTCTTCAACTCATTCACTAAGCACCCACCCTTTCTTTCACATCACAACACTATTCTCTCAATGTCAATTCCACATAAAAGTCTCACACCAGTCTAGAAACCATCTCATTTAGTTTCACTATTTATAGAGACTTCATGATTATCAACATATTGGTTGGCCATTAGGCATGCATTAACCCTTAAGGTATATTACATGGGTCACACTTAAGCACAACTCTCTTTCAAATAAGCCTAAGTCACTATTGACGCAGTGGATTGCACCTGAGGTATGACGCCTAGCTCCTGCCTTCCACACGCAACAATGGAAACTCCCCTCTTGCCTGTGGGATCACCGAAGCTGGAGGGGAGAGTCTCTAGATAAGGGCTAGCTCCCTCTGATGTATCTCTTAGGCCCTGGTTTCTCCTACTGCTAACAAATAAATATAAAAAAAGGGGGGGGATGAAAAGAGAGAGAGAGATGCTAAAAACAGAACCTAAGCATAAAAAATGAAAAGGTGATATACCAGAAAAGTGTTGACCCACTCAGCCCAAACATACACTTTTCACTAGGAAGAAACGCCCGTACACTTCATCTGACGTGGGAAACTCTTCTGTTTCAGTGAGTCAGGGGTCCGTAGAGATACAGGGAGGAAGGAACTACCAAAGGTGCTCTACGACACACTTGGGCAGCCTATTCACATGCGCCTATATTCCTGTTGTAGACACTTCTGGCAGACCTTCAGAAAAGAGACTTCACAATGCACTAGACATACTGTATTCGATCTGTGAAAAGCATGAAATACAATGACTTAACACAAGAGAAGAACACATACATATACTTTAAAGTGCAAATCCGGATAGAGGTAAAAATGCTAAGTCTTGATTCAAGCTAAAATCTGGCAGAGCTCTGCCTTACAAGCCCGAGAGATTTTTGGGCAGAGTTTTGCCTTAAGGCTGGGAGATGGATTCCCTTCTCAAATGAGAATTTTTACAATATATAGAAGAGAGAAGAGAACTTGACACTTTCTGGAAAAGACTTTTGGCACTCCTTTTGCAAGCTGGCCCATGTGCGTTCTGAGCCTTGGGAAGAGGAAGCTGCTTGATTGTCGACTTCTGCTTTGACTTTGGCATCCCAACATTAATGAGGAAGCATAGACTGCGTCTATTTTCTGTGAGCAGACTTCTCCCTTCAAGGTATTTGTGCGGCTTGTCTGTTTATAAATGCAAACTAGAGAAAAACAAGCCACGCCATTTACTATTTACATCATTTGGTGACAACCTGTCAAGAGCTGTTCCAACTGCAGGAGTAAATCCCTGAGTTGACACCTCCTCTCACCACTTGGACTGCTTTGTCTGTTTTTGCACTTGGTCCTTCTTCTGCCTTTAATCCTTTGAATTCCTTCGGGTTTACGCTTAAGTTTGCGAAGATCAACAGCTACTTCACTTCCATAAATTTGACATCCTCGGGTCCGTCGTTCTTCTTGACAATTTATTCGTGTCTTTCCCGCTTGCCTTGGCTATTTTCCATTGATTCCAATAAGTGACATGTGGCGTGTTCCACTACTAAAATAAGCAAGACACGTGGCAACATCCACTAAATTTATGGAAGCTTCAAACACCTTTGGAGAGTTCTGTGGAAAAGGACGTGTGGCGGCTTTCACTCTCTTTAGTAGTTTGTCGGGGCCCACCACAGTGCTTATGGGACAAAAGGAAGAGACGATGGGTGTTGACACTTGTCGACTTCTGCTGAGACATGCAAGGGATATGTGGCGCGTTTCATTTCTTCTAGAAAAACATGTCAAATCCTTCCGCATTTGCCACTTAACGCCTTCCGTGCCCTTGCTTTTTTTGGTGTAAAATTGATGTTCACGGGCCCGTCACTGTGTTTGAATTTCCAACGGCTAGTTCACCGTGTTTAACTTTGACCTCCTCGGGCCCGTCACCTTTGGACCTTTCATCAACTTCCTGCTTTGGCCTTTTTCCTTGCGGGCCTTTTCTGCAGGCTTATTTTCCATCAGGCTTTTTGTGCGGACATTTTCCTTCGGATTTCTTCCCTGCAGGCTTTTTATGTAGACAATTTTCCTGCGGATAAAAGTCCACGAAAATTGTCTGGCCACTTTGCCTTCAGAATTTTCCCCAGGTCCTTTTTTGAGGTCGTGGCCTTCTAAAATCGTTCAAACTTTTTGTCCGAAGGAATTCCTTCAGACAAAAAGTCTGAAGGAATTATGCCTTTGCCAAAATTTTGAAAGATCTTACCTTTGCGACTTTCTTTGTGGCTGCTTTGAAGTGTTCCCTGCCCTTTGCAAGGGCTCTTGAACCCAGAACTGCCCTCTACAAGGGCACTTGTCCTTCAGGAGGCTTGAAGATTTTGCATTGAACAGCTCCTTTGAACCAACCGTTGAACCAATTGATTGAACCGGTTCAATGGTTCAAGCGGTCGCTGAACCAAGGCATTGAACCAAAGCGTTGAACCAGTTCAATGGTTCAATGGTTCAAAGATGCTAACTCTCCTTGTGAATTTCTTCAAACAAGGGCCCGAATAATCTGTGTAAAACTTTGCACTCTTTGAACTGGTTCTTCATGTGCTGAAAGACTCACTGCACAGTCCGTAGAAGTTCTTGTGAAATCTGTAGAAAACTTGTAGAGTTCGTAGAAATGGACCTGTAGAGTCCATAGAAATTTTGCAGATTCCGTAGAAATCACTAGATTCATGCAAAATCAAAAAGTGAAATGGCCCAGAACAGCAGGGACAGAAGGGGACCAATTTTTGGCCTGTTGGGCAAAAAATGGTCAACAAATTGGTGACTCCCAGGGGAAGCATGCTTGTTATGCTTAGAGACTAGTTGCCTTTTAGTCCATTGGGCATGGAGTCAGATGCAACTCTAAAAGAGTTAGCAACTGCCTTGATAGATCTCGAAATCAGTCATGAAGCTTTTTACCCTAGACACAAGGGAAAGCACACACAAGACTAAAAACACTACTTGTGCAAACTGCACTTAGGGAAAGCAGGAAAGAAAACTGAAAGCAAACTACTATATACAGCTAACCAAGAATATTTGCCTCCCTCCTAGATCAAAGTGAAAACTTCTTAAGTCCCCTTCCTAGCAAGAACACTTATGGTGCTAGACAAGTGGCTGAATGAAAAAGAGATTTGGTGACCTAATCCTCTTGCCTGTCACCTAGATTGGCCTGCATCTGAGTGGATCAGATTCAAACATGCTTCCAATGTATACGTACTCTTCTTATTCTTGGAAGCTTGTTGAATGCTAGTCCTTCATGCTGGTGCATTTCACTAATAAATTAATGGTTGTTGGTTCATCACCATAAGCCCTTTGTTGCATGTAGTCCCTCTGCAACACATCATGGTTTGACTTATTCCCTTTTGCTTCGTTGAGGACCCTGTCAAACTCATCGTCTGCTCCCTCTTGGCCTTCTTGAAGAAGGGTGACTATTGTGATGTCTAAAATAGAATCACACACTGATTGCTCATCCCACAGAACATCACCTCTTTGTTCAAAATTTTCTTCTTTAAGGCTTTCCTCAAGGTAGACAGACCTCTCCTTTTCCTCCTTAAAGATCAGGGTCTCTAGATGTTCAAAAATATTCTCCTGATCCTCCTCCAACTCAGGGTCCTCGGCGTAGTCGTCCTCCTCATCGAAACAACAAGGAAGTTCATCAAACAAAGGGGGAGAGAGCTCACCATGCTTAAGTTCCTCCTCGTATTGCTGGAAAATCTGCATGTATGCGTGACCTAAGTCTTCTCCATTGCTGATGATGTCTTCACAAGGAGCATTGATGGTGATTTCTTCTTCATTTTCACTCATGATAGCCTCTTGAAGAGATGCAAATTGGATCTTCTGCTCCTCATTTGCCTCCTGTAGAACAGGTTCTTCCTTGAGAAGGGGTGAAGTGAAATAACCATGTGGAAGGGGAGACAGTCCTTGAGCTAGAATCAAATGATTCTCCTCCTTCCATCTAGCTAGTACTTCATCAATATCAGGTGTGGCCTGATAGCTCTCTTGGAGGTGTGTAGGTGGGGTGTGTTCAGACATGGAATGTGTCGTTGGGTCTGAACTGTTCATCACACACTGGCTGAGGAATCCCTCACTGGATTCTAACTCTATAATTATTTTGGCTATATCCTCTTGGAAGCGCCTTTCTTGGAGGTCACCAGCATCATCATGAGCAGGAGCAGCCTCATCTTCTTCAAGGTTTTGAGCAAAACCTTTCTTCTCCTCCTTCCTACCACATGATTCTACTATTTTCTTCCAGTTTAGGATCTCAAAATTGGAATTTTGCTCCTGTGAACAGGCAACAACTTTGTTTTCTCCAAGGTCCTAGGGCTTCTCTACGAGGTCTGAAAGTTCCATCTCTCTTTCACGAAGCAGTCTCATCTTAGCCTCTAAATACTCAATTTGCTTGGCTAGATTATCCTAAAAGAGTCTTTCTTGGAGCTCATAGGAATCATCATAGAGATGGGTAGGAGCAGTTTCGAGAGAGATGTGTTGGTTCATAATGTTTCCCCCAAAGGAAGATTCATGATCTAAGGAGTTTAGAAGGTTCATCTCCATGGGAGGTTGTTCCAGTTCCATTTGATGTTTGAAGGCTAGGCGTACAGGGTCAAGAGTAGGGTTGATTGATGCTCAGATGAGCTGGAATGAGCAAGTGCTATCTGATAGAAAGGATTTGGTGCACAAGAGGGGGCTTTCTTTATAATAGGAGGGGGCATGCAAGGCTAACTGCCTTGAGTGAATGGATTCCTCCATTTTGCTACCTCCTCCTCCATGGATTGTAAGACCTGAGCTTGCCTGAACAAGCACTCCTCTTTATATATAAGCTCCTACTGATATCCGTACTGCTCATCTAGTCTGTTAATTTCCATTACCTGCTTCTCAAACTCTAGCGCCACTTCCCTTATTGTTGAAGGGCAACTAGGAGGGTTGCTTGAGGGGATTCCCTAAATATTTGGAGCTTGAACATAGTCATATGAAGGAATACAAGGTCCATGATTTTGTGCAAAGGAAATATACATACAAAAAATAAGATTTCTTGATGGCACCTGGACTGCTTGACCAGTTGATTCAACTCGGAGTCGCCATTGGTGTTGATAGAAAAACCTCCAAAGGCTGGTCGGTTGAAGAACACACCAAAAATTCTTCAACTCTGTGGACATAACTTGTCCTAGTTGTCCCACCAAGCATGCCAAAAAATGTTGACGCAGTGGATTGCACCTGGGGTAGGACGCTTAGCTCCTGCCTTCCACACGCAACAATGGAAACTCCCCTCTTGTCTGTGGGACCAGCAAAGCTGGAGGGGAGAGTCTCTAGATAAGGACTAGCTCCCTCTGATGTATATTTTAGGCCATGGTTTCTCCTACTACTAATAAATAAATGTAAAAAAAGGGGGGGATGAAAAGAGAGAGAGAGATGCTGAAAACAGAACCTAAGCCTAAAAAATGAAAAGGTGATACACCAAAAAAGTGTTGACCCACTCAGCCCAAACATACACTTTTCACTAGAAAGAAATGCCCGTACACTTCATCTGACGTGGGAAACTCTTATGTTTCAATGAGTCAGGGGTCTGTATAGATACAGGGAGGAAGGAACTACCAAAGGTGATATGTGACACACTTGGGCAGCCTATTCACATGCGCCTATATTCTTGTTGTAGACACTTCTGGCAGACCTACAGAAAAGAGACTTCACAATGCACTAGACATATTGTATTCGATCTGTGAAAAGCATGAAAGACAATAACTTAACACAAGAGAAGAACATAGACATATACTTTAAAGTGCAAGTCTGGATAGAGGTAAAAATGCTAAGTCCTGATTCAAGGTAAAATCTGGCAGAGCTCTGCCTTACAAGCCCGAGAGATTTTTGGGCAGAGTTTTGCCTTAAGGCCAGGAGATGGATTCCCTTTTCAAATGAGAATTTTTACAATATATAGAAGAGATAAGAGAACTTGGCGCTTTTTGGAAAAGACTTTTGGTGCTCCTTTTGCAAGCTGGCCAATGTGCATTTTGAGCCTTGAGAAGAGGAAGCCGCTTGATTGTCAGCTTTTATTTTGACTTTGGCATCCCAACATTAATGAGGAAGCATAGACCACATCTCTTTTCTATGAAAATATTGCTCCCTTCAAGGTATTTGCGTGGCTTGTCTGCTTATAAATGCAAACTGGAGAAAAATAAGCCGCACCGTTTACTGTTAGCACTGTTTGGTGACCACCTAGCAAGAACTGTTCCAACTGCAGGAGTAAATCCCTGAGTTGACACCTCCTCTCACCACATGGACTACTTTATTTGTTTCTACACTTGGTCCTTCTTCTGCCTTTAAGCCTTTGAATTCCTTCTAATTTGCACTTAAGTTTGCGAAGATCAACAGCTACTTCACTTCCACAAATTTTATGTCCTCGAGTCTGTCGTCCTTATTGACAATTTATTCGTGTCTTTCTCGCTTGCCTTGGTTGTTTTCCATTGATTCTAATAAGTGACACGTGGTGTGTTCTGCTATTGAAATAGGCAAGACACGTGGTAGCATTTGCTAAATTTATAGAAGCTTCAAACACCTTTGGAGAGTTCTACAGAAAAGGATATGTGGCGGCTTTCGCTCTCTTTAGCAGTTCGTCAGGGCCCACCACAGTGCTCACGAGACAAAAGGGAGAGATGATGGGGTTTGACACTTATCAGCTTCTGTCGAGCCTTGCAGGGGATACATGGTGCATTTCACTTCTTCTAGAAAAGCATGTCAAATCCTTTTGCATTTGCCACTTGGCGCCTTCTACGCCCTTTCTTTTCCTAGTGTAAAATTGATGTTCGCAGGCCCGTCACTGTGTTTGAATTTCTGACCAGTTCACTATGTTTAACTTTGATGTTTTTGGGCCCGTCACCCTTGGACCTTCTGTCAGCTTCTTGCTTCAGCCTTTTTCCTCGCGGGCCTTTTTTGCGGGCTTATTTTCCATCGAGCTTTTTGTGCAAACATTTTCCTTCAAATTTCTTCCTCGCAAGCTTTTTTTGTAGACAATTTTCCTGCGAATAAAAGTCCACAAAAATTGTCTGGCCACTTTGCCTTCAGAATTTTCCCCGAGTCCTTTTTTGAGCTCGCGGCCTTCTGAAATCCTTCAGACTTTTTGTCTGAAGGAATTAGGCCTTTGCCAAAATTCAAAAAGATCTTACCTTTGCGGCTTTCTTTGTGGCCTCTTTGAAGTGTTCCCTACCCTCCGCAAGGGCTCTTGAACCCAGAACTGCCCTCTGTAAGGTCACTTGTCCTTCGGGAGGCTTGAAATTTTTGCATTGAACCGCTCCTTTGAACCAACCGTTGAACTAATTGATTGAACCGGTTCAATGATTCAAGCAGTCACTGAACCAAGGCATTGAACCAAAGCTTTGAACCGATTCAATGGTTCAACGGTTCAAAGATGAAAACTCTCCTTGTGAATTTATTTAGACAAGAGCCTGAAGAAGCTGTGTAAAACTTTGCACTCTTTGAACTGGTTCTTCATGCATCGAAAGACTCACTGCACAGTCCGTAGAAGTTCTTGTGATGTCTGTAGAAACCCTGCAGATTCCGTAGAAATTCTACAAAGTCCATATAAATCACCAGATTCATGCAAAATCAAAAATTGAAATAGCCCAGAACAGTAGGGACAGAAGGGGACCGATTTTCGGCTTATTGGGCAAAAAATGGTCAATAGTCACCTTTTAGGTCCTATGATGACCCATTCACCTCTTTGACACATCTCTGAGTAAACTAAGAACATAGGAACACTTTACAACATATGGACCCATGCCACATGATCTATAAGACCCCTTTAAGTACTAGCATACATCATATCACTCTTCTACTAACCCCTAATTAGCTCAAACACTTTTTTGTACACACAGTCATTATGAACAAAAACACAATCAACGTATAACCCTTTGTTCATACTACATATGATTATTCAAACCTTTATAATGCACACAGTTGGTCCTTATGGACTCTATATCACTCCCTAATATCTGAGTCATCAACATATATGGAAACAACATCAAAATAAGCTCGAATAATCTTCTCAGGTCACTTGCAGGACATACATGAAAACATAGTCAACTTTAAAACTTAATAACTTTGACTATACACACTTTCAGATCTTCAAATATATATTTCCATATATACCTTAGAGTCCTATACAAATTCACTTTTTAAACCATGAGAAAATTCTACTTGTATTAAAAGATATGGCCCAAAAACTAGACACTGGTCTTTCCTTTGTTAAATTCAAATATTTGAATTCAAACGGTCGCAATTTTACATCAACCACTTTGTCCTCATCTCATGTCCTCACTACTCAAATTAAACATGCACCATCAATATTCTATAAACTTTAACACATATTGTTCCACTACCCAAATGTTAAATTTTGAATAGTTGACCTTATCTCGTGCAATCTTGTAATATTGACTTAATGCACACCATCGATCTCCTATACATAGCTTGGTCTTTATTTGTGTTAAACATTAGACACTTTGAAATAAACTCACTCAATATGCACCATCAATATATAAATTTATGAACATTTTCTCACTATTTATCTTTGGTAGTAGCTCGATCTTTATCTCTGCTCAATATTAAACAAAAAACACTTGTCCTTATCTTGTTGCTTCTTGACACCTTGGAACACACTCCGTTGATCCTTTTGTAAGGATCTCAATATTTACTCAATTTAAGCATCAAACACTTTGACCCATTTTATTTAATGTGCACCTTATATCTATATGTACTAACGCCCATGAACCATTAGATATCCATTTGATCCTGATCTTTAACATCATGCAAAAAATACTTAAGTATGGGGACCATTGTTTATCTACCTAGGACATCTTTGGACCACAATAACTTTTGATGTGCTTAGAGTCATGATCTAAAATTTGGACCATATGGTCTCCTCACATAAGAGAATCCAACCATTCTCTTTATTTTCCTCAAACCTTTGCAAGTGTGAGATATAACTCTAGTAATCTACTCACTCAGATTTTTTCTACCATAGAGCCAATTATGTCAAGAACTATTTGGAAGGCCAACTTTGCACATGTATATATTTTTATGCACTTAGTTTCATGACTTAAAACTTAATGAAAATCAACTAGGCACAAAACTAAACAAATCCAAATGATAATTTTCTCCTCGCACCTTCACATGTGCAAAATATAACAACATCAAAATTCCTACTCAGATTTTCTTGCCACATTGTAAATTTGGCTATGGGAAAACACTATCAAACAGCTTGGGAGCCCAACATTGCACTTGCATGTCTTATATTTCACTTCATTACATGACCAAAAATTTAGTGCATAGCAACTAGGCACAAATGTGATCACAACCATATGACTAACTCCCCCTGACTCATCCACACGTGGTAATGGTGACATCATCAAATTGCTTACTCAAATTTTCTGCCACTAGACCCAAAATGTCTAAATGAAAACTATGAACTACCAAATGAATTTCACTCATGTACATAAGCACTAAAAGCATATAAGACCTTTAATAGGACCCCTTGCACATGATCAAATCATCATACTCAACCTTGAACATCTCTAACCATGCCAAAATTGAAGATCAACCAAGCTTCCTTCAAGCATACTAGGACAAACATATTGCACACTTTGTCATTGTCACTTAGAATATAAAGGCACTTCATCCACTCACCAAGACACCTTCATAACATCACCATGACATCATTGACAACTCTCCAACAATCTCCCCCTTTTTCATTTATGTCAACATAATGACAAAGTGGGCACCAACTGATCCTAAGGACCTGAAAAGGCTACCAATAAGATAGCACCATCTTATAAATATGATACAAACTCCTCCTTACCTTGAGTCTACCTTTTCTTGCTTTGACAACTTCCTCTTGCTACATGCCAACACTCTTCTTCAACAATGCACTACAACCAATGAATAAATAACACATAAAAGTATTAAAATTTGATAGAACTCATCAATAAACACATGAGAGGGACTCCCCCTAAGATTTATGAGCCATTTCACATCTTGGGCATCTTCAGATCTCCACACACCATGAAAAACCACCATATAGGCTTACTAGCCTCCTCTCTCAAACCACCTCAAAGACCACCAACAAACCTTCATGCCACACACCAAACATGATAGATGTTCTCAAAAAACCTAAGAAACCTCTTTGAAATAGTCATGCCTTCCTCTTTTGGAGAAATTGCCCAAAAACATCACATCTTAATTACTAGACCTGTCTAGACTCCTTGTAGCCCTACCTAAAACTTGCATAGCCCATAAATTTCAGTAGACACATATTTAAGACTTAAAACTTCATATCTGGATCACTCTCATATGCCCCCTCAAGTACACAAATTTGCATCACCTATCTCATCTTTTGTAATATACTTCCTTCACAAACCAACTTGCCAATTAGGCCTCCATCTTGACAAAAACTTGAAAAATAACAAAACCACAAACCTTCAAATCTCTGTGAACCTTGATTTGATATCCCATTTGGACTATTCAACCTATTAACAAGCCTCAGACTTCAATCCAAAAGGCAAACCACTTTTCTAGCATAGCTCAAAAGCCTAGAATCTTAAAACAAATAGGGTCAAAAAACCTCCTGGTCAATGCATACCTCTAAAACTTCTTGCACACCTACAGATACCCATCACATACTTCTGGACCAAGAATTGAGATTCCATGCCTTTGGTAACCCATACATACTATAACCCATTTTAGGACCAGCATACTCTTAAGCATAAAATGGGAAACCTAAGAGCAAACAAAAATTCTCAAATTGCACACAAAAGATCTTCAAAGATTGAAATCACCTAGAACACATCACAAAGAAATGCACAGACCTTTCTGAGCATCAAATTCTTCTTTACATTGTAACAATCTCATTAGGCCACCTAAAAACACCCATTTTGACCCTGTATAATAGCTCCTTCACAAATCTTTAGAACAAGCTCATGAACTTGTTACTCTCCCTAACTAATGACCTTCTTTGATTGGCATTATGATCTTGATCACACAAACTTGATTGTTCACAAGAAATATGTCTCTTATGAAGCATAGACAGAGACACCCTTTCCACCATAATTCTCTAAAACAAAGTGAAGCCAAGAGTGGCCCACATCTCCTCAATAACCACTGGAATCCTTTTATAGCTATAAGATTTCTTGCTTTTGTTCTTCTTCTTCTCAGTCTGAATTATGACAATTGGTTCCTTTTATAAATCACTCTCCTTCTAAGATTGGATTGACAAAACATGGAGACAACATATATTCATGACATACCTTTTCATCTCTAGAATCTTCCTTGCAGCATGGAACCTCATCACTAGGCACTAATAATTGATGTTATGTGCATGATACTTGCTCAACAATAGTAGGATGTTCACTTGGATCCATACACATCTCAAAACTATCCTCAACCAACACCTTGGTCTTCTCCTTGAGCTTGGTAAATAATGAGATCCCTTGGCACTCTTCAACTTTTGAAGCATTCTCCACCATAGTAAATAGATTAATTGGACCTGTGGACTCATCATGATTCACACTTACCACCTTTGGCTTCCATAAGTTGATTTGACTTCTTCATTGCACTTTACGAGCCTAGTTAAACTCATTTTGACTTGAAGACCTTTGCTTTCAGAACCTAGCAATGTGGCCAATCTTCTAACAGTTGTAGCAAATAATACTTATTGATGGAAACACAGTTTGTCTTACCTTGTTTGGATAGAAACTTACAATGCGTCCTTTGTCATGATAAATAAAACAACCTCCTCTTTTTTAAGAGGACTCACCTTGTCTAATCTTATGTGGACAATGGTTTGTAAAGTTTCCCACAATAAGATAGTTGAAGCACTTAACTTTGTTCACACTTTTTAACTGATGACCCCCATCATAGTTCCATGCAAAATCATTTATAACAGGTCTCTTGCATTCTCTAGCTTTATGCCCAAATTGATTACATGTGAAAAATTAACCATTGAAATTTGCATACATCATGGCATTTCATTATCTGATCTGATTTGTCTTCATTCTGCCAATACCTTCATTCTTTATCTGGTGATTTGTCTTCAAATTATTGATTTTCATTGTTCACATTAGTCTTCATCTTGTTTTGAGTTACATTCTTTTTTTCTTCTTCATATCGAAGACCAATTCTATCACTAGCATGATTTTGACCACTCAAAATATTATCTAGATCACTTGAGCTCTTTTCAAATCTCATAAATGACTTCACCTTACTAGATGTCTTCTCTAACTCAAATTTCAATGACTAATTTTCAATTACATACCTTGAACATTCATGTTCTTTAGCTTTCAATCTTGTAGACAGGATTTCTAATTGATAACTAAGATGCTTGACCAGATCTTCATGCTCTTTGATGTCTTCATTCATTTTTGCTTCATACACACTAAATTTCTCCTCATAATCTTTGAGGTGAGACTTCATTTTCATGTTAATATTCTTCTCAATCTTTAGTTCTTCAAGATCATTTGTCAATGTAGTCTCATAGTCCACCTCATCTTCATCATCATCTGAATCACTCCAAGTAGTCTCCTTTTGATTTGAGAAAATTCCTTCCTCAACCATGAATAGGGATTCATCTTCAATAGGACCATCATCTTCATCAGCATACTCTGAGTCACTATCTTTATTCACATCTGATGAGCTACAATCTTCTTTCGTGTAGATACTCTTCTTGTTCTTGAAGTACTTCTTGTTGTTATACTTTTTGAATTCTTTCTTCTTGTATGTCTTCTTGTCTTCATCTTATCCTTCACCATCCTCTTCATCATCATTCTACTTGTGTTTATGAGGGCACTTATGATCAAAATGTCCTATCTCTCCACAATTGAAACACTTGAATGGTAGTTTACCCTTATACTTCCCTTAGCCTATATTCAATTTCCTAATAATCAAAGAAATTAATTCATCCTCATCAATGTCAGATATCTCATGCTCTTTGGGTTTCTTACCTTGGAACATCTTCTTTATCTTCATTTTATTCTTGAAATATAATTTCTTCTTTGGTGGTATATCATCATTCTTCCTCATATCATAGGCAGTAAGGGTGCCATGCAATTGACCCATCTTCAACTGAGTAAGATCATGAC
Organism: Torreya grandis; assembly: GCA_037957365.1. Lineage (NCBI taxonomy): Eukaryota > Viridiplantae > Streptophyta > Pinopsida > Cupressales > Taxaceae > Torreya > Torreya grandis. The sequence continues at coordinate 1,149,644 of JARHVA010000306.1, forward strand.
TTTCTTCTATAGCTAATACTTTTGGATCAAACATGAGAGATAGAGACCTTAATGCCTTTTGAACTATAGTATCCTCTTCAAGGTTCTCTCCATGACCTTTGATGATGTTCACAATCTCATCAACTCTCTGTAGAAAGGATGATATAATATCTTCTTCCTTCATATTCAAACTTTCAAATTGACTTTTGTGAGTCTATAACTTTGCCAACTTAAACTTTGAATCTCTTTCATGAATGATCTGTAATTTGTCTCATGTCTCTTTAGCAAATTTCTAATGGATTACCTTGGTCAACTCAGTCTCTAGAAGACCACAAGTAATGGCATTCATTGCCTTAGAATTATTCTCAAAAAACTTCTTGTCTATAGCACTAGATGGAAGAGTAGTAAGAGAAAGATAACTATCCACAATAGATTACCATACATCAAAACCTAGGGACGTAATGTATGTCCTCATCCTTGCACTCCAAAAAGCATAATTGGATCCATTAAACATCGATGATTGCTTAGTAGAGAAACCTCCTCGATGACTACCCATATTGTACCTTGGATCACCTTCAAGCTGTTAAGCCTTTACCTAAGGACTTGATCTGATACCAATTGTTAGAGGTAAAATCACTGAGAAGGGAGGTGAATCGATGAGCCCTAGATATTCCAACTTTAATTTCAATCACTTCAAAACTCTTAATCAATTACCACAAGCATTCATGAAGCATATACATCATTCACAGTAATGGACAAGAGAGACAATGTCAGACAAAACACATAACACATGACATATGTGGAAAACCCTCTTGGGGGAGAAAACCCACTAGAACCTAAAATTGGACTATTGTATTATAATAACAAGAACCAATTTAGATCAGCAGTAATTGATCAAAGAACTACCATCCCTTGTTTTAATGAGACTACAATCCCATAAAGAGATACTACACCTATCTAGTTGAGTTACCACAACAACTAGACCTTTATCAAGTTTCACTCAAGGTTCATTTTAAGAGGCCATGATGAAAACCCCCTTAGGTTTGTTTAGATGAATTAGATTCACAACCCTAATGAATTTGAGTGTGCAGAGGAGGGGGAAAATTGCCTTGTTTGTTTTTCATGCAACTATCTAATAACATTCAACTGGGGTAATAGTATACTCAATATTGTGCACATTTATACCACTATATAGCATTGTGCTACTAGGTGACACTATGCTACCATGTGAAAATAGCCATCATATAACTTCATCCCCATATGATAATATTCTACCAAGTGATACCATTCTATCGAGCGATACCATGCTATCATGTAATATCAACCTATTTGTATGACCTGACATCACTGCATGATAGTATGCTACTGGGTGATATCATGCTTTTAGGCAATGCCATGTTTTTAAGTGGTAGGATGCTGTCATATGATAACATGCTACCACCTAACACCATGTTGCTACATGACATCATGATGTCGCATGGCACCATGCTATTAGATGATACTATACCACCATGCAACCTGAAGCTATCAAGCAATAATGTACCATCACATCTCATTGGTCACACTAATTGGTTACTCTAGTTCCCCTCATGGCTTATAAATACCCCCGAAGTTCCCTCATTTTCACATTTTATTTTAAGTTTTTTCTTGTCCTACCTTTTCTTTTTAGGCTTCACCTATTACAACTTCAAACTCTACAATAAAGTTTAAATGGTTTTTGGATTCATAGAAACTAAAATACGGGTGATCCAAAACTTAATTTTCAAGAATATATTATGTCCAAACCTCCTCCAGATGGTAGAGCAGTCAAAATCCTATGTGGATTGGAAAGATCAATGTGAACTCAGAGGCCTTGTGTAGATGCCTCAATATGACATGATGATCAACAATAACCTACTATGATCTTTGATTTCCTGCTATAACCATACTGAGACCCATTTCTATGTTTGGTTTCATAATAAATCAATAGCCTTTGGCACCTCTCCATTATATATACATAATTTAATAAGCCTTCCACATTGCAATGCAAGCCCTGTTAACACCAACATTTTCTTATCTGATGCTGACAAAAATTACTTGGAATTGATCTACAAAGTGACCATAGACCCAGTTAGCAAGTGTTAGATTTATTAATGATATTAACATTTTCAATTTTTCCTCAATCATTTATTATTATTAGTTTGATGTCCTATTGTAATTGCATGTTTTATGTTTTCATTATAATAGTTAGAATTGAAGGGGAATCCTAATTGAAAAATCGTTAATCCATTTCTCAAATCTATTATGCATTTCTTCCAATATAGAATTATTTTGTAGGGAAGACCATCGAACATTCTGTTCTGGGCTATTTACTACATTCTTTATTTTCTATTGGGTGTTGTATGTTACTAATACAAGGTTATATCCAGCAAGATTAGGGCTGAGTTGAATTATGCAATTTTGAAGGACACTTGCACCATTTCATCCTCCAACTATATTTTGGCCTTGTATTTTGAGGTATTATATGATACACATAATAATGTTATTCCCACTTCCCTCCATCAAAAAATGAAAGCTAATGTTTTTTCTATCGAAGAACATGAGGTAAGTTTAGTTTTCCTAATAGTCATCTCTTTTGCTTTATACATATTTCAAATTTTAACATTTCTTAGCTTATTAGTTATTATAGGTAAGAGTGTGTGCATATGCCACAGGAAAACTGGTGGAATTCAAAATTTGGCATGCTCTAGAGGGCTCTGGTGGTACCCAGTTCACGGAGTCTTTGTTTAATTCATTCTGAATTTCTAAATGCCCAAGAAGTGATTATGTTTCATCTCTACTTCCAAGTCCCCCCAAATGTCCTTTAATGTTTATTTATTATATTATTTAATGGAAAAATATTTTTCATATTAGTTTTGTATTTTTTATTTTTTTCAGTTGACTCTAAAATTGTTGTCATTGAGGATTCTTCCTGTCAAGATGATCAATGTTTGCCACCTTACAACTTTCTTTTTGAATTGAAGTTTCTTAGAATTTTGTAGTTTATTAACTAAATAGTTTACTTATTTTGCAGGTGAAACCACCATTATCGCTCGCACAAGGACAATAAGATGGGAAGAGGCAACTCCCACAAGGATAATAAGAGGGGAAGAGGCAACTCCGATAAGGACAATCAAAATTAAAGAGGCAGTCACCTCGACAACATGTAATAACATATTTGATTTGAATTTGCATTAATTTTATGTTTTTGAATTTATTGATTTTGAATAATTTTTTGTTTTGTAGTCCACCCTACATCTGTGAGGATACCAAGAAGTATGCCACCATCCATACAAGCTTAGAGAAGAGGAAATAACATCTCCCTCCCTACATAGAGTAGAGGAACCCTATAAATTTATGATTTCTCAAATTTTTCTATTGGTGGCATTTCTAGTGTATAGGGTTTGACATGTTTGTAACAAATTAATCTAGATGAAGAGTTTCTTTGTATTGAAATTTGGGCCCTGGCTAATGGTGGATTCAATCCACATGATTTTATTCAAGTTTCTAATGTGCCTATTGTCAATCAGACTCGCACCCTTGTGAAGGTAGTTTCAGGTATTCACAGTCTGCTGAAACATAAAAACAATCATAGGCTGTGGGTGGCCTAATCAACAGATCGAGTCTCTAGATCTAAGGGCTAGCTCCCTTTGGTGTATCAATTAATATATCTACTATGATACAAACTACTAGGAAAAGAGAAGAAAAAGATAACTAAAAATAAATTCTATCTAATGATGGTGATACACCTGTATTTTGATCGATCCACTCAATTTGAGCTTCTAAAACACTGATCAGACAGGAAAAGACTGAATATTCAACTCCAGATGGCTCTTATGAATCAATATTTCATTAAAAGGTTTTACCTAATAATCACAACTTGAGGGAAATAATAGAATAGGCCTGATTCAAGGAACTAACCAGCCACTTGCATCCATTGAAACTTCAACCAAAAGATATTAAACATAGAGCATGACCTGTATATTTTGACCAGCTAGTAACTAGGTAAGAATCGAGACTTGGCAAGAAATAAAACTTTATCACTTATGCAAATCACTAACATAAATACACTATACCAGCTTACTAGAATTTGAAAATAATAGTACTTTTATTTATCTAAAAAAGTTACAACTCAATCTTTGGCAGAGTTTTATCTTGCCAAAAAAGGGATACAATTCAAGGCTAAAAAGCCAACTTATATAGAAAAGTATACAATAGCCAAGAAATTGATGCTAAAAAAAGAAGAAAAGATCAACTCAGTCCAACTTGTGTTATTTCAACCTTCAAATAAAATCTATTTTTGTCTTATGCCTTGCATGAAAGCTCTTTGGTGTTGAAAACGGACGGTGGGTCAAGTTTGAGTCAAACCTTCATCATGCATGAGGATATGCCAATATTCAAATATAGAACTCCTCTTGAGTTTTTGGAACGTTTAAAATCTCTCCTTTACATGAAATCAATGCCAAAACTAAATTTAGAACTTTGTTTAAATTATTGGAAATGTTTGAAAAACTTGAGATAAATAAGAGTGCATGCATGAAATTCTATGTTAAGCTCTCCAACGTTAAACTCCTTCAGTCATTCATGCATTCGAGTCTTCGTTTTAGAACTGAAAAAGTTGTGTTTGAAATGGCTACATGTCTTGGATGTGTCTAATTCTGCTTTGGGCCACATGATTTTATTTAAGTTGTTAATGTGCCTACAAAAGTGCCTTATATATTTACCTCTTCCCCAGCCACCCCACCCCACACTGATAATTTGAACGTCTCTGATGATTGCATCACTAATTTTTATTGAAAAATCTATTTTTCAAAAATCTACTTGCTAATTTGAGGGGGATGTTATTGAGGAATTTAATGATTTAAAATAATGGGAGATAAGAGCAAAATCACTTATCAAAAAAATAAATGCCCGTTATCACAACCACTCCCAAAGAGTTAATTTGTTTTTTCTTGTTCAAAATAAACCCTCAAAGATTGATGTTTTATTCCAACCAACTCAATCTGGATTAATTTTTGTTAACAATGTTTACAATAATAGGGTTTTAGGGATTATGATAAACAGGTTGGAAAATTTAAATGAAGAATCCCATTCCTATTTTAATAAATGGGCTAGAGATATAAACTTTGTTACCATTGCACAAACAGAGAAGGAAAAAGTTGTGGTAAGTTGTCATTATCTATAACATGTATTTCAATTATTAAGCTTTGTATGTGTTTGACACTTATATAATTTGTTAATTGCAGGAAAAATATGAAAATTTGAAGCAAGAAGCACATCTTCTTAATGTGCATTTGAAAAACACCTGCAAAGGTATCACTTCGGTGATTGTATTTAAGGAAAAGTTTGTTATATTAAATAAATAAAACAACACTGTGAAGAAAATAATTAAAGAGCATGGGATGGATCCAAGCATTTTATTGAACTAAAAAATAGATACAGATCCAACTATTCTTTCAGCTAGTGATGCAGCGAATGAGGAAAGGGTAAATCTTGCAAATATCAATTATGTTACAGAGGATTTTGAGAAGGAAGGAGTGATAATGGAAGATACACATGCAGGTCAAGACAACGGGGTTTCCATTGAGGGTGATGGCAAGTAGTAAGTGGGTGGAGAGTCTATTCCAGATAAATGTTAATTTGTTTCAAACAGTTTATAATGTCCAAAACCACAGTTTATAATGTTTCAAATAGTTTATATCATGTTTGTTTCAAAAACACTTGTTTTATTCAATAGAGTTTATGATGTCAATGATATTTTATAATTGTTCTAAATATTATGGGTATATAATTTTAATATTTAAAATGTGTCGTGGTCAAGTTTATATATTTTATGGAGATAAAGTAGAGTAAATATTCTATGGAGTTATAATGTTGTATTAGTTGTAGTATTTGAAAAAGTGTTGGTTGAATGCATTGTTTAAATATTCATCAATCTAAACTATTGTGGAGGCAATGTTAGGAAATTTAAATATTGATATTATTTATAGTTATAATGTTATGTAATAACAATATAACATATATAGGATATGTGAAGATTGTGGTGGAATAATGGAATTTGGAAATATGCGATCCCCAACTATAGGAAAAATATTTCCTATATATTTGTGTAATGGTTCTAATGTAAAGGAGCACTAAAATAATATTGGTGCAATTAACATATTTGTCTATCTTTTGGTTCAACACTTATGCATGTATTGAATTTGTGTATAGGCTCTCCAAATTACTATTATAGACAATTAAGATAATGAAAATAACAAATCTTAATAATTGGAGTTTTAATGGCATGAGAATTGGTGTCCTATAGTGCACTGTGCGTGTACACACATAAGACTTGTATGCTTTAATGAATGTTATAATGAAATGATCTATAGAATGTTAATTAGAATTATGATTGCTTCTTAATGATTGATTTACATTCCAAAGGTTATATTAGTACTATTTGAAATACCCAAAATTGTAATAGGATAAATAAAGTGCTTAATTCTAGTGTATTGAATAAGATTCATAATTGTAACATGTAGGAAATAGATTACAAAATACAATCCATTTGAAGATGAAAGGATATGTAATATTTTAGAAAACAGCAATTGTTATCCTTATCAAACTAAAATTCAGACAGTTGAAATAATCCTTGAGAGACTTTCTCATCGTAAGTGTGATTTGCATCTACCATGCCAGTACTATATTCAGTCTTGGTATTTGCATCCTCTGTATTGGTAGCTATATTAATCATGCCTCTTCTTTCAACTAGAGACCTCCATGTTTCCACTGGTTTGTCATTAATTAAGTTTTCCACAAAATAATGTGAAACATATAGTCTCAAGCAAGTCTCTATATTTTTATCCAATCTGTTTCTAAGTTTTGACTTCATGAAGGATAATGCACTAAACACTTGGTCATCTTCCACATATCCCAAAATCATTATTTGAATAAGTTCATATAATCTAAAATATTCACTAATAATTTCTTGTAAGATGCTACTTGGATTAAAAAAATTCCATAGCTGTGTAATGGCACCATTTTCTATCGGGTCACTTAAACATTAAAATTGATCCATCATTGTAATCCTAAACTGTGTTGATGGAGACATCGATAATTGTTTATTTAAAATGTCATTAATCTGAACTCAATTAACATCTATAGATTTATAGAAATATTTAATAATTGTACCCATCTATTTGTGAAATAAACTCATGATCTATTCTTGACTGTTAACATAGTTACAAAAAATGGGATTCATAATTCCCATGCCCTCAAATAACTCATCCCTTTGAAAATGTTTTTTGATCTCAACAGATAAAGTTTGTGAGATTTTGCTTAATTTAATTCATGTTTTAGATAAAATAATATCATATAGTAGATGTGTCATAGGTACATCTTCGGGTTTAGCTCCCATAACTTTAAGTATTCTAGAGCATGTATGCATTGAGATCTCAATGCCATTTACCATGACACAAAGATGATGTATATTGAATTTCAAATAACTCCCTAGATTCTGAACATCTGTCAAAATTTGTCAGGTTTTAAAAATAGGTTCGTGAAATCTTTCATTTGATGTGTATAATATATCTATAGATTGGCATACACATTTGCTTAAACATATGAAGTCAAAAATATAGATAGATCTCTCTTGGGCATGTTTCATTAAACAGTTGATTTCCTTTAACATTGAAAAAATATCACATAATGTGAGTAATGTTTTGAAATATGTTAAATGATACAACTAATATTTTGCTTTGTCAACTTCCTTGTGATATTTATACATAAAACCTATCAAAGATGGATATTCCTCAAAAGTTTTGCATGCAAGTTCACACAATGAAATCCATCTGGTTTCAACATCTTTCAGTAGTTTTTTACCATTTATCATCCCAATTGTAAATTTGTAGAACTTTATAAATCTTTTTGGGTTGCTTGACATGTAAGCATGCAAGTCACGAATAAGCTCTTCCACTTTTGTGACATTACTAAATGTACTAATAATTTTGTATGCAAGATTCATCCTTTGAGCCATACAATGAATTAGAATTATAAATGAAGAAACTATTATTTGAAAGTGAACATAAAGATCACTTATATGCCCTTACATCACTGATGCACCATCAACACCAATACACACCAGCTTCGTAGCTATGACATAATCATCCATCCCAACTCTCTCTCTTAAATTAGATACAACCAATTTATGAAGGTTTTTTGCATTGTAATTTCTACCATTTTATGGATAGCTAAAAGATGAGATTGCCTTGAATATTTTTTAGAAGTATACACATTCATGCAAACCCATGTTGTGTTGTCAATTGTAGTGACCTCATCGATGGAGAGTGAGATAAAAAGTGATATCTTAACACTTTCTTTCAAATCTTCCTTCTCAACAATGGCTAGATATTTTGCCATTTCCCAAGCACTGTTATCTGACCAATGTGATTGTGGAATATCTAGAAACCCATTATGTTGAAACAAAATTTTGTAAACTAGAAAATTAAAAATGGGTCTACCCTTCTTTTAAATGTGGAAAATAGTAGAGAACTATATATATTTTGCCTTGAAATTAGACTACATAACTTTTCCAAATTGCGCTTTGATTGTTCCCCCTTTCTCAGCAAGATATTTTTGTCATTTCCGATCATTTTTTGTATTTATGTGCATATCTTTCATGCATGCATTCTTCTCCATTTTTTCATCTATGTGTTCTTATTATCTATCCATCTGGGTGCTTCATGGATATATATATTTTCCCACAATGTTTCTCAATTATGTCTAATTTTAGTTGCATTTTATGTTATTTTCCAAGTTTTCAATTGTAAATTATACATCTGCATTATGTTGGAGGATCATTACCATTTTCTGGTTCTATAGGTTTTATAAATGGATAGTTTGTAGCCCAATCAACTTGAAAACATCTTCCTATTATCCATGTACTTCTCTTCCTTTGTCCACTTTTTTGAGTGGATTTTTCAACAAAATTTTATGTCTAAAGAGAAAAGTAATTCTCTTATGAAGTTCCTAGAGGAGTGTCTTCTAGTGAAGTACCAAGAGGAGTGTCTTCTAGTGAAGTGCCAAGAAGAGTGTCTTTTAGGGGTGGTATGTCATTAATAAAATCTTTGGGCAGTGAGAAGTTATTGGGATTAATTTTATTTAATAAAATAGTTTCATTATCCATGTCAATTTTTGCATTAAAATGGTTTTGAAATTATTCTACAATTAAAAAAATAACTGATATTTTTAAAAGAAAGTTTCAGAATTACTTGTATTTGCAATACATGTTATTTGTAGTCTTCTTTCTTGGGTTTCTAAAATATGATAGTATGTTAGATTTTCTTGGTATTTTCTATGGTGTTTATCCTTGTCATTACCTCCTAATGCCATAGTAACTAAGGTATTATGCTACTAAGCAATGCAATGCTACTGAACAGGCATAGTGGTTTTATTGGATGTTGTTTTGCTATTGAATGGTTTAGTGATACCAGGTGTCAAGTTACTATCATGTGAAAAATAGATGTTAGGCATCAGGTTGCTATCACATGACATAGATATACTAAGAATTAGGTTGCTATCATATGACATAGTGTTGTCAGGCGTCAAGTTGCTATCGTGCGACATAGTGCTATTAGGCATCAGGTTGTTGTCACATGACATAGAGTTGTTGGGCATCAGTGTTATCATGATACTTTGTGCTACCAAATGTAATGTTACCAGTGGGTGGTGTATTGTTGATGGGTAGTTATATGCTACCAGGCGGTGGAGTTCTGTCAAGCGGCTAAAAGTAATCAGGTGGTACAGTTTGACCTCAAGTCTCAAGATCTTCATAATGCGATAAAGAAAGATACTTTGGTGGTAAGTTGGTAACCTATGGGAATATATGTATTATATATATATGGTGAATTAAATGAATAACCCCATAATTATTATAAATAATTAGTGAGTCGACCTCTAAAAAAATAACATCCCAAAATTTTAGGTGAATGGGTCATATGCCATACTCAAAAAAATAACCAAATTCAAATTCCCCAAACTGGAATATTCATGAATTAATGAATATTCACAAATAAAATTTATCTTGGTTTCACCTTGAATGGAGGTTGTAACCCCCTAGATGTTGAGCAATCAAAACAACACCTATGAACACAACATCTCCTAAACATTGATTGCCTATCAATCTGATGGAGATACAAAGTATATTTTCTCTCTTCAACTCTACACACTTAAAAGCATCGAAAACATCCTTTTGGATCACTCTAGACCTCTTTGCTCATATTCAACCTATAATATCACTATTCTGACATCATAAACATGACCCACATGTCACCCACTGGGCACCCACCCTTTCCTTCACTTTACAACACTATCCTCTCAATGCCAATTCCACATATAAGTATCACACCAGTCTAGAAACCATCTTATTTGGTTTCATTATTTATAGAGCCTTCATTATTATCAAAATATTAATTGTCCATTAGGCATTCCTTAACCCTTAAGGCATCTTACATGGGTCACACTTACGCACAACTCTCTTTCAAATAAGCCTAAGTCTCCTTTTAGGTCCTATGATGACCCAATCACCTCTTTGGCATTTCTCTGAGCAAACTAGGAACATAAGAACACTTTATAATATATGGACCCATGACACATGATCTATAAGTCCCTTTAAGTTCCAAAATCCATCATATCACTCTTATGTTAACCCCCAAATAGCTCAAACACTTCTCTATACACACATTCATTATGAATAAAAACATAGTTAACTTCTAACCCTTTGTTCATATTTTATATGATTGGTAAAACCTTTAAAATGCACACAAATGGTCCTTATGAAGTATAAAACACTTCCCAATATCCAATTCATTAAGCTAAATGGAAAAAAAATCACAACAAGCTTGAATAATCTTCTCAGGTCATTTGTAGGACATACACGAAAACATAGTCAACTTTGAATATTCATAACTTTAACTGTACACACTTTCAGATCTTCAAATATATATTTATAGATGTTCCTTAGATTATTATACAAATTTTATTTTTACACCATGAGCAAATTTTTCTTGTATTAAAAGATATGGCCCAAAAACCTGACACTAATCTTTCCTTTATTAAATTCAAATATTTGAATTCAAATGATCACAGTTAAACACACACCATCAATCTTCTTCGAATTTTAACACATGGTACACCACTACCCAAATGTTAAAATTTGAAAATTTGACCCTATCTCATGCAATCTTGCAATATTGAATCAATGTGTATCATCGATCTCTTGTATGTAGCTCAGTCTTTATCTATGTTAAACATTAAACACTTAAAAATCATCTTGCTCAATACACATTATCGATTTATAAATTTATGAACATCCACTCATAATTGATCTTTGTAAGAAGCTTGATCTTTATCTCTACTCAATGTTAAACAATGAATACTTATCTTTATCTCGCTACTTCCTAACACCTTGGAGCAAACACGCTTCATTGATCCTTTTTAAGGAGCTCGATCTTTACTCAATTTAAGCATCAAACACTTTGACCCATTTGAATTATTGGACACATAGATATAGATGTATGGAATTTCATGAACTATTGGATCTCCATCTTGTCCTAATATTTAACATTGTGCAAAAAAGACTAAGTATGGGGACCATTATTTATCTGCCTGGAACACCAACTTTGAACCACAATAAATTTTATTGCACTTAGACACATGATCTAAACTTTGGACCATATGATATCCTCACATAGGATAATACAACCATGTGTCAAACTATTCCTCAAACATTTTCACGTGTGAGATATAACTGTATTAATCTACTCATTCAGATTTTTTCTGCCACAGAGCCAACTATGTCAAGAACTATCTGGAAGGCCAACTTTACATATGCATATCTTTTGATGCACTTCATTGCATGACCTAAAACTTAGCACAAATCAAATAGGCATAAAATTGAATAAAACCATGTGATCATTTTCTCCTCGTACCTTCACATGTGTAAAATATAACAACATCAAAATGTCTAGTCAATGTTTCTTGCCACATTACAAATTTGGTTAAGTATGGGAATGGAAGGCCAACTTTACATATGCATATCTTTTGATGCACTTCATTGCATGACCTAAAACTTAGCAAAAATCAAATAGGCACAAAATTGAATAAAACCATATGATCATTTTCTCCTCGTACCTTCACATGTGTAAAATATAACAACATCAAAATGCCTAGTCAGTGTTTCTTGCCACATTACAAATTTGGTTAAGTATGGGAAAACACTGTCAAACTGCCCAGGAGCTTAATTTTGCACTTGTATATATTATGTTGCACTTCGTCACATGACCTAAAATTTAGTACATAGCAACTAGGTACAAATGTGATCACAACCATATGACCAACTCCCCCTGACTCATCCACACATGGCAATGGTGACATCATCAAACCACCTACTCAGATTTTTTACCACTAGACCCAAAATGTCTACATGAAAACTATGAACTACCAGATGAATTCCACTCATACACATAAACACTCAAAGCATATAAGACCTCTAATATGACCCTTTACACATGCTCAAATCATCATACTCAATCTTGAACATCTCCAACCATGCCAAAACTGAAGATCAATCAAGCCTCCTTCAAGCATACTAGGACAACATATTGCACACTTTGTCATTATCACTTACACTATCAAGGCACTTCATTTACTCACCAGGACACCTTAATGACATAACCATGACATCATTGACAACTCCCCAACATAAAGTAATACAATGTAATAGTTTTCTTCTTAATCTTCTTCAAATACACAAAAACACATATTGATCAGGTAGGCACATGTTTTATTCACAACACAAGAAATGAATATATCCAATGCAACACTTTTTTTATTAAAAAAATAAATTCCAAAATAAAGCAAAAGCCTCATTGTGGGTATTCTGTAAACATGAATCCATGTCTATTTTACACAACACACATGGATTTACTCATTGACATCACATACATGAGATGAATATATCCTGCTTATATCACATTTAAATAAAAAATAAAGGAATGCAAAAGAATCTGTCATTACCAATAAGAACCTATTTCATTTCTTAGGTTTGTACATGATTCCCTTATGATTATCCACACTTTTGAAGATAAATTCTATTTATAATGCATAAGCAAACCAACTACCCAAGCAACAACTTGATTTCTTAAGTACAAACTAACTTTAACATAACTTTATATGGGATTTTGAAAAACGTAAATGCACCCACATCCCTAGTTTTCACAAAATATTTCTTATGTACAACCTTAATTTTTGTGAAAATGTTGGTGCATTTATTTGCTTTATTGCATTTACTTGTGTTTATTATTTATTATTTTGATGCACTAATTACTTATTGTAATTAGTTTATTATGTTTATTAATAATTTACACCAGATAAGGTAATCTTGCTTAGCTAGTAGTTAATTTAGACACTTATTTTATTACAGTGGTGTTCCACTCCACTATTCAGGGTAAGATAGAATAAGATTGTTTAACTAATAGTCAACTTGTGTTGATCATTTATATAAGTTGGACACCTATCTTGTTAGTGTTGAGTTGCACTCCACTAGTCATGTAGACAGATATCAGTTGAACTACACGTGTTGTGTGAGTTCTATGATCTTTATCATGCACGCCTTGCTCTATATAAGCAATGGTTATTTATGTATTCTATATCATATCAATATTGATTTACCAAAGTAATTCATCATATTTGAGTTATTTATTCATTTCTATTATTATCTTAGATATATAGTTATTATTTATTACTATTATTATTTTATTTCTTATTTATGCTTTCTATTAGATTCATTAGATCCTGTAGCTAATTCTAATATGGTGCCAGAGCTATCTTGAATCTATAAATTGTTAAATATTCAAGAGAACAATATCCAGATATAGGATCAATTTTTGTATTTTATATACAGGCACAAATTAGAGCTTTATGAAGAATTTATGAGCTCACCATTGAGTTCAGAGTACTTGAGATAGTCAAAATTGTATACAATATTATCCAAATTGAGCACAAAAGGCAAAATTGGCAAGGGTTTGATCCAGAAGCACCGTACTCAAATCTGGTGGGTACTTAAAAATTGAAGCATTTCTGAGCAAAATGGACCTCACAGTTACATCTGAAAGATGTCAAAACCTATAGATCCATATAAAATTTGTCCAATTTGGACACAGTCACCCCGAAAGACATTTTTTTTTTGCTCCCAAGGATGACTGTATGGACAGTGCAGTCCAAAATTTTAATTTTTATTTATTTATTTTTTTATTTTTTGGCAGGCATTACGGATCAGCAGGCAGATTTGAAAGGGAAACTTTGGGAGCCCACCATTTGAACACCGATAGGTATTTTTGAGTGAATTTTTTTTGAAATAGCTTAAAATTTTGTGCTCTTCACTGTTGTACTTTCAATTTTTTCTAGAATTTTCTAGAATTCATATTTTTATATAGTATCTCTTGGCCATCCTCATTTTTGTAACTTCAGAGGCTCATAAATTTCACATACGACCTCAAATTGAGGTCCATTTTTTTTGAAAATTAATATTTTTTCGAGCACAACACATTGGTGTAGAAATTTTTGTAATAAAGTGCATTTTTTTTTATACTTTTAGACTAAAGGGCCTAAATGAGTTTTTTGTAAACTAGAAAAATTATAATACAGCCTTGTAATTTCACTCAATTACAAAGTTCTAAAAATATTTATTAAGTGAGATAAAACTAAGTAATTTAGGGGGGGTTTGGTGTGTTCTGTACTTTGATTCCTGCTTTGTGACAGTTTATTTTTGATTGCATCATGGGTAATCCTAAGTTCCCACTAGTAACAACATACAAATATAATACATTGAAATAAAATGTATGGAATGCATTAATGATGCTAGGATATACACCTTACATAACAACTCTTCTTACTCCACCTACTGATACAAAAGAGTTACAACACTTTCTCTTTGAAACTACTAAAGTAATTGGATGCATTTGGTCTTACATGTCTTTAAATTTGAATTTCCATCTTGACAAATATACAACTCTAAAAGAGGCTTGAGATAAATTAGCATCATTGTTTGACAAACTAGATGAGGTTTGTGGTTACCAAATTGACAACGAACTCATTAGTTTAGATCCTAAAAATTATGCTACAATACATAACTACATCACTAAAGTCATAGATCTTAGAACAAAACTTTCCAAATATTTCAGTGCCTTACATAAATTAGGTTCTGAATATTTATCTTTTGTCTCTAGCTTTCAGACTCATTGACTCACACTGGGCACATCTTATCAAATGCCCACCTTTGAGGTACTCTCTGATATTCTAATGGTTGAAGAATAAAATTTAATAGCTATGAGTCTAATCAAGTCATCCAAATCTCAAGCTCTAGTTGCAAGTCAACCTCAACATAAGTAGGTTTCAACATCAACAGCAAATACATGTTCAAGTAAAAAGAAGGAGAATAATTAGAATAAGTCACAAAAAGATAAGAATAAAGGGCAACAATCTTCCTCACAAAGAGATTATAAATCCACTAATAAGAAAGAGGATTCACAAAAAAGGACTGACACTCCTTGCCCTTATTACAAAAAGGGGTTTCATAGTGAACAAGATTGTTGGAAGAAATAGATTGATGAACTTAAAGGTCTTCTAAAAAAGAATAACATCAATCAATCCTCTTCCAAGGATTTTATCACTCCTTCAAATTTAGGGAAAGGAAAAGCTACAGCACTAGTTGCACTAACAAATTCTCCCAAGTCATGAGTCATTGACTTAGGTGCTTTGCACTATATGGGTTCTAATCAAGAACAATTTTCTATATTAGAACCAAGTTCATTGTCTCATATTCTCATAGGTGATGATTCTAAGGTCTATGTTATAGGAAAAGGTATAGTTGATGTTGATAGTGGTGTATTTGAGGATGTCCTCTGTGTGCTAGAGTTATCACCTAACCTTTTTTCTGTCTAGCAAATCACTCACTTTGATATTGGTACGAAATTTGAGTTCACATATGATTGTGTATCAATCAGAAAATTGTAGGATAATGCCTTAGTTGCAGAGGGAAAAGTTGACAATAATACTCGGCTTTATTCATTCTCCCACTTTGTGCCTCAGTCTTCCTCTATAGCTTTGCTCTCACACACTGATTCAGTGAGCAAGTTATGGCATGAGCGGTTTGGTAATCTGAACTATCATTATTTACAATAGTTTAGTCAGTAGGAGATGGTTACAGGACTTCCATAGATTTAGTTTTCAAGGGGTTTTTGTCATGGTTGTGCCTTAGACAAACATCCAGAGGATAAGTTTGATAAAGGGAAGGCTTAGAGGGCTACACAAGTCATTGAACTTGTTCATAGTGATTCAGTGAGTCTATTACCTACTTTATCTTTTAGTAAAACCTGCTATGTTCTGACATTTATTAATGGCTATTCCATATATACTTGGGTTTATTTTCTAAAACTCGAGAGTGAAGTATTTGATAGATTTCTAAAGTTCAAAGTTATAGTAGAGAAATAATCTAGGAAGTATGTCAAGATTCTCTGCACAGATAATGGGAGAGAATATGTGAACAACAAGTTTAAACAATTTTTTGCTCTTGAAGGAATTGATCTTCAACATTCAGTTGTATGCATACTTCAGCAAAATGGTGTAGTAGAGAAGAAGAACATATTCTTAAAAGAGATGGTAAGTTGTATGATTCATGCAAAATCATTAGTACCTGAGTACAGTCTTTTTAGGAAGCCATAGGGACAGTTGAGTGGGATTTAGTGATGGAAGAAGAGTATGACTCATTGATTAGGAACAACACTTGGGATTTTGTTCCTCTTCCTAAGGGAAGAAAATTAGTATGATGTAGGTGGATATATAAGACTAAGTTTGCAATGAATGGAAAATTGATAAGTATAAAGCACGCTTAGTGGCCAAAGGTTTTTCTCAAGTAGAAGGCATTAACTATATATAAACCTTTGTGCCTATTGCTTAGATGAATTATGTTAGCTTGATACTAGCTATTGGTGCAGCTCATGGTTGGGTTATACATCAGATAGATGTGAAGAGCACATTTCTTCATGAGGATCTTTATGAGGAGATTTATATGAAGTAGCCACAAGGGTTCATTCAGGATTTTTCATTGATATGCTACTGGAAGAAGTCTCTCTATGATTTATATAGAGCTTCTTGTTCTCTATTCAGTTACTTATACAAGTCTAAGTATTCTTCTCTACCCATCAAAAAGGATGTTTGGTTGTCTAAAACACTTTCAAATTGAACATCGACTAGTTGACAATCTCTTGTGCAATGCAAATCAGGGGCTATGTCATATGCATGAAAATTATTCTCGATTTGATCGCTCATTCCATCCTCAACAATAGTGAATAACGAATAAAAAATAATATATATATCCTCTGTAACAATGTCAATGTTGCCCTATTTTTCCATTAAATTTGTAATAAACATGCTTTGAATCCTTGTTACTTGTTTTTTATGAACAAGGTATGCGTCATTCCAAGTGTTGAAGTTTTTCTTCAACATGTCTTAGTTGTCGCGATAAGGTATAAACAACATCATCTTTTCTCTATAATAGTTTTCAAGATCTATATGGAGATTATATCTGACATGTATGATGCATGATTTTTTATGTTTCTTATTATTTACACATTTACCTAGGTAATATGCAACAAATTCAACCAAGCATACATGTTCTAACTACATTGGTCTCGCAACATATTTCTCTATAGGAGAAGCACACATCTTCTGAAGTGTTCAGTTCTTGTGTTAATAACTTTGGACTTTTCCAAATGTAATTTCTTTTTGCCTCTGGTGATGTGTTTATGAAAATTATTTTCTTTGAACTATGATGTAAAGGCAACAACAATGCAATGTGAATAGCTCGCCAACTAGACATTTGTTGATGTTATAGGAGTGTATTCCCCAATTTTCTTATGGCTTGAAATTAGTTGTCATTACTATGGACAATTTTAGCATGCACTTTCCAAAATGCATTTGTCAGTGTATGATCAAATTTTGTAATATAAGAGCAACAATATGTTGCAGCATTATATGCTTCAAGAATGAACTGTGCATCTATGTTAGCATACCATAATGCTGAGAGTTTTTTTGCAAATGCATTTACCCAAACATTAGATGGATATATTTTCAGCATTATAATCAACCACAAAATACAAGATTGCAATGAAAGTATGTATTTTGTTTCAGACAAGTTTTCTTGTTGTAACAACATATGAAATGTTGTGTCTTTGCTATATTTTTTTGCTTAAGTTGAGAAAAAATCTTATGGCATTCTCTTTGTATAGCTCATTGGTTTCATTCAATGGCTCTAATATTCTTATTTTTTGCATTGGAGGCAATGGAAAATTGAATATGTAGCGTGAATTTCTATGTTTTTTTGCATGTGATTGTATGATGATGTGTTTGCATTTTAGCCAAATCACCATTAAGCAATGTCGAATCACAAGATATAAATATGTCTACAAAATCTTTGATTTAAGTATTAAAGTAATATCCATATACAAGTGCATCCTATACCTAGAGCATGAAATGCAAATTCTCATTTCCTCTATTTTGAATTCAGTCACAAAAAAGAAATCCAAAACTTTCCAAATAATTATTCATCTCGCAACAACATTTTTTTTAACGCATTGGATCTATGGTTAAAGTAGTGATTACAAAGAACATGATTTTTTCTTACCATCGTATCAATATTATCTTCTTCAATTATTTCTCCATGTTTAGTTCTTATCACTGGAGTCAGTTTTTGTAATGCGTGGCACAAAGGCTCCCAACAATGTTCAACACTTGTAATAGTTGCAAAAAATGTTGGCAGCCCCAATTGCTTAATCCTTACAAAAATATTTTTTCTTAAATTTTCAAAATAATTAGGTGGTGTATGAATGCTTCTGAAAGCCCTATGGGCAAATTTATGTTTTTTCCTATACTAGCTCTGTTTCAAACATCTTTGGCATAGAGTTTTTTGTCTTTTAGTTCACCTTTGTGTATGCATATCGAAGCACAAGATGACACATAACCTATAAATATTTTAATATATTTTAAAAAGATGTTAGTTATGTGTGTCATAATGTCATTTTCCTTAAACAAAATCTCCCACTTTGCTATTTTTTGTTGCGGCACTCTATTTGTCATGTATTAAGGATGACTAAAACTATAGAATGAAGTTGGGAAGCTCGTCTCCTCTAAGAATTTATCTTCAAATATATCTAATGGTTTGAGTCCTTTCAATGGGGCAATTTCAGTGATCCGATCTTGGAGATTATGTATCGACTATGCATTAGCAATATCATGTGCCAAAGATTCAGTAATAGGCTTCAATTCATTTTTATATGTATCAGATGTCTTGTCCTCAATGGGCACAACCTTAGTAATGCTTTTTTCTCTTATTTTATAAAGCTACTTTGCCAATCCCTATCAATAGTAATATTTTCTTGCTTATATAATGACGCTTGATAAAGCTAAGACAATGCTTTCATCACGTATGAAGGCCTCACATTTCTTGTTAAATATGTATTTTTGTATTTCAGCATGCATTTTATCTTTATTGCAATTATTTCTATGTCATTCATTTCTCTAGGCAATGCTTTTTACACCCAATCAAAGTTGATTGGGACATTTATAATTGTCCCTGTGAGGCCATATTGTGAATGTTTATAGCCAAACTCTCACACTTGTGAAAATGACATGTCACAAAGTAGCCAATCTTCTTCTAAAAGTGTTAATTTCTTAATAATAGCATTTTTTTTGTTTCTCTTAATGTTGAGATGAACAACAAATGTCAACACTTTTCCATTTTCAAGAGATCTCTTTCATTGTTTGCATATTTTTTTGCCCAATGCAAGTTTTTTTAATGTTGAATGTGCAAAAGCGCATTCAAATGCTTTGACAATGTCAATGTCAACCAAAATGACATCCTTTTTGAAATGTAATTGTTCACAAACTATGCAAAAATGAATGGGCATGTCTTTGATTGATTTTAGATTGTTGTTTATTATCATGATACTTCGTCAATCATGTTTTATGCATCCCAATTATTGATATTTATGACAACATATCATTGCTTTCATTGACCACAAAGATTTTACGTGTCTATTTAAGCTAATGTTTTTTTTTAGTATTTCTATTATATGTTTTTGTTACATAATTTTTATTTTTGCTCATGTGTGTTTTATTTCAAACAACATAGAGAAGTATGATGTCTATTTAGAGTCTTAGACGTATCTCTAATAGAAGGTTCCCCTACAAATTGTTTGGAAATCTAGAAAGACCTTGTTCTTGTTTTGAAACCTTTAAAACTATTACTACCAGTCGACCCTATCAAAATATCCACTGAAATTGTATATGCAATCCGATCTGTGTGAATTATTTGTAATGGCTCGTAATGAATATAAAATGTATTTATCTCAAAAAAATAGTGTTATACATTTTCTCTGGAGTAGAACAATTGCAAAATATTTTTAGTTTTTGCTGACCATAATCGAATAATACTTTGTAGAATGTTTGAAAGCCATGAACAACAAAAGTCATTACCTTCAAATCTACTTTGTTGATATGGCATTCCAATATTTGTAACATATATTTTTCAGTCAAATAACATTTAGGCTCTTGTTTTCACAATTAATGTTCACAAAGCCCTAAAAAAGTCATTTAATACCTATTTGGCACAACAATATCATTGAAAAAGATTGTGCCATATATTGACAAAGAGCATGACCATCGAACTCATGTTCAGTTAACAAACTAATAGCATCAAATAAGCTTTAACTGTAGTTGGAGCCTAAAGTGTTTGTTTTGTACATGCCATATGCTTCTAGGTAATGAAAAATAACATTCCAGTACAAAGAAGTATTTTTTCAAATATTTGATAACTTTGTATTCGAAATCATGCTCTGGTTGCATATTTTTTTGCAAAACAATGGTTCAAAATGTCCACAGGCAGGGTTTATGTCATGGAATAAAATCAAATACAATAGAATATAGTTTTCTTTGTTGAAATGCATACACCTTTTTCTTTTCATCATAGAACAAATAAAAATATGAATGTTCAACCATTTGCATAATCACTAACTACAAAATATGTCACCTCATAGACCAGTCTCACCCTGATCTGTAAGCTCACTTATAGAAACTCTCATTCGATGAAAGTATGTGTTTCTATCATGTATTCCATGTAAATCATATAATATATCTGTATGTAATTGGTTTGCATATAAGTATCTTGTCTCTACATCCTCGTTGTTCAAAGAATCCATAATATAGTCAATGATCCCAGTTCATAACATTCTCGATGTGTAACGGAAATGCAATAACACTTGAAATGTATTAAAAAGGCAATCACCAACAACATGATTGAATGATGCAATTTTAAAAAGATTTTCATGTTTCAAAGTATCATCAATGTTCGTAAACACTTGTGTTTTTTTCATTGATATGTGTCTATATCAATAATTCTCTTTGAACAACCCAATTCAATTGCTTTTGTTTTTCTTTTCAAAATTATTTACTGTTTCTTTTCTTTTTTAATTTTTCTTTCTTTTTTTCTCTTTTTTTTCAACCTATTTTTTTTGGCTCACAACAAAGAATAGGGTAAACTATTAAGAAATGAATACCAACTTCAAAACAATATCAATTTTATAGTGTTCTTACTCGACATAGGAAAAAAAAACTACCTGACAAGATATTTACATTATCATTATAGAATTAAAAAAATGGCCATCGACCATCATATTCACATTGTTATAAGATAATTACCTGAGTTTTTATAGAACTTTGTAAAATCCTTAGGTGTTTACCATGAGAATAAAACCTACATGTTTCAAAAAATTACAATATTAATTCCACTTAAAAAAAATAGCAAAAACATTTTATTGTTGCTTTGTCTTAAAATAAAACAACCCCCCCCCCAAAAAATAAAAATAAAAATTACACGTCAATAAAATTTAGTCACATTGATCATAACACACCCACTCCCTAGTATCGCCAGTCTCTTAGACCTCTTAAAAATGCCACAGCTCGGGAGAGCCCAATCAAATGAAGAAGCATCATGTCATCAGTTGTTAGTGTGGTGAATCCCCTAGACCTATAAGAGATGTTAGAGTCAGAAAGAGTTCGACCAAATAAAGAGGCACCATGTCACCATTTGTCAATGCATCTAATTTCTTAGACCTGGTAGAGATGTCAGAACTAGGGAAACCCTGACCAAATGAAGATACACCATGTTGCCAGTTGTTAGTGTGGCTAGCCCCCAAACCTGGCAGAGATGTTAGAGCCACAAATACCCCAAATGAATGAAGAGGCACCACATCACCACTTGTCAATGTGGCAAGTCTCCCGAACCTATCAAAGATGTCAGGGCTCAGAAGATTTGGGCCAAATGAAAAGGTGACACGTTGTCAGTTGTTAATGTGGTGAGCCCCTGAACCTGTTAGATATGTCATAGCTTGAGAGAACACAACCAAATGAAAAGGTGTTGTGTTGACTAATATGCGGATGAACTAGTTGCCACTAAAGGTGTCAACTAGTTCATAATGAAGTATAGATGAAATTCAAATACCAATAAAAACATGCCCCATTCCCCTAGGTGACACATCACACAGTCTAAAAAATGATATAGACTACTGAGCCACATATGGATGCCACTGGGACCCATGTCTATATTTCATCTCATTTTTTGGGAACAAAAACATGTCACACGCTAAAGAAAATAAACTATAATCCATGTCTATTTTTTTTATATTGCTTCGACTTTATTTGACCAATCATAACCCTTATTTCATTTCCAATAAAATTTAAAAAAAATCACTTTTTCTCATTCTCTCTCTCTTTTCTAGATGAAAATTCGATCAGTTATTCACAAAGTATTGTACAAAGAACATAAACCATACAAAGCATTTTTTTAAAAATTAATATAATTAGCATTATTTTTTTCTAATTTAAATCACACGCAAAACAAAATATAAGTCCATGCATATCGGTTTGACACATTGATCAATAAATGCATCGAATACGTAAATGAGCAAATGTTATTGCATCACATATATGTATATGTGTAGCGGTGTGTGTGTGTGTACATATATTTAAATATTTTAAATATATTTTTATAACTAGATCATTGCAACAATATATAATTTATTATATTTATAAGCACATTACATAATATATTTCATTAACAAAGACATTATGACCAACTTTGATCTCTGCCTTAGCACCAAGCCCCAAACAAAAACTAGCAAGTATAAAGCCACCTCTGTTAGTCTCGTAGATTCAAAACAAACCAATATAAGGTCCAATAAAGGGATGGGAACCAACCAATACTCCAAAGAAAACAATAGGGGAATAACTATAGTCTGAGAAATAGAGCACAAACGAATGGTCTCCAATATAGGAAAATAACATTCCTTAAACTCACAAAAAATAGAAAGTGTTACTAATTCCAAACATTGCTTACTAGAGTAATAGAAAGCCCAACCTTAAACTGCTTAAAATTCGTCCAACCAACTCGATAACCCACCAAAGAGGCCTGACAAAAGTGACACTCGCACTCCCTCTAAGACGACAACATGTTTTTGAATTACACACAAAGAAATTGTTGATAAGACTGGAGAGGAAAAAAGCTAGAAAACTTGCCATTTACAAGCACCTAAAATATCATAGCAAAATGCCATCTTCTGTCTATGAACAAATGCAAAGAGTTTTAGCAAGAACGAAACATAGTTGAAAACCAAATCACTCAAAATCAAACGCTCTCAAACACAAACATAAGATACTAAAAAAACTAACCCAAGCTCACAAATATTTAGGTATAATTTGAAACATAACAATCCTAATCCTATAATCTATAATTAACCAATATTCACACACACACACACACACACACACACACACACACACACACACACACACACACACACACACACACGTGTACACACACACACACACACTTTTTTTTTTCCATCAATTGCTCTACAAGAAAATGTCAATGAGCAAATGCCAAACCCAAAACATTTGTATTACATACCTTTTCCACTCAAACCCTGACTCTATAAAAAAATGCATAAATATTGCAAATTGACAAAAAAAGCCCAAATTAGCCCAGAATATTGCACATTGAAAGCGCTTCCCTTTTATTTGTCATATAAAGTCGAAGCCAAATCAAAATAATAAATGAAATAACAATGTATTATTAAATATCAAATGTCCCCCTCATGTTTGGATTAACACTGCTGCAATGACTCTTTAAATTAATAATTAGTCTTAATTTTTCTAGCTAATTCAAATGTGTTTGATTAAAACTCTAATAGTAACCACATGTACAAGTAAATATCTTGATTAATACTGATATGTGCCACAAATTATTATTGTAAATTATTTTTCCAATGTCCTTATGTATTTCCCCTCCCATATAAAAGACTATATTTCAATACAGGAATTTTACATTCTTTTAGGTTAATGTTCACATCAAAATATAATAAATATTCTTAATTTTCCCAGCCAGTATAAACATTTTTTGATTAATACCTTACAAGTAACCACATGTGAGAGTAACTATTTTGATTATTGTTCACATCATAATGTTTCAAACCCAATGTTTAAATAAAAAATGCTCAACTTTCATTGCCTATAATCGGTTGAACCTACTTGAATCAACACTGCCACAATGCCATGCAAGTACTATTAATAATATTAGGTCCAACTGATTACAATAAACACCTGTCAGAGATGCGAAGAATTGGGAAATCTTGACCGAATGAACACATGACACGTTACCAGTTGTTAATGTGGGCAACCCCCTGACCTATCAAAGTTTTTAGGGCCCAGGAGAACCCAACCAAATGAAGAGGTGCCATGTTGTAAGTTATCAATCCAACCACTCTCTAGGACTTGTTAGAGGTTAGATTTTGAGAGAGCCCGATCGAATGAAGAGGCGTGGGGTCGTTAGTTATCAGTGTGATCAGTCCCCTAGATTTGTTGGAGATGTCAGGGCCCGATAAAACCTAACCTAATGAAGAGGCACTAGGTTGATAGTTGTTAATGTCACCACTCCCCCACACTTCTTAGAGATGTCAGGGTCTGGAATAGCCCATCCAAATGTAGAGATGCCATGTCAATAATTGTTAGTATGACAAGTCCCTTGGACCTATCAGAGATGTTAGAGATGGGAAGATCCTAACCAAATAAAGAGATGCCACATCGTTAGTTATCAACGCAACCAGTCCCCTAGACTTGGTAGAAATGTTTGAGCTGGGGAAAGCCTGATCAAATGAAGAGGTGCCACATCATCAATTATTAATGTGACTAATCCTCCCAATTTGGTAGAGATGTTAGAGTCAAGGAGACCCTGACTAAATGAAGAGGTGCCACATCACCCATTGTTAGTGTGACTAATCCCCCCAACTGGTAGGGATGCTAGAGCAAGGGAAAATCCAATTGAATGAAGAGGCACCACATCACCAATTGTCAGTGTGGCCAGTCTCTTGTACTTGTTAGATATGTCACGACCTAGGAGAACCCAATCGATTAAAGAGGCATTATGTTGACTAATATGGGCATGAATTGATTGCCACCTAAGACCTTAGATGGCTCAAAATGAAGTACACATGAAATTTGAAGGCCTATAAGAACATGCTCTATGTTCGTAGGCAACACATCACCCGATCTAAGAGAATAATATAGACTATCAAGCCACATCTACATGCCATTGGGACCCAAATCTTTATTTCACCTCATTTTTGTAAAATTGAAACATGTCAAATGCTAAAGCAAATAGTCTATAATCCATGTTTAATTTTTAAATTACTTTGTTAAAGAGGCACCACATCATCAGTTGTTAGTGTGACCAGTCCCTCGACCTGGCAGATATGTCAGAGCCAAGGAGAGGTGCCACATTACCAGTTGACAGTGTGACAAATCCTCCTGTCATGGCAAATATGTTAAAGCCCAAAAAAACCTAGCCAAATGAAGAGACACCACATCACCAGTTGTCATTATGGTCAGTCCCCCAGACTTATCACAGATGTTAGGCCCCAAGAGAACTAGGCCAAATGAAGATGTGACACATTGCCACTTGTTAGCGTGGTGAGTCCCCCAGACCTATCAGATGTGTCATGGCCCAAGAGAACTTGGCCAAATGAAGAGGTACCACGTTGACTAATATGTGAATGAGCTGGTTACCACCTAAGGCCTCGATTGACTCAAAATGAAGTATGAATGAAATTTGAAGGCCTATAAGAACATGCCCTGTGTCCCTAGATGACACATCACCTGGTCTGTGAGAATGATATAGATCACCGAGCCACATTTGCATGTCACTAGGAACCACACTTTTATTTCATCTCATTTTTTAAGAACAAAAACATATCACATGCTAAAGAAAATAGACTATAATCCATGTTTAATTTTTTAGATTACTTTGATTTTATTGGATGGTGCAAGTATTTTTTCTTTTATTAATCTAGAATACAATAATTTCCTCAGTAAATTAGTCATGTCACCCTATATTAACCAATAGAAATACAATAAACCATTTTATTTTGTATTTATTAAAATGTAAATATTTCAAACTTAATGTTAAAATAAAAAAGTGCTCAATTTTCATTGGCTACATATTGCCCTATACAAATTATTAGGTTCAATCGATTACAATAGATACCTGCTACACATGTACTAATAAATAGATTTTCATTGAATAACAACATAAATATTTAATTATTTTAATTAATTTAAATAAAATAAAAGATAGATAATAAAATATAATTAATTAATCTTAAATTAAGAAGTAGAGAAAATATATAGGGTTTAGGTTACTCATTTTTGGGAGTAATTTGTAATAATTGTTACGATGTGGTAGTGAAAATGCGCACCTAATATTGACACAAGTTTGGTTTGAAAATTTGACAACAAACACAATTTAAATATTACAGATGAAAAGTAGATATGTCTCACTCAACTTGACGATTATGTTCACTTGGTCCTAATCTTCAAAAACTTCACTTAATTTCCCACGCTTTCACTCCAATCACCTACAAAACAAAATTATTTTTCTTGTTTTAATTGTAGAGTGACGTCTAAAACTTAAACAAAACAAATATATTTTTGGGCTTTCACTAACCTAAAGAATAGTCAAACTATCTTCATATTTATGAGTACCCAAAATACTAACAATATTAAAAAGATCAAATCTCAGTAGTTGGATGTGCAGATCAATTTCTTGTGGTGTGTGCTTAAACATAAACTTATGTGCATCAATGAATATTCTAATGATTGCTTGATTTCCTCTCAAACGTAATATCTACATTACAATGAATTCACTAGATTTTCTTCCATATTCTTTAGATGAAAATGAAATATAATATTTGTATATTTACAGAGAATTGTATTCAACACGGAATTTTATTTGAGTACAAATCAACATCGAACAGTTATAAGGTAAAAAATGTTGGACCAAGAAAGTGAGTGCATTCTAACCATACAAAAGGGCCTAGGAACCTCCGATACTTCAAAAAGCCTTAAACTACGTATATACACTTTAACAAGGTCATGAATATACAGAGACTTTAAATAAACCTCGAAAATGTATGAACGGAATAACGAACTCGAAATAAAAACTAAGAAGAGAGAAGATAATAATAGAACATATTAGAAAAAAGGTAAGAGACCATCGAAAGTCATACGCTGTGCACATGGTAACAGATGAGTGCGCATTGAAGCGTAGTCCATTGACTCAATCGTATAGGGAAGTGAGCTTATAACTTCCCCCCTGTGCACATGAGATTTTAATTTAAACAAAGCTCACTGCATTTTTTTAGTTACATGACACTATTATCTCACGTGAAAGTACATAAATAATTAGAAAAATATCAAAAAAACACGACTCTAGACCGAGCCTCGACAACTAGATGTCGTACTACGTAACACATACAAACAAACTTACCTACATGCTCAAACATGCTCAAACATGCTCAAGCATGCATTTTTCTTACATATAGAGAGGATTTCAGACAACCGTGACAATAACACCTAATTCAAATTAATAATCAACAACTACCCAAACATCATAATATCATTCAATTTAACGGCCAATAATTACCTAGGGGCGAGTTTTAGGGGTCTAAAATATATTGTAACCGGCCATAGCCAGAAACTTTTGAGGTCGAACAAAATATCGGATAAGATCAATGTTTCAGAGAATTAAGCATTCTTCCACTTAATGCTATCTACAGCTTGGACGTGATCCGTCAAATATTTTTGTTGAGCAAGCTTCTTGTTAAAATTGACAAATATGCATGTATTACCAACCATCAATGCTCCTGGTACCCTTTCTTTCCCATCTTCTTCTGCACTGTTGGGCAACCCTGTGTCGAAATGGAATGGCCATGGCTATGGCAACACTGGGAACGCAATGACCTACACGATTACAGAGCAATACAGCATAAAACATAAGAACACCAGGAGAAATGGAGTTATATTGGCAGTCTTCGCCTTTGAACGAGGGCCACGTTATGGGTAATGTTTTTACAAGAGAATAAATCATCTGCATTATTATTTTTATTTTTTGTGTTGGGTAGTGAACTGAATAAAGAAAAATGAAATGCAAACAGGATCGAGCAAGCAACAGATAAACTGATGAAGAAAGCTTCGTCGCTGTTGGTGTATCAGGATATTCTTAATCAGCCACCTGCTAAGGCCTTCTTGGATGTCGTCAATGGAATCCGCAGCCGTAAAAGTATGTATATATGCCTTCTTTAAACTTGATAAAATACTTCTGGTTCAACCACTTAAAATTGTTTTTGTCAAATGTTTGGTATCCCACTAGTTGATCCATCTTGAGGAGAATAAGGGAAAAAGCTAATACTTATTCATTAAAAAATTCTGGTTGAACTTCACCCCAACTTTGGGGTTTGACTTATAATCTTTATACAGAAGACACGCTTTTTTGGCTTACTTTATAAGGGCATCAATATCCAGCTTAGCCCAGAATCCACATCTTCATAGTGATAATTGCTCCGCCTTACACTCAGTGAAACTGGCAGGGCTATCAGAGGCCCATCTTGTGAAAAAAAATAATTGTTGGCAATGTCATGCAGCACTTTTTTATTTAAGTAATAAGATAATACAAAGATATTAGGCACAATTGATCAGATATCCGAGACCCATTTTATCGTTGTCAACAAAGTGTAGGCAATCTCGGCTACACTTTCTTTTTATACGATGATATTAGGTACAATTAATCAAATATGTACAACCATAAATTATAACCCAATACATGAATTCTTAAGTCAAGACAATCAAAGAAAACTTGAGGAACTCATTTTAACCCACTGAAACCATCTTTTGAACAAGAAATCAAACAAAACTTAGGATGACTTATTTTGAAACTAAACCCCTATTGAAACAATCTTCTAAGCAAGTAAACATACTTTGATAGGTCATACAGACGATTTTGGCCTAAAGAAGGTGAAGAGTCATTTCATCATCTCATCTCATCGATAGTATTATAATGAGTACATTTTTGATGGTTACATGTTGGAAACATAGAAATGCTTTAACAAACCATTCGTGCCTCACAAAATCCATCTCTAGTACAGGGCGAAGTCTCGGTTTGAGCAACTTTGCTAGTGCCCACAAAATCCATCCCTGGTATAGAGCAAAGTCTTGGGGTTTGAGTAAATTTTCTAGTACCCCAAAAATATATCTCTGGTACAGGGCAAAGTCTCGGGGTTTAAGCAACTTTGTTTCTCTCGTGGGCAGGATTGCCATTGTTATACACGCTTAAAAACAGTTTTTTCATAATAGAACTATAAACAAAAAGACAGTATACCTGAAACAACCAACTATCCAAATGAACCATGAGGAACTTAGAAGTTTTGTGGAGCAGTGCGAGACTGTATTGCACTCAACCAGCTGCTTCAATTGGAAAGGTTGGGTCGGCATTAGTAGTGTGGTTGATTGGAGGACCGGAATAATTTGGTAAGAGCAGTAGGCACTGCAGAGTAAGTAGCAACAACCTTATTAGCTGCAGAATAGAAACTAATCTGAAGATCATGTGTCACTTCTTGAATGCCTGATGAGATTTTTTTGCAGGATTACCAACTTTTCTCTTGTGTATCACAAGCACCAAAGCCTGGAGCATGGCTACCTTGAAGTTAAGCTTTGTAGAAATCTTCTTAGACTGCTGGTGGGTGCATGCATGTATTTCATCTGCCTTAGCCATAACATGCTGTACAAACCCAAACATGGAACTTGTAGACTGCACATAGAAGGACTCCACAACCTCATTAGCCAAGCAACTCCTTGAAGCATTGACAGTGTCATTGGGGAACTAGAACACCTCACATAGGTTTAAGTCAATTTAACTCGGGCCCGAAGCTTTGAAGTAGGGTCCCTCGTCTCTCCATTGATGAAGGAGAGCTTGCTCCTCATTAGAGTACCTTTACATCTTCATGAAAACAAACTCTTCATCTACGCTATTTCCACTTAAAGCCACCTTCCATGTCTTTCGTAACAGTATTTTGACGTTCCTTAGGTAAAACACATCGTATTTGCTGAAGGATGGCATTTAGAATTTATGAGGGTCGATTTATAGTCTTGATGACCTCTTTGCAGTTGCTACAACTGTTTTGTGAGGATATCAAGATCTTGTCCGTGATGAATTTGTCTTGTGTTTGGTAGATTCCAAGTTCTGTTTCAAAAAAATGAGAGCTTGAATGACTCCTGTGAGAATAATGAGATATGGGCATAATAAAGTAGGAAAAATCCTACATTGAAGGCCCAAGTTGAGCTGGAATTCTCTCAAAGCCTTAGAAAATTCAAATTATTTGGAGTAGATGGTATAAATAGAAACAAATAGTGAACACAAACACTAATGGTGGATCGCTCAGTCTGATGTAAAGTAGAGCCTTGTTCTATGTTGACCCCTTTCTCTTGGGTTTGTTAGTGGTTCCTTTTGATGAGGGTCCTATTTGTTAAACAATTGTTTGTATTTTAAATTTTGACTGTTGTATGTATTGACTTGTCTAAGGTTTAATCATTTAGGGTCTACCCACCACTTTTTTGGTTCTACAGCTTCTTAGA
The DNA here is from genome assembly GCA_037957365.1 of Torreya grandis. Taxonomy (NCBI): domain Eukaryota; kingdom Viridiplantae; phylum Streptophyta; class Pinopsida; order Cupressales; family Taxaceae; genus Torreya; species Torreya grandis. The sequence continues at coordinate 1,180,751 of JARHVA010000306.1, forward strand.
TGTAGTTTTAGACATTTTATTTTGGTTGTCGTCATTCCTTTAGCACTTGTAATAAGCTATTGCAACTTCTTGTACTTTTGAGCCCCATTGATCTAGTTTTGTCATTTGTGGAAATTAATATCATTTCTTTCTACCTCAGTTTATTGAGGTTTTTGATTTTATTCATGTCCAGATTTAGATACATTTGTGAGAGATGTGCTGCTCCTTCTCCAAGGTAACTTATGCTATAGTCGAGATGATTCATTTGCTTATTCTTGATTCGAGTGAAATCCCCTTGCATAACATCTAGCCTTGTATATATATTTTCCGTGGAGTTTAAAACACAAGGGGTTCAAATGGGGAAGGGTGTCACTCAGCAATTGACGTTGGAGATTGAGATAGACATTTACATGCACTAGACAAGGCCTTGTAAAATCTCCATTTGGGGATGTTAAACCTGAAAAAGCCCATGACCTTAATTTGCTTGTAAGTACTATTGGAGGTTAACCATTCAAAGTTTTGAGTTTGACCACTACGGGGGCTTGAATTTTGTAGGACAAGCTGCAAATATGTCTGCTCATCAAGGAAGATTGTTGGGAGTTCACAAAATGTCGTATAGGTGGGACCTATTAATCTATCAGGTATGTACGAGATTGACTGTTGGGCACGGGGAGGGTGAAGGATTTGACCTTTCATAGTAGGGATGGAGGGTTGAAAGTTCATAATGGAAGGAACCATCCATTGATTGGAGTCATCAATGACAATGGTGGGAATTCGGCTTGGTGGAAGGGCATCAATTTATTCAGTAGACATCTTGATCAGCTCCACGGTCACCTATAAAACTTGTGTCTACACCATATTTGCAAGGGGTGGAATGTGTTAAATTTGATAATGAATAATACATATGGTAAATAAAGGGTTTTTGAGCCCTAGAATGCCCTTGATGTGAACCATCATAAGGCCAACAATAGTAACTAGGATGTGCCATGGCAATCAAGCTATGATGAGACTTGTTAATTAATTGAATTTTCTTTGATTTCGCTATTATTAAACTTGTCTTTTACAACAAGCTCTTGTTGCAGAATCTGCAACATGAGAAAATAGTAATGGTGGAATGGTAGATATAAGACAATGGGAAGTTGGAGCAACAATGGAGTCATTAGGATAAGGGGTGGAGGGCATGTGGAAGGATATTTTAAAAATAATTTAAAATCGAAGGAGCATAATATTTGATAATGATGTATCATACCTGCCAAAAGATGTCAATTACCTTTTGACATGACTGGTCCTTACTGATTGTGCTTCTACAAATGTTGGTGGCTAAGGAGGACCTGCCCCATTTGTACATAGAAGGACGAGGGGTCATTGATATTGAGTTTAATTGTAACCCTTGCACGTATAAGGGAAGTGGGGATGACCCACCTTTATGTGCATGGAGAGACTTAGCTTTGGTTTTCTTTGACAAGAGGATGACATATGTTTTATATTTAAAATAATGCTTACCATGGTGGCTATTACTTTGGTTGTTCTTGGTATAACAAGGCCAAAACCCCTAGTGTTTACAAATGAGTTTGCTGGAAATAAGTCAATTGAAGATCATACAGTGGTTGAGCAAGCACTTCCTTTGCTATTTGATTAGCAAAACTATTGTAACTATGCTTGACATGGATGAGATGGAACTTTGTGAAATTAGATGGAAGGGAGGAGATACAGTAAATGATGTTTTGAAGTTTCTAATGACATAACAGAGGAATTGTATGGTTTGGCCTCGAGGATTGGAGGGTAGGATGATATAATTTTTTGACCAAGGATATGACCAAACTTGAAGCTCCCTCCCATATCACATTGACACAACCAGTATCTTTAACAATGTAGAATCCTTGCAATGATGCACTAGCCTCTATAAAATTGATTTTGAACATTGAAAAATTGACTATATGGTGTAGATGGGAGGTATAGGGGGCCAAATTAATGGTTGCCTCACTCCCCAACAATAACCCACTCCCTCTCTAACTCTCAAAGACACAAGACCCACAAATAGGGACAAACACTTTGTTGATTCAAAGACACAATTACAATTGTAGTTCAAAACAAGGATCACAATGTTTCACATACAATTGCAGGCCTCTAGCTTTGCGTTCTATTTTGTGTTCTCCCTTTTTCCTCCTATTATGTCTATTGTCGAATCCTTTCTTTAGGGGAAAATTCCACTTCTTATCATCGGCGAGTGACCTTTTGTTTTCCCACTTGTCGACCTTCCCTATTTCTCTCCAAACTGTTTGCGATTCTAGGGAAGTTTGTTGCAACAACAATCCCATGTGTGATATAACTGTATCGAGGCCACAACCATTCGAAAGCTCTCATCAAGGGCTTTCTTTCGAGACCCATAACACCCCATTTGGTGTTTTCTTGCAAAAATTATGGCTGCTTCAAATTGCCTATGCTGCACGCATTGTACTGTGACCGCTGGAAACAAAGACCTCCATGATCAGTGAGATTATGACGTGTCATGATCTTGGAGTCCATTGTGATCTTCGTGCCCATTAAGCATTTCGTGAATTCGAGACTCCGTGGGGTGTTCGCGATATTGTAAGACTCCGTGATTGTACACTTCATGGGTTTTCTTCGAGGTTGCCAAACTCTTGGACTCTGTTATCCTGAGGGGCTTTATTGAGGTCGATCACTCCAAGTTGCTTCCGACTATGACCCTTGTCCCATTTTCACAAAATCATGAGCTCCGTGAATCTTTTATGGTCGTCGAGGACTCCAGGGTGATATCGAGGTTGTGAGCTCTGTGATTCCATGCACGAACTTCAAGATTTCAACTTATAGTTATGTTGGGTCTGTATTGAACACCATGAGCTTTATACTTAGTCATGAATGAGTCTTAGACCAGATGTGGCCGGAGTTAACATAGAGAACCCTTAGTGAATACATGAGGCTTGTGTGAAACTTAGAGAAATATGTGTGGCATCTATAACACTACAACTTTGAAGAGAAGTGTTACCGGAAATGTGATTAATGAGACCTCTGTGATTATTGTAACTCCGTTAATTCACAATTTGCCCCATAACCTTTATTGAAAATTACACAAAACTCCTACAATATTTTTGGATGATGCAAGATTTCCTGTTCATCTTGGATGCTTCTACATCAGACACATAGGGTAAAGGAAATTGACCATGAGCTCCTCCTCATGAACCTGCTGCCATTACCTTGACTGATCTTCCATGTTCAACAACTTCAAATCCATTCATCCAAGTTGGCACTTCACCAAGTACTTACAGTGCTCGTTGCCTCTCGTCTCCTTACAAATTTGTTTGTCTAGGATTGCATCTATTTCTTCCTTTTCCTTGGTTGGTAGTTGTGCTTTCCACCCAATGTTTGGAGAATCGATCCCTGACACTTCCTCGTTTGTTTTCCTTGCCACATATGGATACAAATCAGACACATAAAAAATTGGGGAAATATCCACTCTTTTTGGTAACTCAATTTCATAAGCACGGGCAAAGAATTTTCTGAGAATTTTGCAAGGTCCAATTTCCTTCTATTTGAGCTTGTTATATTCACCTTTTGGAAACCTCTCCTTATGCAAACGTGCCAATATTAATTCATCAACTTCAAAATTTTGTTCTCACCTTGTTTGGTTAGCATGTTCTTTATATTTTCTGTCACTTTCCTCCAGTTTCCGCTTTACCTCATTACACACATGTATATTCCTCACTTCAACACTTCTACTTAATTCCGCTGTACTTCTTAATTCACACACACCTCTTGGGCTGCTTCCATATATGATTTGGAAAGGACTCATACTTGTGTTTTGATTGTCTGAATTACTGTAAGCGATTTCAGCTTGGGCCAACACCAAATCCCACTGTTTGGTTGTCTACCACTAAACATCTCAACAAATTACCAAGGTTGTGATTCACAACTTCTGTTTGCCCATCCGTTTGAGGTGATAGGTTGAACTGAAGTCTAATCTTGTGCCCAATTTCCGCTGCAATGTCCTCCAAAAATGTCCAACAAATTTAATATCTCTATCCGACACAACATTTCTTGGCAAATTGTGCAATCTCACAACTTCGTTGAAAAATAGGTAAGGAATATTTGTGGCATCACTATTCTCTTGCATGCTATAAAGTGTGCCCTTTTAGAAAATCTGTCTACAACAACAAAATGGAGTCATTACCTCTGAGTTTTTGGTAATCCAAGAATGAAATCCATGGTTAACGCATCCCATGGTCTGTTTGGAATAGGTAATGGCTGATATAACCCAATATTCTGGCCGTTTCCTTTTGCATGCTAGTAAAATTCTGCACCTTTGCATGAATTTCTTCACATCCATAGCAGTTGTCCATCCATCCCAAAAATCTTCATCATCTTCATACAAATCCTTCATTGAATCAAAGCCAACGACTTTAACTTTGAGCTCATTCACAACAAGAGCTGGCCTACTTAAGGCATCCACAACCTTATTAGATTGCATACTTCTATGTTTTAAAACAAAATAATAGCTTTGAAGAAATTCCATCCATTCATATGCCTCTGATTCAGCTTACTTGGCTGTTTATAAATTGTAGGGCTTGGTGATCAACGTACAAAACAAATTCTTTTGGCAACAAATAATGCCTCCACTTCTTAATTGTTTGTATTATTGCATAAAATTCTTGATCATAAACTGAATATTTTCTTTTTGATTCATTGAATTTTTCACTAAAATGTATAATGGGCTTACCTTCTTAACTCAACACTGCTCCAATGGTTGTTTCGCTTGCATCACAATTCACTTGAAAAATCTTCCCAAAATTAGGTAATGCCAACATTGGATGTACTTTTATCTTTTTCTTTAAGATCTGAAAGCTATTCTTTGCTGCAGCTGTCCAATGAAAATTCTTTTTATCCCCCTTCATAGTCTTTGTGATAGGAGCACATAAACCACTAAAATTTCTGCCAAACTTTTAGTAGAAACTCGCTAATCCATGAAAACTTCTGGCCTCAAACATGCTCTTTGGTGGAGGTCACTCGACAATTGCTTTCACATTTTCGGGGTCCATCCCTATCCCTTAATTTAGATCACAAATCTTAAATACACTAGCTCCACTTGCATGAAGCTACATCACTTCAAGTTGACCAACAAATTTTCTTCCTTCATTTGTTCAAGACTAGTCTCAAATGTTCTTCTTTGGAATGACTGAAATCAGATTATTATGCAAATATACAACCACAAACTTACTTGTGAATGGATTTAACACGTCATTCATGAGCCTCGCCTCATGAATGTACTCGGAGCATTTTTAAACCCAAACAGCATAACCAACCACTCATACAACCCATTGTATGTCTTGAATGTGGTTTTCGATTCATCATCTTCTCTTATTCGAATTTGGTGATACCCACTCATTAAGCCTATTTTGTTGAAGTATTTGGCTCTGCTTAAACAATCCATTAAATCATCCGTCCTTGGTAATGAAAACTTGTACTTGATAGTGATTTTGTTTATTGCCTTTGAATTTGTACACATTCTCCATTCCCTTGCTTTCTTGGACACTAATATAGCTATAATTGCATATGGGCTCAAACTTTCTCTGAGCGGGATTTTATTCAACAATTCTTGCACTGGCCCTTTTATCTCTTCATTCTCCATTGGGGTCAATCTGTAAGCTGCTTTATTTGGCAAGCTTGCTTCTAACACTGGATCTGTATGATTGTTAATGCTTCTCATGGGCAATAATCCATCAGGGAAGTCATTTGTCACAATATTAACATACTCTCTCAATAGATTCTGAATTTCAATGGGAAGACGCTTACCTTAGTGTCTATCACAATTGATATAGGTTTTACAATGAAAGCAATGCATGTCTTCTTTTCCTTTACCACTTTCAAAATTCTTTGCCTAAAACCATCATTGCCTTTGAACTACTGTCCACTTTGTCTCCTTTGTCCTTGAATGGACTCAAGGTGAAATTCTTTCCATCCTTCACAAGAGTGTAAGTGTTTACTCTTCCATCATGCACGACTCTTCTATCATACTGCCATGGCCTTCCCAATAGTATATGACACACATCCATGGGCATATTGTCACACAAAACTTTATCCTTATATGAACCAATTTGAAAATTCACCATGCATTGTTCACTTACCAGCTCTTGATGGCCTTTTAGCAACCATGAAAATTTGTATGGGGTAGGGTGTACTGACCTTTTCAGCTCAAGTTTCTCCACCATTCCTTGAGGCACCAAATTATTTTTGCTGCCACTATCAATGACTACCTTACATCACTTGCCTCTTGATTTTCAAATAGTCTGGAATAGACTCTTTCTTTGCACAAGTTCATTCACTTCCTTGGCTGGTTTCAGCAACACTATTCTCATTGTAAGAGCCTCTCCTTGTTCTTTTTTTTTGTGTGTTGGAGATCCAACACTTTCTTCATCACCATGAGCAATATGTGTTGTCCCTTTAGTTCCCTTGCCGCTGTTCTAAGTTGCTTCTGACACTAAAGCTCGGTGTCCAACATATTGATTGCATCCAAAGCACTTACCCATAAAGCCTTTGTCTCTTCCTCTTCCTCCGAAAGAATACCTCTTCCTCTAGTATTTTGATCTTGATTCTAAGAGTAGCTTGCTTCTCCATCATGAGTTTGCTGTCCTTTGCCCCATCTACCTTGCTCTGTCCTCTTGAGGACCTTCCTCTACCTCTAGAGTTCATTTATTGTGTTCTTGACAACTTTTCTTTTGCCTTCAATGCATGTTGATAAGCTTCTTCCACAGTTCTCAGGTTAAACAAACCAATCGCATCTTGAACAACAATATGCAACCTATTCACGTATCTGGCCACCTTCTCTGGGTCATCTTCTACATGTCTAGCTCTTACTGTGAGCCTATAAAACTCCTTAGTATATTGTGTAATGGTCATTTTCTTTTGTCTTAGGGTTTGCGATTTTTTGAACAAACTCATGATAGTCTGAAGGTTTTTATTGAGCCTTCAATTTCATCACCATTCTATCCCATGACCTGATTTTCTCCTTGCCTGTCCTCTGTCTCTCAGTTTGCACATAATTTCACCATAAAGATCCATAACCTTTCAACTTTGTGCAAGAAAATTTCACTCTCTTGGGTTCCTTCGTTGACTCATAATTAAAGTATTTTTCCATTTCTATAATCCAATCTATAAGTTCCTCAGGGCTTAAACTTCCACTCTAACAAGGTGTATCCAACTTTGGCTTGCTACCAAGCATCGCAACAACTTTGAGAAATCTGCTCTCAGCTTCATTCTCCAGATATTCCTCTTCAAACTCTTGAACTTCCACTTTTTCATCATCACTCACATCTTCAACATCAACTCCTTTTCTTTGTGTTGTCTCCATTGCATCCAATCTTGCTTGGATTGACTATATGGTGTAAACGGGAGGTATAGGAGGCTAAATTAATGGCTGCCTCACTCCCCACTAGTAACCCACTCCCTCTCTAACTATCAAAGACACAAGACCCACAAATAGAGACAAACACTTTATTGATTTGGAGACCCAATTACAATTGTAGTTCAAAATTGGGATCACAATATTTAACATATAGCTCCAAGCCTCTAGCTCTACGTTTTGTTCTGTGTTATCCCTTTTTCCATCTATTCTGTTCATTGTCAAATCCCTTCTTCAGGGGAAAACTCCCCTTTTATCCTCAACTAGCGACCTTTTGTTTTCCCTTTGTCAACCCTCCCCATTTCTCTCCAAACTGTCCAAGATTTGAGGGAAGTTTGTTTCAACAACAATCCCATGTGATTTAATTGTATTGAGGCCACAACCATTTGAAGGCTCTCATTAAGAGCTTTCTATCGAGACCCATAATGCCCCATTTGGCGTTTTCTCCTAAAAATTGTGGTTGCTTCAAATTCCTTACACTGCACGCAATGTATTGTGACCATTGGGAACAAAGATCTCTGTGATCATTGAGATTATGACACGTCATGATCTTGGAGTCCATTGTGATCTCTATGGCCACTGAGCATTTCGTGAATCCGAGACTTTGTGGGGTGTTTTCGAGATTGTTAGACTCTGTGATTGTACGCTCCGTGGGTTTTTGTCTAGGTTGTCAGACTCTTGGACGCTATAACCTTGTGGGGCTTTACTGAGGCTGAACACTCTAAGTTGCTTTTGATTGTGACCCCTGTCCCCTTTTCACAGAATCATGGACTTCATGAATTTTTTGTGGTTGCCGAGGACTCCATGGGGTGGTATCGAGGCTGTGAGCTCTGTGATTCCATGCACGAACTTTGATAATTTCATATGTTTGTGATTTTGTGCACAAACTTCGAGAATTCCATGGAGCTTCCATGAGGGCGTGGACTCGTGGACTTATCAATCTTATTTATAATTATGTTGGATCTGCAATGAACACTGTGAGCTTTATACTTAGTTGCGAATGAGTCTTAGACTAGATGTCGACATGGTTATCATAAAGAGAACTTAGTGAATATATGAAGTTACCGTGAAACTTAGATAAATATACGTGCCATCTGTAATGCAAATATGTGATTTAAATGTGATTAATCATTGTACTTGGCCCAAAACGCTTTTTTCAACTTGGGTCTTTGGCCTTTTTTTTCGCAAATCAATCCGCAAAGCCTCGTATGATTCAACGATTTGAAATTTTGTCTATAGTTTTAAAAATACTTAAATACACCCTAAACTTTAAAAAACTTAAATCTAACCCGAAACCTCCTCTATGGTAGGTGTTATATTTGACGTTCATTTGAACATATTTAGTATTTTTAGCCATGAAATATGATGGAAATATTTCTCATTATAACTCTCTAATAATCTACCCTTGGATTAGTACCTTGTGGGCCAAACACAGGGAGAGGAAACATTCATGCCTTCTTTAGCTCTCGCACTACACATGGAGTGCAAACCATGCTAGAGAGTACAAGTTGGAAAAATACTATTCACGAGCAGGCAAAGAAGGCAATCTGCAATTTTTGGTACTACTCTCCTTGTTTAATGTGGCCAAATCTCCATATAGGCAACATATCGTGGATGCAATTGCAGTTAGAGGTTTTGGGTTCATTGCCCTATCATACAAGGCTTTATAGATTGATTTGTTGAAGGATGTTGTAGAAGATGTGAGTGATGTTCATGCAAAATATTGCAAGGAATGACAAAAATCAGGATGCACTATCATGTTAGATGGATGGATAGATGGAGCCACACACTAATCAACTTCCTTGTGTCATGTGACATTGTCACAATGTTTCTTAAGAGTGTTGATGCATCTGGGATGATAAAATCGGGCAAGTCACTTTTTCATCTATTTGACAAGGTTGTGATTGAGGTGGGGTCACAAAATGTTGTCCAATTCATTACAAATAATGTTGTTGCTTGCATGGCCGTTGGGAGGCTTCTTTTGGACAAATATAGAACTATGTATTGGACTCCATGTGTGGCACATTGTCTAGATTTGACTTTGGATGACATAGGCAAAATTCCATGGCTGAAATAGATTTTGTAAAAGGCCCACACAATCAACAAGTTCAATACAATCTGACAAGATGCCCACATTCACAGATGGCAAGAAATATCTTCGTCCAGGGGTGACAAGGTTTACAACCCACTTCCTTGTGTTGAAAACTTTTTGCCAACAACAAATGAATTTAATATGAATTTTTTGTTTCAACTGAATGGGTGGAGTCTTCCTTTGTGAAACATATGAAGGGCAAAATGGTGGCTGACTACATTTTCTCACCGTCTTTTTGGAAAGAGGCAAAGAAAATTGTGATATTCTCTGAGCCTCTAGTTCAAATTTTGAAACTCGTCGATAGGGATAAATCCCCCAGGGGTTATCTATATGAGGCAATTGATAGGGCCAAAGACATTATTAAGAGTTGATTGAAGAATAATAGGGCCAAACACATGCTGTTATGGGATATAATTGATAAAAGATGGGATCAACAAATGCATTCTCCCCTCCATACAGTTGGATATTTCTTGAATCCAATGTTATTTAGTGACTCATTTCGAGATGATGCAAAGGTCACAAAAGGCCTACTTGAGTGCATGGAGATAATGTTTCTTAGGGACCTTTTGAGGCATGGGAGAATTTTCGATGTACAAGCAGACAACAAGCAGACAAGGAGTTTCTTTTCTAGTAAGACAACCATCACAAGAAGGAAGATCTTCAAACCAAATAGACAATTTTTCTACATACGTACGGTGAAAGTGTTAAATTTTGACTAAATTGTGCATCTTACAATGTTGACAAAATCTATTTTTGCAACACAATGGTGGGATTTTTTTGGCTAGAAAATCAAACACTTTCGATGGATGGCAATGTGCATTTTGAGCCAGCCATGCCATTCACCGACTTGTGAGTGTAGTTGGAGTGTGTTCGAACATATACATTACAGAAAAATCAATCTTCTTACTCAAGAATAAATGAATAATTTAGTGTTTGTCCACCACAATCTTTGTCTGATGATGAAAGAAGCTAAAGTTAAGAAATGTTGCATTTCTAAATCTCAATTCACATGAAAAATTGATTTATATTCTTGTAAAGTATTATGCGTCAAAGTCACTAACATATGCATTCTATTTGATAATGTTAGATACCGTTGAAGAAGATCAACGGATTTACTTTAATGAGATCAATCTAGAATTTGAATGGCTAAAAAATAATGATGAGCTTATTTATGATGAAATTGACTTTGACTTGCTGGAGAATGCTAGGTACAACACCAAGGTCGTCTCTTAAATCAAGAAAGGCTCTAACTCTGGAGCTTCAACATCTAGACTTGTTGATCGCTTAGTCTACCTCGTTGCCATTAGCTCCTTCCCATTTTTTGTTCCTTTTTGAATGTCAGTGGTATGCATTTTGAAATGCAAATGTAATGAAATTGAATAGTATGAAAATTAATGAAAGAAAATAGTTAGCTGATTTTGATAGCATACAATCTCATTTATCTTCCTCTCATAATTCGTATCTATTCTCTATGTAATTGAAATGGTTAATATGTATCTCTATGCAATGGAAATGCCTTTAAATTTTAAAAAAATAGTTTTTTTTTCATTTTTTCCACTTTTTTTGGCGGTTTTATGTTTAGCCGATTTTTTGAAAAACACTTACACTTTTGAAAAAATGATTTTTTCCTCGAATGTTTTATGCTACTGTGATTGCAACTTCAAAGAGAAGTGTGACCCGAAATGTGATTAATGAGGCCTCCGTGATTTTTGTAACTGTGTGAATCTAGAAGTTGTCTCAAAACCCTTACTGAAAATTACACAAAACTCATACAATATATTTGGGTGAGGCAAGATTCCCTGTTCACTTTGGCTGCTCTTGCATCGTTGTAGGCCTTGAGCAAATGACCATTTTCACACCTCAATACACCCTCAATGTTGAATAAACTAGGGCTTGGAGCACTGGCTCCATCAATATTGAGGTTAACAAAAGGTGGTTTAGGAGGGATCAACTTGTTTAGGGTGTTATTACAAAGGATGGGTGTTGATACCAAATTGGAATCCTCCACTTCTAATGAATTGACATATTTTTCATATTAACTATGCTACGCCTTTAACCTATGGCTTGTATTGGGATAGGTTTGGCCGACTTGTGGTGTGCATAACCTTTGTCTTAACCATTTGATAATCTCTAATTTGTATATTGCTAGTAGTTAGCCTATTTGTGTTTGTGGATTTCACATAGCTTAATTAGTGTATATATAGGAAGTAGTGTTAGGATATTAGCCATCATATATTCGGAATTTTCTTATTGTAAGGACTTGTGAGATTGCCCCCCAAAGTGGCTCCGTTCCATATTTAAGTATTTTGTTCTTTATTTCAATTATTTGTGTGGATCTGCTCTTATTTACAAGTAAATGTGTTATTCTGTTAATGAGATCTCTTTCTATGATTTTGCCTTTGTGATATGGTAAGTTCATTACAAGTGGTATCAAAGCTTTGATTTGGGCAAAGTTTTGTGGCACATTAGGGCAACAAAGGAAAGTGAAATGCAAGTTTTCCAGAGTAGGTAGGGGTTTCTTCGACTTAATTTGTGGTTGAAACACTAATTTTGAAGAATCACACATATGTTACAAACCATTGCAATTTATTTTGAGATTTTTTCAGGGTAGTTGGTAATTTATGCAAGAAAGCCTTACTAAAAGTTTTAGATTTTTGTGATCATTTTTGAGTGAGTTATTGTGATTCTAGGAATTCGCTCTACATGCTGTAATGTTCACAATTTTTTTGATTTTCTTATGTTTTTCGGAAAGCTTGCAAAAATTTATTGTGGGTATTTTCTTTGAATTTTTGGATTGGAAACCGACCTCATTTTGAAATCAAGTCAAAGATTGGTCATAGGTGAAAATCAAAATCTGCACCAGCCAAGCCATTACATGATAGGGCTGCAAACTAAAGGCAGAGACAAGAATTACACAACAGGGAAAACTCCTCACAAAGAAGAGGGAGTCAGGCATGGGATTAGGTGGGACTTTGTATATGTGGGCACTTAATTTGGAGGATAGAGTGCACAAAATTAGAGAGTTTGCAGAATGTGGAGCATACTATGGTCACAAAATCGGATCAAAATTATGTCTATGCATCAATATTGCCCAATGGGGAAAAACTGGATGAGATCATCAACAAGTTGGCCGCATCACAACTATTGGATCCATAGCTCCCTCCTAATGAACCCTTGGAACATCCTACTCTCGATTCCAATATAGCACATCAACCCATGACTAATAATAATTTAGGGTCTTGTAACTTTTTGCCAAAGGTGGACATACTTAAGTTTGATGGAAGTGATCCACTCAATTGGATCACCAAAATGGAGAATTTCTTTGAGCTACATCAAGTTCCCTACAAGCAAAGGGTTACATTGGCACCCTTATATTTGGAACCTGAGCAATTCATTTGGTATAGCTAGCTTTGTGATCAAAAGAAAAAGAAGACTATCAGCGTCACCTGATCGGTCTTCACGGAAGAGCCGCAGGTACATTATAGTAGTAGTCTAATGGAGAACAATTTCAGCCAATTAGCCAAGCTACAAAAAACATGTCCAGTCAGAGATAATATTCAACAACTTCAAACCCTATTCTGGAGAGTGTATAAGGTTACGAAGGAGAACATGAATGACATGTTCTTGGGAGGACTTAAGGAAAACATTCATCATGAGGTACACATTTATTCCGTGCATTGTATTTGAGTCTATCATTTTGGAAGCAAGATGGAGGAAAAGATTTTGACCAATAGGAGATAGGCATTCCCTAACATCAAAGATCGTAGCACCCTCATGCCATCTGTTAAAGTTATTATCTATTAGTTAATGTTTAACTAATGGGCGGTTATCAAACCTTCCCAATTGAATTTAACCACGTTCTACTTTATAAAAGACGGACACACAAGTGTGTAAGTTTGCCTTATGCCTTCCATTTCTCTTCAATCTTTTAGCATTCATTTGCTAACATTGGTTTCAGAGTGAATCGTTCAAGGAAGCCTTAGTTGGGTGTGAATAGAGTATGTTGTTCAAGGAAGCCCTAGGAGAAGGGTACAAACAATCCAAGAAGAGGTCCAAAATTGATTTGTAGGTGGAGAATTTACATGCTGTACAAAAGTCTTGCACGTGATGAGTGCATTACAAAAGTTTTTCACGGGATGACTAGTTGACGTCTCAGAAAACGCCGATTCAAACCAGACAAAAATCACATAATGCGAATTGTGATTTGCAGAAGAAATATGATGTGAAGACTAGGAGAACAGAAGAAAAACACGAATAGCTATTGGAAAGAGGTAAGAGAAGCGACGAGTTGCGGATAAGCCCAATTTCATGATTTTTTAAGATGTAAATTGAGATTGTTTGGCATGGAAGAAATCACACAAGAAAGACGCAAAAGGATTGCACAACAGTTTAGATGCGAGAGGAAGAACAAAACGATAGAGAAATGTGTCAATTTTCAGAAATGGAGTCTGCAACGTTTTAACTACTGCAGAGGATTGGTCATGAAGCTTGTGATGGAATCTACAAAGGATTGTGTGAATGCAAAGGACTGGATGAATTGTTTGGTCGTGAAAGAATTTGCAAACACGACTATATGTAGTGTTGGGTCATTTTAGGGTAGACCAAAATCTTGACGGGAGATCTGTAGACTAGAGGGTTGGATAAAGGTAAGCATTCTACAGAGAATCAACGGGTATAGTCATATTCGTAGTAAATTTGTAGACGTCGCATTTATTGTTGCATTAATTTCTGGTTTAGACAATTGTACTATTTCTAGGTTAGACAGTTGTACTTTTCTCGTTGAACTAATTTCTAGGTCAGCGTACTGTACTATTTCTATTGCATTGATTTCTAGGTGGGCCCTGTATTGTATTTTTTATGTTCAAAATAAAAAGTTGTGTATACCATGGCCAATATTCAAAATTTGGTTTTGCTGGAAGCACAAAAGTTAACTGACCATAATTATAATGTTTGGAGTCATAAGATTTTGATAATTGCGGAATATCGCGATTGTGATTATGATTTTTGGCACTGAAGCAAGCCCTGTTACAAACTTAGATGATTACGACAAATGTCATCAAGGGGCCTTGCTATTTTTAAAGTTATTTGTAATAGATGACATGATTCCTGAGGTTCAAAATGCCATTGTGGCAAATGCATTGTGGTCCAGCGTGAAAAATAAATATCAAACTTCATTGGGTTTTGTACTTGAAAAATCTACTATTTTCGACAAGATGTTGGAAGATGAGTCTATTAGAACACCTTTGAATGAAAGATCTCAGAGACCAGTTAGGCGCCATTAATAAAAAGGTGGACGATGATGATATGGTGGTGCTGGTTTTGAACAATTTGACACCCTCCTATGAATCTTTCATGGAGGCTCTACACTTGATGGCGGAAAGCCAAAACCCGACATTTTTTTAATTTTTTATATTGAAATAATGTTAACCAAGTCTATACATCCAAAGATGCAAACCACCAAAAACTGCCAAACAGGGCACATGATACAGTATGAGAACCAATTATAACTTATATGAACGTTATTACAATATAAAAAAAGGCCACAAAAGAGTGGCACCAATAGGAACGTAGAAAAAAAAAGAACAACAAAAAGATAATCATCCCACCAAGGACAACCAGCAATGAACTAACTAGAGCTTTGATCATCATCAATTTGCAGACCCTCATCCCCAAGAACATTCACAGGTTCCAGACCGCTATCCAAAGAGAGGTTGCTTTTGAGTGTACTTCATGGGAATGGGAAAATGTTCAATTTTCCCCAACAACTCCTTCATGTTCGAGTCTTCAACATAATGTACCAGTTCTTCAATGTCTTTAAAGTTTCTAGACTCAAACTTTTTCAAGCTTCAAATAAGTTTCACTTACAAATTCATCAATGCTTTTGAGAAAATCCAAGTTCAGATCCTCCCCAGCACACATCTTAGCAATATCACTTGAAGAAACAACAGGGCCCAACTCAACAACCACACCAGCAGGGGATTCCTCACAACCCACAACAGCCCCACCAGGCCCAGGTTCCTCCACGACAACCCCACCAGACCCGAGGTCCTCTTCGTTTCGTACTCCCGAAGTGCATGGAGTATATCTCTATTAGCTTCAATCCAAGCTACTATACCATTTTTATCCGAGTTTGACGAACTGACCCAACCTGGTACATGATCTTTTGCCTGTTCAAAGTAAGCATCCTTTATAAGCTCCCAATCATGTTCCAAAACTTGAACTTCAGGAACATTGCTATGACAAATCCTCCAGTCAGGAGGATGGGACAATTTTGGGTAACCACCACTGTCGATCAAGTAGTTAGAAGATATTTCAACATGCCAGATCTCAGAATTTTTTCCATCTCGCTTTGAGGAATCTTCAACTGCAAAGAAATAAAACTAATGGTAATTTCAAGATTGAAGCTAGTAAGCACCTTGGTTGTAAACTGAAAAACTTCCAAATTCCTTTGTTTCCAAATGAATCATAAGATCTCAATAGAAAAGATAAGCCAAAATTTATGAAAAAACTTATGAACCTTCTTCTTGGAACATACATACCCAAAAGCAATATTAAGCCACAAAATCTCACAACCAAACAGACAATTCCAACCTTTAAGACAGTTGTTCCAAATCTTGATGGCAAAAGGACATTTAAAAAAAAGGTGCTCATAGTCTCTAACTCACCACACAACAAATAATGGGGATGGCCAAAACCAGACTTCGAATTAACTGACCCAACAACAAATTTGTCATACAAAAGTGACCACCAAAAACATGACTTTTTTGGTTCAAGGCAGGAGGCCCAAATAACTTGAAATCTAAACATCCAACCATAAAAAGGGTCACAAACATGTCACAAACGGTTAAGGCTAAGGTAAAGGCATTTGGAGAAAGCAAGTTTATCATATAGCATTTTGGTGGTAAATAAAAAAGAGGTGGGCCTTTATTCCATTTAACATTATCGCATAAATCACAATCCTCATCAAACATAGTCACACCTTTGGCCGATTGAAGAGCCTTAGTTATCAGGGTAAAAGTCCTCTGAGTTGAAGGCACTTGAAATCTATCTTTAAAGGAGTAAAGATCCCTAAGGTTCTTCAAACCCTTGGAGAACCAAATAAAGGCCGAGCACACTCTAGTTAAGGCAAGAGGCCTTCTGTTAACAGTAAGGTTCCACCATAAAGGCCTATACCCCTGAAATCCCATACCACTGAACACAGGGGGCACAATGACCAAGTGTTTCACCAGTTCCCAAGCCTTCCAGATAGACTGGAAAATAGACGAGCCCGCAACTTGAACCGAGAATGAGCCCACTAGTAGATCAAAGATATGCAACCCTTTCCAATTCGGTTTACCTTTAGGGAAGCCCCTCAAAATATTACTTCTAATCATGACCTTCCAAGGATCATCACCTTTCAAAGCCCTAATGATCCATTTGACAGCAAGGGTAATACCTTGGAGTCTAAGATCTTTCAACCCTAGCTCCCCAATTTTTTTGGGAACACAACAAACCTTCCACATCATTGCATGCTGTTTTTTACTACCCTTACCATCAGACCAAAGAAAGTCTTTGATGATTCTGCGCAACAGATTAATCTGGGTCTTATTGAAAAGCCAACAGGAGGCATAGTAAATGCTGTATGAGAGCACTTTTTGATAGACTTGTATTCTACTTGGGAGGTTGCCCTGCCACTTACCAATTTTGTTATTAATTTTGACATACAACCAATCCCACATCTATTTTAAGGAAGAAGACAAGGCAAATGGAATACCCAGATGATTAGGTCCCTTCCAATTCCACCTGAACTTACTCAGCCAAACTGGGGAATTCTCCTCCCATCCCATCATAGAAGATTTGTGCATAGCCACTCTGGACCCAGAAGTAGAGCAATAAATATCCACCCTATTAGAAACTTGCTGAAGATTATCCTTCTCAAGCTTAGCAAATAATGTAGTATCATCAACAAGCAGGACATTAATCATTTCAGAACCATTAGGAAGAGAGATACCCTTTACCGGTGGGCCAATAGAGGAACTTCTGAAAAGATAGTGGAGGGCTTTAGCCATAATAACAAACGAGGGGGCATCCGGGTTTGATGGACCTTTGAAACTCAATCGATTTAGTAAGCTCACCATTAACTTCAATGACAACAAAACCATCCTTGAAGAGGACATTGACCATTCTGCAAAACTTATCTTGAACACCAAAGGCTTCCAGCATTAGATCAATAAAAGACCACTCAATTCTATCACAGGCTTTTTCAAAGTCAAGTACGATCATTCCCATGTCTTGACTAGAATCACGAGCCCAATTCATGCCTTCCCAACTTGAAATATGATTGTCAAGGATATATCTACCTTCAACAAACCGAATATGTGTTTCAAAAACCACAGAAGACAAAAGGCAAGAAATTCTCTTGGCTAGAAGTTTATCCAGGATTTTATAGGAGACGTTAAGAAGGGCGATTGGTCTCCAATCCTTAACTAGGGTAAGCTCACTGTCCTTCGGGAGGGGTTTGACAACACCTCTGTTAATTTCAGGACCTAGAGTGCCCACCTCAATAGCTTCCCTAAAAACCCCAAGACATTCAAGTGCAATCCAATCCTTATTGGACTTATAAAACTCAGCAAGGAAAGCATCAACCCTTGGGGCTTTGTCATTTTTCAAAGAATCTGTAGTTGCTCTTATCTTGTCCAGGGAGATTTCACTATTGAGCTAACCAACTTGCTCGCTTGAGACTTTCTTAGGGATACACTTAGTACACAACTCTCTATTAAGATCAATTCGTGGGTTTGAGCCATCATAAGAGAAGAGCTTAGAGTAGAGCAAGAAGAATGCTTTTTTTACTTCAGCTGGCTCACTAGACACAATCCCACCACGATCAATCATTGGGATCTTGATTTTATACTGCTTCATTTTCAAGAAATTGAAAAAAAATTTAGAACCTTTATCCCCCAGCTTGAGCCAGTTTAATTTAGAACGAACCGGAGCACCTTTAGCGACATACATTTGGTGTTACCTAATCTCATGCTTAAAAACTCATCAAACAGGAGGGCATTACCAGGATCATTCTACAGACTAGATTTAGAGAGTATCAACTTTTCTTGGGTGATACTAGCTTTTTTTCCTTCTCATCTTGGCTTTGTGCTGGCCATAGGTGTGTGTAAATCTTTTACACAACTCCATGCATCTATTCCACTTGTCTATATTGGAGGCAGAGTCCGCTATGAACTTACCAATAATCCAAGATGAACAAATACCCCCTTTACAGTCAAGATTATTCAAGCGAGAAACATTGAGTTTGTACAAACCTTTTCAACTCGAAGCACCCACATCCAGGTAAATGTTCAGGAAAATAGTAATTTCAATGGGGTGGTGATCCGATATGGTAAACGGGATCACCTTAAAAAATTGACATTTGATCAAGTTAGTTCCTTTATGATGCAAAAGGAACTTAGACAAACACAAAATGGGTCCAGTGTTGGACAAATAGAGAGTGCAGTAGCTGCTCAACCGAAAGGGAAGTGGAAACATATCCCCGTTGACTCATCTTCTAAGTATCAGGTAAAGTGCTTTGGTCATTATAAGGTTGGGCATCTCAAAAAGGATTGCCGAAAGCGACAATATACACTTTCCCAACAAATTAGTCAAGCAACTAATGTGACAACAATTGATGAAGATCGAGATTCTAAGGAAAAGTACGTCCTTGTGGCATCCTACTTGAATGATCATGCTACCAATAGCTAGTTCATTGATTTCGATGCATTCAGACATTTCATGTGT